>JAWWES010000115.1:91757655-91845915 GCA_035583135.1 Lophotriccus pileatus
ATATTAAACAGGACTGGGCCCAGCACTGATCCCTGGGGGACACCACTGGTGACCGGCCACCAGCTGGATGCAGCCCCGTTCACCAGCACTCTCTGGGCCCAGCCCTCCAGCCAGTTCTTAGCCCAGCACAGGAGTATGTTATGGGAGACAGTGTCAAAGGCTTTGCTGAAGTGCAGATAGACACATCCACAGCCTTCCCCTCATCCACCAGGTGGGTCACCTGATCATAAATTTAGCTCAGAATGGTTTTTTTTGCTGCTGTTTGATTTGCTTAAAAGGGTGCCATGGGACAGAGGGCAAACCTTTATATTTTTGTGCATCGTCTTTGCACCTGGAAAGTTACTCCAAGAAGAAACTCAAGAAACAACATTAAAATGTGACCAAGAATTCTTAAATTACTTTTTGGCATAAACCCCCCAGAATGTGTTTTCAGTGCAAAGGCAGGAGCTGGTTGAAATCCTTCAGTATTTAGTAGCCCTGTCCTCAGAGAGTAACAATGTGCATTAGAAGAGCACGTTGTCAATGCTTGTGGCCTGTATGAACACTGTTTATAAATAAACTTTGAAAACATATACTGCAAGAAAAGGCTTTGCACTGTATTTTTGATTGTCACAGCGAGAAGCATCTATGTGGGGACTGAGCAGCAGGGCAGAGCTCATATCTTCTGCCCAGACATGTGGCTGGCTGCTGGAGCATGGTGCTTGTCTCAGCTCACAGTGTCAGAAGTGAAACAAGGATGCAAAATGACCTGTGGAGATCCAAGAAAACCTGTCTGTCAAAATCCAAAGGAGTATTGAAAAAGTGGGGCTTGATCGTGTTGGAGGAAGGTACAAGTTTAGCCTTTGTTATGTTTGTGTTGCAGAAGTGAAGTCCAGTAATCTTGTTTTGTTTAAAACATCAGATGGGTTTTCTCTGGGTTAGATACTTGGACTTGAAGGAGTAAAGTCTTTCAGATTGTAAGCCTGAGTGCTTCCAGACTCTCATCCAAATTGTCCTAGTGTTCAGGGGCCTTACTGCAATGGTAAAATTTGGTAACAGAGAGGATGATTTTTTCCTGTCCGTTGTAGAAACTCAAGAAAAAATAACCAGTGTATATAGAGGTACATGTTTACAAAAGGATTGTCTAGCATAACTGGGTCGGGTCGTTCCCCCCCCCCGACTGTAGGCACTGAATAAGGCTACAGATGCCGTCTGTCTGGTCTTCTGTAAGGCCTTTGACATGTGTCCCCACAAGATCCTTCTCTCTAAGTTGGAGGGATGTAGATTTGATGGGTGGACTGTTCAGTGGATAAGGAATTGGTTGTATGATCGCATCCAGAGGGTAGTGGTCAGCAGTTCAGAGTCCTGAGGGACAAGTGGTGTCCCTCAGGTGTCCATATGGGACCAGTACTGTTTAATGTCTCCATCAGTGACATGGACAGAGGATCGAGTGCACCTGCAGCTAGTTTGCCAACATCACCCAGATGAGTGGTGGGGTTGACATGCCTGGGGTGCTGCCCCAAGGGACTCGGACAGGCTCAAGGCCCATGGGAACCTCATGAGGTTCAACAAGGCGAAGGATAAGGTCCTGCACCTGGGTTGGGGCAATCCATGGCATCAGTATGGTTTGGGGAATGAAGGGATTGAAAGCATCCCTGCTGGGAAGGACTTGGGCTGCTCACAGCCCAGAAAGCCAGTTTTAACCTGGGCTGCATCAAAAAGAATGTGGCCAGCAGGTCAAGGGTCATGATTTTCCCCCTCTATCTGCTCTTCTGAGACTTCACCTGGAGTACTGCTTTCAGCTCTGTAGGTCCCAAAACAAGAAAGACATGGACATGTTAGAGTGGGTCCAGAGATCAGAGGGCTAGAGCACCTCTCCTATGGAGGCAGGCTGAGAGAGTTGGGGCTGGTCAGCCTGGAGAAGAGAAGGCTCCAGGGAGACCTTATTGTGGCATTCCAATACCTACCAGGGGGCCTACAAGAAAAAGGGGGACAAACTTTTTAATAGGGACTGTAGTGATAGGACAAAGGGCAATGGTTTTAAACTAGATGTAAAAAAGACTTTTTTTACAGTGAGGGTGTTGAAACACTGGAACAGGCTGCCCAGAAAAGTGGTAGGTGCCCCGTCCCTGGAAACGTTAGAACTCAGGTTGGATGGGGCTCTGAGCAACCTGATTAAGTGGAAGATGTCTTGCCCATGGTACAGAGGTGGTTGGACTGGATGACCTCTAAAGGTCCCTTCCAACCCAAACCATTCTGTGAATAGCGTGCCTTGCTCTGGGATGACTTCCAGGTAAAGGAGCATTGCTGTTGATCTGCTTGTGTATGTGGTCAGCTGCAGAATTTGCTTGCTTTCAGCATTAGGAAACATGCCGATTGCAGTGTTTCAAATGGCCACTGGTTTAATTTTTCTGGGAGTCGATGTTCCTCTGAATTGGTTAACTATTCTAATTAAAAAAGAACCCTTGTAGTTGCTGCTGTTGAAGCAGTGTTTAATGTTGTGTGGCTGTTGGCAGGAGACTTGATGCATTTTCACATGACCCCCTCTGGAACAAAAGCAGATTGTTTCCTTCTGTTTTTCTGTTACACAAATGAGTTCCTTTTGAAACCATTTCTTTTCCTGCAAATTCTGGAAATCAACACCAGGAGTAGTTTTTCCTTTGCTGTGCCTTTTTCAATATGCTGTCTGATAATGCTGGCTCCAAAAGCTGCTTTGGGGTACCAGCCCAAAAAAGCTGAGACCTCTGCAGAAAGACTCCTCCTCTTGGAGAATGAGTTTTTCTTCCAATTTTATGGAAGGGTTGAACATGGAGTTTCATTTCTTCCTATCTTTGCTATAGCTAGGCAGAGTTTGTTTCTGCTTTCCTAGTTGTTTCTGCATTTTTAGTGTCAAGCAAACAACAATATATAGCAAGTGAGTTCTGAATTGAGCTTTTTTTGTATATTTTTGTGTAACAAACCCTTATTTTTGAAACAAGCTCATCCCTCTGAAGCCTTCCCCTTTGAGGAGGGGAGTTGAAGTCAGACACAGCTGAGGGTTTTATTGGCTGATGCAGTGCTGCTTAACGAGAATAATCAGTACTGGATCAAAGGAGCAACGGACAAATTGAGTAAGTGAGGATTCAAACAACAAAATGAGTTATTCACCACGGAGTGCTTTTCCTAGTGATATTTAATAGCTGACAGATTCGAAAAAAAAAAAAAGAGCTGGGGTAAAAAAAAAGCTTTCTCTCATTTTCTTTCTTCTCCTTAGAATTATATACTCATTTATCACAGCCTTCCTGATGCTCATGCTTCTGATAACACAGCATAGGCTTTCTCACTTAAATTTCCATAATCCTAGTACACCAATGTGCCAGTGCTGTGGGCATGCACACAAATGCTCACAGTTTGTGTACCATAGCTGGTGAAGTGATGTAATCCCAAAAATGCACTTTCTTGTGAAGTGTTTGCTTACTTGGGCTGGGCTTCTTCAGTCAAAAAATAAAACCAGTATGAATTGGGACTACAAAATGCTTTTGACACTTCTGCTTATTTTGATCGAGCTCTTTTGTTTGCGCCTGGTGACCAGATTCCAGGGATGTTTCTGTGGCTTTGTGTAGTCCAAAGCAGTTGAACACAGAGGGGAAAGTCTATTCTTTGTGTCCCTGAGAGCCCTGCAGGGAACGATGGGTTGTGATACTGCCAGAAGTCCTTGGTGAGCGTATCAGCCTCCTGCCTGGGGCCTGTGGTGGAAGGGATGTGGACTTCTGTAGAAGACCACACAATGTAAATGCACTTATCTAAGCCCCTTGTATTTTCTTGGTCCCGTGGGAAGTCAAAGCCCCTGAGGTTGCCAGGTGGCTCCCTGTCCTGCTTCTTACTGGGGAGAGAGCACTGTTTGCATCTGGCCTGGCTTTTCTTGCTGGACCTAGAAGAAATGGAGGTTTTAATCTCAACTGACCAAAACCAGAGGACATACTATTGATTTTACTTGCATATATCAGAACCCCTGTAGAGGTGAGGTTTTCACAGGTGGAAGAGAGGTGTTTGTTTAACTAGAACTAGGAAAAATAAATGGAGATTAACTTTTTTGTTGTTACCAACTACATGTAAGCTTGTGTGATTGTTTCGGTTTGTGCTGTGAGTATGCTGGCAGCTTGTGTTGCTTATGTTATTTCCCCATAACTAAAAATTGCTGCTAATATTAGTACTTTAGCGAAAGAGAAACATCAAGCAGTGAAAACCATCCTGTTAAAAACAGGTAAATTTTTATTAGTGAAAGCTCAGTGCAGTTCTGGGTAGAAAAGAGGAAACTTTTTCTTAATCAAGAAGAAAATCACTTCCTCTTCTCTTGAGCAACTTCATGCACAATTGTCCCAGCTCATGAAGAGTGTTGCTCCTTTCCTGCGTTAACCTTAGGGAGGTACTGCAGTTAAGTACCCCAGTGTATGGATCAGGTGCTACCAATAATTAGCGGCCATGTGAGGAGCTGACAGATGACATTTGAATCCAGTCTACTGATGTTGGATGAGTTTTATCAGATAATGTTTTACCAGTAAGCAGTTTCTGGAACTGGAGATGCTCATGCCATGAACTGCAACGTTTCCTCCCTGGCCTCTGCAGCCCTCCTGTCACTTGGTGACTGTTGATCTTTTGGTTTTATGGGCTATTAATCAGGGCTGTAATCAGTCACCTATCTGCAAGTGATAGCAGAGCCAGTTTCTTCCCCCTTGCCTCCTTCTCCCCAGCTAGCATTGCCAGATATTGGAGTCTCTTTGTTAAAAGAGCTTCACAGTGTATATTTGAACATTTCACTGTTGCTGGCTTTCTCAAAATCCAGTTCTCCTCTTCACTGAGGGATTTTGCAAGATTCCATGTACAAAATACAGAATTAAAAAGAACTTCAGGTTAATCTGAACTCATTATTTTAAGCTTTTATGCATCTAGATCTATGATGAAATACTTCAGTAGGAAATACGGCTCATATACCAATGATTCTGAAAATAAAATAAGCTTCATATGTATCTGCTGAGAAAGTCCAGTATGTTTGCTGGAATTGTCCTTGTTATTCTCCTACTTAGCCTAGTATTTTCCTTGTTAGCCTTAACAGATGGTGTTCACATGATTAAACTGTTTTCATGAGCTAACTTTGCCCTCTTCTTTCCATTTCAATAGGTTGTAGAATGGAAGTTCTGGATAAAACAATCAATAGTTACTTTGATGTTTGGCTTGGACCCAGAGGTAAGATTTCTCAAAAGTTAAATACATAAATAAAACTGATCTTATTAGAACGTAAGAAACAGCTTCTCTCTAACTTGACATTGACAGGTGACTACTTTCTTAAGGTTTGTAAAGCATCAAAATGCATGACAGCGTAATAAACAAAAGTCTGTTCAGTGCTTCTAATCTTTTTGACCTGAAGAGCTGCTAATTTTTCAGCTGTGATCATTATAGGTCCTGTTCTTCTCACTATCAGTTAAGGTCCTGTTGTTCATCTTAGTGATTGACTTACTGACTTACCTCACTCAGATCTTTGCTGCTTTTTTTCCTTTTTTTTTTCTTTTAAGAATTTAATAATAGCTTTTGTTAAAAAAAAACTTTTACATTTGCATTTAATAAAGAATTATTTAATTAACTAATTGCAGAAATAAATCTTGTCCTCATAACTGGAGCTGCTTCGGAATTTTTCACTACAAATATCTGTAGCTTTTGGAAAGCACTGCTGCTTTGAAACCATTCTGTTTTAAAGAGACAGTGTTCTTGGTAGGTTTTTCATTGGGAAAAAGTCTGCAGGTGGAGAAGAGCAATTCTGGTCAGCATGAGGAAGGGAGAGGCAGCAGGACCAGGACAGGCAGTGGCCTCATGCTGAGGGCTTGGGGTGGGGATGGCTCCATTCCACCTCATTCTGACCAGGGGGGATTAAATGTCAGCATCTCTTGGTGCATTGTGCATAGCAGTGCTGCACAATAGCCCGTGCTTTCTTCCTCTGACTGCTACAGTAACACCTTTTCTGCCTCTGTCCCAGTGAGGCTCCGGTGGTGGTGCCACTGCTTCGCAGGACAAAGTCCACAGGAGGTGAAACAAGCCTCTGATTCTTCAAAGTGTGTTTTCTATTTGCTTTTATTAGTATCTCTGGTGCCTTTGTTGCCCCTCTCTTCATACTAAGCCTGTTTAAATTAGTCTGGATGTTCCGATATAACTTATTGTGAGTGCTGGCATATGGTCTGTATTTGCTGTGTGTTAAAAATAATGAACCATAAAGGTTGCAAATCAAAACAATTCCCCACTTGCTTAATTACTTCCCAACCTGCACTTTAAGGCCTCATTTCTTACATTCAATATTCACATATGAGTCCTCTAAAATTAAGTCAAGACTGTGAATGTTAGCAATACTTGAATTGTTCATTTATAGTTTGGTAAACTTGGTTTCAGTACTTTGGACCAACTTTAGTGAGAGGAGTGAAATATTGTGCTGTTGCTGGGTATGGACAACACAGTTGTGGTGCAGAAGGATCACACAATTGTTCCAGGTCTTCCCCTGAAATCCTCTTGTTCCGTATGGTTTATGCACTTTCCCTGAGAAGTCCATGCGTTGCCAGTGGGACTGGTTAGTCAGACTGGACTGACTGCTCTGTGTTTCATTGCTCATGCAAGGACTCCAAAATTTAATTCTTTGTAATAGCACATACATAAGTCTAATTGTGTTAGTACTGATTAGAAAATAATTATCAGGATCATCCACTGATAACCACAAAGGGATCTGCTTCACTCCTGAGTTTGCTGACTCTGTAGGAGGTAAGGTGTGCACCATTGGGAAGGGCTGGTTTGAGAAATAAAGGGAAGAGATCTGTTGAAGCTTTTCTTTATAGTTTAAGCTCATCTGTGGTATTCAAATGGATGAAAATTCTGAATGGTGATGAGTCTTTAAAAATAATAGTAATAACCTAAGGTAATAAGAGTATTTTGCCTTAGGAAGATAATTATTTCTGCGTTTGTTAACAATTGTACAGCTAAAACCCTGTTGTTTGTAATTAGCAATGTGGCCCTTAGTAAAAGGGCTTGCTGCACTTCCTTCATCTTTCTCTGGTATTCCAGCACTGGATGCATTTTGGGTATAGCTATTTTTGTGTGCTTTTAATTGGTCCTCTTACAAAATCCAAGTGTTTGTATGTTTTTGTTTGTTCATTTCAGACCCCAGAGTAAAAGGATGGCTTCTTCTGGAAAACTATACACCTACCTTTATCTTCTCATCCTTGTACTTACTAATTGTTTGGCTAGGACCAAAGTACATGCGGAATAAGCAGCCGTTCTCATGCAGGGGTATTCTAGTGGTCTACAACCTTGGACTTACACTGCTTTCTCTGTATATGTTTTATGAGGTAAGAGAAAGGGGATTGGGTCGGGCTTATTTTGCAGTATCTGTTTTGATTATATTGACTTACGTTGAAAATTATCTCTGAGGACAGTGCTCCTAAACTTGGGAAGGATTTGCAGAAGTGTTGCAACCATTTTCAGTGTCACTTCTGTGGGGAGAAAACTGTAGTAGTAATGTTACCACTAAGGCTGGTGGGAAGCAAACCTTGCCTTAAGCATCCTTGCTGACCTTGTTTAGCAATGTTTCAAATGTGCTTTTCTCAGTGGAAATGAACGCCTGATCTTTCATCATGAACCTGGCTACTCTTTCAGTAACTTCATCTTGCTTAGAAGTCTTGCTCAATGTGATTGTGCTGGTGGATTGTGCAAAGTACTTCATAGCTGAACTGTGCCTTAATCTGGAAGGGAAAATGTGTTTTATTTACTTGTATTTAATCATGCACACACTCCTCACATCTGTTTCTGTAAGCTTGCAATAGCTTCTTTTGCATGCTCCTTGTTTTGCTGGGAAAAAAAAAAAGTTGCTGAAACAATGTTGTCATGATTAATCTGTTTCTTAGAACTTAAAATCTAAACATACAAATTATTTCAAACTTAATTGAACTTTCTGTGGACTTATTTTCTTTCATAAAACCCCAAAGATTTAGGCAGTGTAAAGTTTTCCATGTCCCAGAGAGCCTTTTAGCCTCTTTTACTCAGAACTCTATGTTCTTATTCAAGTGAAAATGAAGAACTGTGGTAGTCTAAATAACAGTGAAGTTAGAAGATGACTGTGTCACTTTAATGTACAGGATACTCTGGCTTGCTTTTAACCAAAGTATTTCTCCTTTCTGTAAGGAGATATTTCATTGCCAGCATCCTCTTTTCAATTCTTTCAGTATGCTCTTTTCAAATACAAGCTAGGACTAAAACTACTAATTTTTTTTTTTGTCTGTACAAGCTGTAATTTTCCTTTAAGTTTGTAGTTAATTCTACAGTGTTTTACAAGGTGGGTGTTTAGAGACGAAGCAATTTAAATATAAGTTATTTCTCTTGTGTAGTGAATTGTCTAGTCAAAAATTACTGAGTTGGGTTACTAAGAACTTAGGTTCTTAATTGTTTTGTTGGGAGCAGCTTTGGATTCAGTAGGTGCTTGGAACAACTTGTGTTCTTGATGTGCTTACATTTCTAACCTCCCTGTCAGGATGTTATAACACAGAAAAAATGGTGTGTTGATCCATTTAACTTGTATAAACTTAGTGTTGATGTGGACTTCAGTGTACACTTGCATTATTTTATGTAGATCTATGGGTTTAACCTTTTGTTTATTTGTGGTTTTGATGGTTTACAAGCGTAGTCTTTCCCTTAGTTGTACCAAGTGTGGATAAAACTCTCAGGATAGCCAGCCTTTTTTCCTTGAATATTTGGAACAATACTTATAGTTTCCAAATTACTGCTACATTCTGCCATGTTACAAAACCTGCTTATAAATTTAAACAAGAGAAAACATCTGAACTGTTGATCTTATTCTTGTTAAGATGTCTGGTCTTTTTCTTGTTAACAATGAACTTGGTTAACAAGAAAGGACTGTTTATTATTATATGCTAAAGTCCTCATACTTGTAACCAGATGAATAGCTTTTATAATGTGAAGCAATGAGGCAACTAAAAATATAAGAATCCTCCTTCCTGTATAATGAAATGCTTTACATCAAAGAGAGTGTTGCTCTTAATCTAACATTATGCATATGGAAGTGCTCATTAGTATTGTTTCCTTATAAATGGGTGTACATGAAGCTAGAGCATTATGAAGACTATGAAACTCATAACAGTTGCAATGAGACGTGGTTGGCAGCACTTGCTGCCCATGTGAGGGCGAGCGATGCTCTGCAGCAAGGTACTGATCCCCTAAAAATGCTGCAAAAGTCTTGTGCTGACATAACACCACATTGCCTGATGTTTGCAGGGAGAGAGCCAAAGGGTGTAGGGAAAAAATCGTGTCCTTGCACCTCGAGGTATGTTCTCAAGCTGAAGTGCCTGCACAGTTACATCTGCTGGTGCACAGCATGTGATACCCTTGCTTGGATCTCTTCCATCTTGGAAATTTGGCTTTAAAGGATTAGCCGTGTATCAGTAGCACTGTATAGTACACTTACTTGCTTTTAAGTGGTGATGAGCAGCATTCAAAAATTTATATAACTCCCTGTTCTCTTTCTTCTTGTCATTTTGAGTTTCAGTTGGATTAAATTTTTTTCAGTTCTACTGTGAGGAAAGTCATAAACATCATCATTTATGAGCTTGTTTACTAGCCTGTCTGAAAAGAAGTTGCTTTAATAGCTTGTATATAATACACCTGAAACCCTGCTTTGGAGTTTTTCCTGAGTTGTAGCTGTGGTGATTCAGGTCATGAATCATAGCATCACAGCTTAATTTACACATTATATGACCAAAACAAGATGTTAAAGTGAGGAATCCTCCCATCTAGGATGAAAACGATAACCTCCTTGATTTTCTGACCTTTACATCTGAGTGTTGGTAAACAATAACATGGGAAAATTTTGCATTGTAGGACTTGTGTAATTTTAGGTACTGTGTACTTGTACCATTTGACCTACTGATGTAAAATAATACAACCTTGTTCTAAAATCACTAGAAATCTTAGACCTCTTATTTGGAATTCCTAGTAGTTCCTTTGTGTACTTGCGATAACTTATTTGGGTATTTAATGACCAGGCTTTGATACTGGCAGAACAGAGTGGTGGACTGCACTTGCCCCAGACAGTATAAAAGGCAAGGCAGATCTAGAGGAGGGAGAGTTTTCTCCAGGCTGACTTGTCACTCCCATACTACTGGTCAGTGATGAGGGCTCACATTCTTAAGGGATCTTTTTAGTGTCCTTTTTGTTTCATCTGAAAAATTAATTCCCTCTGAATCAATCTGCAGAACGTCTTGGATTTTCGTTATGGGGGAGGTGTTGCATATGCTGTAGGAAAAGCATCCTAAGATCTGCACCCTGTTTTAGGAAGGAGAGGACTCTATGAAATAGAGGTGCCATGGCATGTGAGCCACAGATGGCAGTGTTGTGGGTTTGCAAAATTCCCCCCCTCTTTGGGGGTTCTAAGTAGTTTGTCCAGGTGAATTTCCGGGGCAAAACCAATTAGAAGCTCTGGTAATGCCTTTGTAAATTAAATCCCTAGACAAACCTATGACCTGCTCTCCCCTTTCGTTCTCTACCATCCTGAAGCCCTTATCTCTGTCCTGGAGCGACTGCATCCATGTAAAGATAAAATTTCATATCTCTGCAGGCATTTGCTTTCTTTGATCAGAGATGTGAATTTCTGTTTCTCTTCACTCTAATCTAGCTGTATTTTGAAGCTTGTAAACCTATCACGCCTTGATAGCATGATGCAGTGCTGAGCACCTTATCTGCCCCACTCCAGTGAGTCTCAGACTTTAGTTTTATCACAAGAAAAAACAAAATCCTCCCCAGTAGCACCTCTCATACAGCCCAGTTAGACTGGTATTAGTGCACTGATGTTGGTGTGCTGGTTTATTTTGATAGCAGAGCTGATAGAAAAAGCATGTGCCACAGTGTTTTAAAGAATTCAGCAGTGGAATTACAAAATGAAAGCCATATGAAAAAAAGAAGATTTCATTGCAGGGGAAGAAAGTGTGAGTTGCTTGAGCACAAAAGCAACCTTGAGCTTGCAGGGTTTTCCCCTGAGCCGAGGGACGTAATGTTGACTTTGAGTGCCATTTTCATTGGCTTATGAAGGAGCTGTCTCTTTTTATGCTATTTAAAAACCATGTACTCTGGTGAAAATAGCTATAGGTGGCCTTTTCTGGACAGGTTAATTTCTTGAGAGAAGATATGCCTGTGGTTGTGCATCAGTGGTGCCATTAGCAAGCCTGGGCTCCTGCCAACATGAAGATGAAGAACTTCCTAGGGACAGCAGGCAGGGAAGGGTTGTCTCAAGGCTGGGTTGGCTGAGGAGCCACCAGCCTCTTGCTGGGCAAGTTTCAGACCTGCTGTACAGTGGCTGTAAGAAGGGCTTGGAAATTATGGCCATCCAGGGAGCAGACCACAACAAGCATGAGCAAGGACCTGAATGCACTAGCTGGCAGTTTCTGACGCCTCCTTATTGCTTCTGTGGTGGCAGGTAAGCAGCTCCCTGGGGCTGTGCATAATGGAGCCATCTGGAAGCCTTTCATGATCAGATCTCAGAGTGACCCATTCCTTTTGTTTCCTGAACCTTCCAGCATGTGCTGCAAGTATTGTGGGTGCAAGAAATAGTGGTGCCAGGCAAAGGAGCAGCTGGGTAACTGGGGAAAAGGATTATTTACATGTTGCCCTGACCACGGTTTATGGGCAGCACCAGCAGTTCGTGGGCAGCTGTAGCAGCTGTAGCAGCTTTTTACCAATTAGTTCCTTCTGCAAAGGGAGGATTAAGTTATTTTTGTAACTGTACTGACCATTTATGTGATAAAAGATGTTAGCACTTCCTACAAATTTTGCTTTGCTTCTGTCTTTTAAACCCCCATGGCTGTGAGAGTTTTACAGCTCCTAGCATATAATATGTTCTTTTGGAAACAAAGGAGTGTTCGGGTTTAGGTGAATCTGTTGCCTGTAGCCACACTGATGCCATTCCCTTCAAAGAGGTGGGATCCCTGCAGACACCTGTGGTTGCATTACGCTTTGGGTGGTGAACCTGTATTGTCTGCTGGGAAAGCTCTTTGAGTTTCACTATGCTCCCTTTACTTGGGAGAAGTTTATGGAGTGCAGCATTAGTGATGGATGCTGTTTGGATTAATTACAATATAAACATTGTGATTATCCTTCTATTCGTAACACTTCCTTGAACTATGAGAACCTGTATGAAAACATCTGTAAGCTCTTAACAACACAATCACAGCACAATGTGGTCTTCTGTCTGAGGGACTGGTGGGCACTTGCAAGGCCACAGTCATTTCCCCAGTGCCCTTAGGGTGCCTTGGTGCAAAGCTTGTTCCAGGACATAGCTGGTCCTTTAGCAAGGTACCACTCTTAAACTGGTGTCCTTTGCACAGCCGTGCCTGCCTTATGGCTGGAAGAGGAGTCCTTCCATGGCTGCCTTCCCTTTCGCTGCTTGGGTACGGAAACTGCCTGGGTTGTTGATGTTATGGCTGCCCTGCTCTGGCTGTGGCTGGGTGCTATTGATTTACCTCTAGTACAGGAGATAATTCCAAGTCTATATGTTATGATATAACTAGATGTAATTTTTCTCCCCCTAAATAGGGGTAATAGTTTTATCTCAGAAGATCAAAAATAACAACCTAGGCTAACTGGGTATATTAAAAGCTAATTTAGGGGGAAAATGAGGCATGAAAGAAATAACGTTAAGGAAAGATAGATCATTCAAATGATAATCTTTATTGTACCTTTTAAAATTAGCTTCCTATTCACAGTTCTGAGCAGCATTTAGTCATACCAGTTCTTGTAGTCCTTTAATCAAATGATCATTTAAAATGACTTATGGCACAAGGCATTTCCACAGTAGCTTTGCAAAGGTGTTTTTTATCCTGCAGGAGAATAGATAAGGCCAAAAATGGACAACTTGCTTGTGCAGGATATCTGTCCCTGCCTTTCAAATGTGGGTTTTTTTGGATACCTAGCAATTCTTTTTTTCACTTAGGAGTCATCTAAAGTTGTTACTCCTCTCTTCATTCCATTCAAAAGAGGAAAAACATCTTTATAAACAATGTCCAGTGATCCCTTCTGCTGAGATATTAAAGGGAGCTTGCTTGTTTTGTTCTACCTGCTCTCTCCTCTCATTCCACCCTCAACCTGGCCCTCCATCTCCCACCCATGAAAGGATGAAATGTGAAAAAGCTTGCATCTTGCTTCTCTGG
This sequence comes from Lophotriccus pileatus, assembly GCA_035583135.1. NCBI lineage: Eukaryota > Metazoa > Chordata > Aves > Passeriformes > Tyrannidae > Lophotriccus > Lophotriccus pileatus. The sequence continues at coordinate 91,770,858 of JAWWES010000115.1, forward strand.
AGATTTCAGCCAGCCCTACTGCAGCAGGCACCTCATCATCCTCTTGTGACTAATAGCTGGTCGTTACTCTTATTAAAAATAATTCTGTTATGTTTGAGGTGTTATTTGCTATGCCAGGAAGTCAGGCAGGCAGTGGCGTATCCTGCAGAGGAAGTCACTTAAACTGGGAAGGATGTAATGTGCTTGGCATGAATGAATTGCTCAAAGAGATCTTGAAGGATCACAATGCAGTGAAATATCCGTTGTCGGCTATTAAAGATAGCAAACCCGAAGATTTGCTGTTACATGGTTTAAAAAATTACAGTCACTTCTCTGTGTATAAAATTTCTTAAAAATATAACTTTTTATTTCCAAAAATAATCAGAAGAAAAATATATCTACTTCACTTTGATAGCTTACTTTCTCCAAAAATGAGATCATCAGCCCAGAAGGAGAATTCTTGAGAATCTGTGTGGGATAAGTGGGCATAAGATGCTACCTCCTATTTTTATTCTGATATACATCAATAGAAAGAATTTGTTAATTCACCCTCCACTGTGACTGTATCGCTGCTTGGAACTTGAGTTCAACCTGGTGCCACACTTGTGCCCGTGAATCTCTCAACACCAGATGTCTGGGCAGAGCCACAGTGGAGGTTTATAGGTGCTGTGGGGCTCAGCCTTCTCCCCAAATAACATTTTAATTTTTTTATTTGCTCAGCTGGTGACAGGAGTGTTGGAAGGAGGATACAATTTCTTCTGTCAGGATACACACAGTGGAGGAGAAGCTGATATGAAGGTACCATAATCGAGACTTAGAGCTGGTAACGTTTCAAATTGTCTAATTTAGCGTAAGTGAAGAGCGTAACAGTATTGATTATGCAGATTTTGCATGAACTATATGCTTTTTTCCCTCCTTTTGCAGTACAATGGACAGTGTACTGTCAAACATAATAGTTAATATTACAATAATCATACAATATATTCATGGTTGGTATTTTGGTAAGTAATTATGTGTAAATTTTCAAGTGTTTCCAGGTCAAAAAACAAGGACCTGGTCTTCAGACTGTGTCTAGCTGTGTGTTGTGACTCCCCTTCTCTTTCTGAGATGTGATGATGACTACTTCTGGTCACACTTCTGACCTCTCCTTTACAGAGAGCACTGTAGCACCAGCTCTGGTTAAATATTTTTTTGTTTCTCCCAGCACACTCCAGGTGCACAGCAACAGCCTCATAAAACAAATTGTCATCCTGTTTTCAGCTGTAGCAGTGGGTTTGTACCTGGATCTCCTACAGGGAGATCTGAGTCAGAAGCATTACAGAAGATCCTAGCAGTGTCTTCAATCCAAGTAGTGCAGGACAGAATCTGGATTTTAATTGCTTAGGTAGCAGAAGGGTTGAAAGCCCCCACAATGTGCAATGCTTCTAAAACTTGTGTCCTCCTTTCTAGATCATACGTGTCCTCTGGTGGTACTATTTCTCCAAACTCATTGAGTTCATGGATACCTTCTTTTTCATTTTGAGGAAAAATAATCATCAGATCACTGTTCTGCATGTCTACCACCATGCAACAATGCTGAACATCTGGTGGTTTGTTATGAACTGGGTGCCTTGTGGTCACTGTAAGTACTGGGTTATGGTGGGGAACATCTGCAACATGGGCTTCATTTCGGTTTTCTTTTGGTCAAATCAAACATCTGTTGTCCCTTCAGCTGCAGGATTTGTTCTGTCCCATATTAAGCTGCTTTGCTGAATTGCAACTATTGCAGATAGTTGCAGGAATTAAGCTGCCAGCACAGCATCTAGAAAAGGAATGTCTATGTAGTTTGAAGAATTTGTGTGGCAATGTGGCCTTTATGAGCTGCAGTAGCCCAGGTCAGATATCTGTCATACTTGCTCTCTCTGTTTTTGTGGTAGTTGCAGACCCTCTAAAGAAACAATACTCTTTTTGAAGTCAGGACCAGAAGCTTGTTTTAGCTGCAAGATGACTAATGGTGACTCTTGTCCTGGTATCTGTCAAGTTCACTTGAGATGGTCCTTTCTTAATTTAATCTTATACCACTAGCCATAACAAATGATTTCAATTAAAATCTTGTTCCCTGAGCGCTAATGAACATGACCAAATGCACTTTAAGCTGAAGATTTCCACGTCTCTCTTGCCTAAATCCTGCTAACCTGTGGCAATCTGGCTTTTATTCTCTACTTTCATTCTGTTTAGCTGGTATCTAGTTTCCTAACTGCATTAGCATTACTTAGCTGTGGTTCTGATGTGTAGTTTAGAGATACTGACTGTTGAACACTCCCTCCCAGAGAAACCTTTTCAAATCCAATGGATGTAAACTACTGGCAGTGCAGACCAAGAGGCTGCATTCCTCAGGAGTCTGCTCTCTGAGCCAAACGACATAGAAACTCGTATTTGTTTTGTGTTGTCAGCACAACAGTGAGTAATGCTGAACTTATAAAAAGTGTGCATCTGGAAACATATTCTCCTCCAAGGAAGTCAATCCCTGTTTATATAGCAGTCAAAAATGCAGACACTTAAGAGTCTATCTTGGGTTTGTGTGGTCTTGAAAATACTTTTGTGCTACTTCTAGTCATCTGTTTTTCTTCTTCCAAGCTTTTTGTTCTGCTTGGTCATCACAGTTCTGCGCAGTTCAGTGTTAAGCTGAAAGTTTTTCTTAATGACTAAAGGTGCTGTAAACATGGACCAGTAAAATGGCTAACTGAAGAAATCTGTTGCTTTTGGCTATAAATGACAAAATAGGCTCCTGCCTGGAAGGAATGAATAAGCCTAAAAGTAGATGGGTAAAGTTGTCAATTCTCGGGTATGTGAGTGTGCCTCCTTTTTGTCAGCTTCCTTAGTTCTCTTGAGAAACCATAATGTAGATGTGAAAAAGAGGGACTTGAGGAAACAAACCAGAAGACTGGTATAAAGTGCACAACTGCAGAGCAGCTCAGCTACTCTATTGGGTGAGGAGAATAAAAATCAAAGTGTAAAAAAACCCAAACCTTCTTGCTTTTCTTCTAAGAGAAATTGTATTTTAAATAGTAACATTTTGAACTTGTTATTTTTGTAGGTTCCATGAAACAGCATGTTCCTTCCTGATAATGCAGTGTACTTTCTTTTTCCCTTGCCCTTTTTTTAGCTTACTTTGGTGCCACGCTGAACAGCTTTATCCATGTCCTCATGTACTCCTACTACGGACTGTCTGCTGTTCCAGCAATGCGTCCTTATCTGTGGTGGAAGAAGTACATCACTCAGGGGCAGCTGGTGAGTGATTTGCTCTTCAGTGCTTCAGCATGAAGGTCTTTTTGTCTTTACTGAGTTAGGAAATTTTGGAAGGGGGTAGAAGAAGGGATAATGAGGGCTCGTACCTTCTGCATCCTGTAGTGCTTAAATCACTGTAGAAATCCAGTTCCTGCACATCCATTTGCTCTGTTTTCAGGACCATGGGGAGCTGGGGACTGATGGTGTACATGAATCAGTGCTGAGATCTGTGGGGTTTTCACCTCACCATGTTGTATGGCTAGATGTAGCTGGGAGTTGTGGTGCTGGGTTTTCTGTGACTCAGTAGCCAGGGAGGAGGGAGAAGTTTATTTTCCAAGGCCCCTTGAGCTCACGTGCTCTCCCCAGTGCTCGGTTGGTCAGGCTGATGACAGACCAGAAACTGAGCGCAATGCAGTCCACAACTAACAAGGCCCATTCTAGTTCTGTGGGACAATGCCTTTCCTGTCTCACTTTTGCATGCAGTTGCAAATGGTTTATTAAAAACTATTCAATATTTCTGCTCTCTTTCTGCACTTTAAATAGGCAGATTTTTTTCTCTTGTAGTTCTGTGTTGGACTGCTTGTATCCATTTGCATTGTTTCCCATGTGTACAGTGATGAAGCCTGAATGCTGTGTACTGGATGTGAAAAGAGCAGTGAAATTAAGCCCTATGGCACATGTTGTAGTGATACTGCACGAGAACCAGGTTTTCATGTGTACAGCATGTCAGAACACCACAAGCAAATGTGCATTGGTGTTGTGTTTTCCCCATTTTGTAGGGGAGGAAACTGAAGCCAAGAGATAGACTTTTTTGTTATCTTCCCCCCACCCATCCTCCCTTAGCACCCTCTCAGAGCTGTGAATAGTTTTAGTAACATTTCTGGTGATGATTAATAACATTTGCTGCCAGCAATTCAAGTGTTGATTCTTAACATCTTTATTCTCTCCTTCCTGAAGGATGGCCAAGTGTTGTAGCTGAGGGCTCATTTTTTCCTGGGAGGGATGGGGCAGTTGCCTTGGTTTGGGGTTTGTTTTTGTTTTTCCTTCCAGATTTAGGCTCTATTCTTCATCCTGGTTGTTCAAGTGCTACAGAGTGCAGTGTCTCAGTGCTTCGGTTGCTCCCCTGGCTATTGTCAAAGCTGCTTTCACTTCCTTGCCTGCTCCTCATGCATAGCTGTTAGAGCTGCAAAATAGCAGAGCAGAACAAACAGTATTTCCCTTTTTAAATAAACATTCCCTATTCTGGTAGCCTTCATGTAAGGATGAATTTTGCTTAAGGCCCTCTGCAGCACTTAAACTCAAACTCTGTTTTTCCGAAAGAGATAATTGTAGGTAATTGGATCCCAATCCTCCTTCCTGACTCCCCAGCTTCCCTGCAGCCTTTTGCCACAAAATTTCTTCCACTGGAGCCATATGCCAGGCAGTTCCTGTCTGTGGGAGAGATTTGCACTGTCTGTGTGTAGACCAAGTGACCCCAAATCTTTTGCAACTGAAGCAGTGAGATACAAATCTACTTTGTTAAGATGATAGTCAAACCCCATTGAGCTATCACTAGGAAGAAGGTGGTCTTGTTCCTTGTGATATCTATAAGTCAGTTCTTACATTACTTACTCTACTGTTCTAAAATGGAGCAATATAAATAAACAGGCTTAAAATACAGAATACCACAACGTGAATGTCTGATAACTCAGGTTTACAGAGAAGATAAACTTGTTAAACGTGCAATATTACATATTTTTTACTTGATTGAGAAATACCTGTTGAGATCTTGGTCACTAATGGTTTTTTCCCTCCTTCCATTAATGTGGTCCATTTATCTTTTTTTTTTCCCCCAGATTCAGTTCGTCCTGACAATCTTCCAGACCAGCTGTGGTGTTGTTTGGCCATGTGCATTTCCTCAGGGGTGGCTGTATTTTCAGATTTCTTATATGATTTCTTTGATTATCCTCTTCACAAATTTCTATATTCAGGTAATAGTAATATTTGTCAACTCTTTCTAGCATTCTGCTGGCAGTATCTCTCTGGAAAGCTGTTTACAGAAAGATATGCTTGAAATGTCCTTTTGCTATCTTCCACTAACATGCACATGGTTCTTAAAGTATTGCACTTGTTGATCTACTCTTCACTTTCAGATCTTCTGATGCAATCCAGAGTGATTAGTAATTTCAGTAAGCAGAGTGGCACACAGAAGTGGCTTACCAGTGCAATTTTAACTGCAGATAGGGAGAAGAAGAGCTTTATGTAAGAAGCAGCTTTCCACTCTGAAATAAACCCATAGCATGTGAAGCTGTGAAGCACCTGAAGGAATTGTTAATTACTGCTTTTACAAGGGGAAATTCTTGTTTTAAACACAGGGAAACTTCCTAAATTCCCAACATAGAGAAATCTGGTTCTGCTTCACCTTTACAGGCATTTGTATTTTGGAATTTTCATATGGAAAATTAGTGTTCTGAGTTGTGTTTCTGCAAAGCTGATTTCATGTCTGAACAGATCCAGACTTGGTATGTGTTGTCCTGAGCAGTTCATAATCGGGCTCTGTACAAAGATGCACCCATCTTCAGAAAATCAAACTAGCGCAGCCTGCTGTCCCCAAACAAGCAAACTCTGTTACATGTTCTAAATGTCTTTTGAGAGATTTGAGCATTGTGGTTCTGGTAAGAATGTTTCATGGAGGGAAACACTGCGGGCTTTCCCGTCTGATCTCTTGCTACTTTTTAAAATCAGTCCCATGATTCCTATCACTTGCTGCATATGAACATGCTAATTAAACGTTATAGTATATTCCAAATATTACTCAACTTTCTTCATCAATTTTTCTTGTATTGTAACTTCTAACCATTTAACTTCCTTTCACACACAGAAATTCTGGGAAATGTGCTCTTGTGAGGCAACTGAGCCCCTCTGAAAAAACTAATTAATGTATATTTTTTCTCTATGTTGTTTAGACAGAGTTCCCCATATCCTGTTAGGTTTTTTGATTCTCATGTTGGCCAGTGGAAAACCCTTTCCCATTTCTGTCTCTGAACTTCCCTCATTGTTCTTGTTTACCTACTTATTGTTCTGGCTTTGTTCAACATACTGTCACCTGCAGTGCCTCAAACCTCCTTCCTCACTACTTGTTTTGAGTACGTTCTTGTGCGGTAGTCTGCTCATAAATTCGCTTCCCTTGTTTCTAATTTACAATTAACATAACACTAGCATCATACTGCCAAGCCTTTTTCTTTTCAAGTGAACTAATTCTTTTGCTGTGATGAATGAAGGCATAGTATAGTTTCATACACAAGAAGTGGTAGAGCTTGTTAGACTCTACCACCAGCACAAGGTCTTAAAAAATGATGAATGCGAGTTTACTTTTGTGTTTCTAGAGTTACTCTGAGGAAGTGGTTATTTATATCTAATTAAGCAAAACCATGTGTCTTTCCCTATATTCTAGACTTACAACAAGAAGGCATCCTCGAGGAGGAAAGAGTATCAGAACGGCTCTACGGCCACTGCAAACGGGTACACAAACAGCTTTTCTTCCCTTGAGAACAATGTGAAACAAAGGAAACAAAGGAAGGATTGAAGACCAAACTGAAAAACCATTTTGATAACCCCAACAACAAAATCATCTGATTGTAAGCACAATGAGAGTTGTGCACTAATACTCTAATGGCTACTGTAACTATTCCTGCCTAGAATAGTGTGATTTATGTAGGACTTAACCAGTGCAAACACCCTAGAAACTGTATACAGAACATAAAAGTAGGTTAAAGTTTAAAAATAATTCTGGGCTGTCACTGACCCTGCTATAGACTGTGGAAGGGAGTATTACCATATTATCCAACACTGCTGTTGCCTTACTAGTCAATATGATAGGTGCTGAATTATGATTCACAATTTGAAAACACTGTAATCTAAACCTCCATTTTTTTTTACAATAGATCATGCATGTGATTGTAGAGGTAATTTGTATGATGCTGGTTTCAGTAGATAAACACACATGCCTTAAATTAAAAAGCAGGGCCCAAAGCTTATTACTGGTTTAAAAATTAGGGTTTCAACTTTTCAGTTGACTGACTTTTTATTAAAAAGTCATTTAGAAGAATCCATTGATCATTTTACTGTCCTGTATGTGATACACGATGTTACTTATCTCTTACTCGATACAGTGAAATTGGAAATGGCACATTTAGTTTTGTATATTTGGCTTTGACTAAACAGTCACAAACCAGATGGAAAAGTTATTTTACCTTTTTAATAGATCTTATTTTTTTATTTGAAGTATGTCACTGATGTAAAAGTAATTGGCGCTTACACAGTCCAGTAAGATTTAAATATTGTCTCTAAGGTTTAGAGCATATACAGGGTGGACCCATCTATTCTTTTCACTTTTTTTTCTTTTTTTTTCTCCTTTCTTATTTCTGAAAATTCTTAAATGATAAATGAAGAGTGGTTTTTAATATGAAACTGGCAGAGTTTCAAGTGTTATTACCATAGCCATATCCACATCCACATTTTAGCAGCTACTGTTTTAAGTCTGTGACATATCCAAAGGCGTACTTAAAAGAGGAGACAGAAAGATGCTTTTCTGATGGAATTGTCTGTATTTCAGTTGGTATCTGAACTGTTCTTCATGTAGCATATGTTCACTTTTAAAATGTGCCTAACACAAAGGTGTTTTTTTTCCCAAACAAGCAAGTTTAAACAGTTTAAGTCATACCTAATGTTTTTAAATGTTACTGAAATGTGCTGGAAATGTCTGTTTCTGTAATGTGAGTTGTGTATATCACTGGTAATGTTTTGGCTTGTTATCTGAGGATTTGGTTTGAATGCTGGTTAAAGTTACTCCTTCTTGTAAAATCTTGCCTTGCACATATGAGGAGTCAGTTGCAAAGCCAGTATCTGTTGCTGGTATTCTGGTATCTGCCACGGTGGAGTTTGGCTTATGAGTATTTTATTCATTAAGCTCTGAAAAACTGAATTGTGCAAGACATTCTGCTGGTCATTGCTCAAGTTTAACTATTTGTTTTTTTGATATTTATATAAATGCCAGTTTTAACATGTTTAATTGTTTTTAAATCTTTTTTAAAATTTTTGCACATCTCTTAAGGAATTAATAAGTTCTACTAGCCTTGTGGGTTTTCATTCCTTGTTTTGAAGGAGACAGTGTCTTTTATGTTTACATTATCAAAGCTTGTGCGTGTGTCTTCATTTCTAGGTACTGGTTTGCAGAGTCTTTACATAGCTCAGTACAGCAGCTATAATGTTCAAAATAGGCTGTCTAAATGTGCTAGAAATAAACCCTTGGCTCGTCTGAATATACTTCATTGTTAATGTTTGACATGATTTAATCATTAAAACACTTTTGATGATCTCTGTCTGAATTCTGTGGGTTTGTACAGATTTAACGCATTGCCCCATCCTGTGTCAGGCCAAGGAGGGGTCACCAGGATGAAGAACAGCTGCAAATATTCAGAGATGTTTAGAGCACCACAAATTTGGTAACAAATTCTTTACAGAAACCCTTGGCTGTCACTGAACACTGTTCCCTTGCCTGGCTGTGGAAATACTGGTCCGTGTGATGAATTAAACCTCCCGCTGGGATTACTGACTCACTGATTGCAGAGCAGCCCGAATAGTTCCAAGATGATGAGTGCCAGGTGCAAAGCTTGATGTGGCTGAGAGGGACTTTCTGCCTCAGCTGTCTTGTCTATAAAGTGGGAATAATACCTCTCTCCAGAATTGGGAGCGTTTTTGCAATTTCCCTAGAGCTCCCCTTGCTGTTAAGTGATTGTTTTGGAGCCCTCTCCAACTTGAGTGTTTAATCAGGACACCACAGCAATCTCAGATAGGCTGTTGATGGACTTGGTAAAACAGAACTACTTATGTAGCTGTCTGCTTCTCACTTGCAGGCTCTTAAAACAAGAATTGTAGACCAGGGAAATGGGTTTTACACTTCATGGGAAGGGGCTCAGAGGTTTCACGCTACACTGGTCTCCTCTGGGAGGGTGCTCTGAATGCCTGAGATGGTTGCTAAGACAGTTTCCTCTTCTTCATATGCCAGTTCGGCTTTGAAATTGAGTGTTTTTCTAAGCGAGGTTCAGTAAGGTGCCGTTCTTTGGATGATAAGCCAAATCTAGAGGAAATACTTGGAAGCCAGAAGTCACAGCACCCAGCTGGCCTTCCCCAGTGTGCCAGAGGAGACAGGGCTGCTGCCTCCCAACCTCACCCTCGAGGTCAGTGCTAAAACATGATGGCTTTATCATTGTTTTGCACCATGTAGACCCACTGACTTTGGCCAGAACTGGCAGGAGGTGTGATCTTGGGAACAGCTATAGCACCAGCAGTGTTCACACCTGCACAGAAAAGATCGTGGCTCCTGGCTACACTTCTACACTCTCGGCAGCAACTGAAAAAAGCGTCTGAGATGGGCCTGTGTGGGTTAGATCAGACATCACCTTGCCATAACTGATGGACCAAGGCTGGAGCCTTGGGTCACCTGGCTGAGCTTCCAGTGCATTACCTGACCTGGAGTTAGTAACAGCCTTTGGATTACCTCAATTCCCTGATCACCTGCAGTCTTCCTCACAGATACAGCTGTGGTTGGTGCTTGGGATTATGAAAGAGTCCTCAGAAAGGGCTTTCTGTGTTGTAAAGGCTGGAGAGATGACAAAAGACCAACTGCTGCCAAAGGGGTTGAAAAACTTTCAGGTAAAGTTGGCTGAGGAGAACGAGATAGTTCAGTAGCTATTTGCAGGGTGAATGACCAAGATTCAAACTGTAAGGTTAAGGTCCTGTGCAGCTCATGAGCTGACCAAATCCCTCCTGGTACTCAGGCCCTACAGCCTGAGCGATGGAGAGAGAAGTGTTAAGTTTTTGTTAAGCTTATCTATCCCATTCACAGCCTAAAGGCCCAGAACTCAGCTTTTCCTAGGGTGGTCCTGGTGTGAAGACCCTAAGTACTGTGTCACAGATGTGGGAGCCACCTCTGGGGCTGGGATCACACAGGCACTGGGATTCCTGACTTGGCAGGAAGAAGGAAAGCAGAGAAAACTCTGGAAGACTTTTCTGGTTGATTGTGTATTTTACTTGATGCAAAGCAGATGCCAAGTAAGTGTTGGAGCTTCTGGTAGGGCTTTACCACCAAAACTGGGGCAAAGAAACCCCCAAAGCCCCAAACCTAATGGAGAGCTGTTCTGGGGGTTGCTTCTGCCTTTGGTAGCTATATTGAGGTGTAAGCTGATAAAATGAGTGTCTCTTGTATGAGACTGGAATGTATATTGTTAAAAGGTATGCATTATTCAAAAAAGGGATGTAAAAGTAAGCTACATGCTGAAGAGAAGTATTAAATAAAATTGAAGGCCAAATTACTTTGACTGTGGGTTCTGCTGGGAATCCCCTTAAGGCAGTGCAGGGGATGATACAATATAGATAGAGATCTCTTGTTAGAGAAATGTGTCTCAGAGTTGCATTGGTACAGAAGTTTAACTTACATTAACATTAACTCACTGTCATCCTCTTGCCAAGAATTACTGAACCAACAAAGGTGATCAGTTGTATTCATCAGGATGTTTCAAGAACTGGCTTATAAAGTAAACTTGAATTTTCAACTTTTAATCCATTTAATTTAAATAGATGGATATACAAAAAGGGGTCCATAAGTTTCTCCGTTTCAGTGCAGCACATTTGGATGAGCAGGGGACCCTGGGTGTGGTGACCAGCAACAGAATCCCTGGACAAGCAAGGTCAAACTGATGAGCAGTTGGTTTGTCTCAATGCTTTCAGCCTGAACAGAACCCATTATAAATGTTTTAAGACAGAACCTGGTATAAAAAGTAGAACTATTTGCATTGGTATTTGGAGATGACAGTGCCAAGGAAGATTACAAACCCTACAGCAACAACCACATGACCTTGATGGCTGGAGTAGGAGATGGGATTAGTGTAAATCCCCCTTAGGCACAAGTAACAGAATTTCAACTCTTTCCACTGGAGTTTTAGTTGGATATGACTGAAGAGGAGAGAAAAAAAGGTATTTGAGAACCATCTGTTCAACAACTTATAGCTGCTACTATGAAAAAAAAAGATGAGGGGGAAGTCATTTGTTAGTCCATTTTTAGTAGAAGGAGGAATGTGCTAGAGTGGGAGGATGAGGCTCTGGTGGGACTTCCTTTTGAGGAATACACCTGCTCTCAAACTGTAAAAGATGCGCTGAACAGAAGAGTTACAGGGGCAGTCAGAAAAATGGAGAAGTCCTGCAAAATGGGTGTTTAGCAAGACCAGGAAGGAGTGAGAAGGAATGTAGTTGCACCCAACAGAGACATCATGAAAGCAGATAGCATGAAGGAAAATGAGCTATTTGAAGTGTGTGACACAAAACAAACGGGTATAAGCTACCCGAGAGTCAACCTAGGCTAGAAATAGGGAGAGTGTCTTTGTTAGTGCAATATGGCTCTGGAGCATTTTTGCCATGTGTAGGGTGAAGGTCTGGGGGATTGCTTGGAGACAGGGCACTTGACCACTTCTACAGCTTGTAGGACCACAGGGTGTCCTGCTCTGCATTCTGACAAAAAGCAGCTGTTGGTACCTCTTCGAAAGTATGTTTAAGAAAGGGCAAAACACTGCTCAGCAGAGAGAGGAGTGAGGACAAAAGTGTGAGAAACAGCCCTGCAGACACCAAGGTGGGAGAGGAAGGATGGGGAGGAGGTGATCTGGGTGCCAGAGCAGATTCCCCTGCAGTCAGTGGAGGAGACCACACCAAAGCAGATAACCACATTGCAGCCCATGGATGACTGCTTGGTGGAGCAAGTGGACGTGCTCTGAAGGAACTGCAGCTTGTGGAGAGCCCACACGGAGCAAGTTTATCCCAAGGGACTTCAGCCCATGGGAAGCACTCACGCTGGAACATGAGTAGGAAGGAGCAGAGAGGAGCTGCTATGGACTGGCCTCAACCACCTCCACACTACTTAGAGCAGGGGGGGAGGTAGAGAGAGGGATCAGGAATGCAGCAGTAAAACAGCCTTGGAAAAAGGGGATAGGGAGATGTTTTGGTCTTTGTAGCTCACTTTTCAATTCTATTTTAATTAATTAAATTATTTTTCCCAGAACCTGTTTTGGCCATGATGATTATTGCTGAGTGACCTTCCTGTCTTTATCTCAAACCTCAAGCTTTTCATCTTATTTCCGCTCCCGATCCTGTTGAGGGGGAGAGAGGGCAGCAGCTGAGTGGCCGTCTGGCAGGTGGCCAAGGTCACCCCACGCCACCTGGGCGCTTTGTCTGCTTACAAATCCAACAGTTTGGGCAGAAGGCAGCTTCCTTGATTATAACGACGATCTACCAAAGGCCATGAGATACCACGGCACCAGAAAGCCTGAAGTCCTCATACAGCTGGAACTCTCGTAGTCTGGGAAAATATGCCCCCTGGAGTGAAGCAATCACCTTTAAAAAAGAATTTATCCTGTTTTTTCCAAGTCTAATACATGTTAAAGCAACACCCTTTCCAGGAATCTGGCCTATAATTCTTGGGAAGTTTTTAAAGGCAGTAGAGGAACCTCCCATTTGCTGGGGAAGGTAAAGCAGTGGCACAGTGTGAAGGAAGCCCACATTCAGCAAAAAGGTGCAGAATTTCCACATGAGAGGAATTGTCTCACACCCTTCAGAGGCAGCTGCAGCCCTAGCTTTTCAAACAGGGATGGTCCAGCCATGCAACAGCAAGAAATGGAAAACTGTACTGTTTGCATTTCATTTGGAAACAGGTGAAGCTTCAAGGGAACTGAATCTGTTGACATAAATATGCAATCCCATATGAGTTGTCTACAGCTGTGCATTTGCTGCTCCTGAGCTGGTGTAATGGGGAATGCACAACCCCTGTGGCACAATTGCACTTTTACTGCCTCAGACTTGACTAAGTGGATATTCACAGTGTTTCCACTAGGATTAGCCAGCTCCAGAGGTAATGCTGTGTGGTGATAAATTACCTGGTAAAAGTATTTCAAGTGAAGCCAAATGAAATTTCTTCCACACGTACTCAAGCAAGGTACTGTGGTATTTGTGTAACTGATTAGACACACAGTGTCTCTGTCCCGTTTAGCAAGCGGGAAACGTGTCTTCATCAACTGTTCTGTCTGCCACTGGAAGCCAAATGTTTACTAAATGCTACTAATTCAATTTTACCAGCTGTTGTAGGAAATCAGAATCAGCTCACTAAGCAGAAATAGGAGCTTTTTGAAAATGGAATTTAAAAGACAAAAGAGAAATCTGCAGCCTATGCAGTTACCTAATTGCCTTGCTTCCTTTAAAATCAACGGCATCTCAGTGCTTCAGGGCCTTTCTAGGTCTAACACCTTTCTGTATATTTAGAAAGGATTGCCTCTCTGAAAGATCTTCTGTTAATTTGTCAATTTGCTTTGCTTCCCACAGCACTTGAGGTTGGAAGGGAGTGTGAGAGTGGCTCTTGGTGTGCTGAGCTAGCAGGGACTTGAGGCATCGATGCAAATGCACTTTTGCTCAGTGGAATAGTGATGAGTTTGCCGAAAAGACCAGGAAATACCTCTCATGCATACAGATGGCATAACTATTATCAGCTAACTATTATCAGCTGTGTTTCCTTTTAAAATTGTTTGTACAGATTTTTGCAAATCATCCTGAAAAAGACCCTTCTGTCCTCAGAAGTTTAAATAAAGAGCTAAGAAGCCATCTTTACATCTGACTCTGGTTTCCATGTGAAGTAGATTGGAAGAATTGCTGCCCAGTCCCTCTGTTATAAAGCTGTACAAGTAGATTTTGAAATGCATGGGAACTCCTGAAACCAGACCTGGCAATTTGGTGATGGATGCTCTGCTTAGTTTCTCAGCATTTTTCCAGTATGCAGTATTTGCCTTGCAAAACAGGAAAACTGGAATAATTAAAAACTAACTCTCATTTGGTCACAAAGGAGCAACATACAAGGTTTCAGAAACCTCCAAAAGTATGGGGCCAACTACCTGGTTTCACTGGCCAATAAAAATGATAGTCAATGTGACATATTACTTTATGAAGTAAAAGTGAAAAAGTCCCCAAACCAACAGAACAAATACCTCCACCTCAATCCTCTTACAACCAAAACCTTCCCATCCCACCCTGCCAGAATAATACTAAAACAAAACAAAACAAACAAAACCCCAAACACAACTGTTCAGTTTTGCCTTTTGGCCTCAAAATTGGAGAGAGCAGCTTTGAGCAGCATCTGCAGAGGTGACTTACCTCTTGCACAGATGATTTTAAGGAGGTTTAAGAATGGTGTAAACAAGCACTGGGATTTTAAAACAAATCCTCCAATAGTCAGGTCTGGTGGAACCCAGGACTGATGTCCCTTTCCGGCTGAGAGGGAGAAGCACAGGAGGTGGCTGCGAGTCCCGGTAGGTACGGTGAGCACCCAGGACCAGAAGCCGGGTGGGGGGATAGTTGGGGGATGCGCTGTGAGCAGATGCCCTCTCCTGGCGGCACCTGTGAGGTGAGAGCTGGGGACAGGCTGCTGCTGCCGGCACCCTGGAACCAGGAGGATTTCATAGAAAACTGGAGCTGACACCGGTGACAAGCGAGGATCGCAGATCAATAGTTACAATACAGATTTCAGAGTCAGAGACTTTTTACTTGCAATTGCACAGTAATATGTTCTTCAAAGACCATGTTTAGCCCCTTCTTAGAAGAGGAAGATAGGGCAGAAAGGTAAGTGTTAAACAGAGCTCCTGACTTTTATTGGAAACATCTGCACAGTAGTTTCTAGTAGTAGCACAGATGATCAGACTATAATTGATTTTGAATAGCAGAAGAATAAACCAGCATGTTGTCTGTTATTTTATGGCTTCAAAGACTCTGTAATCAAGAGCATTTCCTAGTGTGGAAACAGGGGTCATAAAGGAGGAGGAGATTAAAAGCAAGCATATCCTACATAATAGCTTTTATGATGCACCTGACCTTGATAGCACAAATAACCTTGGAAACGTTGGCTTTTGGGGAAAAGCAAGAGCTCTTTTTTTAATTATCAGAATGCAGATCTGTGTATCCTGATACCCAGGACTATTTCAGAGCTTTTATAGGTAGAGGTGAATTTATGTGTTTAAGCAGGGAAGAAAAAAGGTAAACACTCAAACTAAGCCAAAATCTCAAATCAAATGTATTTTTATGTTAAAGCTTATCCTGTAATGGTTATTAACATAATACATCATCAGCTGTTCAGCACATAAAAATGGCTGGTAATTACTTAATAGCATACAGTATTTATTGTGCTTTATACTAGATAAATTTAGGTGAACAAAACCCAAAATGTCTGGCCTTGGAAGAAAACCATGAAGGGTGGTGCTAGGACAGCAGCTCCTCTATATTATAGAAGAAAGCATCCTCCTTGCTCTGACACCTCAGAATAACAGGAGCCTAGTTAGGAAAAAATGAGGAAACAGTTCAGAGGAAAACATTTACAGTAAGCAGAACACACACAAACTGCCAGAAGAAAAATTTAATGAGAGGGGAGACTCTAGCAGGCAAGAAAGAAAAATGCTCTCATGGCAGTTTTGAGAATAGGGGCAGGAAGAGAAACTGGAGAATGTGAAGTGAATTGCTCTCATTTTCAGCAAGGCAAGGGAGATTGCAGATGAGAACACACCACCAGATCAGAATTCTGATTGGCTGTAGTTACTGTCTGTCTCAGCAGTAAGTGTTTGATGAACACCCAAAACCATCCCTCCTCTCTGCAGAGCAGCCACAGCCCAGGCTTGATGGGTAGGTTTCCCTCAAGCATCACTAAGAAACGTGTTCTCTGTCTTAACTCCATTCTTTCTTTGGCCTTATATCAAACGGCCACATCCATCACCCAGACATAGTTTTACTCCTCAGGATGTTAGTCTGGGTCAAATGATTACCAGTTCTGTTGGCAATCATGCTGCTCTCTTCATCTTGTCTCTTCCTCCACCACATTCATTGATGTTTGCTAGGAGCACCTTCTGGACTAGGCTACCTGTTAATGTTTTGTTTACTGAAAGCTCTTCTGCATTTTATAACCCTTGTCTCCAGTCTTAATGGCTCTTGTTGAGCAGAATCATTTAAATATCTATGGATGGAGAAACAGGTCGTCATCAGAGCAGCACAAATAGCATCCCAATACTGCTGCTGAAAAAAAGTGTCACATATTAACCCCTGATGCCTTCAGCAGGGTGCAGTTTGGCTAGCTGTGGGCTGTGTGGGAACACCTCTCTCCTGGCAGCTGGCCTCTGTCCTGGGCAATGGGAGCTCAGCACAAGCTGAGACTAATCCTGGGGGGAAATTCAAATATAGTGGAGTATGGGGGCAGTGGAAGAGGAAGGAAAAGGGTTGCTGGTTTTCCTCCTTCCCTCAGTCCCACCAATCTTCCTGGGCCCATCCTCAGCACTATGTTTGGCTGGATCACCCCCCAGGAAAGCGAAGATGGCCAGTATTTGGGGGAAAGTTCTCACTCTCTCTTCTCCATGATGCTTCTGCATTAATATACTGTCCCTTCAGATGCACTCACTGCAATGGTCTGACAAGTTCCCTGGGAACCCCTCCCCCAGGGAATACCATATCTGTTGCCTGAACACCAGGTGTCACTGAGGCTTAAAGACAACATTTCCTTGCTCTTTATTTTAGCTGACTTTTTCACTTATTTTGTTGAAAATATGGGGCGTTCTCCCTATGGAAAAAATATATCTCCATTTCTGTGAAAGTGATCTATAGAGAAATACAACACAAAAATACTCTCCTATAAGCAGTGCTACTACATAAATTAAAAGAAAACACACAGTCTTAAGTGTCCAAAAGTCTGTTTGATATTTGTCATACAAAGCAAATAAAAACAAGCCTTGTCACTGCTAAAAGATCAAATCACTTCAGTGAAGCAACATTTTCTCAAAATAATGATCAGAAACATATTTATGATTGGACCAGAAGTGCATTTTTGTTGCAGAACTGTAATAACTTTGCTGACTGTTGAGATGCAGGCTCCTCTCAAGGGAAAGGTTATACGTTAATCATTCCTGGTATAATGTGAAGAAACCAGGTCATAAGGACACTGAACACATTCTAAAAATAATGTAATATGGTGGGGAGATGAAGAGGTCTGCAAGATGCAAAATTAGAGGACACTCTGGCTTGACTCTTCTGTCCTTTGAAACTGAAGATCCCAGATCAAATCATACCTGGGTCTTTAGCAGCATGAGACTGCAATATGTACAGGCAGCATCCCATGTTTAACTTTTAACTGAGTGAGGCTGGATACCCAGCCCACTACTGTTCAGAGTAGGTGACCTTTTTACCTGTCTCCACTAGGTTTTCGGGCAATTTGAGATATTTGGAAGCAGCTTGTTTATACTTAAGGTGCCTGAAATCTCAATTGTCCTCGCTTTTCGAGGATGCCTATGTTTCTGGGTCCTCTGTCTATCAGAGAGCACTGAGATTCTGCACAGGGAGCTGCAGAGTAAAGTGTGTGTGTGGGGGACAACTCACTGCTGTCTTCATCTGCCTGAGGGTGATGAGGAGGAGTAGAATCTCCTTGGAGGGGCACAGCAGAAGATCAAGATGTACAATGAAAGAACAAATGGATACGTTGCAGCAAGGGAGATTCAGATTAAATGTAAGGAAAGAAATCCTTCACAATGAGATCAAAGTCTGGCACAGGCTGTCCAGAGAGGCTGTGGGATTTCCATATGGAGGTGTTCAACTGGTCAGACCCTGAGCATCCTGATTTAACTTAGAAGTTAGCCTTGCTGTGAGTTAGGTGATCTCCAGAGGGACCCTTTATCCCAAATTATTCTGTGACTGTGGCAGTGCCGAGAGCCAGAGCAGACAGACATCTGAGGTCTAGTTTACAGGGGCAAGCAACTGAGATAACTTTGCTACTCCAAAAAAAGTGGAATGCAGTACCTTGGACTCAGCCCAAGCCAAAAACGCCCGAATGGGAGTTGCTGCAGTGGAAAGGCAGTGACAGCTTTGTAGCATATGAACTTTGCATAGATGAACTTTGAGAGTGACTGAGAGGTAGCCTGTTTTGTAACCAGCACAACTGAACTACCCCATTAGTAACCCAGTGGTGCTTATTTATTCCCATCTCCTACCAGGATTCAGTCTAATAGAGGACTGAGCTTTACAGAAAGGCAAGTTATAAAGATGAAATAGAAAACAAAGCTGGAAGAGAAATGTCTTGCAAACTTGGAGATAAGGGAAGAAAATGTTAGCTAGGACTTGCAAGTAATGTTTTTGGAATTTGTTTCTCCAAGGGAACAGCCTCCTATCTCCTATTGAGGGAAATAAAGGCATTTATTCAAGATTTGTTGGTCTTCTTCATCCATGCTGTTGAATCACAGCTGGGAGATACTGCCACTCTCTGTGACAGAATTGTGCCTGATGGGACCTACAATTCTTCTGTTACTGATTACATGGACTGCTAAACCATGCATGTCAACCACTCTTAAACTGGCACACCTTTCAGTCCTGACTGTCAATACTTGATGTTTCCAAGCTTCAAGTAGTGCGGAAGATAGCTTTGTTCCTGCCCCAGGACAATTTGTCCTGCTGCTCTGTCACAGCCCTGAGGGAACATTGCTGACTCCTTTCTGTAATTGCCTCCAAGTGGCAAAGACTCCCAAGATCAGGGAGCCCGAATCATGCTTAGTGGGGGTTTTGGCTTTTTTTTGGTCTCTATTCTCATTATGTCCACAGACTGTAAAAGACACAGATCCCTATCAGTTTAATGCTGTTATGAAAGTAAAAGCACCCGAAGGAAGACAAGAAAGCAAAATGGCCAGGGCAGAGGGCAGGCTGGGTGTGGTGCTCACCCCCGAGCACGGGGGTTGAAGTGACTCACTGATACAGCAGCATGGAGGCACAGGGAGCCTCTCCAACATTTCCAGCTAGCGAGATCATTTACTGTAGTGAAATGATTCAGTGACCTTAAGAAGCAGCCAGAGGCTTTCTCTTGAGACTGCTGGAGAGGCAAAGTAACCTAATAGATGGGAAACTGCACTGAAAACTTTTTTTTTTTTCTTGGTCTTGTTAATGATCTCAGCACACACAGCCCATTTCAGCTCTCTGAAAATAGTTGGCAAGTTGTTCTTGAGATTTTCCAATCATTTCAGGGCTGATACTCAAATACCACTGTAGAGTATAAAGCATATTTTATCTGTGTAGTGTTTATTTTCCAATGCAATTTTTGAGACCTTTTGTAACATAGGTGTCCATTTCTAATGTATTAAGGTCACTACAGAGCACTTTCCTCTAAAAAAATAAAAGTAAAAATCCACCCTAAGGCAAAACTGGAAAAAACACTCTGTGTATTTGGGCACAAACTGCACACAGCTTGGAGTAGAAAGAAGCAAATCAGACCAGCAGTGAGTTTAGGTGAGATTCAAAGTTTGTTACTCCCAGCTTTACCATTCTGGAACATTTTTTAAATTTCATGTATCTGTGCTAAATATGAAGGCACATCCAGAACAAGCAGACAGTGTCTGTCCACAAAACAATTTGAGCACCTGATACACATCCCTTTCCAACTTGTGGTTAGGGATTGTTGCTTCCAGTTCCCACTCGATTCAACTGGGGATTTGCCCTTTATGCAGCTTAGGTGACATGGTGATTCCTGAAGTTATGCTGGAGCACTTCCAGCACTGTAGGGCCCTCTGTGCCATCTCTGTGGAAACTGCTATTTCTCAAGATCCTGAAAGTCAGTCCGAGTCTTCTGCTGCCTGTAGACTACAGCAAAGCTTTGTTTTCATGCTAACAAAGGCACAATATCAAGAAAGAAAGGAAAGCAGGAAAACTGGCACCAGCAGCTGACTGCTCCACAGGGTTTTAACCAGACATCCTTGCAGGGGCTGTTTTGCCAAGGAGGGTTCGAAGGTGCTTGGAAGTAATTTTACCTTGTGAATGATCTCCACAGGCTGTCAAAGACAGTGACAGAAAATGGGCCAGAGCAGTGTGTAAGGGCATGCTGAGCATCTTGCACCTGCACAAAGTCCTTTCTCATCTTGTCCCATTTTCCCTCAGTGTTGCATAACATGGTGGGTATGATATTAACAGTGGATGTTTATCCCAAAACCAGCCATTTATTTTATTATTTTCCCTAAGAAGATGTTTGTTCTGAATGAGATGACTGATTCAACTTTTTTTTTCCTTTTGAAGAATTTGCTGAATGGGAGTGAAAGAGGCAGCTTTCCCTGATTGCATAACTTTGCATTCCAAGAAGTTCCATGTTTTTGCCTTTTTTTTCCTGCTGCTATGTGACTAATAGATGTTGTAGTGATTGCTGTAGTCATGGCTGAAAAGCCCCTTTGCACAAGTTCTTTATATATGTAAATAAATTATTTTCATGGCTTAAAAAAACCCTTGGTGAGCTCAGCTGTTGCTGACAGCAGCAGTCTCCACCTCTGGGATGGTCACTCACTAAAGGCCCAATGCCCAATCCCAGTCCTCACTTTCCACATGTGCCTCAGAGGAGCTGCATGACTGAGTTTTTATGCCAGTAGCCAGTATGGCCCTTTTCTTCATGTTACTTTTTTCTGGTTTTCTGTACCAAAACTTCTTGGGATTAATTTCTGTGATTCAACTGCCTTAAGGGTCAATACATGATAGAAATCTTATGTGCCTCCAAATATGCACAGTAGCAGCAAGACTAGAAGACATCGTCTTTTTGTGCAAGGTAATTTATAAGAGCATCTCTTGCCTGTACCTACTTAAAACTTATATATTTCAAGTATTTTACATGAGGAGGAAGGTCAGCAAAATGAAGTGGGTGAACAGCAGCTAAGAATGGAATTCACTGTTTGCAAAGCCAGAGGACTAAACTGTAGTCAATCAATGTGGAAAGGAGAGAGGGCTCACCTGGTGAAGAGGGGGTAGTGGAAATTTGTTTCTGACCAGAGTGCAGGCACAAGCTTTTGAAGAAGGAATGAAAACTGCTGCCTGTTAGAGCACTAGGACACCACTATTTTAGAAGCACTCTTGAAGTTGTAATTTTTCATATGGAGCTTTCCAGATTAATTTGCTCCCTCTTTCAAGGTGAATTAGAGTCATGCACATTCTGTGGAAGGAACAGACAAGAACATCCTGACTTCCTTTGTCTTTATCACTTCATAAGAATTTCTGCCTAGCATCCTTGAAGGTAATTGGGAAGGGAGAAGGGTGTAAAAAGCAATTTTCACTTGTGTATCACCAACAATAAAAAAGGCTTTTTTGCCATAAAATTAGATGATCCCCAAAGAATGACCTAGCTAAAATCCAGCTAGAAGAAAGGTAATTCAGAAAACAGCAGTAAAATTACTTTGGTATCAGTGCTTTGTAGTGAGCTGCACATACAGCACCATGGGTCCATTGTTTCCATAAGGTTGATATATATAAATAACACCACATAATCAGTAAGGCTTCCTGCCATACCCAGGCTGTGGGTGTCCCCACAGGCTTCTGCCCAAATACACAGGCTCCCTGTCTGCTGCCACCTCTCATTCATTGTCTTCCTGCTCCTGGTGGCCTCACAGAGTGGAACTGGTGCCAAGGTTTGGGATTTCAGGAAAGCTGATGACAACTTGCATTTGGTCAATGCACACTGTGCCGTAGCTTCTGTCCTCGATCTCTGCTGTCCTATGTCAGTGCCAGTAGCAATGTCCCAGGCTCTGTGGGACCAGGACCATGCTGCACAGTGCCCTCCTCGCTGCTGTCACAGATATAAGTCTGGAGGTTTTAGTTCAGTAACGGCCTGTGCAGAAAAAGCTGCTGGGCTTCATCTTCGCAAAGGACAAATGGACAAGCAAAACGCAGAGAAAGAGAAAGACAGGCTTGTCCTTCTGTGCTGATAGGAGCATGAGGTGTAAGGAAACCCAGTGGTGCTTATCAAACTCCTGCTGCAGTTTGTGGCACAGCATGACAGTGCCTACGTAGGCAGTCACTGGAGCGTGTCATCAAATTACCTGAAAATTGCTGCACCGTGTTATTAGATATGCTGAAAACCGTACTGTGTCTGGTTTCAAACCCCAGTCCATCTTCTGAGGGGGCAGCAGTTTGTTCAGAGCAGACACAGAACAACCTGCAATCCCATGCCACTCATGTGGGTGGGCTTTTATAGCAAGGCTGGTCTGACACTCATCAAACTAAGCAGAAAGACAGAAAGAAATTCTCCTGTCATGATGTAGTGCCAGACAGAAAAACTACAGCCAGCAGAGCTAAGTGACCTTGGCACAGCAACCTGGTAATGCAGCTGCACAGCTTCCAGTACCTAACCAGCTACCTTGCTTTTTTAGAGACATACCCAGATTTTGGTGAGGTTGGGGTTCAGGTTGCAGGAATGCCTGACAAGTTAGCCAGTCATTCTGCAAACATGACTCAATCAAGGCAAAAGAAGGGAGGTCAGCCTCAGAACTAAAGAACAAAGCAGCCATCCTAAGCTACTAGTTTGGCTGCCTAACATTCTCTATATAAAAACAACTTGGAAAAGCTGTAGGTACTGTGGACATTGCACTGTGCACTCTCCAGCTAGCTGGGGGATAGCTGAGTGTGAGTGAAGAAAGAAAGCAGGGCAGGAGAAGAACCAGGAGAAAATACAGGGAGGGTTCACAAGCCTTTTGCAGAGGGAAGCAAATGTGGGAGTAAACTCCTTCCTGTGGGATATTGTGAGTGCCAGACACCAGCTCAGAAGACTGAGAAACTCAGCTGGGCCCTCTGCTCCTGGGGTAGATACAGTAGCAAGGACAGACAAAACTTACAAGAAAGCAGATTTTTTTTCAAACCGGTCTTGAGAAAGAGACAGCTTAGAAGTGCACTAATGTGATAGATGGACGTGGAATGAGAAAAGATCACGTTGGCCATAATGTTGACAAAAAAAGAGGCAATAATTATCACCTGATCAATACTGTCAGGGACTGCCCATGTGGGTGGACATATCTGTCTGGATCTGGCTTGTCTCCAGTTCCCATAAGGCAGAAGTGCAGCTGGCCTTCACAAGTTTTGCTGAGTACCTACAGAAATAGTTGCTGGGAACTGCTATGAAGGCCAAGGAGAAAATGTTTGGAAAGAGGATATTGGAGCTGCTTTTGTTATTTTGTTGGGTTGCAGTAGATGAGGCTGATGGTATGTAGGGAATTCCAAGGTGTGACAGAAACAATCTCAGGAAGCTACTCCAGACCGCCAAGCCTAGGGTTATAGCTGGGATTCCTCTCTCCCAAAGCAACACAGATAGCACCTGGAATCAAAAAGATAATCAACCATAATCTGGCACTCACCAAACTGTAAAAGATCTGATCATGTGTCACTGTTAAAATTTCCACCTATCTCTTGGATACTGAGCCCAGTAGCTATGATTTCTCAGGAGTAAAGCAAGCTATGCCCTGTTGCAATGTAAGCAACCAGAACAAAACTCAGTTTCTCCCACACGATGGGAGTTGCCCAGGCTGTGGGAAAGTTCCTCTCATTCTTGAAAGTGTGACAAATCAAACTAGTTAAAGTTTTATAATTCTGCCTGAACACTTAAATCTGTGAGATAACATAGTCTATAGAAAGGGGAACACATATAGGATCTCCCCAGCAGATGATTATACCAGAAACAGTGGCTGTTCTGAAGTTAGGGCATGATTAACTGATAGGAGTTTATTTTGGAATTACCTGCAGCTGAGGATGGATTCAGTAGATATGATACTCCACCTGACCGTGGAGAAAAGCAGCATGTGCAGTCAGAGGTACCAGAAATGAGTCAGTTCCTACAACAAAAAATTAGAATGCATATTGCAACAAGAGAGTGGGAACAAAGACAATAATAATCATAGTGATGTACCAAATTCCTGTTGTGAAGCAGATGGACATGAAAGACAACTCATTTAGCAATTACACATTCCTTAAATCACAACAGGCAAAATTACAGAATTGCAAGGAAGAGAAAAGGAGGTGTCAATCCACAGGATGGGATTTTGCATGCACGCGATGTTCGTGCCGGAATTGCAAAATTAAATGTATGCGTGAATGCACTAGGCTTTGAAAGCTAGCAAATAAGAAAGCAGAATGGCCATAAACTAAAGTAATTTTTAAATTACATCATAATACTGTCACTAAGAGATTGTAATAGTTAAGCAGATGACCCATAAAAAGCATTCCAATTAAAATTTTAGGTAATCCATAGAAGCCAGTGATTTCAGCGAAAGCATGTGAATTTATGATCTCAGTGAAAAAACAAACAAACAAACAAAGCCACACAAACACAAAGCCAAAACCAGAAATCTACCAATATATATGGTTTATACAGTGAGGAAGATCACAGAATCACAGAATCACAGGATATTCTGAGTTGGAAGGGACCCACAAGGATCTTCAAGTCCAAATCGTAAGTGAATGGCCCATACGGGGATCAAACCCACATGATTTGCAAAATGTCTGATACGTTAAGAGAAAAAAATTAAAGAGATCAATAAAGTGAATAAAAAGCTAGACTTCACTGCCAAAGCATTAGAGCTTAGGTTTTAGTAAAGAGCTACCAAGAAATAAAGTAAATATGTATTTGCATACACTCAAGCATCCAAACAGATGATTAAAAAGAGCTCAGGTCCCAAACCCTTCACTTGGAGCTATGTTCTTCACAGGGAAGAAAAAGATACATTCGTAGCAGTTGATGCTAAAACACTGCCCTGGAGAGAGAGAAAGAAAAAAAAAAAGGGCTTTCAAAGTATTATTGATAGCATTCTGTTCAAGAGTAAGTCGTTCAACTACCAGGCTACCAGCTGAGAACACTGCTGGGGAGATAAAGCACAAGTGCAGGAACATCAGTTTCTGCAAGAAGAGGGACTGAGAGGAAGAGAGATTTTCTCTATGTGATACGAGTGGGTGGACATGAAGCTCATGTGGCAGAGCCTCTGAGCCCCCAAATGGATCTCTCATCTGTAAACAGCCAGGGAAGTAAATAGAAAATGAAAAAATCAGAATATTGCAGCTGAATGACTGTTTAGTTGACACAGAGGAAAAACTGAGATGATTGAAAGCTGTTCAGTAAGAGCAGTTCAAGAAATTACCATATCAACATCAGGATTTGAAAAATCCCCTTATTAAGTTCCTACAATGTGCATCTCTGATCTGTGCAAAACATTCAGCACCTCCCAAGTGGTCTGGCAGAGCCACCTTGAGCAGCTGTCCTGAGTAGTGACCATGAGGGCAAGGGTGATGCAAGCTACATATTTGTAGCTTGATAAAAAATAGTCCAAGACATTCATCAGTGTTTGAGCTCTGAGGTGAATTCTGTGCTAATCTCTCTGGTTTATAATCTGTGGTGTAGATGTGTCTGTCTAACATGAAGTGACCAGCAGAGAACCCTGCAGAATATGTCACTTGAGATAGCACTCTAGAAAAAGGATGTCTGGAAAAGGTAGGAAACAAAATGTTTAAATAAAAACATTTTTAAAAAATTGTTCAACGATTGTGAAGGAAGCAGCAAAGCTAGAAGAACTACACTACCTGCAACTGACTTCTTCTCTAGAGCAGTCCAGAATTCAGAAATATGGTAACTGAACAAAAATATGAGATCATCGGCTGGTTCTAATCTCAAGGGCCAGTTTTGAGAAAAGAATTAAAGAGAAACAAAGGATAAACCAAACCAACCAAGGATTTAAAACTACTTCCATCTCCAAGTATGTCCATCTTTCTTTCAAAGAGCCAGACCACAGGGCAGAAGGGTGAACTGGAAGATAAAATTGTTACTTTTAAGTTTACAGAATGTTTTTTTGGGGGAAAAATATAGAGAACCTAAACTGGAGAAATATCCCTTAAGGAGTATCAGTAGCACCTTGGTATAAGACTTGTTGTCCAAATGTGCTTATTCCTTGGTTCCTGTGGTGCTGCACAATGAAACTCTGCAGTAATGAAAGTGGGGCCACAAAAGGACGAGAAGCATGCAAAGGCAAACACCTGCAGTGAAGGGGAGGCAGGAGAGCTCCCACCAGCAGGGAGAAACTTCCAGGGTCAAGGAAAATCATGCACTTGAAGGCAAGGCACAAAGTGGCCATGGAAGACAGTGCAATATAGGATGTTGGCAGGACAGGTAACTCAGCTCGTGTACAAGTTCACTGAGTGCACCTGAGATGAGTTAGAGGTTGTCATTGCTGAAAGATGACACCAAAGAGCAAAAGGAAGACTGATGGGAGCACTGACAAAAGCACCTTCTTCGTGTGGTGGCAGGAAAATACAAGAAAGGAGCCTGACTGCTTGGTGACAGGTGACATGCACGTGTCCCTGGTCCCTGCCCTGTCCTTCAGCAGAGCTCTGGGCAGCCAGACAGCAGAGGGCAACCCCTGCAGCAACAGCTGCTTTCCTCAGTGCTGCCCTGCAGGGTTTGCTCAACCCTCTCCAGAGCGGGAGCCTGAATGCAAGAAGCTTTTTACAGCTCCAGGGCTTTTTCCAGTCCTTGGTCTCCATGTAGATGGCTGCTGAAGAACTCCTGACACCTATCTATGGTTATGGTCTGCCAGACTGTTCTTCCAAATGAGAGTTTGCAGATTATATTGAATTAATTTAACTTGTAAGATCATGCAAATTGGTAATATACATAATTTCTTTTAAAAATTCATAATCCTTTTCATAAATAGTCAACATCAAGTACTTATAAGGAAAATAGAAGAAATCTTCCTAATCCTTTCTAGCTGAAAATTTTCAAAAGTCATAAAATACAAGGCTTAATATCTCTTTCTAAATGTGTTTCTCTGTGTATTAACATATTTCAGATGTTATACTGATTAAGTAGATCTTCAAATATTATTTCTTTCCTATGTTTTTGATTTTGTCTTGTCTAGTGTTAAACTTTCATGACATACTAGAGCAACACTAGTAGTAATGCTGTAGCATAAGAGTCTAAAGAAATAAGTGCAAGGCTTGTAGGGAGAAGGAAATAGTCTTCATTAGACAAACCAATACTAATTATATAGTGATCAAAAAATACACTTCTTTGCTTTGTTTTTGAATTTACCAATTGTTTTCACTCTCTGCACCTGGGCTCTTGGGCAGTTAAATGAGAATCGCTTCCTGCTCCCTCTACACCCTCCTGTATTTTAGGAGGGGGAGAGGGGAGGGGAGAGAAAATTATATTTCAGATCTAAGAAGTTATAAAGCTGCTACATTTTAGTAATAATTAAAGATACACAAATAACAACCAGAAATTTGATACGCCACATCATCCTGCAATTAGTGCTCAAATTTTTTGCTACTATTTCAGCCTTAGCCTGCAAGGAGCTAAATATGTATGACTGTCTCTAACTTCATTTGTGTGTTATTATGCAATTATCTGTATCTTCCATTAATCTTTAAGATCATATTTAATTATTGTTTTATTTCTATCAATATTATATAATGAAAAAACACTTCATTTTCTCTAATGAAGAAAATTAAAAATCAATCTCTAAGTCATGTCATTTTGAAAAGTATTGTTAAAAGAAATGAGACTCTAATTTTGGATTGTGTAAGAAATCATTTCATGTTTTAGAGCACACAGTAGTCAAGGGTCATTTGCTTAGCAAATTCAACTAGTTTTCTGATGTAGCTCATATTTTGTTTGTCCTGACTTTACTATCTCCATCTTCATTGTAGCACAATATGAAAATACATGAAGACCTGATGTTTCTTACAGCTGTTAATATTTCTGAGTGGCTGTATTCCCTTCTCCTCTGGTGTAAAATCTCATCTGAACCTGTGAGCTGCCCTCCAGAACTGGCCTCAGCATTCCTGAGCACACTGGTGCTGACTACCAGGCACCCCTCTGGGGGGATCTTTTTCCATCAAGGGTGTTTTGCTTCCTTCTCCCCCACTGCCACAGTCTGGGCCACAGTGTGGGGCAGTGGGGCCCTGACTATGCTACCAGAGCACCATACAGCCAAATGTTTCAAGTGTTCTGCAGATATCCACAAACTCTTCCTTTAGAGGTGATACTATAACAGATCACAGGTATTTTATAAATAGGTAGACTTAAGGACATAGCTGAATCGCTTTCAAAGGACCAAGAAACAACAATAAAATAAATTATTCTTAATAAAGTCTATGAAATGGAATCGCATTAAATAGACGTCTTCCACTACTCAGTAGTCTTTAATAAATCCTTAAGTGCCATAACTACAACAACCCTCCTGAAAACATTGAAACTTTCCCAGTTTCCAGGACAAGAAAATTGATTTGCCTTTTCTCTCCTTAGCAAAAGGAACAAAATTTTTCATGCATGGGATCTCTGAGGATCAAAACCAAAAACATCACTATATTATCAGCCCTATGTTCAGCACAGGTCAAAAACACAGCCCCCATACTAGCCACTGTGAAGAAAATTAACTCTACCCCAGACAAAACCAGGACAACAGGTTATTAAGCTTGGCTGGTGCTGAAATTCAGAATACCACAGCCACTTGCCTTATAAGACTTCAGGCAAAACCTGTTAGTTTTAACAAACATACCTTGGTGGGTTTTTTTTTTCTTCAGTCTGCTATCGAGGTAGGAAAAGGCAGGTAGCCCAACCTCCTTTTCTACACTTCCCTCATGCAATTGGTAATCTGTCAGAGATACCAACAATATGTTAAATGGCTGAGCAATACTTCATCAGAAGTGATGAAGCAGACCTCTCTTTGCTTGTTTTTGTCACATGCAGTGTACAAAATATCTAATGGGTAAGCAGTGACTCAAGGACCCCTTAACACCTGCTGAACCATTTGGCTCTGAGTTCGGCTCTGGAAATATCGAGCCAGAGTTGAATCAGATGTACAAAGAGCCCGTGAGCAGTTACAGGACTATAAACTTGGTATGACAGAAGATCGAGCAAAGCAAAGCAGATGACAGGCACGATTTGCTTGCTGCAATTGATGTGTCTGTAACATCACAGGTTATCTCTAAGCTATATTTTCCACTCCTCGCTGGCTTACAAAACTTTCAATGGAACAAGTTTTTCTGGCAGAAGAACACTGATTTTTATCTTTAATGAGCAGCCTCTGTATCATTTAGCTTCAGGAAACAGCTTCCTGGTTGTAAACTGCTTGAGAGTGCTGACAGCCAGGCAACTTCAAAAGCAGCCAGGAGAGACTTTCGCGCTAACTTTGGGAAGGAATTCAAAAATGCTGAAAGGTGCAGGTGAAGCTGTTGTGGAGCAGGAGGACTCTGCTTCCCAACATGGAGAAATGACAAGTTGGGATATCAATGACATCAAACTTCCCCAGGTATGTTTCATGATTAGAATTTTATTTTGTTCTGACCAATCATCTCCATTACTGATCTTAAGTGCTTTCTCAGCCACCTATGCCTCATTGCCTTTATTCTCTTTGTCATCTTGAGGTATGGGCCAGTGTTTTACTGAAAAGCTAGAAAATATTGACATTTCCATGCATTTTACCTTAAAAGTATTACTGAAAGAGCTGTTGATGCATGAAAAATAGTAATGATGAAGACACATTGCTTTTCTAGCCCACTGGTGGATGAGGTACAGAGAAAGCAGGGGAAAAAAAGTTAGCTTCTGCTGTGGGCATTCAATCAGAGATGTCCAGAACTTGCTTTTTGCCCTGGGTAGTACTTTATGAGAAGGGAACACAGCACTCACAACTGCCTTGCAACCGTGGGTGCTCAGTCTCTCTTCAGACTGGGCTCCAGGCAGACAGGCTATCTTCCCACATGGAGGCAACAGTCTTTCATGAGCACCTAGGAAAACCTTGCTTAGTGTTTGCAGAGATTTGCTAGGAGGCAGAATAGTGATCTTCCCCTCCCTCTGTCCTTTTCTAGTTCTCTTATCTAAAAGTTTCAACCATGCTCTCCAGTGAAAGCCCACACACGCTGCACACCAGTATCACCTCCCTGTCCTTCACTTCAGCATTTTCTGCCAGATTTCTCCTGCTGCAGTCCTTCAGCATCCAGCCCTGCCTTTCACCTCTCAACCCTGTCCTCTTGCTGGATCCCAGCTTCTTCCATACTGTAACAGTGCTGTTTGCCCAAAGCCTCCATGTTCCAGGATGTCTCCTTCCCTGACCTTCACCCCAAGGTTACCTTCACCTGCATTTCAGTCTGGAGGCTTCCTTGATGCCTTTTCCTACACTATCCAGTGGCTACCAGGAGAGCATGGGAGCTGATGGGAGTTGATTGATATTCTTACTGCTGTCATGGATCTCAGTGGCTGGGATTAGGAACTCAAAGGAAATTCTTACTAAGCTTTTCTACCCCTTACAAGACCTTTTCCCTCAAAACCATCAGCAGGTATGTTAGAAGCTTTATGGCTTACTGCATTTTCCTGTGTTGACTGTACCCACTGTGATGATATGTGCTTGGTCCTTTGGGGTTTTTTTTCCAGTTTTACTTTTATTGTTCCTTATTGTGTTGTCCTTTGGATTTTTAGTCACTTTAGCAGTGAAAATAAAACCTGACCAGGATGTCAGGTTTCTTTGTTTTGGACTTCAGAAAAATCCCTGTGCAAGTCTTTCACGGCAGTTAGGCCAAAATGAACTGAAGTTCAGAACTGAAGACTTACAAGTATGGACGTAGTCTCAGCCTGATTCAGTCTGATTTTTGCCCTTTTTCCAGCAAGTTGAGCCAAGTCAAGCCAAATGATTCATCATAACACTTCTTTGAACTGACTGAAAGGCAGAGCAGGACCTCTGCCATGAAAGCTAACAGAAGTTAACCAGGCAATGACAGCTGCCTACAAGGAAAGTCTCTGCTATTTTCCATCCAACACCTCACCTTCCTCTCCTGAGGAGGTCCTGCATTGAGCTGGACCCATGGGTGACTGAGAACAACCTCCTGGCCACGCCTTCTTGATGCTCTGGGGCTTGTGGGGAAGCACAGGGAACTGTGCCTCTTCTGTCTTCCCTCCTGACAACCAGCATCACCTGCTGGGGTGCTGGAGTTACCCAGGCTAGAGGACACCCAGCAGGGGACCAGCTCTGCTTGGCTGTTGCACAAGCTCTTCTCTTTCCCAGCCTAAAACATGGCTTGCTTTGGTCTTTCCACAGGATATAAGACAGATAGACTGGTTTCAAGAATGGCCAGATTCCTATGTAAAACATATCTATAGCTCAGAGGATAAAAATGCTCAGAGGCACCACAGCAGCTGGGCAATGAGAAACACCAACAACCACAACTCTCGCATCTTAAAAAAGTCCTGCCTTGGGGTGGTGGTTTGTGGCAATGACTGCTCAACCTTGGATGGAAGGAAGATCTAACTAAGACCAGCCATATGTGATAAAGCCAGGCAAAAACAACAGCGTGAGTATGAACACAGCTGTTCATTATATGGGCAGTTCATAAGTGAACACAACATAAACCAAATCCAAGTACTGGATACTCTTTGGATTATCCAGCCTTCCTTCTGCCACTTCTTATATTCCAATGCAACTTTTGATTTGGAACAAAGTATTTTATATTTCTTACTGTTGGGGAGTAGTTGTCTGCTTGTTTATTTTATTTTTTCCCCCTAATCCTTTTTTCATCCCTATTTCTATTAGTTAGGGATTCTTCTTAGGCCCATGAGGGAGGCTACTGAGAAAGCTGTGCAGTGCAGGCAGCTTCCTGCTGTGCTGTTCTTGCCAACCTGAGTGTTGACTTCATTATTGCACTGGCCCAGGAATAACTCAGGAGGCAAGTCTTTCAGGAAAGCAGTTGCTCATAGACCATGATGACTGGAAAACTGGCCTCAGTCACGTCGCTGGCACAAGACAATGCAAATAGAAAACATGAGCCGCACGCACTTTTTTTAACGAGACCATTCCAAACAATTGTGATTGCTCAGTAGAACTAGCACATACTGATTTCTGGATCTGATGTACATTTTGGCCAAAAAAAGGTATTACTCATGCACTCACTGAGGCCATAATGATGTCCTAAAAGTCCAGACAAGAACACGTATGACATTCCAAACACTGACAAGAGAAAAACAACTAAAATTGACCAAGATAATAGATGATAATATCGCAATAAATCTGCAATAGAAACAATTGTTGACAGTTATATTTAATAATGAGCAGAATAAAGGCAATTATTAGTTTGTTTATATTGATTTTTGCTTATGTTTGAAAGTTCTTTGCGTAGTTTTTCTCAATGTAATTTCTGAGCCCCACCACAAATCAACCATTGTACCACATGGGATTCATCTGATCCCTGTTATATAGAAAACCTTTCCCACTATCTTTGCTCCAGGGAAATGCTGTCCAAACTGCAATGGACCTCTACGACTCCTTTCCTGCCGAGGCCATGGTGGTTACCCAGTTACCAACTTCTGGAGGCATGAAGGTCAATTTATATTTTTTCAGGTTGGTATAAAATTACCTAACATGACACAAATTAATTTTAGACTGTTTTTTGTGAGTTTTATTAAGGAATTTTTTTTTGTCCCAGCAAATAAGGGTTGTTGAATATGACAAGGTCAAATGACTGTAAGGAGAAAGATTTTCACAAAGTCCTAAGCAATCTGATCTAATTCTGAAATTAATCCTGCCTGAGCAAGAGGGTGAGCTAGACCTCCAGAGGTCCCTTTCCAGCCTAAATTAGCCTATACTACTATGATTTTACAGCATAGTATATTTTTTATTTAGGCTTCTTGGAAAACCTGTTGATTTTGAAGTATTTTGCCTCGGGTACATAGGAACCAACAAGTCCTGAGAAAGCCAGAAATAGCATGCTATCTCTTCTCTTCTGCAAGGCACTATGCATAAGCATGAGGCTATCTTGGAGCAGGAAATGGTTGTACCCAAGGGATTGTCTATGGAAAATGCCATCTGTGCTTTATATGTCACATACCTGGAAAACTATAGGCAAGTGTTTAAATATGGGCAATATTTCTGGAAGCTTTAGTCCTAGTTTAGTACCATAACCACTGAAGTGGTTCCTGCTTTCTAGTCTTTCCCTTTTGTGCAGGCTAAATAAAATTAATTCTCTATGGAAACTAATAGAAATTAACATTCTGATAAACGTCTAGAGCATGAGAAGAATGGAAACAACTGCAGGGACACTCTAGCCAAGCTGCAGAAGACCTGGTGGCTCTAGTGTAGGGAGTGTCTTCTACACATAAATGTGGTGCACTGGTTTTATGATTTCAGAGAATTTCTACCCCATCTCACTTTATCTGAGATATGTTTGTTACCCGAGCTCACATTAAATAATTCCTATTAAACACAAAGCACTAAATTAGGCCATAAGTGTGGGTTTGGCCTGTGCCACATATTTTGCTCCCTTAAGATCAGTAACAAGGTTGTTTCTAACTTTAACATATCATAATTACTTTCTAAAGTCCAAAGGAGCTCATGACCATCCACGTCCAGAAACAAAACTAGAAGCAGAAGCAAGAAGATCAATCCACAAAGCACAGACAGCTTTTTCTGCATCTTCTCTAAGATTAAAAAGAATACAGGAGATTGAGGTAACTCTTGTTACTGATCAGTGACATTCTGGGGTCAAGGATCTGTGGTTCAAGCCATGGTGGAGCCTACCTGGGCTTTGGGTTTGGGTGGTAGTAGGGTTTACATCTCCACATTCTGCCTCCCCCTGATCAGACCAAGAAGGACCAGGGCTGTCCTGAGCATCATGACCTCCTCAGCACTGCCATCCACTGCCAGTGCCCCCTCTCTGGAGCCAATTTTAGCCTAATTGACAGCAGGAGATTACATCTATACTGGTAAACAAAGCAGGGCTCAGTCATGTCACTATTCGTGTGGTCCCTGATGTGGCTTTGGTCAGCGCTAACTCATGCTCAGAGACAAAATGCTCTAGCCTAGGTCAGGAGGACAGTATGTGCCAGACACCATTCCCTGGCAGAATTCTGGACAAGGTTGAGTCAGGTTTGGGTCCCTTCACTGTACACAGCTGGCTTTGAACCTGTATGTGCCCCTGTGTGCCCTCATGCTACAAGACACAGACAATTAAGAATCTCAAGCTGATGCTGAGAAAAACAGTCCTTGGTGGGCTGCAACGCAGCTCTTGCATCATTTCACTTCAGTCCAGAAGTTGCCCAAGGCCAGGAGGTAGTCTGGACACTGACAGACCATGCTTTTTGATCTTTGTTACCAATGACAGCCCTCAGTCTGACTTCATTTAGCAGGATGGACATAGCTTTAGTGCACCAGCTCTTTCCTGTTTTAAACGCAAGAGTTACCTTTGGAAAAATTTCCTACAGGTTCTTTGTTAGTACTGCTCCATGAATAAAATTAATTGCAAAGAAATCTAGGAATAAAGTAATTAGATATTTAATCTAATCAGTATTGACATTGAAGGAGAACATTAGCAGGTTTTTACTGGGTTTAACTTATAGTATTGATTGCACCACCTCATGAGAAAATTGTAACAAATAAACACTTGAAAACTGGGAAATACTTTTGGCAATACTTGAACTCAGGAGGAAGATTTGTTTGTGTGCATACACATACACACAGACACAAACTATTTACTCTCTGAGTCCATTGAGGGCGACAAAGATGATTAGGGGGCTGGAGCATCCCTCTTATAAGGACAGGCTGAGGGAGTTAGATCTGTTCACCCTTGAGAAGAGATGACTTAGAGGGGACCTCATCAATGTCTACAAGTATTTGAAGAGGGGGTGTCAAGAGGATGGAGCCAGGCTCCTCTAAGTGGTGTCAAGCAATAGGACAAGAGGCAATGGGCAGAAACTGATGCACAGGACTTTGCACCTGAACATGAGGAAGAACTTCTTTACTGTGCAGTGACCATGCACTGGAACAGATTGCTCAGAGAGGTCATGGAGTCTCCCTCATTGGAGATATTCAAGAGCTGTCTGGATGCAGTTCTGTGCAATGGGCTCTAGAATGACCCTGCTCAAGCAGGGAGGTTGGACCAGATAACCCAGTGTGGTCCCTTCCTGACCCATTCTGTATTTCTGTGAAAAAGGGTTTTATTATAGAATACAATATATAGCATTACCTATAGGATATGCTTGTTATATACATACATGTATGGTATCTTGACAAAAAAACCTTATAATTAACAAGGCAAAATCAGAAATCCTTACTTCTTCCTCCAATCCCTGGCCATTATTTAAGAAAACCCTGTTACTTCAGTAGCAAGCCTGGACTGCTTTGTACACAGACTTAACGTCCATCAAGGGAGAGAGATGCTCTCCTGCAGGACAGCTGCCCTTGAGCAGGATTTGGCCACCTGCAGACCATCAAGGGCTGTGAGGACACCCTCAGATGCAGGAGGCACCGCTCCACCCTTGGACAGACAGGAGGAAACCATGTTTTCTCCACACTGACATGTGTCCCAAGGCCCTTCACCAACATGAAGAAGGTGGTACGGAAAAGTGAGGGCGCCCCTCCACCTCTGCTTATTCCCCTTGGGTTTTCCCAGGTTATACTATTTACCCTCAGCTGGCTTTCCAGTTCATGGCTCTTCAGCAGGTTTTCCTTGGGAATAATCCATCATATGTGTGTTCTGCCAAAACTGGCTGTGATACAACTAATTCAGGAATCTGATTTCACACACAGAGCCTGTGTCACTCAATCTGCAAAAATGTATTCTGAAAGGATTAAATTTTAATGTGCTCACAAGAGACTGGGAAGGAGAACTTTAGAAAAAGGTATGAGAGGAGCCCAAAATAGAGCAAGTGATATATAGGGTGTTCTCTCTGTGGCATCAATTGTTCTTCTGTTGAAGGTGGGCTGGGTCCTGTACCAGATTGTTAGAATTTCTTCTCACGGTGAGTGGAGAACAGGAGAAAGGAGGTTTGCTACTTTGCAGTCAGAAACATCACTATAATTAAATGCATGAAAAACCAGAATTATAAAGAAGAGAGACCTGCAAGTACCCATCAGAAATGAAAGCACAAATGAGTGTTCTGAAAGGAATCGAAGTTTGCATAATTATAATCCAATAACTAGGGCAATTAAAGAAGTTGTGAAATATCTAGAACAAAGGACCCAGAAGAATAATTCATGTGTGCTGATCCATCCCTGAATGAAATTTCTGTTTGCAGGGTAAAAAAATGTAAAGATAGCAAAATTTATCAGTTAGAAATAGAGTCTTGAAAAGTGAAGCATGATATTATTGTAGTGAAAAGATCACTTCAAAACAATCAGCTTTTCCAAACTCCATAGAAAAAAAATAATGCTGTGGTGTCAAGTGTATTGGCATAATTGCATTTTTAGTCCTTCTTCAGTATATGCTGGCAGTGGATCTCAAGGGCTGTGAATGCAAGGTCTAAACAATTCTTTCAATGTAAAACTGGCTTTGGGCAAAACCTGAGGAGACAAACCCTGACCTATGAGCTGGGAGCCCCGTTTGGTTTGCCCCTAAAGCCCATGGGCTCTCCCCTACCAGGAGGCTCTCCAACACAGTCTGCTTCGTTACCTGTGTTAATTGAGTGCATTTGTGAGGGTCTCACAGAGGAGGGTTGATAGACTGCACCTTGTTTTACTAACCCATGCCTTGCTTTCCCAAGTCTCTGACAGGTGCAATACCGATGCCCGAAGCATTGCCTTTGCTTCTTTCCGAGTCGGATGCTCACGTGCTACCTGCTAATTTCAGGGGACATTCAAAAAAAAGCTCCCAGGAGCCAACGCTGAGCAGCTGCTCTGGGCAGCTGCTATACCCAAGGGCAGCGGGGGAGGATGAGGGCTCCGGAGAGGCACTGACCTGGAGCCGAAGCCCATCCCTCGGGAGGATCCCCAGTGCCGAGAGGCTGTGCAGTGGCCCTGCTGTCCCCTGCCCAGCCCCTTCTCCTCAGCACTGCACCCACTTCAGCACCCAGCACGTCCTGCCCGTGACAAAGGGTGGCCATGGCTCCTTCAGGCCTAACACTGGTCCTCTGGGAGATGGATCCTGTGGAGAGAAATCCCTGCTGACCTACAGCAGCAGCTGCCTCTCTCTGCCACCCTGCCCTGCCCCTCAGGGTAGCCCCTGCCCCAGGGCGAGTGGGGCACAGCCCCACGGCCAGCTCTCGGCTCTGAGGGCAAGTGAAGGAGACATGGGCGAGGGAGAGCCCCAGGCAGGTCTCAACTACTGCCACAATGACATGGCTTTTGACCTGTACCCGTTACGGTGACCGGGTTTGAATGTCTCTGCTCGCCCCTCCTCTGGCAAAGGGCCCAATTCTCCATCCCTGTTGCAACACAGATGTGAAAGTGCTACCGCACCAGTTCCTGCTTTAGCTCCTCTTGTAGGCCCCAGGAGGGACTTTCATACCTGAAGGCTTGTCTTTATTCCTTTTTTTGTTTGTTTTAACTGTTATATTCTCCCCCACTATATCATTGGTCTAATAAAAGGTATCAGATCTTCTTTCAGACTGTCTCGCTGCCATTCTGGTTTGGAAGCATTTCAGCCCTCCTCAATACATAGGTTGTTCAAGCTGTGGGACTGTGGAAGGTGCAGATGAATGGTCTCAAGGATCACAGCTGTCATGTATAACCTTCTGCACTCTTCCAGCTTCTTCAGGAAGTGATCTAAGTCCCTCCACTGCACCAACCTTGCACACATGTTTTATAGAATCATCACACAATGTTTTTGGGTTGGAAGGGACCTTCAAAAATCATCCAGACCAACCCCTCTGCCCATAGGCAGGAACATCCTTTACTAGACCAGGCTATTCAAAGCCCCATCCAGCCTGGCCTTGAACATTTCCAGGGATGAGGCATTTACCATTGCTCTGAGGAACCTGTTCCAGTGCCTCACCCTCCTTATAAAACAATTTCCTTCTCAAGCCCAATTTAAACCTACCCTCTTTCAATTTAAAACAATTGCTGCTTGTCCTATCACTACAGGCCTTTGTAAAAAGTCTTTTTCTGTCTTTCCAATAAACTCCCTTAATGTTGAAAGGCCACAATGAGGTCTACTCCAAACCTGCTTTTCTTGGGGTTGAACAACCCCAGCTTTCTGAGCCTGTTTTCATGGGAGAAGTGCTCCAGCCCTGTCTTTGATCAACTTTATGGCCATTCTGGAAGGTCCAAATCTTTCCTGTGCTGGGGACCCCAGAGCTGGATGCAGAACTTCACATGGAATTTCATGAGAGCAGCGTAGATGTGAGAATCCCTTCCCTTGACCTGCTGGTCACACTTCTTTTGGTGCAGTCCAGGATACAGCTAGCTTTCTGGGCTGCATGTGCACACTGACAGATCATGTCCGATACACCATCATCCCCAAGTCCCTCTCTGCAGGGTTAGACCCAGTTTCACATATGTATATTTTCAATATATATTGCCTTGCTGCTTTTTCCAGCCACTTTTTGTTTCTTTTATTGCAGACTGTAACAAATCCTCCAGCATCCATTCCATACATTACCCCTTTACTGACCACTACCATAAAGCTGTGTTTTAGCAGGACCTATCAGTTCCCTACATTTCTTAAAAAAAGTAGGGTGCCAAATATGAATTTTCTTGCCTGAACTTAGTGGCCAGCTCAGACATCTCTGGAAAAGATTCCTTCACCTTTTCCCATAATTGACATCTGTATGACTTTCCTGCATGACTGCTCTCTGCTGCGTCCTGGACTGGGTTTTAGGGGCACCTACCCCCCTGCAGAAGGAGGCACTTACGCACATCCCCACTGCCACCTCTGCAAGGAAGAGCTGGGGGATGTCATGTATGGCATTTCATGGCTGGTTCCTTTAACCACCAAAGGTAGAGATCCTCATCTCCAGGATCTGCCCAGCTGCCAATTGTAACCATGCCCTGCCCTGCCTGTGGAGCAAGTCATGCCCCAGAGATCTGAGGCAAAATAAACCTTTCATCGGGATGAACCTGGGAGGACATTATTACAAAACAAGTGGCAATAAAAACTTCACAGTACCTCAGATTGTGGTGTATCTCATGTTGTCTTTTTCGTGTCATTTTAATTTTTTTAGATTCCTTTTTTCTTTCTTTTTTTTTTTTTTTAGGGCTTTGAAATTTATTAGTTACTAGGGAAACCACTCTCCTGGTGAAGGGTGTAGTTCAGAGACATTTACAAGACAAGAACAAATTGTATTTATAGAGTGTTTCAAAAATGTTTATTGCAATTTGTGAAACGGGATGCATAGTGATTTGTTTTATGTGGAAAAAAATCTAAATGTAGATCACAAAGTAACAGTGTGCTTTTGTACATAAAGGTCAATTCATCAAACTTTTTTTAGTCAATGAGTTACTCTCACACTGATTCCAAACTTCGCGTGTTTTATAATGATTCTTCAGATCAGTAACTAGAAGGAAACTTTGATCAAGGTTTGTAACAACCTCCACCTCTAAGACAAAAAAAGTCAAATCAAGAGGAGCCATAAGCACTTGTGCTTTGGGAGGTAACCTTCAGGATCAGGGACAGACAGGGCCCCTGGGGCTTCATCTCCCATAGCTGAGATTCCTCTGGAACTGCCAAACCAGTCACACCAGTGAGGGACCACACAGGGCATGCTGCCTGCTGCCATCGGCTCTGTCTCATCTTGCCTCTCCTCTGAATTCCTCGCTTCTCTGCTGCAATACTGACAGCACCACCTCTCTCTCAGCAACAGTACCATACAGATGTGGAAGGCTCCTTGGACAGTGCTCCCACACCAAAGTACCACCAGTTCCCTTTACACCCACCAATCTCTTCCTCTGTTTTTAAAAACTTCCAGCAAAAGGGGTTTGATAACCAATCCCATAACCTGTTCCATGGCTTCACTGTCCCAGTCCCAGCTGTTAGCATTTTTTCCCTCATGTCTGATTTTCTTTCCTGCAGATCAACCATTTCTTCAAGTCTTTGAAGATGGGTAGCATCGAGTTACTAAGTTTCACAGGCTTCTTAAAGGACTGTTACTACCAAACCACCCTAAAAGGGAGTTACTACCAACCTTTCTTCCTGCCCAAGAAGCAAGAAGCTTTTTGTTGGTTTGCCTTTAAGTCTGAATCAAAAGGTTTCCAAAATGAAACCTACTCCTGTGATCACAGCTCCACTCAGTAGTTACCTGCCATAGAAGGGCCGGGCCTTCTTGCAGCTTGTAACCCTGTGCAACCAGGATGGTCCCACCATGTGAGGAGACACTGAGTCCCTGTTCATGCAGCATTCATTACACCAACTATGTTTCCAAAAGAAACATATTTCAGGCTCAAGAAAAACAGGTCATTAATTTTTCAAAAGAAGGAAACTAAGATTTTATGATTTTTCTATGGTTAAACATGGAAAGGCTTTCTAGATTTATACACTGGGTCATTTTGACCTTTTCATGTTTTTTTAGTGACCTCTGTGCTGGCAGCAACTCCCTCCACTTTAGGTACATTCAGCACAGTGGGTCAGTATAGCACCAAATTTATATCCATTTAGCTCGAAATACAAAGATACCAATCCCATCTCTGACCTTCACAACAATACATTTTTGCAATGTGTTTGGGACACATGCAAAGAACCATATATGTGTCACTGTTTTAAGTCTCTTTTAACCAGCCCTAATGTATTATACCCAACTGGGCAGTGAAAAGAATCATAGAATAGTTTGGGTTGGAAGGGACTCAAAGGATCACCTTGTTCCAACCCCCCTAGCGTGGGTGGGGACACCTCCTGCTAGACCAGGTTACTCAGAGGCCTATCCAGGCTGGTCTTGAACACCTCCAGGGATGGGAGGTGTTCAGCCTCTCCAGACAACCTGTTCCAGTGCCTCACCACCCTTTTAGTAAAGAATTTCTTCCTAATATTTAATCTAAACCTACCTTCCTTAAGCTTAAGGCCATTCCCCCTTGTCCTATCACTCACTACATGTCCTCGTGAAAAGTCCCTCTCCAACCTCCTTGTAGGCCCCCTTTAGGAACTAGAAGGTGCTCTAAGGCCATCCCAGAGCCTCCTCTTCTCCAGGCTGAACATTTCCAACTCTCTCAACCTGTCTTCATAGGAGAGGTGTTCCAGGCCTGTGATCAATGTAGTGGCTTCCTCCGGACTTGTTCCAACGGGTCCACGTCTTCCTTGTGTTAGGGGGTGCAGACCTGGACGCAGCACTCTGGGTGGAGTCTCACAAGAGAGAGGAGAGTGGGAGAATCAGAGGTGAAAGAGCACTGGATGCATTATCCTCTATTTTTAGAAAACATACTGAACACTGTGTTTATTCAGGGTAGCTTCATGAAGAAACACCAGTTGATCCGTGAGGATCCACCCATAGATAACCCTGTACTCTCTGCTGCAGAAAATGTTTTTTTGCAAGGCGCAGCTACAGCAGAGCTTTAGGCAGGCAGCAGAGATGCAAGGAGGTCAGGGTGTGGATGATTACACAGGCAAAATGGTTTGTTCTGGCTTATTGGTGTTTCTGATGGCTGTATCTCCTGCCAGAGCTAACCTAAATATCCATACATGGCACTACATGACCTACACTACGTTTGCAAGGTCTTAGCTCTAAAAGCACCAACCTCAGTATTTAAGGCTAATTCTCTGGGGGTAATCTCTGTGCTTGCTCCAAAGCAAGTATATTTCTACATAAGGCCATCAGAAAACTACAGCAATGTTCCTCATAATTATACATTAGCCAGATAGAAACTTACAGAAACACAGATTTTATGTTTGGGACGTTTTGGTTCATGCAGCATTTAAAGGTGAAATTTAGACATATTAGAAGAAGGAACTATCTCAATAATACAAGGCAGCAGCTGGACACCTCCATTTTTTAGTGTATTAATCCTAAGAATATCAATTTGAGAAAGGGAAATGTCTCTGTATCAGTCACACCAACGGGGAGATGAGAAAGGCAGAACAGGGACTTGACCCTTATCTGTCCAGCCCTTGCAACATACCTTGTGTTTCTTCTGGCCTTCATCTCCCCAGGGTCACTGCCTTTGCATGTGAAAAGAATTGCAGGTCAGACTGAGCACAGCCAGGTATTTTCCTTTTCAACTCCTTGTACAAAGCTCCTGCCCTTTGGCAGACTGGCAAGGCTATGCACTATTTTCTAAAATATGGTACTAAACATTCTTATGGTACTATACATTCTCTGTATTTTTAAATGAAAAAAAGTGTGTCAAACTGCTGGTGGTAGAAAGAACTGCAGCTAAGGAAGCTTTAGGGGATACACCCTGAGTCATTGTAGAGAGTTTTTCTTTCCTTGTGGCCTTTGGCATGTTTACTAATCTGTGTGTCTGGTACTCCTGGCACTTTTGCTCTGCTTCCCGACAAGGTAGTAATTCGGGCCTTTTTAATAATTATGGTCAAGGAGTTAGTGTTTTACTTCATTGCAGGCAATATGTAGAAGTGGCCACTGTGGTGGATCTCAGCAGGGATACCATTTGTCTGTGCCAGGAACAGGCTTTACATGTCTGGTGTGGGGACTCAGGGGAGGCCGAGGAGGATGGGAAGGCAGCACAGTTTATTTAAGAAGGAAAAAAGAAGGAAGTCTGCTGGTGTCAGAGTAAAAATAGATGCAATCAGTAATCAAAGCAGAGCATGAGTAGCATATTAAAATTGCACACCTGAAGCTGTTTGGACCTGACTCATGCAATCTATGCAGGCTGGTCCTGATTCAGTACAGTGTCTCTTCCTCTCTGAGCTGCTGCAGTTCGCAGGCACTAAAGTGATTTTGTCTTTCACAAGGTGAACTTCACCAACGTTGCTCACCTCCTGAAGCAAGGAGGACTTACTTGGAGATCAGTGCAGGAGAAACAGGTTAGGGAACACTTGAACAAACCCAACATATGTAAGCTCACGGGCCCTGATGGGAAGCTGGCAGGTGTTATTGTAAGGCCACTCTCAATAATCCTTGCAA
Organism: Lophotriccus pileatus; assembly: GCA_035583135.1. Classification (NCBI taxonomy): domain Eukaryota; kingdom Metazoa; phylum Chordata; class Aves; order Passeriformes; family Tyrannidae; genus Lophotriccus; species Lophotriccus pileatus. The sequence goes on from JAWWES010000115.1 coordinate 91,813,729, forward strand.
AGTCATGGTGATTGGGAGACTCTGGAGAAAGTAATGTCACTTCTGTCCTCAAGGAGAACAGGAAGGAAGATCTGGGGAAGAAGACTGGCCAGTGCCACCTCAAAATTTGCAAAAGCGATGGAAAAACTCTTCCTGAAAACTCTTTGCAAACACATGGAAGACTAAAAAGTGATCAAGAACAGTCAGTATGGATTTATGAGGAGAAAATTGTGCTAAACCAACCTCAGAGCCTTCTACAATGAGATGAGTGTCTTGGCATCATCAAGGGGGAGCAGTGGATGATTTAACTTGACTTCAGCCAGGCTTTCAGCACAGTCTTCCAAAACATGCTCACAGACAAGCTGATGATGTATGGGCTTGTTAAGTGGACAGTGAGGTGGACTGAAACATCAACTATGCTGTGATTCTGGGAACACTGAGGATCAGCCATAGCTGTTCTCATACCAGACAGTTGCAGTCTCCAGCCATTGCTGCTTGAATTAGCTGGGTACAGTATGGCACATCTGGAAAGTCATCCAAAGGTCTGGCATACAAGGAACGCCCTGGGGTACCAGGACTCAGCCTTTGTGGCCCTGCAGGCAATATCATCATCAATCTGAATGACACAAACATCCTTTGCTCTCCTTCTTGGATTATTTTATTTCTGTGAGCAACATGAGATGACTTCCTGCACAGCACAGATAGTCTCTTAGAGGACAGGGCAAACCAGGAAGGTGTTTGGCCAGCTTTTCACTCTGAGCTCATTTCTTCTGTTTCCAGTTAGTAACCAAGGAAGCAAAACTGCCCTGGAGGGCCTGTCTCAGACAAGTGTTTTTCATTTCTCCAAATCAGTTGTGTCAAGATTCAAACCTCAAATCATTTGGCAATTGTATCACTAGTGACGCGGTTTAAGTCTTCTGTTACCAAAGGTTGCCCAATCTATTTCTGCAGACAAATAGTCATAAATAATACAAACCAAGCACAAGAGTGTCTTCTTTGCTTGCTGTTTTCCATGACGGGTGGAAACTGTTAAATAAAGGCCAAAGTCATATGGCAACTGGGAATTCAGCTCCCTTTTGCTTTTGGGGAGATAGCAAATGCCTGTGTCAGGATCAGGTCCCTCACCCCTTCACCTCCAGCAGAACATTCCTGCCAGGACATGGCAGGGGACCAGCTGGTGTGGCCTTCCCCTCCCCCAAACACCAGGTGGAGAGTGGAGGGGCAATGACATGCTGCTGTCCTCATGTTTGCAGCCTTTCCCCTGACACCTGTGGGTGGCAAGGTGAGCTGGTGGCATCCCAGCCTTACTCTGGACTCTGGCACCTACAGCAATGAGTAACATATACCACATGAACAGCGTGACCAACCTAATGTCTGTGCATACTATAACTATTTGGTGATGTGAAAAGCTGTTTGCCAAACATCCAGATTTCCTCTGCTCAAGTCATAGCAAAGACAGGAGGTAACCATGACCTTCAGCCCTTCAGGGCAGTCAGCAGTGGCAGTGGGCAGAGCAGGATCCCTGGAGGCAGGGCCCTCCAAGCTGACAGTAGAAGCAGCAGTACATTTCAGGGCAAAGTAGGGGTGGTCCATGCTCATTGCCTCTAGACTTTTCCGATTCCCCACAGAAAGGAATAGGATTCTGCCCTGACAGGCTGGAGACGGTAGAACAAGGCTGTACACATGGCATTACTGGAGAGCCACTGATTCCTGCACTTGGAGGAAAGTCATGGGGCGGGACAAGAGCAGGAGAAAAAGAATGAATGTCTGGTCTTGACGTGGGTGAATACAGGATGAACAAACAGACCAAAGAGTCCTCTGTCACTCTCCCTTGTGAGTTCTTTGTATTCTAATAATGGAACAGTATAAAAAAACTAGTAAAGTACCATAAAGATTACTTGTGATGATATAAAAACTGAAAATAGATGACATATGGCAAGCTTTCTCTCCATGGAGATACAAGTGCCTCTTTTCACCCACTTCATACTGTCATCAAACAAGTTGGAACTTGGTACAACTGAATCTTTGGTATATCTGTCAAATCTACGTGAAAACTGGTCAGCGAGTTCGAGTTCAAAAGTTATTGGTGGAAACTGTCAGGCTTGACAAGATGACTGCTTAATACTTCATTTTGTTAGGGAACTGACCAAGGAGTTCCATAGAGGGATCTGAACAGGCTGGATCAATGGACTGAGGCCAATTATATGAGGTTCAACAACACCAAGTGCCAGGTCACAACAGCCCCAGGCAGCTTTCCAAGCTGGGGACACAGTGGCTGGAAAACTGCCTGGTGGAAAAGGATCTGGGGGTGGTGGTAGACAGTTGAACATGAGCCAGCAGTGTGCCCAGGTGGCCAAGAAGGCCAATGGAATCCTGGCCTGTATCAGAAATAATGTAGCAAGCAGGACCAGGGAAGTGATCACCCCTCTGTACTCGGCACTGGTGAAACCGTACCTCAAATACTGTGTTCAGTAAGAAAGGCATTGAGGTGCTGGGGTGTGTCCAGGGAAGGGCAACAAAGCAGTAGGAGTACTGGGGTTGTTTAGCCTGAATAAAAGGAGACTGAGGGGAGACCTTATTGCTCTCTACAACTGCCTGAAAGAGGCTGTAGTGAGGTGGGGGTTGATCTCTTCTCCCAAGTAACAAATGACAGGATGAGAGCAAATGGCCTCAAGTTGCACCAGAGGAGGTTTAGATTGGACATTAGGAAAAATGTCTTCACAGAAGGGGTTATCAAGCATTGGAACAGGCTGCCTAGGGAAGTGGTTCTGTCAATATCCCTGGAGGGATTTAAAAGACATGTACATGCGTCACTTAGGGACATGGTTTAGGGGTAGACTTGGCAGTGCTGGGTTAATGGTTGGACTCCATGTTCTTCAAGGTCTTTTCCAACCTAAATAATTCTATAAAAATCAACCTGTAGCTGTAATAGGGCTTGGAATCCTAAGTCAGGCAGGCTTTGATGCTGGTTCACTGCAGGGTGAAGCGGCACATTTGCTTCTGCAGGAAATTGCTGTTATCCAAGTAAACTACAAAATGTGGTCTTTTTTTATCAAAATACTCTGTCTCCATGATTACTATAACTTTACCAGCTGTTGTCCCAGCCTACTATCCTAGTCCTGTTGACAAATGCAGATTTATAGCAGGGGAGTGAGAGTCCTGTTTTGTTGGGGTTTTTTAACTCTTGCCTGTTCCAAGGCATCAAGCCTGCTCCCAGGCCTGAGCTTCAAAACAAAATGAGAGAAAACTTAAGCTCACACACTCCACTGTGCATGCCAGCCCTACTTCTGTGTGAAATACGTGTGGTTTGGGCACAGGTACAGTTAGGGTTGCCTGGCCATGTTCTCCGTCAGTAACCTCATAGGGCCAGTGCCAGGGAGACGGGTCAGCCAGTATCCTCCTGAGAACAGCCCGAATTCTTGCATGACAGTGAGCCCCACTATCTGCGCTGTCCCCACAACTGTGTGGTTGCTCCAACCCCAGGGCAGGTAACACAGAAAGATGTAGTTTGCATCACTGTGCTTCAGTCCACCCTGAGTTTAGCCATTTGCACACTGCCCAAGCCAGGAGGCATCCTCTGCACAGTTCTGAAACATAACAGCTCCTGGAAAACTTGCAGATTCCTACTTTTGTCCACATTTTCAACCTTTCATCACTCTAATGCCTCTGTATTTTGATAGTCCTGAAGTACTACAGCAGGGCAAAGAGAACTGAATTGAAGGAGAGCACAGCAGCTTGTTCCCTTAGGTCTCTTGAAAAACCTTAACTCAGGCTTGACTGTAAAACTGGAATAGCAATCATCTTTTCTCTGTTCAGATGCCTTAAGTTTAAACTTGGTTTAGGTTACAATTGTTCCGTATCCAACCATCTTCAAGGCCTGATGAGAAGCTGAAATGCAATGTTAGGAAAAATCAGGACTGCTGCTGTGCTGAAGCTCAGTGATCACCAGATGATCAACACTGCAACCCATTGTTATTTTTTTTAATTCCTGTGAACGGTAATGAGATGCTGACAATACACTGTATGATTCTGGTCTCATAAAAGACACTGAGTCCTTGAAGAAGGAAGAAGAAAAACTTGATTTACTGTGTTGCACATACCCAGACAAATATTCATCTTATCATCAGATTACTTTTTGTAGTAGTTTTTCAGGTTCTACAGACTTTGGTAGGTTTTCATGTGAAATGTTTAAAATGGCACACTTTCTTAAAGAGGGAGCAGGTTCCAAACAAAATTGCTGACAACTGTGGTGTCAGCTTCTATGAAAGTTAGCCCCCCACAATCTTCCCACTTTATTACCACTGGGAAACGCAGCTGACTTTAATATCTGTATGTTTATTTTTCTCAGACTTTACTTTCCAGATCACCATCTGACTAGACACTGGTCAGTTACTAATATGTGTACTCAAAGTGAGTTTAAGGGTACTCAGTGTTTTCTTCTCCATGTGATTAAATTTCCAGGCAGAACTGAATCAACCCACTATATTTGCGTTTGTCACTTAAGGCAGGTGTCAAATTATACAAAAAAAAGTAAAGACCTTTTCATTGATTCAAAGTACAGAAGTTGTGGTAAGTACCCTGAATTTCAAAGGTCTTCTTGAAGGTTGAATAACAGGAACAATCTTTTCCTTAGGTATCCCCACACACCCCCAAAAAAATCAGTGAGGTGTGGGAAGGCCACAGCCATTGGGAATCCAAGCAGCTAGGAAAAAACCCTAAAGCCCCTGATACATATACACTTAATGAAAACTGATTGTAACTGATTATTACTTACATACATATTTATCAAATCTCCTTTAAAAGAGATTTGTCTTTTCCTCTACACTAAGCCCCTGAATCCCACTCCCCACCAGCCCTGAGGTGTCTGCTTCCCCAGTTGACTTAAAGGTAAAAACCAGCTGTTTGTGTGAACACAGTTCAAGTCAGAGGGCAAGGAAACTGAGCTCTAGGGAAAAGAGGTGAAAAGGGACCAACATTTTGTACTTTTTTTCTTCAAGTATACAACTGAGAGCTAATAAAACTTAATACCCCTATAAATATACCTTACCTGGCCAAACCAGGTTAATAGATACTGAAGTGTGAAGTACTAGACCTAAAAGCAATTTCTTATCAGCATAGATAGAAAGGAGTTGCCTGAATGCCCCTTGTAGTGAGAAAGCCCTACAGTATCTCCTTAAAAATATGACAAAGGATTACTTCTTTTTGCTCCCCCAAGACAGCAGGTGAGACTTTGGGGAAACTTTGCAACATCAAACTTTGGGGAAGATCTGCACAGAAGGTAAACACACCTTCAGCTCATGGGCTCCCCCTTGTGCTCCAGCTGAGGTACCCCATTCGCATCCATGTTTGCCAGTTCTACAGGGTTTCTGGGGAAGATATTAAAGCTGTTCTACAGCAAAGAGATTATTTTCACATACTGTAGGACAGGATGTTCAAACACCCCCAAAAGCATAACTCTTGGCCCTGGCTAGGGCCACCAACCTTTCCCCAACAAACCTGGACTCTGAACAGAAATGTTCAGAGCAGGGCAGGAACCGAAACGATGACGCCTGCTTTGGGGAACATCCACTCTCCAAGTGGCAGTGGTTAACACATTTCTTTTCAGTGCATCATCCTTCATAAGGATATTACCACTTCACATATTGGCTGCCTCCCATCCCATTTGGAGGCCGTGATTCTGTCATTCAGATACTTAAAATCACTTTGAGGAACCGGCCTTTCTGTTTATTCCCATTCAGTTGTGTTATTGTGGATGTCTTACCAGTGCAGAAACCCAAAGAGATGAATGCCTGGCAGGCTAAATGTAACATGCAACCATTTCTTGGTCTATTTCCTCTATTTTTTCTGGAATGTTCACAAATTTTAAATAAGTTGTAGGGAAAAATACCTATACTTCGTTTATTAAGTACAAAGGAAAACTTCAAACCGTGGCATGCCACCTCATGGCCAAACGGCGACAGTGCACACCGCCACCAGTAAATACATCAGGAAGCTGCAGCCCAAAGCTCTCGTTCAGTACTAAGATGCAGCAACCTGCAGGGGTAGCAGCATCTCCAGAAGAAAATAAAATGAAATGGGAGGAAAAAAAAATCAGTCGAGTAAATTCCTTTACAAAAACAAACAAAAAAGTTTGCAGTCTAAACCAGGCAGAACTTCTGTTTTAGCAACTTCAGCAATCTCTTACCCTTACAGAAGGGTAATTAATTAAAATTAATTTACTTAGTGTGTACATTGAATATGGAAACATGCTGGGATTGCAGCGCTTGCAAGTATCTTTTCAAAGGAAAATTCATTCCTTCAGAAATAAAATGTGTGGAAAAATATCTACTCATCTTGGACTTTCACATTAAAGAATAATTTCATTTGGCAGGATTTAATAGCATTACTTTTCTTAGCTCTGGATCATATCCAGCTATTTCTCATTGAGCATTCCAAGGCTAAATTAATAAATGTCCAATAGGTATCTTCAAAATATGTCAAAAAACTTTCAATTGCCAAGGAAGGCTGCCAATCCCAAAAGATGCAAGACTCTTTCATGTCTTCAGAAGCAGTCATGTTTCATGTTTTTTTTTTTCTATTCATATGCTGAGCATGTGTTCCATAAAATCACACTACACTTAACCCAAAGGGTGGTTGGGTGCTGGAACAGGCTGCCCAGGGAAGTGGCCACAGCACCAAGCCTGAGGCATTTGGACAATACTCTCAGGCGCATGATGTGACTCTTGGGGATGGGATGGTCCTGTGCGGGGCCAGGAGTTGGATATCAATGATCCTTGGGGGTTCCTTCCAACTCGGGATATTCTACAATTCTACGTTATTTTAACACCTCTTACAGTCTTGTATTATAGGTACACGTTGGCATGGTGCACATGAATCCTTTCAAATTGCCTGTGCTGCCAGAGCTGAAAGCAGTGTTAGCTGAGAGAGAATACTACTTTTATACATCCCCAGAAGTTCCATTCAATGACAGACTAGTTCCTCTTCCAAATCCTTTGCTTCACTCAACATTATATAGGTCTTCTGGTTCTAGCAATTATTTTAAGGACTCAGGAACTAGACTCTGGACAGGACAGAGGCAAGGCAAAGCCCCTATTGTTCCTTTTAGGCAAACGATTATGCAAGTCATTTTAATAAGCAAGCTGCTGGTCTCAGCGTAACAGACAAAGCTTGAATCCAGAATGACTATCAAATGGAAGTCTTTGATTTCTTTACAGCTGATATTAATACTAAATAACATGTAACATCCATTTCTGAAATCCAAACTGTTTTGCACATATGTGTAAGCTTTTATGTTTTTCTCATCTCGGATGGTAGAGGCGACCTCAATAGTTCAGCCATTTTAATGTCAACAAAAGTTTCCAAATACGTTGGTACACATTCCAAAGGAATTCTTTTCCATTAAAAAAAATTAAACCTGACTCTATTGTTCTGTTTCTTTAAACAAAAAGCTTGTGTAAACACCATATGTTTTTGAAATTCTGTCCAGCTTGGCTCAGGGTTATCGAGTGAATCAGGAGCTGAACTAGCAGCGGAAAATGTCTGCCTGCTGGTCCTGTGCTCAGGGCTCTGCTGTGAGTCACCTACAGCCCACATTACACAGAAAGGCTTAACTGGTGCTAATAACCAATTAGACTGAAACAAATCACCATAACATTTGATCACCTGAGCATCTTCTATCCACAGAACTGTGCACTCTGCTGTCTTTTATCCAATACATAGAAGAGATCTACAGCTCTGAGAACCATTGTTTCTGTTACCTCTTGTAGATCTCCTTGCATTTTTATAAGGGAGCTTGTCTCAACTCCTTCAATAAAGCCTGGGGAAAAAGGACTCCGTAGGTGTACACCTTATTGTTTTATTCAAGTTACTAATATAATTAGTAAAGGACAATTTCCCAGCTGTAAAGTAGTTATAACAACTTAAGTTACTCTATGAGAATAAAAAGGACAATAAAAATAAATTATAATAACATAGAGCCTCTAGTTATTATAGCATTGGACTGAAAAACACTAGACAGAATGAAGGAAAATCAACTAGTCACCAATTCTTTGCTGAACAACTAGTATATTAATAGTCTGATATGAACATTAATTCAGATAATCTCAAAATAATCATTGCTTGAAACTTCTGTTGAAGCAACATCTCAATTTGTAATTAGCTGGCTTTTCCTTTATGCCCACACTATTTCAAACACATTGCCCCAGGCAAGAAAAGGCGAAAGGTCAGAAGCAGCAACTAAGTCGTAGGAAAGGCTCCTGTATTACATCCAGCTTGGTTACTGGACAAGACTGTACCCAAACTAATAATCAGTGTCACCTTCTGACTCTTACAGCAAAACTTTTGACATTTCTCAGCAGGCAGAATCCAATCTGAATCTCTCACCCTCAACAAAAGCCTAGGTAATTAACATCTTTCCCTGTTTACAAACTTGGCAGTATTTCAAAACATGAACCTGATATTCTAAGCAATTGTTTTTCCTTTCAGCAGTGAGAACACAATACAGTCCTTATTAAACAGTGTGTATGAAGTAATAGTGCAACTACAGTCAAAGGGTTGTAGGCAGAGCCTTATTACACTAGGGAGAAAACTCATGAAATTTCAGATATACACATGCTCATTCAGAACTCATGTATCTGAAAACTACTCTACTTTCCTCACTACTGTAAGTAGTGTAATAAGAAAGTCATTAAGAGGTTAATTCTACCCGTTAATCTTGCCTAGCATGTAGTTTACGCATGGTAGCTCCTAACTAATCACCATTAACTGTATAAAAATAATGATTTCTTAGGAAAATAAGAAATTGCCAGTAGGATTGCATGTTCAAAATCATGATTTATTGATGTATTTTTAATCACGTAGCTCCTTGCAAAGATACACTTTATTAATTATAGAACAAGTATAGTTCTTTCCACAGCTTTTTCACATTTTAGTCCTCAAGTCCAGGTCTGTATTTTGAAACAAGAAAATCAAAATTAAATTATGCAAAATGGCTTAAAAAAAACTACACTAAAAAGCTTCAGTTCTTTCAGAATCCAAGATACACACATAATAAGCAGCATTACAATGTCTGCACTACACCCCCAAGCGATATATGCAGGAGAAGCAGCGTACAGCACCTGCACCAAACCTCAAGGTACACTTCATGATTAGCAGTACACAGCACCTGAACGTCTACAGCAGCCTCAAAATTTATCTTAGTACAACAAATGCTCAAAGGCTTTACAGCATCTGTAGCGAGGTTAGATGAAGGGTTATAACACATTACAGTCGTGTCCAAGTGAGCCCTGCTTACCTGTGCATTCACACCTGGCCAATGCACCAGCATTTCACCCTCGCACTGTGACACTTACCGAGCAAGGCCACATACCTGCAAACCCATCCTACAGTACAAGGGAACAACTCACTGCCCATATCCCTCTCCCCTCCACGCACATCCCATGGAGAAGGCAGGCTCCACTGAACTTCTACCAAGACCAAATTACATTCATGACCAACTGACACCACTGCATTGGTGGGGATGTACCTCTGCAGATAAATTTTATACTTCGTGCTTGCTTTTCCTTGTCTGATTTTCCTTAAGGTTGATGTTGACAAAATGCCAGATCTTAAAGGCAAACAAAATAAGTTTAATTTAAAGAAAACATTTATTTGAAGTTCGTTTAAGTCACACAGTTTAACAGATGACAACTTTCTCCCCTTCACATTTCAAGTCTTCACCAGAGACCATACACACTGTCCCATGGACAGTGAGATTTTCCTGTGATTCCTATTGAACAAATCAAATGTCTAGGCAGATGCAGACTCACATTTTAAGCAGACTGATTTATAAAATCTGTTTTAAAAAAACCCCAAGCCAACACAACAAAACAGAACTTTGTTATCAAATTCTTATCACAAATAAAAGGTGTTTAATACTCATAAGTTTGATCTGAAAAATAAATCCCTGCCATTAATAATCAAACAGAACTGCCTTCATAAAATTACCCAGAATTTTTAAAATGTTCCAAATATATACACATTTATAACTTAAGTGCTTATTAGCTACAACCTTTTACTCATGCAGAAGTTGTGAGAGGAGAAGGTGTTTCTTAGAGCGGCTTTTCTGAAAATGCAGTAAAACTCTTCACTCGTGCAAAGAACAAAGGGGTGTACATTTTGTCAATGTCAAAAGTAGTAACAGCTGTCTCACCAGTCGATCTGCAAAGAGCATTTAGAAGTTAAATCAGACACTAGTTGCTGTTTAAGTCCCTCAATAATGCAATCATGTTCCACAGTACAGTGTGTGCACCAAACTACAGACGGAATAAAGTGCCCTTTGTACTGCCTTGTTCTGAAAGCACCTGAACATTGTCTGAATCACATTATATAGAATTCACTTCTACTTTCATATCAAAGAAACCACTTTCCCTTTCCACTCTTATTAGCTCCAACAACTGAAGCAGTGCAGGATGACACTGAAGTCATATCAATATTGAAGTAAAAAAATCCCCTTTCATTTGTTTCACTTAGAACACTGAATTTGAATACAAAGTGACAGTAAAACTTGCATGTTTACAAAACTTTAAAGCAAAGGAACTCAAGTATTTCTGAACATCAATGACAAGCATACACCTTCTTAGCTGTGTTTTATACTCATCTTTCTTCTAGTTTCAACAGGGCACCACCATACTGAGGGCTAGAGGAGAACCTAAGCAGTACAGAAACTTCATGCTGAAAAGAATGTCTATGATATTGCCACTTCTTCATAGATTAGGCATGACAATATTGGGTTTTGTAAAAACAGGTTTTCTGTTTAAGGAAGTTACCTATACTTCCAAACACCAGTAGTTTATTTTCTAGATTTTATATTCTCCCAGCTCAACAGCTGAGCTATGTCCCTATAAAAATACTGAACACAGAAATCAAGAATATTGGAAGACAAGGCCTAAATCCACCCAAGGTCAAACATCTGGAGAGCCAACTTGACAGTAGTTCAGAGCACCAGGTGCAAGAGCAGTGTTCATGGCTCTTGCCTGGTTAGTAACCAGAACAGCTGGCCACACACCCATACTCTACACTGCTTAATTATATAGTTTGCAAATGTTACAGTTCTCACATGATGAGCGCAGACATCTCTAGATGGCACATCCACAGTGGAAAAGAAATACACCATAATGAATGTATGTTTTCAATACCCCTTCAGTGTCGTGCTTCAGTAGTGCACACACTAAGTCATTCAATCCTGATGGAGGCTAAAATACTGCAGTACTACTAATTAGGAAACTTCCCATTATCATTAGACCAGGTTACTAAAACTTGGGATTTTTTAATGTAAGAGTTCCTTATGATATATTAAATCAGGACCAGCTACTGTTTTCAGGACATTTTGCTAAAGCCACTTAAGTTTCAATATCTTTACAACTTCTGTACTTAGTATTGAACAAGTTAAGATCACATGTATTTCTACAGGTAAGTATCCTTTCTTGCTCTTGTTCTCCATTTACTCACCTGCAGGTTATGTGACAAGAATGATGTATCCACACAAGTTTGTTGAACGTCTGGCGCCCACTGGAGCACAACTGCAGTCCTACATGAAAACTGTGATCTGTTTCTTGTGCGGGAACCCGGCGGAAATACCTGTACTTGTGGTAGTCAGCTGGTTTCTGTACAGAGAAATAATAAATTTCATGACCCACAAAGAACACTCTGCAACTATTTATCCTGAGGCCTAAGTAACTGCGAGGCCAGATTGTTAAACTCTCATACTTAAAAAGTAAGTACTGGTATTCCTTGAAAATACATAAATGTAGATGATGGAAGAAGTTTTCATAGAAAGCAATACAAGCATGGAAGACACCACCCAGACTGTGCAACCTCATTGTAACACTTCTACCTCTTTCACAAATTTCTCTTGACAGGCACTTTAGTAATTAGAAAATTTTGTAATGTAAATGAGTTGACCAATCATCCAGAATTCAATTAACAAGTACTGTTTATCTAGTTTTATTTCATGTTGTGGAACCTGACTGCACACAGTCAAATCTGATCTCAAAAAATAACCTCCTTCATCCTTCCTTTCCGTTAACAATGTTGACACCTAATAGCACCACACATGGCAATTAAGCCCAAGGGAGAGAACCGTTGTTCAAATATGACCGTGGTGTCTATTTGCCTGAATAGAAGATTAGAGATTTGGGGAAAAAAATATAAGACATCACCATGCTTATTCACATTTTATTTTTAAACAATTTTAAAAATCAAAATAATTTTTAATGCTTTGGTGTAATGCAAGTCTTTGGGTACTGTAAAATATTCAGTCTGAGAAAAAACTTATTAAAATGCCCCCTCATTAACCTATTTCTCCTCTACTCTATTTTTCTACCTACCTCTTCCTTTTTCTTCATTATTACAGCAAATACTTTGGTTTGATTGTCTGTTTCCTGGGAAAGGCGATAATGACCAAGCAAGATTGCATCCGTTCTGGAAGGTTAAAAGGACAATAATGTCAAGGACATAAAAATATTCTGTGTCTCTAAAGAGTGAAGCACCTATAAAAACGAATATCAGCAATGAAACAAAGACTGACTGCACATCATAATTAAGGAAACTATTTCTTATTTCCATTTCGTAAAGTGCGAGGCTCATCGATGATACTAAATGATCAAAACATTTTGTGAAGTTCTAATTTTCCTAAATAGGACAGTAAAGATAAGTTAGTTGGTTCTACCTAGCCTACTGCTAAGTATTTTCAGTCTTCTGGTGAACAACTCAAATCTGTTCTGAAGTTGCAAATTATTTTCTATGTTTTTATGTGCAAACATCAAGAAGCAATAATTTAGTCATATCCCATCGAAATATTCACTTTCCTTTGGTCAAAGAAGTGTGAGAAAGCAGTCATAAGAAGACAGTGTCTTTAAAAGAATTCTAAAATCACCAAGTTAATGGCATATATTCTTCCATCTACTTCCCTCAGAAATTTAAAATGACATAACCCACAAAGGAAATCTAAGGACAATATCAGGTCACTAGAATGAAATATATCTTTGCACCAAGATCAACATTTTTTGTAGTTCTGTAACACAACATAAATGACATTGCATTTTTACTCTTGTTTTGCTAAGTCAGAATATAGAATCTGAGACAAAAGTAATTAGAAATTGCTAGGTAAAGCAAAATTAAAATTGTAGAGCCAAATACTTTATCTCAATAACCTTGTGTTTTTAGTCCGTAAGCGAGGAACTATAGATTGAGGATCTTCAGGAGTTGTTAGCATCATAACTTGACCATCTGGAAAGAATCTCAAATACCTGTAAAAATATAATTACACAACACAAATCTAGAAAACATATAATTTTTGCTTTGTTTGTTTGCTTTTAAATTCACATCATGTTACCTTAATTGGCAAGAGCACTTGAAAACACATTTTTTCACATATAACAAAAAAAGAGATCATAGAATCAGCTGGGTTGGAAAAGGCCTCTGAGATCATCAAGTCCAACCCTTGATCCACTATCACTGCAGTTACTAGATCATGGCACTAAGTGCCACATCCAGCCTCATCTTAAAAACCTCCAGGGACAGAGAACCCACCACCTCAGAAATCAATAAAGAGTTTTGAAGATCAAAAGATCAAGTTCTGAAGAGTTGTGAAAGAGGGCAGAAGTTCAGCAGCTTTGTCACCTCTGTCAACGCAAGGCAGCTACCCTGGCATCAAAACTGACTTTAAGTAAGTTTCTCCATTCCTAGCATCAACTGTGACCAATGCAACACAATCTTAGTGCAACACAATCTGTCCAGTACAGAATGGACAATGTCATATGGACTTTTTCACGTTCTGGGAGCTGATCAGTTTTTACAGTACTCATACTGTGCTGTGAGACCGTAGAAGCAGCCATGAGAGTCAATGATTTCTATGAACAGTTTCCAGCCTGAACTGTGTCATGGATTATATCAGAAATGTAAAGCAGAAGTGGTTTGGGAAAGAAATCTATAGCAGAGTACTACTGTTGGTACTGTTTAAGCTTTATCCACATGACATGGGATAACTGAGGATGAAATGTGTTTCTAAGCTCATTTCTACTTCTGTAATTTCTCTAATAATAAATCCTATTTCTTAAAACCTATTGTCCAAAAATACACATAGCTTTACACACTGTAGCAGTTCCATTCCGTTTTACAGAATGATTAGTGTCTGTAATATCAAGGGCTGGATTTAAAGAACTTAAGAGAGAAACATTTCACTCACTCATTGTACTACAGCTCTACCTGTAATATTCCACTTGGTGCCATGCTCTATAGAAACCATCAAGAGATTGTTCTCCTTGACGTATGTATTTTGTCTTGCTGACATAGACACCTAGAGAAAAGGAAGATATAAGTATATGAACAAAAATTAAGAACACTAAATATTTAAGATAAGATACCAATAATCTAAAAATTTTGAGTATACTTTTATTACTTAAACACATGAAAATTCTTATTTTCATCCCTCGCACCCTTCATTTCTCTTTGCAGATATTCTACAAACTCAAATGCACGAATAAACTCAGATTAGGTCTAACGACTTCATAAGCATCAAACCCATCTAATTGCTTCTGTCAGAATTACGTACACAGTTACAACTATTTCCAAAAGTACAGCTTACCATCAAATCGAACACGAGGCCTCTCCAAGAACATTTCCCTCCAGGAGGCATATGGAACAAGTTTATTGCAGCTCCTGCCCCATATTTTCAAACAGACTTGATGCCAGATTTCAGGATCTCTAAGTGAAAATGAGAAAAATACAAACCCCATAACTTCCCTATAAACTTTGTTTAGCTTTCATATATCAAAGTAAAATACTCCATTATTTAGTCTGGATGCAACTGAAAGAAAATTTCTTGAACAATTTTCATAAGTGAAAATCATTGACTAATTTACTTAATCCTGGAGTATTTGAAAGCCATTTCCTCTTTCCAGTGAAATTCAAGAACACAATGCCATTTTCAGCCAAGTGCAGAACTACAATATTGCAGCAGCCTGGCACTTCCCTGTGTGGCCATATGAGGATGACAACATAACAGACCATATTTTGGAGACCTGCAACTCTAAAATGCAAACAAGTAGAGCAAGTAAGACTTTCTGCTGCATTTTTTATTTACAGTGAAGTAATCTATCTAACATACTATTTAGTGGTGTATTCAAAAGCTGATTAACACTGTAAGGAGTGTAACATGAAAATGTCCATGGGAAGGAAAAGCAGGACATACTTGGTGCAAAGAGAAGCTTTACTCTAGATACATTATCTGCAATACCTGGCACAAATGTAAAATCCACGACAAACAAGAGATAATTGCTCCAATGATCTTAGATCCAGGTCACTTGAGACCACCCATCGGAAAATGTACATAAGTACTTCCATAGGCAACGCTGCAAAGAGAAGGGAAATCCTTGTTAGATGGCAACCTGAAAATCAGTAAGTTACCTGTAATTTCAGGTTTGGCTTTTACTTTCCATAAAAAAATCTTACTTTTTCACATTGTAGTCAGATGCCACAGAACAAAAAAAAAAAATTTTTAGTTTAAAAAGTCACTTCACATTAGAAAAAAGTCACATAACAAAGGAACAAAGATCAAGAACTGAAACTGCATTATGGTAAGATGATTAAATTGGTTTAGACTACAAATATCCACACCTGTTACACCAAAATTTCAACATACATAATGCACAATGCCCATGAAGCAGTATTTTCTTCAAATTAATCAAGTGTGTAACATTACCTCAAAGCATACTGCTTCTGTGTGAAAAGCTAAATAAACTCAGGTCAGGTTCAGTATTGGATAGGAGGTCCTAAGAGCAAACTATCCACTGAGAAATTTAAATGACATCACTGTTATATTTTGTGATAGGGGTCCAATGACTGAAAATTGTATCACTTTCTCTATGTATCTACTCTATGTATCTACTTTCTCTAATGTAATAAAAAATCCTCATCAAAGGGCGACAAGATCTGATGATAATTTTCGAACCATTAAAAGTTCGGTGAGAAAGCACTGGGAAATTAAGCCAAAATTCTTTCTAATAACTTTCTGCCTCCCTAGGCTTTCTCTGTTATTCATTTGGGTATTAATCTTATTTACTAATCTTATACCACCAGGAATTACACTTCATTTATTTTAAACTACTGCTGCTTTCCAGAGCCTATGGCTTGATCTGTATCTCCCCACGCACTTCAGACTTGATGATTTTGCTCAGTATAACTGCACTGAGATCAAAGGGAGAAAGTAGCTGAGGCACAAAGGTACATTAAACAATAACTAGCTGTAAAGAGTGGCAGAGTCTGCAACTTAAAAGAATTCTGATTTTTAGTGAAAAAATATGCTGCACTCCCACAAATCCCATGAGACTGTTTTTGCTATAAACTTTGATGAAACTGAAATTTCATATTTCAGAATGATAACATGACACCTCATTAGGTACCAGTTTGTGTATTCATTTTACACTCATCTTCTTTCATGAATCTGAATTAATTCAACATTTTATTATTGAGAAGTCATAAATTTGCTATATTTCCTGTATTTGCAACCATCAAATTAATGTTCCAGTATAAATAAAAGTTGTGCAGATTATTGTTGCAAGGTACAAACCAGTCTCTGGCAACTTATGAGTTCTTCAGTATGTGAACTCCTACTGCCTCAGAGAATGGGAGACACCAAGGCTTATAAATCAGCTAACAGGTATATATTTTCCATTCTGACAGTCATCAGTCAGTGAAAGCCTTTGATTATCTGTCTTAGCATCCATGTTTCTAAGTTTCTAGTAAACTAGGGGTTGTTAAGACACTTTGCTTAAGATACTGGGCACATCCTAAGGGAAAAATATTATAGTATTTCTGGTGAAGAATGTGACCTTAGTTCTGAGCTTTACTTGTAGAAAGAAAAAAAAACCTATAAAAATTTGTTCAGGGGAGGGGAAGTAAATATATTCAGCATGTCAGTTACATAGCAGAGGTCTGATCCTGTCCTGTCAATAAAACCTAAAATGGAACACAGGATATCAATTCAGCCAAATACACTGCTGTGCACTGCTTATTTTTTCCTTGGGCTGCTGAGGTCTGTGACTACTGTACTACTGTGATGCCCATGAACACTTTGCTTCATTTTACTTTATTTTCTTTTCATAACCAGAACAGAGGAGATCAGACCAAGATTTCCGAGAGCAACTGACAACTCAGGATGCAAAATACACATGCTTTAGAGTCATCTGTTTTCAAGAAAGTTCATGGCTTTTATATACTCTCTACAATTTAGATCTCAGGATATCTCAGGAAATCTCAGGATAACTGTCCTAGAACTGGAGCGCTGAAAATCATTAACTTTCAAACTAGCTTCTTATATAGTCCTACTGAACTTGAAAACATATTTGTTGCAAAAATCAACAGAATCAGATAAAACCAGGAAATGCAAAGTTGAATATTCTTCACAGAACAATTGTCTCTTATTCACACTTTAAAAATTGTAATAAATATTTGCAAACCAAACCAAAAAACTGTAAAGAAAACTGGAATATGCTTACTTCACCAAGGCTGTTCCTAGAAGCTGCTACATTTAAGTATGACATCCTGAAAATTCTACTCAGTAGTAGTACTACATGGAAAAATGAGAACAAGATCTGTTTAGCTATTGATGATCTTTTTTTCCTTTATATCTAACTATAAAAGTAAATAAAGACATACTGTGTGAATTTCTTCAAAGGTGACTTTTGAATGAAG
Source organism: Lophotriccus pileatus (assembly GCA_035583135.1). Lineage (NCBI taxonomy): Eukaryota > Metazoa > Chordata > Aves > Passeriformes > Tyrannidae > Lophotriccus > Lophotriccus pileatus. The sequence goes on from JAWWES010000115.1 coordinate 91,831,438, forward strand.
AAGACAAATGTTTTAATAGAGTGAAACATCTCTATAAATTTTGCCTCTGAACTCTTACAGTGTATTTTAACTCATACCTGAGATATGGGTCTGGCTGACATCAACCTCAGGCTGACAAAGTTTGACTGAAGATTCCTGAAGAGTTAACTGCTGCTGGAAATCCGACAGGAGATCAGCCATTTTGTCATCCTCTTTGTTATCCTCAACGCTAGAAAAGGGGGAATGCCAATACTGTGTTATTGGACAAAACATACCAACAGATGTCCTCATCTTGGCATCAATCCACTGCCTTACCCTCATTCAATAGAGTTGCTTCCTGTATGTTTTTAAAGCAATCGCATTTCATCATATGATAAAACGACTATTGCAATATTATCAAATTCATTTATACTTTGCTGGAATCCCTCTGACAGTAACAACTGGGTTTTTTTCATTTAATTCCCATCCCAGTTTCTTTCTGGATTTGAGAGTTCCCTGTTCACTTTTTTTGTTGAAGTCACTGAAGAATTTCTTGACCTCATGAAAAGACAAATCTCATCTTTCACTTTGTCTAAGATACGGCATATGCAGGAGATAAAGTGTCAATAATGAAAAGCTCTATTTTGTAATCCTTGTCATTATGTAAGATATTGAAAACAATACAGGATTACTTTTTAAGGTATTTTAAGGTATTACAGAGAAGACCATTATGTTTGGGCCTGTCATAACTACAGCAAAATGCTGCACTGAACATACCTTCCTTTATTTTGATGAATATGATGGTCAGTCCCAGTATGTACAGGCCACACTGTAGACTGTTTTTTCAAATGTAATCGTGTACTGTTTTTTCTCATCAAGTTCATATGAAACACCTACAACAGTCCTTCAGAAAACAAAACCACCACAACTAGAATCTCTTGAAAAAACACATCTCTACAAATATTGCTTTTAAATTGAGAGTACTGGTTGGTTTTCCCTCACTGTCACATAGTGCTGGGAACAGTGCAGCAACATTTAAAAAACTAAACAAAAATTCACAAAATCATTTAGGTTGGAAAGGACCTCTAAGATCTGAGTCCAATTATTAAGCCAGCACTGCCAAGTCCACCATTTAACCATGCCCCTAGGTGCCACAGCTACACATCTTTTAAATACCTTCAGGGATGGGGACTCAAACACTTCCCTGAGCAGCCTGTTCCACTGTTTGACAACCCTTTCCGTGAAGACACAGAATTTCCCTAATATCCAATCTAAACCTCCCCTGGCACACCCTGATGCCATGTCTTCTTGTCCTATTGCTTGTTATTTGGTAGAAGACACTAACCTCCACCTTGCTACAACCTCTTTTCAGGTAATGAGCAATAAGGTCTCCCTTGAGCCTCGTTTTCTCCAGCTCCCTCAGCCACACCTTGCAAGACTTGTGCTCCAGACCCTTCACCAGTTTCGTTGCCTCTCTCTGGACACGCTCCAGCACCTCAATGTCTTTCTTGCAGTAAGGGGCACAGAATTGGACAAAGTACTCAAGGTGTGGCCTCAGCAGTGCAAAGTTCAGAGGGATGATCACTGCCCTGGTCATGTTGGTCACGCTATTTTTGATACAGGCCAGGATGCCTTGCTGGCCATCAGGGCACACTGCTGGCTCCTGTTCAGTCACCGTCGGCCAGCACCCCCAGGTCCTCTTCTGCCAGGCAGCTTTCCAGCCACCCTGCCCCAGCCTGGAGCACTGCCTGGGGCTGTTGTGACCCAAGTGCAGGACTCTGCACTTCACCTTGTTGAACCTCATACAATTGGCCTCGGCCCATTGATCCAGCCTGTCCAGATGCCTCTGTAGATCCAGCTCCCTCTGTAGATCCTTCTACCCTCCAGCAGATCAACACTCCTTCCCACCTTGGTGTCAGAGAGTCTTAATTGAGAAAAAGATTGCTGAAGTAAGAAAACAATCCTAAGAAAACTAAGATTTTTACATTACTGTAGTGTATCATCCACTAGTTTTCCTAGCACACAAATGCACAGCAAAGATTTCATGCCAGCAGCCCATTCAGAAACTAAAGTAAGAGATGTAAATAAAGCACTTAGCTCATCTTCCACTCTTTTATATTGAGTCAACTTTTGCACTGGAGCTGTATTGCCCTGGGACAACAAGACTGAACTAGTAATATCACAGGGACATGGTTGTACTTTCCTTTTTTATTCTCCATTTTAAAACTCTTGATTCCTTGTAGCTATTAGACACATCCATGGCTGCTGAGTGAGCAATGAATCGGGAAGCTCTATTCCATAAGCCTGTCTTCACTAGGTTATGTGAGCTATAACAGGGGTTTTGGCCCTAACCTGAATTCTGCCCTCAAACACAAGTCTTGGGCTCAATTTAGGCCAACTTTAAGACGTTACAGATCCGGTGTATTGAGGCTAGGGGTATTCTGATGCTTGTAATGGTGAAAGACTAGACTACTCAGATTATTATCTCTGAGCTTCTAAATGTATTGCTTTACTTACTGAAAATGCTCTCAGTTAGTCAGCATAAGAATAGTGGATTATTCCCTTGCTTAATTAAGATGCTTATTCCATAGTACAAAGCTTTTACTGACTAATCTTTTTGCCATCTACAACTTCGTACATGATCCTAAATCTGAAAATCAAAAATCAAAATAAAGTGACTGATTTTTTTTTCCCTTTTTTAAGTAACAACATTAACTATCTGCAATCCTTTCACCTGAAATTAACTAGCTCCAAACAAGCCTATTACTGTCTTTGAAGGACAAGGCAGAAAAGTCTTCCTTGGACTAACGCATCTGTAAGCTTTTTGTGAAGCAGTCTATTCAACTGAGAGGAGGTAAGTTTTCCAGATATTAAGAGACTCACAACTGCGTATCAGAGTAGAGTACTGATATGCTTCAGAAACAAAATATCATGTTACAATACTCCTATGCATTGGATCAGTAAATTTTGGTACTTACCACCTCTTTCCAACTCCATCACCATCTGGGGACCGTGTATAGGTGATCTTAAACTCTATATCAGGTACAAGCTGCATGGCTAGACGATAAAACTTGATGGCTGAAAATAAAGGTTTGATGTTTAAACATATCTGATGCGCAGACTAGCTTATCAAAAGATTATTTTCAGAGAGATGGCTTCAGCTAATTGCACTAAAAAGGAGGAAAATGCCTTTGCCTAAGAAATCTTATTTAGTCTAAACTGTTTAGGTTTAAATTAAATTCAGAAGATAGGAACATTAAGCACAAATTTTCAAAACTAAAAATGACATGCACTTTTTCAGAATAAACAGCTATCTGAGGTGTGCTTCAGCTTTTACAAATTTACTTTACTACAAATTCAACTGTGGAGTACAAAATTTTACATTAAAATGTTACAAAGTCCTGATGTTATTTGTTGTCCAGCACTTACAAAGCCTTCTCAATACACCATAAAGATTTTAGGCAGTATATTTGTAAGTAACCATGAGGAACATGGAAGAGAAAAATTATGCAGGTATATGATGTTTCCAGTACAGTACAGGCATTCAGATACATACAGCATTATATATATGAGGAAGATCAATAAAAATATTGTTGTAATTTTAAAACTTCAACAACAAATGCAAAACAAGTCAATTTCTCTGTGGCAAACCCACTGGAACTAAACAAGGCACAGAAGCAAGCCACTCAAAATGCTGAGGGCGAGGAAAGCAGCCTTGCCACGCAACTATGGGGCATGAAGGAAAAACTGATAGATTGGGTTTTTCCCGCTGTTCTTGCACACAGAGAAAGTACTTCTGCCTTTAACACTCCAAAGATTCTACAAAACTGAGAAGAGAAAGAGGTTTAGGAAAATCACCCTGTGGCAACAAACTTATTTAAGCTGCAGAACGTCTTTCTTCTAAGTCAGCTCTGTGAATCCTTCTTAATTTAAATGAATTTGCTCCATGCACATTCAATCTGTCTTAATTTCAGCATTAAGATCGTGTATTTATATGTTTCTTTGTATTCCCACATGGTGATACCAAGATCAGAGGGCAATTATTCCTCAGTTTGGACTCTTAAAACCAAAACTCTAAAATAAAGAATCAGTGAGTGTGAAGCTCAGAATTTGTATAAGGAGTCTAAGAAACCTGAGTTTGGGGCTTGAGTTCATGTCAGGGCCAGTGACTGACAAGTAGTATACTTTGTTTGCTGAGGATGACAAATACCAGCAGGCAGCTAAACAGAGATCAGCCTCAACTTTAGCATTTAATCTTGCGGGTAAGATGTGGAGTGTACTTAAGCAAGAATAAGCTGCTGCACAAAACTGTCTCACAAACGTCAGTTATCAGCAGATTTCAGAAGCAGGCTGAAATGCCACTTGGATTCTGGTGACCTGGGCCAGGTCAGCAAATTAAAGTCTGCTCTGAAAACAAATGCCCCAACATGTGCTCAGTAATATATCTGTGTCGTGTAGGACCCGTCATCATGTCATCTATATCATATAGGACCATGTCTCTAAGGTCTCATATAGACATACGTGTAGAAACAGTTCAGTTTAGTTTCTTTAAGTCTCAAATCAAATTCAGTTGAGAAAGATGGATTCATACTCATGCAATCCAGATGCCTGGAACACCTTTGTGAATGCATTTGATATTAGTACTTCTCTGCCACAATGTTTAACATACAAAGAGTGCACTCAAGCAGATGAAGCCATAGCTTTCATTTTATACACACAGTGTTTAAATAGAGTGCTTTTCTCACTTTTTTAATTCACTCAGAAAGAACCTTCACAGTCTACTTCACAATTTCCTAAATGGTAGATTACATACCAGATTTCTAGTTCTGACATACTTTTTTACTGTGCACTTAATCCCACACTCAACATATGTTTATCTAAAGTAATTTTTCCCTGTAGAAATATGTAATAAATTAGAAACTGAGACAAATAATGTTATTACCTACAGAGGACCCACATTTCTCTCAGTTTATTTGAGATTTAAAGGAACAACCAGAATCCCCTTGCAAGAGTAGGAAATCTCCCATGGTGGAGAGGAAGTTTCGTATTCAGCGGGTGGCTGAGCTCAGGAGCTTCCAGAGTACTCTCAGACTTGCATATCTTAACTTTTTTTGCACATGCACTTTAAACACAGTGGCCAAAACTTGCAGTGGATGAGCAGGATGGCAAGTTAAGTTCTGTTTTTCTTTTTCACAGGAAAGAAATAGAAAACTGGTATCTCCACTACTGATCTACAGGCCTTGGCAGTTAGGGTAGGCTTCTTAGTCTATATATTCTGAAAACTAAATATGGAAAAGAAAACTTTGAATTTCCATTTTTACTAGTGCTGATAGCAAGAAAGGAAGCAAGCTAAGCACCTTAAATATTTATGGCAAGCCTCATAAGACTACCAGATTTAAACACTCACTCCAGGAATTCTTAAAGGAGCTATCTTAGTATGCCGTGGCAATGAAAAAAACTCAAACAAAAAAAAGACCCACGAAACCAACCAACCAAATAAAAAAACCCCACACCCTCCTAAAAAAAACCTCATAAATAACCCCACAACCAAACAACAAAGAATTCCACGGATTAAAGTTCTGTTCACAGTGGAATGACAAAAGCTGTGACCTTATAGTATATTATATTGCCTTGATTAATTATTTTCACCTTACAGAAGTCACATAAAGAAGCACTCTATATGAAGAAGCAATCCAGAGCTTCATTAAATTGCAAGATTTAAAGATACTGTTGTTTTGTCTAAAAGCTAGAAATTCTTTCCTTGATCTCACTTTAGCTTCAGCTTTAGAACTGTGATGTGATGGTTCTTCTTAAAGCATGTTTGTTTGTTTATCTGAATAACTGGGCTCTTATATTACTATGAGACGGTAGTTTAAGTTCACTGGCATCATGCAGACTTGCACATAAATCAGAGGGTGTTAGATTCCTCTACAATAAGGGTGTTCATTATAAACTTCTATGTTACCTTCGTAAAGAGCCCCATTTCTTTCTTCTTCCACTGCCTTCAGGAAAAGTTCTTTTGCCTACAAATAAATTACACAAAACATTTCTTAAATTCTTTATAAATACAAATGCAATGTCCCTTGATTTAGAATTATTTTTGATTGTACCTACTGCACCCTACAAAGGAGATCAATAAAGTAATTCCATAAGACATATTCTTGTGCTATAAGCCATAACTAAAATTCACTATCAACAAACTATCCACACTTCAGCTGCTCATCCCTTACCTACAGTACTTAAAGTAGACTATTAAGGTGACGCAAAGTCAAACATAAAAACGAGAAAAAACAGTATAGGATTATGGAAGACGTTTTTATGGAGACAACAGGGTAATGACCTCCGTTGTTTCACTAGGTTTAATTCAGCATTAGCTTTCAAGATAGTTACACTGCAACAGTTAAAAGCACAAATAAAAGTTCAGAATTATACATATATTTTTCTGTACCTTTTCCTCTTTTGCTATCTCCTGTTTCCCTCTGGCATCTACAGACTTTACTCCAGGTCCTCTTGAAGATGCCCTGCATGGCAGAGGTTCCAACCCACTAGAACTCACACCTGGGGTAAGTTCAAACATCCACTGAGCTCTGAACATCTGGAGCTCTGCCTAAAAAACATGATTAATTATGACTTAGTATCACATATTCAGACAGTACATATTCTGAAGAGAAATTATAACGTACAAACACAAAAAACAATTTAAAAATTATGCTTTACACTTCCAAGTCTTAGATGGCTCCAGCGAATTTTGACACAGAGAGTTAGCAATTGTTTCACAGTAAATTAAAACAAGTGCACAAGTACTTGTTCAGTCTCATTCAATAACACAAGTGCTTTTTTCTGGAATGTTCACCTCAGAAGAAAAACGATGGTGTTTCAAGAAGGGGTTGTTAGTACTATGGTTATGACCTTAGATTCTATAGAAAAGTGTTGTTTCTAGATATGATGTTTGTTCTTGTTTATGCAGAATTATCTTAAGCGAGAAATCAATTAGCTCTTGAAATTCCAATGCAGAAAACCCAATTTTCTGTATACAAGCATACTAAACTTACTGATAATAAAGGCAGTAGTTTACATAATATACAAATTAAGATCTTACTCCTTTTTTAAAAAGGACTATACTCTAAGGAAAAAGACAAGTTATAATTCTTGTCATGCATTTTTTTCTGCATCTTTTAAGTTACACTTTACACATCTCCTATAATCATCAGGACTTCTGCAGAGCAACTACACGGAAATCCAGTATTGTAAGACAATGCACTTTTCCATTAGTCCACTTTTATCAGCTTTCTGGCCCAGGAGAGAGTGACAACCTAAACTGGAATTTCATCCATAGAGAAATTGCTGTCCAATTTCTACAGTTCTTCAAAGAAATTCCATATCTGTCACAACTTTCTTTTCATCTACACAGATAACTGAAGACTGAACTTGACACTTGGAACACAATGCAAAATTTACCTATCTCACTTTTGGAGGGACAGACAAATTAAGCATTTTTCAGATCAACAAATGTGTGGTAAATAAATGAGGATAAGTGATGCAGTAACAGCAGTACTATGTTTGTAAAAAACACTAGCATGAGAGACATACCTGAAGATTTGCTTCACCAGATCTGTCATTGTCATCGGTTCTTACCAAATCAGCGTGACAATCTTCTTCAGCTTCTGCCTAGTAGAGAGCAGTCAAACGTGATTATAGAGTCTGCATAAGTCCCTACAGCACATTCACAAAGCACAACTGTCGTGGTTACACATTAAAACCAAAAAATTAGGCATACTCCCCTTTTCATGGTTGATTTCAAAACTACTGTTATTGATTGCACATCCCTATTAATTCGATGAAGGTGAGGTTTGCATTTTAAACACCTTATTCCAACGCAGATTACTTATGTATCACTTGAAGGCTTCCGTGCATCAGTACCCTGGCATCATACATGAATAAATAGAGTCAGTGTCTATGTCAGAGCATAGAACCAAAGCTTCGGTATTAAACAGTATGTGTTTCCTGCAAGAAATTAAAATTTAAACACTATCTTCTCACTGTAAAGAAAACCAGTAGTTTTGATTTGTTTAATATTTACAAAAGCACAAAAGACCAGTGCTTTGAGTAACAACAGATACTTTATGAAAACCATGGGGCAATACGGGCAATCTCAAAATATACCTGTGAAACTAAGCACGAAATGTACTGGAAAATAAAATAAAAAGCTAGTGTGAGAGCTTGGCAGCTGGTTTTATTTACAGTTCTGCTGTGAGACAGGTTAACCAAATAAGACCTTAAATAAGATCTTTGACTAAACAGGGCTCTACAGAGGAAGTTAAGACAGTTAGTTTAAGAGGAAAATTTAAAAAGACGCAAATGAATCCTCATTATACTAAGATTTATGTAATACTTACTAAAACAATGGAAAACTAATTCTGAGTATCAGTGACAAGCCACTATAGTGACAACAGCAGCAAGATGTCAGTAAGGAACAAAAAAACCTCAATTAAGACATTTGTTTAAGGTCCTTCCTGCAGCTGAAGCAAATCGGTTTTTCTACCATTCTACGCAGAAATTCACATCTATAGTTGTGGAAGCATATAATGCAAAGTCAGATTACAAGAAGGCAAACCTGACATTAACACATCTACATACAGAAGTTTAATTCCCCACTCCTTCCTTTTGTAGATAGTGCTCACACTGCAAAGTGACATTCTGTCAGTGAGATTCTACCGAGCTCTCGAAAGGAAAGCTGTATCTTCTGCACAATCAAAGTGCAGAAATCAAAGCATTCTTGTATTCTGAAAATTTATTAAATTTTTATAGCATCTAGAAGTTTTGATCAAACTACAGAATACTGGCAAACCTGATGGGAAGGCAACATTTAATCTCTTTGTCTTGGTGACAAGCACCTCCCTGGAGCTCAGCTGTACCACACCTTCAGTTTCCCCAACAACCAGAAACTTACTGGCTTCTCATCTGTAAAATTAACTGATGTCTCAGTTAATTTATCATTTACAATTGATAACGCAGACAGGGTTGGTTGGTTGGTTAAACAGATATTGTATCTGTTTCTACATTCTCACTTGAAGGCTGTACATTTTTAATTTCCCAGTAGAGAAAACAAGTGAGCCAGAACACCCCAAAGAACTAGCAGCATTAAATCTGAGCAAGGAGTAAATAACTTGGAATTTTCATGGGCTTTTATGCCAGAGTTGAATTGCAGGCAGTTAATATCCTATGAGTTACAGCAGTCCTACCACACTATTTTAGCATCCAGGAAATACATCTATGTTGGCCAAGCAGAGATAGCCCAGGGATGAGCTAACACTGAAATGGATGTCTGTAAATGCATTACTAGGGCACTGGGCTGACACAAATAAGGCCTTGATTCTGCCTCCACAGAGTGCAAGGCTTCTGGTTTGCAGCTGAATTATGTCCAATCAGCTTTCAAGTCAGGGCAGAATAAGCCTGGTTTTATCCGCAAAATGCAGAAACTAGCAATTTCCAAACTAAATCAACACACTATCTTCTTATGCAAAAAGGCACGCCCACTAAAACCTTTAACTCATGGAGTCTGTAAGAGTTAAAATTACTTAAGAAATTTACCTCATGTTCAAAAAGCTTATTTTTCACTAATCTGTTAAACTCTTGATTTTCCTCCCATTATCTCTGTTCAACTGCCCTACTTGTTCATGTCTGACTCACACTCAGACATGGTTCTGGACCAACTGCATCCAAAATGTCATTTGATGCTCTTTACAACCTAAACCTCAATTCAAACAAAATTCCATTAAGACCTAGCCCACAGTCTAAAAGCTGTCAAGAAACATCACAAAGTTGATTACAACCAAAGCTTTTACTTTTGTCATGACCTCCTCTATACTGCATTCATATGTGATCTGAAGTTGCCCATATCAAAGGTCTGTCTTCTCTCAGCAGCAGCAGCCTGAGTCGTCACCCCTCTAAATTTACCAGTAAAGGAATTAATTCACATTGCTACTGCACACTTAACTGGACTGTAAATCTGATCTCTATTAACAACCTTTCCACTATTTATTTGATCTGCTGAAACTCTAAGGTTTTGCTAGGACAAGCAAATAAACACAGGTAATGCTGAAGCAAAGACCTTCATCAGGAGAAAGATCATGAGATCAGCACCTAAAGCACATTGTAATGTGTAAAAATTGGCTACTTGTCCCTACTTTTGACAACACTTAAGTTGTAGTTATAGTTTCTAAAACTCACGGAACACTGTACTGTAACCACTACTTGGAGGATTAATCCAGACTATTCGTCTTTATGCTGCTGACCTCACTCCTGCTACAAGTCAGCTGTTACATGAAACAGTGACTTTATCCTGATTGAAAGCAAGACATCATTGTGTGTACTGATCAGCTTGATTAATTTTCCATGAGAAAAGTGGTAGTCTGTCAAGCCACCAAAAGGTCAACATGTCAAAAGTAAACACCTGAATTAAGAGTGACCTGTAAAAAAAGAAGTCAGTTGAGTAGATTCAATTCTGATTTGCTTGCAAAGCTTTAGAAATCATTTACCAAATGCCGCACTAGTTTATCTGCACAGTTTGGTTTTGTTTTGCAATCAGTAATTGCATGCCGATTTCCTCAGAGTACAACAACTGCTTACTAAACTGTCATGTCAGGTCCATTAATAGTTCTGATCTCTGTTTCAGCAAAATAAAGCCAAGATCAGAAACAGTTTGAAGCTGAGTGTCACCAGTTGAACAGGGCTATGTGTAAACTGAACACAACTCAGGGCGTGACAAAGTGACCATCAGCTAACATTCGGCTTGGTTTTATAAAAAAAATGAGAAAGTGGCTCCATTTTTCTGTCAACGTGTTAGAAGCACCACCGTATTTAAAAGTAAGAGTTTTTATCACAGTGGTGAGCCGTTTTAAGCACCCTTGTGTGATATAAACGGTTTAACTTTGAATAATCGAGTTCTCATCATGGATACTTGAATCCATATTGAGATGCAGTCAAAAATGCAATACTCAACCAAGCCCTATTTCTGATACGTTAAATGAACAAAGTCAGATACCTGGAGTGCCCGGCCGACAGAACCCTTTAAATGACAGAGTGACTGTGTGCCACCAGATTTTTGAGGGGAGGAATACGTAGGGCACGCTTTCTGTAATGACACAGTGATTTGTTGGATGTTCCTAGGGGAGAGCTCGGTCGCTCTCGAACCGAGCAGCCCCACTCATCAGCCCAGTATCCTCTGCAGGAGGCGGCCGTGTCTCCCTGAGAGAGATCCCTGCGGGGTGGGATCACGGCACGCTTCCCACAGACATCACCCGGTGCCCGCAGGCGGGCGGAGCAGGGCAAGGCAGGGCTGCCTGGCAGCGACTCGTCCCAGGGGGCCGCTCCTGGGCACAGCCGCCGTGTCCCGGTCCCGCCCGGCCGCCCCTGCACGGCGGCCGAGCCCCCGCCGCCCGGGCCCGCTCACCATGCTGCCGACGCTCGGGCGGCGCTGTCCCGTCCCGGGGGCCCTGCCCCCCTGCTCGGTCCGTGTGTCCTCCCTGCCCGCGGGGGGCCCTTAGCAGAGTTCTCGGTCGGAGAAGCGCACCACGCAGCGGGAGTCCCTGCGGGCCCTGCGGACGGCAGCCATCTTCCCGGCGAGCAGGGCCGGCGGCGGGAGCGGCGGGACACGGCCCGGGCAAACCCGCCGGGTCAGAGCGCCGCCTCCCGCGCGGGCCGCTACGACGCGCCACCGCGGGGACTCCCCGCCCCAGCGCGCACCGCGGCCCACACCGCCTCTGCCACCCGCGGCGGGCGCGCACGGCCTGCTGGGGAGCGTAGTCCGCAGCGGCACGCCGGGGGAAGGACGGCCGGACAGAGGCTGCCGGGAGCTGTAGTCCCGCGGGCGGCGATCCTGGCAGGCGGGGTCTCGGGGGCGGGAGCCGGGCGAAGGTGGTAGATTCTCCGTCCCTGGAGGTGTTGAAGAACAGACTGGATGTGGCACTTAGTGCCATAGTCTAGTAACTGTGGTGGGAGTGGGTCAAGGGTTGGACTTGATGATCTCAGAGGTCCTTTCCAACCCATCTCATTCTATGATTCTATGATTCTGTGATGTCTGGGATCCGCGATTTCCGCCGTGACCGCGGTCAGGCCGGGCCCTGTCACAGACAGATTACCGACGGGATAACGAGGGAGCGCTCAGTGCCGCCGTGGAGAAAACAGTGGTGCCGAGACTTTTGAATCTCGTGGCCCGTGCCTTTGCCCGTCCAGCTCTGTGAGCACAGTTACCACCTGCTGTCAGCACGTGCCTCGTCAGGTTTTCTAAAATAGGGCTAAACCTAATTTTCTTTTTTTTTGTTGTAGAAGAAAACCATGGGTCTTTATGTAGGACCTGTGAACCTCTGTGCTTATCAACTGCCCTGAGTGTTTTCAGGAGGAGGAGGTGGAGGTGTGTGTCTGCTCTGGAGGGGCAGGTGAGCACTCGGGTTCCCTCGGGCAGCGGGAGCAGGGAATGGGGGTGCAAGGGCTTGGGGAGCTGGCACCGGCGGTGGGTTCCAGGTGCAGATGCCTGCAGCCAGGCTGGGTGGTCGGGGGTGGTGGGGAGCTGGGGGCACTGCGTGGTACTGGCACCATGGCACGCCTTGTGTGAACAGATGAGATGGCACAGCAACACCATTAGAGTTTTTGAGATGGGGCGATCAAGGCTACAACTGGTTATCATTAGTGCTGCTTCTTGCTTGGGGTTGGAGTCAAAGCTGCTTTTTTCCAGCCTTGGTGTGCCTTTTCTTAGGTACTAAGTATTAGATATTAGAGAAAAATCCTTTACTGTGAGGGTGGTGAGGCACTGGCACAGGTTGGCCAGAGAAGCTGTGGATGCTCCATCCCAGGAAGTGTTCAAGGCCAGGTTGGATGTGGGTCTGAGCAACCTGGTCTAGCGGAAGGGGTCCCCGCAAAGGAGAATTATTGAGATTAACTTTAAGGAATGAGATTAAGTTCCTTTCCAACCCAATTAATTCTTTCAGAAATGAAGAAGCCCTGCCTCTAAAACCAGAAAAATAGTGTCCTACGGCTGTCAGCGGTTGGGTCCTAATACATGGTTGTGCACATGGGATGTAATAGGGGTGGCTTAAAACAGAAATCTCATGTGAGTAAGTGTACATTGCTCCTCCTGGCTTCTCTGAGAGTCATGCCTGCCCGTAGGAGGGAATTTAACTCTTTTTGTTATTTATTCATCTAAGTGTAAAGACTAACCTCTGATTAGATGGGGGGAGGTGGGGGGGGCAGCATCCAGAGCATTGTTCTTCCACACATCTTTTTTAACAAATTGTCAAATGCTGTGCTACTGAATTACAATGCCAGCTCACCCTGTCTTTGCAAACCCTGGGAAATAACTTTATGCTTTACTTGTAAAAACTAAGTGATGAAGTGTAAAAAGAAGATAAGACTTGCTGAATCACTATTACAGTCAATTCTGATAAACAAGTGCTTGAGGCCAATTTTTTGTTCCTAATTTCCCTTTTTCTGCCCCCTCCTTCTACTATGTCTTAGGCTGATCCTGTCAGAGCCAGGGAAACCTGCTGGTGCTCACGTGAGGAAGACTCAAGCCCTCCAGCAGCACTTAAATTGTTGATATTCTTCCCATTTGTTCACAATCTGGCATTTCTGTGTTCCAGTTTGTTATTTATTTAAACTTCTCTCAGGGATGTCAGAGAGGCTGGTCACCAGCATGGGGTTTTTATTTGTTTGGCTGGGTTTTGTTTTCACAGAATCACAGAATTATTAGGGTTGGAAGGAACCTCTGGAGATCATCCAGACCACCCCCCCCTTGTGAAGGCAGGATCACCTAGAGCAGATGACACAGGAACGTGTCCAGGTGGGTTTTGAACGTCTCCAGAGAGGGAGACTCCACGACCTCCCTGGGCAGCCTGTTCCAGTGCTCTGCCATTCTCAACCTACAGTTCTTTCTTACGTTTAGGTGAAACTTCTTGTGTTTTAGTTTATGGCATTGCTCCTCGTCCTGTCGCTGGGCAGCACCGTCCTCTTAGCACCCCCTTTGGAGATATTTATATGCATTAAAGAGATCGCCTCCAAGGCTTGGCCTCTCCAGATAAAACAGGTCCAGCTCCCGCAATCTCTCCTCGTAAGAGAGATGCTCCAGAGGTGGTTTGGTTTGTTTGTTGTTTTTTAATTTCGTTAACACCCAGCTCAGCGCCGCCTCTGCGCGGGGCCCGGCCCGGCAGTCGTACGGCGCTGTCCCCCCGCGGGGAGCCCCGCCGGGCGGGGGCCGGGCCGGGCCGGGGGCGCGGGGGGCCGGGCCGGGGCCGCGCCATGGGCCGAGCGAGGGCCGCCCTGGGCCGCAGCTGCTCCGCGGAGCGGCGGGGCCGCGCCGCCGCCATTCGGGGCCTCTCCGCAGGCCGGGCTGGGCCGGAGCAGGGAGACGCGTCCGCGGTGAGTCCCGCCGGGCACGGGCATGGCGGGGCCGGGCACCCGCGTTCCCGCACGGCGAGGGACGGGAGCGGGGGATCGGGCGCCGCCGCAGGGCGGAGGCCGGGCCGG
>JAWWES010000115.1:91846015-91901351 GCA_035583135.1 Lophotriccus pileatus
TCGCGCATCTGCCTCCGGGCTGATGCCGCCCGCGGCTCCCGCCTGGGTGCGCAGCTCGTGGGGCACCCCCGGAGCCCTCTCTACCTAACACGGCAGCCGCTGGGACCGCACCGATGGACAGCCGTGGCTTCCAGCCGCGCCTTTCTCTGTGCATCCCCTTCGAGCCGCGCCTTTCTCTGTCCATTCTGCTGGTAACGCCTTCGGGTTATTGCCAGAGCACAGGACAAGTTTAAAAAGACACATGATGATTGTTTACTGTTTGCGTTTCTCAGCTGTGGCAGAGTGAGACAGTTTCGCTTTCAGTTCTCGGCGCTTCAGCCCTTCAAATGGGAGCGGATACTTATTTAAAGGGTACTTAAGCGAAATCATAAGTTTGCGCTGTACTTGGAGACAGAGGTCTCGATAGATAGAATTAGGCTTGCTGCTAAAGGGGCTTTGCTGGGTGCTTTCTGCGAGGAAGGCAGTTTGAGGTACAGTGTGAACACGGTGTTAAAATATGGCGAAAATAAAGGGTTTTACATTTTACTCTTTAGTACCAACACACTCCAAGATATTTTGGCAGTTTATATCCTGTAATGATGTAAATTTGCATAGATCGTAGTTCTAGACCAGAATCTAGACTAGATTATACATGTTGTAGCTGTGCAAACTGCGTGTTAGAGATTCATGTCCTTCACGGTGATTTCAGTGCAACTGGGGTGAAACAGTCTGCGGGCAAAAGTTTTATTTATTACCATACTTGAAGGTGAGAGAGTGTGGAAGGTGATAAGGACAGAGCAAAAATCTTGACTAAATGAAGTAGATTTTTAAAAACAACTTTGCTATTAAGCTCAACAAGGAATTATACTGATTCAGTTAACCAAAGAAGACTGACTTTAGGTTTTGTTCAGCGCATTTTTGTACAGGTGGATTTGTGCTTCCATAGGAGCAATACTAACTTCTGTGCATTCTGGCTTTAACATGCATTCTTCACTGAAATCTCTGACAGATTTTTTTTTTTTCCTCTCTGGGATCTTTGCCTCCCCTTTATACCTCAAAAATACTTCAATTAATTTGTCTGTTTTGGTCACATTTGACACCAGAGCTGGATTCACAGAGACAATTTGTTACAAGTTCTGTGAAAATTGGTGGCCATGGAAAGGAGAGGAGGTTAAATTAATGTCCTCAGTAAGGAATAGGCAATTATATTTTCCACTTTATCTGTTCAAGAGATATCAGGTAATCTATCCATGACAGCCATTGGTGATTATGACAAGCAATATCATGTGCTAGTAGTATTATGCATATTTAGATTTTCTGTAGTTTCAAACCTGAGGCAAAGGTACTCCTCCACTGTTCACTCGCACTCCCTTGAGAGCGATATGTGAATGGTAGGCCAGGGACAGCATAATGTTCTCTGAATTGTAAGCCATCATATCTGTTATGATTACAATTTCAGAACTCTGTCATTAGGGGAATATGTTCTGAAAAGTCCACAAGTCCCATCTGTGTTGATTTGAAATTACTATATAATATTATTTGTTTGGATATTAATAAGTATTACCTTTGCAGACTAGGAGAACATGCTAGGCTTTGTTGTTGTTTGAAATCTGTTGCTGAGGATCTGAATAAAGGCTAAGGAGCAAAGGCTTCTGAGTTACCATCCAGTCACTGAGCAGCTGGAATAACAAGATTAAAACTTTTTAACCTGGATGCAGACCGTTGCCTAAGCATGGCTTTATGCTATGCAGGTGCACAGCCTGAAGACCAGAAAAAAAGAAACTGGTACCCCAAAGTGGATTTCTTACAGACAGGCTTTGTGTTCCTCGGCAAGTAGTACAAAATGTGGCATTATGTCTCTAGGGTGCTCAGTTGTTGTTTTCTCTAGTAGTGTATGGAGAAAAACAGGTACTGCTAGACAGGAATTCCTCCTGCCTGTCTGACACACCACACAGTATCTGAGATAGAGACATGCTATTCCTTTTTCATACACAATGTGTAAAATTGTCAAAAGGTGTATTAACATCGTATTTCTTATTTTTTTCCCCTATATCAGTATTAGTGAGGCTAATAGGCTTAGAAGACTGAAAATGAGGGATCTTCACATCATCTTGCATCTATAGGATTGTGGCTCTGCACTGATGTCAGTTAAGAATTCCAGCAACATAATCCCATTACTTTTAAAATTATAATGTAGCGTTGTGAAATAAGGCAAAATGGAGGAAAGATATAAGGCTGCTACAAAAAAAAAATTGTGAAAAGTTACTTAAAATACAGGTTACAGAAGGCAGAAGTCACCAGCCATGAATATTTCTGCTGCCTTGGAGATGGAGAAAAAGAGAATGCAGGGACAAAACCCTCATTGCAGGGGAATTCTTTTTTATTCCAAATGTGTGGTTAATTTACATGAAATAGATGGCATTTGTTCTAAACTGTAGTATAGGAAATATCAGCAATGCTTACATTAAATGAGGAATAAGAAGTTTTATTATCCAGGAGAGAAGCTGTGGATACCCTCTCCCTGGAAGGAGAGGCCAGGATGGATGGGGCTTTGAGCAACAAGGATACTGGAAGGTGTCCCTGCCCATGGTAGGGGTGTTGGAACTAGATGATCTTTTAAAGTCCCATCTGACTCAAACTCTTCTGTGGCTTTTTTGGTTCATGCAATGCCAGGGCAAGAAATCCGATAGATAATCTCATGTAACCACTACTTCTACAGACTGATTCAGGGTTAGGGCTATTGGAGTGAAATACATTTAGTCTTACCTGGCATGAATACAGTACTCTTCCTCTGAACACTTTTTATTTAAGGGAATACGTATGTCTGGACCCTTTAGCATAGGACCTTAAGGAAAGCCAGGAAGTTGGTTAAACTGATGGCAGTATGACTTGTGAGATGGTGACCTACATGTCTGATAATTTGTCTAGAATCATAAGTACCTTAGTACTGTAAAAGTGGGTTTGGGGAACACACCCAGTTATGTCAAGGTGCTGGCTGGCCTCTTCTGGTGAGAAACCACGGCAAGTGTTTGTGTTTAGCTGACAAAACTGTCTCTTGGAGGAGGGTGGAGTCTGCAAACAAGCAATCTTGAAAGGGTACAGAAATCAAATGGATTATGTTCTTTGCTTTCAGACCAAAGTCTAAGTCTTGAAAACATGATCCCTGGAACTGTTCACACTGTCCTGAGTGCTCTATGTTTATGCTGCCACAGAAAGGACTGGTTACAGTCGGAGGAGAAACACAAGAAACACTAAGGACTGAAATGCAGTTGCAGCTGAAGTATCCTCATCATGAATAGGTACACAACTATCAGACAGCTCGGGGATGGGACCTACGGCTCTGTCCTCCTAGGGAGAAGCATTGAATCTGGAGAGCTAATAGCCATTAAAAAGTAAGTATTTTCATACGTTACTTTACTGTGGATAGTCCGGGTTTTTACTTTCTAGGTCCGCATCAGCTTGGTTATGCTGGTTCAAGGACTTCCCATTCCATGCAGCTTTTGTATGTGGAGATGTGCTGGGGCAGCATGCAAAACTCAAGTTCCTTGTATCCTGCAGAGCCCCAGCAGAAGATAAAGAGGGTGAGATATATAGGCTTATAATAGTGTTCTGCTACTATGTGCAGTAAAACATGTATTTAGTATATTATTTACAGTATTCTGCAATGCTACTTTGGAATCTGCAGCCTCTTTGCTGCTGTTTATGTGGATCATACATTTCATGGTCTTAATTTTCAAGGTAATGTTAATACTGCAGTGATAATGAACACAATGAATCTCATTGTCCATTATCTGAATCTTTATGTGCTATTATGTCTTTCCATCTTAAGATTTTTTTGAACTTCCTTGAGAAATTAATTTAATTTTCTCTGCTGCTTCAGCAGGAACCTTAGTTTGTAAATGGCTTATTTGTCCTAGCTGTAGTAAGAGACAGCTGTAAAACATTGCAGACACCTTCCTGAAATACCGACCGTGACCCAGAGTCGTACTTATCGAAAGAGCTTTCATTACAGTGCTGTTCTGTATGAACAGTCAATAGCTGGCTTTATCAACATTTCTAAATCCCCTGTGTTGAGAGTATTTTTCCTGTATCAAACCTTGTCAGAGGCACCTTTCATTTTCATTTTGCAATGTGGGAGATTCTCAGAAAATTCAGAACAAATCAGAAAATGGTATTCTCTTAGTTTACATCTTAATGCCAGGCCATTATTAAGACCAGAAGTGGACTGGTGGCTGAACACACAAGACAGTAATTGCAGAAACACTGCTTAACAAAAAAATAATTCAGACTCCTTCATAAGATGAAGGGCTTGTAGTTCTTAAACTATTCTAATTGTAAGGACTGATTTAAAACTGGAAACTTGCTACAATATTAAGTAATACTGAATTATTCTTAAATCTGGAAAAGACTCAAAGGGTGCCTAGCTCCATCTGAAATCCACACTCTAAGCAGTTGAATATTTTTCTAAGGTTTAATCTGAACTCTTCTGTGTGTGTGTGTGTAAGTGTGAGCCTTTGTCCTGCTGGTCCTGAAGTACAGAGTTTCATTTAAAAGAATTGAGTCGTAATCAAAATGTGTGTGAACAGACGGAACCATACATTACACGCAGATTGTATGTTCGGAGTTATATTCTGCCTTAGGAGAAAGCAGATCTGCTACACAGTTTGTTTCTGTTAGAGCAAAGTTGCTTATAAGCTTGAACGGGAAGGCAGAATTTGAAAAGCAGTTGCGGTGATAGATGCACCTTGCAAGGGAGGGAGAAACATGGGGAGCAGTGGACACAGAAAAATGAGCTTAGAGGGGAAAGGTATTAAAATTACAGAGAAAATCAAAATATAGAGAAGAGGAGCAAGGAGAGTGTGATAAAATTGGAGACCCAGTGAAGTGATTGGATCTTCATTTGATTTGTTTCAAAACTGTCCTTTGAGTTGTTTGTAATTGTTGTAACTACCCTCATTCTTTTTATGATCAGACTGTACTCCACCACATTGTATACTGGAAACAAAAATAGCATGCCCTGACTTGTTGAAGGATCTGAATTGTTTTCAGCAATATATATAGATATAGATACATACTACAGAAAAAGGCAATCCTCTGTAATAGTAATTAGTATTCAAGTGTAATTCTATTTGAGTGTATATTCTAGTAGTTCTATTCAAGTGTACCTTGTGAAGTTTTTTGACAAAGAAGCTAACACCTTATACTTTGAGGGAAGAACTGAATTGTTAAGATGTAATGAGACTTACAGGTCTAAGACCAGCTGATGTTGACTGTGCATTAATTGTTATTTTTTCCTCTGGTATGATAGAATGAAGAGAAAGTTTTATTCCTGGGAGGAATGCATGAACCTTCGAGAGGTTAAGGTACTTGTTTCATTCAATGATTGATTTCAAATTACATGGTCCCTGTAACATTTTGGGATAACATCAAATTCTTCCTGTTTATCAAACACTCTCCCCAACACCAGCTGTGAACTGTAACTTGATGTTACAGTTCTGTTTCATGAGTCCGCATTTGAATGGAATGTCTGTAAGTCTTATAAAAATGCTTATTAAATTTCTGTAGTTCTGCAGAAAATCATTTGGCTGTGAGAGCTGCTTCCTTCTTGCAGTGAGTGGTGTGTGTGAGCATTCCTATCACAACACCTGGAGTTGATTGGTGTTTGTTTTTCAGAGCTTGAGAACACATGTCCTCTTCACAGCATTAACTTTTGTACATGCAGTTGTTTCTCTGTAGCTGGCTTGAGGGCAGACATTTAACATGAAATTCTGATGCCAGCAAAACTTCAGGGGTGTGTTCTAAGGACTTCCTTAATTTCTAGTCCACCGCTGAAAACATGCAGAAAACCTAGGTCACTTTTCTGACAGTACCACATATTGGTACTGTGTTGCTGCAGCAAAAATGAATGTTGAATACACTGAAAATCTAAAAAGAAGGGAGAATGAAGGTCCACCATTGGTAGTTTTGGCTGGGGTAGAGTTAATTTTCTTCATAGCAGCTAGTATGGTCTGTGTTTTGGATTTGTGACCAAAACAGTCTTGGCAACATGTGTGTTTTAGTTATTGCTGAGCAGTGATTGCACAACCTCAGGCCTTCTCTGCTTTTCATACTTTCCTGCCAGCAAGTAGCCTGAAGGTGGGCAAAACGGTGGGAGGGGACACAGCCAGGACAGCCAAACCCAACTGACCAAAGGGACATCCCATGTGACATTGTGCTCAGCAACAAAAGCTGGGGGAAGGAGAAGAGGGAAATGTTCAGAGTGATGCTGTTTCATTTGCCAAGTCACTGTTACATGTGATGGAGCCCTGCTCTCCTGGATATGGCTGAGCCCCTGCCTGCCCATGGGAAGCAGTGAATGAATTCCTTTTTTTGCTTTGCTTGCATGCTCAGCTTTTGCTTTATCTATTACACTGTCTGTCTCAGCCCATGAGTTGTCTCACTTTCTGCCCTTCCAGTTACCTTCCCTATCCCACCTGGGGGGATGAAAAAGTTCAGCTGCCTACCAGGGTTAATCCACAATATCAAGGAAGACTTTCCAGGGTTGTATTTAGTCTTGATTCTAACCTGGCTATTGCCAGTGCAGGTGCAAGGAAAGTGTTAATTCTGCCAGTAGGAAGTTATTTACAGAGAAAATGTAATTGTTTTGGTGCCTACAGTGATACCAGATAGCTGGGTTTTGAATGACCAGAGCATTAACTTAATATGTAGATTGTATATGTATCTCTAATACTTGTAGATCTGGTCCTTGTTCTCAGAGCTGTCTGATTATTTAAAATATCGAAGAGTTTTTGAAGTCAATTCTTCTGCATCAGTGAAATAAGGTGGGTTTTTTTGTCATTAGATTAAGACCCCTGTGAAATCCTGTTTGTCTTGTCTTTTTCTAGTCTTTGAAGAAATTAAACCATGCCAATGTAGTAAAGCTGAAAGAAGTTATCAGGGAAAATGATCATCTGTATTTTGTGTTTGAATACATGAAGGAAAATCTTTACCAGTTGATGAAAGAAAGGTATGTAACAGTATCACCCATTCCTATTGCTGGAGCATTAATAAAGTCCTAATTCTAGCCTTTGGCCATGATAACATCCTCCAGAAGATAACTGGGGGCAAAATAGCTCCCTACTTTGAATTATTCTCTGAGGAGGCCATTTTCTCTCTATGGACCATAGTTATCAGCCTGGTAGATGACAGTAATCTTCCTTGATTTAACAAAGTAAGATTAATGTTGCAACATCTCTGTAAATATTGCATAAAATACTTTTTTTAAGCATAAAAATACCTACTATGCATCACAGGTATAGAATAACAGTAATTAAATTAGGTTGTGTATGGATACTAATTTTTAATTCTATGATATAATGAGCTTTGAGGAAATAGCTAAAGTGTATAACACAGAAACCAATTATTTTTAGGAATTTCTTAGAAATGCTTGATATGCTTTGTGAAAACAAAAAGGGCAGATGTTTCAAACAGTGTGCTTTGCATAATATTCTCTACAGTTTAGCTAGGCCTTGGACTTGTTAGACATTGTATAAATCAAACCTTTAAGGAATTGATTTATTTGCTTAATTTTTAGTTCAATTGCCAATCCTGCTTGAAAGGACTGTAGAGGATATAAGGCTTTCTGTTGTAATTAAAAAAGAAGGGCAAATATGAAAATCTCTAGTAGCTGATCTCGCTTCTGAAATACATGATGGTCAGGTTTTATTTGAGAGGAACCGAGCTCAGGAATTTGAATAAGGCTCAGACCATCTTCTTCATTTACTGTTAGGCTTTCTGAATTAAACTGTCACTGATTTCCACCCCAGACCATCTGCATGTGCCGGTACAGAGCTGCCTGATCAGTCCATCTTAACAATTCTGTCTTGGTAAGGGGTCTCACATTAAAATGCCTGTCATGGCTGATCTTCCCATCTGAATATTATGAGGAGAAGAGCCTCTGGTTTTCAGTGATAGCAGATGAGACTGTTTTTCTCAGATAAGAGACAGTAGCAAATCAGCTATTTGATAACAAGGGAAAGTCAAAAGTACATATTGTATACGCTCTACATGAGAGGCCAGAAGAAGCTGTGCTTGAAAAGCACTAAATTAACATGAATCCTTGCTGTTTTGAGGAGTGTGTCTCATGACCTGTACGTGTCATGAAGTAAAATACAAGCAACAGGGCTGGGCAGAGAAAGGCTTGAGAGCAGCCCAGAGAAGGACTTGGGGGTGCGTGGATGAGACCTCAGCATGACCCTGCAATGTGTTCTTGCAGCCCAGAAAGCCAACTGCATCCTGATATTCAGGGGACCTCATAGTCTTAACATGACACATAGTCTTCGTATAATATCATTTGGCAGTTCTGAAAATATGCATAAATTTTGTTGGAGAAATAAACTACATGAGATGCTTGAAGTATCAGTAGCAGTTTTATTGTCATTTTTACCTTTTATCTTTGGTTCATAGCATAAGATACTTTAAGCATTAATGTTTGTTTCTTCCCTTTTATTCCACAGAAACAAACTGTTCCCTGAGTCTACAGTCAGGAATATTATGTATCAGATCCTGCAAGGGCTTGCATTTATCCATAAGCATGGTAGGTAATTACACAATTATACTATTAACTTTAGGAACAGGAATGATCAAAAGAATGGCACTAAATGAGAGGTTCAGATTACTGAAAATACCTATATTTTATAGTTGCCCCATACTTTCACTTGGACGTTTGCTCAGTTCCTTTTCTGTCGATTTCTGGTTTCTCAGACTGGCAGCTGTTCACTCTCAAACTCATCTGATGTCAATGCACACATTTTGTGATAGATGTAGAGGTCCCCTGAGATTGAGAATAAAGGAGGAGTTACTCTTTTCTCAAACTACAGACAGATACCGAATAAAGCACATGTTCTCTGTAAGGTCCACTTAAAGTAATAAGGTCTGAGTGACAAGCAGCTTTCATTGAATGGCCTTCCAACTAATTTTTACAATACTGATAAAAGCTGTAGCTGGTGTACCAGTCAGTAGTAACAAGACCCACTTTACTAATACCCCCCCCAAACCGAATACCTTATTTTAGTGATAGCTGCTGACCTCTGCATTCTGCCTGCTAAATACACTGTAGTGTCTGTTGCTGGGCAGCTCTCTGGTTTATCAGAAGAGAGCTAATATCAGTGGCCAGAGTCCTGGAAGTGAAAGGCTTGTAAGACCAGCATTTCAGTTCTCTTGAAGAACTCTTGCTTTGCAAAAAATTTTCAAGCTAATGGCTTTATTCATTCATTTAGTGGCACTTGGATACTCTTCTGAAACCAAACTATAAATTCCAGTCTGTTCCAGAGAGATATATAATATTTCAAAATAGAAAAATACTATGATTGATTTGCAAAAATATAATCCATCTTTTTTTACTAAATTGTCAAATGGATCACAGCCTTTCAGAATACCTTTTTTTGTTCAAAGACCTGCTACACACTAGACTGGTATTTCTGCCAAGATGCTGCAAATCCATAGTTAAAAACATCTGTAAATGCATGGCAAGCCTGATGGGTCTTGTGGCTGACAGTGTAAGAATGGGTGTCCTGAGACACTCTCTGCCACAGTTATCAAAAAAATCACATGAAATTATTTTCCCTCTCCATATGTCTCTGTTATGCCCCTGTATGGCATAGAAATGCTTGTCAAATAAACTTTTTATGTCCTTTATCCATTCAAACTTGTAAACATCCTTTCATATTTGAATGCACAATTGATTGCTCTTTTTACAAGTTTGCCATGAATTAATTTGCCCCACAAGCATTCTGTCAGTGCATTGCATGTCTGTGCAGCGAATACAGAAGTGATTGTAGTAAATGCCGAGCACAGCCTTGATTGCTCTGTCTGGTACCTTCCCTAAAGAGGCAGTAGTTCCAGCTGGCACCAGAACATCTACTTAACATCCGCAGAAAGGACAGTCTGCTGGTTAGCAGATATCTACAGCGCTGTGTATTCAATGCTGTCATACATTAATCTTACAAACAAAACTTAATGTGGTTATACTGGACAATGTAGACACATCCCATGCGAATTCTCTGTAGGAGCATATTCAAAGACATGGAAAAAATAAGCATGTTGGAAGGTCTCTGAAAATGAGGTTATAGAGCTCTATTAAGGTACTACAAAGGGAGCTGTGTACAGAAATTGGTGATCTCGGAGGCCTGCAAGAAAGAAGCATAAGGACAAATTTTCCAGGCTAATGGTGGAAGCAATTTCAGAGTCAGAAGTCAGTGATATTCAAGCCCTGTTCTCTCATTTGTATTGGAAGAGCTCTTGCCAAATGCTCTTTTGTGATCAGATTTTGCTGAATGCAGGGAGCATGAAAAAAACCCCACAGAGATCCTCTGATAGGATGAGGAGTAGCTGAGTGCTTGCAGATTGTTATGTTCTCAGATTTAAAAAGAAATTCAAAGTGAAGAAAACCTCTTGTTTTAATTCGTATTCGGTTTAAAATACCACTTTATGTTATGTATTGGTATCTTCATTGGACAGTTTTCAGTTAGAATGAAACTGACATTATGTGAAAAAAATTGAAAGGGAGCTGTCTGACTGAATGCTCTGAATTGTTTTAAAATAGTCAACTTGTGTATACTGTTCTTCACAGTGTGACTAAATAACCATTGCACTGACCAGGTCTGTTGACCACATAAGACTTTGATCTCTATGTGGTGCTATTCCAGCTTCAAAGCTAAGAACTAAAGCAAAACAATCCAGCTGGAAAATAAAGGATACAGCAGTGGGTGACATTGCAATCACATCAATATTTCACTTGAATTTTAGGGTTCTTTCACAGAGACTTGAAACCTGAAAACCTGCTTTGCATGGGACCAGAACTTGTGAAAATAGCAGACTTTGGTTTAGCCCGAGAAATCCGATCTAGACCTCCATACACCGATTATGTATCCACAAGATGGTAAGTGCTAGTACTTGCCTACATTGTGGTAATTTGCAATCAGTCCTTGAAAGTAGTACAGTATTGAATTTGTGCTGATTGTAACACCACTTTTGATGCCTCCTCTTTATGAAATTTATTTAAGCGTGGCATAATTTGAAAAGCTTCAGTTAGGGAAAGACAGTTTACAGAGGGCAGCAGCACCGGAATAAAGAGGGAGGTGGTAAGGTAGATGAGACATGCTGGGATTGCTGCATGTTGGCCAGAAGAGAGCTTATAGGAGCTTATGTAGGTTTTAATTCTAGAAAAAAAAATAAAGTCATACGTATAGGATAGGAGTTTTTTGAGGGATGTTTTCTCTTAACAGTACAGAATGATGAGGTGAGTGGTTTCATGTATGTCTATTTGAATTGATGGGATTTGTTTCTTTTTTTCCTTCTCTTACAGGTACAGGGCTCCTGAAGTCCTTCTGAGATCCACCAGCTATAGTTCTCCAATAGATATTTGGGCTGTTGGTTGCATAATGGCAGAAGTTTACACACTGAGGCCTCTCTTTCCAGGCGCCAGTGAAATTGATACTATATTCAAAATTTGCCAAGTCTTGGGGACACCAAAGAAGGTAGCTAAAGTGACATTCCACATCGCAATAATACTAGAGCTGTTCTACAATGCAGAATGGCACAGTAGCAGTAAGCATAAAAGTAATAAATTTTCCTGCATACTGCTAATTTATGGTATTGATCTCAGATACAGTAAACTAAATTAAAACTTATTTTCTATGTAATAGGCATTATTTAATTATGCTATAAAACCTGACATTTAAAGGAGGAGAAGTAGACCCCTGAACAAAGTCTTTAGACTGATTTCATTAGGTGGAAATTTCATTTTGTCTTGCATATTGCATATAAACCTGTGGTTTAAGAGGCTAAAAATTGGAATCATGGCAAGACTCCTATCTCCTGATTCCATTTGTATCCTTGGCTTGGTCAGGTGTAAGGCAAGACTTACCTCTCACCAGGAGTTTGTGGTGAGGATTCCCAGTGAAATCTTCAAGACACTCTAGAGTAAGCTGTACACAGTCTATTACTGATAGCGGAATATATGCTAGTGTGCTTAAGCACTGATATTTTAAAGCTGAACTTTTTCTGTTGTTGGAAATCTCATTCTTCCAGAACGACTGGCCTGAAGGCTACCAACTTTCAGCTTCCATGAATTTTCGCTGGCCTCAATGTGTACCTAACAACCTAAAAACTCTCATTCCTAATGCAAGCAGTGAAGCAGTGCAGCTCATGAGAGACATGTTGCAGTGGGACCCCAAAAAGCGGCCAACAGCCAGTCAGGTTTGATTTTCGTTTTTTTTCTCTCACATGTGCATGTGATGTTTCCTTTCGCTGCAAGGGACCTTATAGACAGTGATTTAGCAGTTGCTCGGGGCTGCAGTTCTTAGAAGGGAGAAGAGCAGAAGCCAAGAACAATTTGAAAGGCAAAGGTTGGTAATTAGAAGAGAGTAATCAGCCTTTGCATGCAACTTAAGTGCTTGGGGTGTGTGCTCAGTGATCAAAGGTGTGACTGCAGCATGTGTAAGTACACCTGAATTAAGTATTATCCAGTCACTGTGAATAGCAGCAGAGTGAAGGGAGGATATATGGCTGAAGGCTCTGATGCTGTTCTTCTTTGCTATTGATACATGCCACAGAAACACAGGAATCTGGTCCATCCCCCTTGCCTTAGGCAACTTGTGCCAGTGCTCAGTCACCCTCACAGTAAAAAACTGTTTCTTGATGTTCAGAGGGAGTGTCTGGTATTTCGGTTTATGCCTGTTGTTACTGGACACCCCTGAGAAGAGACTTGTTCCATGTTCTTTGCACCTTCCCTTTGGGTTTTTGCATACTTTGATAAGATCCCCATGAGCCTTCTCTTCTCCAGGCTGAACTATCTCAACTCTCTCAGTCTTTCCTCATATGTGAGATGCTCCAGTCTCTTAATCACCTTTGTGGCCCTTCTCTGGATGCTCTCCATTATGTCCATCTCACTCTTCTGCTGGGGAGCCCAAAACTGGACACAGCACTCCAGGCATGGCCTCACCTGTGCTGAGCTGAGGGAAAGGATCACCACTCTCAGCATGCCGGCAACACTCCTGCTTGTGCAGCCCAGGATACTGTTAGCC
Source organism: Lophotriccus pileatus (assembly GCA_035583135.1). Lineage (NCBI taxonomy): Eukaryota > Metazoa > Chordata > Aves > Passeriformes > Tyrannidae > Lophotriccus > Lophotriccus pileatus. The sequence continues at coordinate 91,859,059 of JAWWES010000115.1, forward strand.
TTATTTGCAGCAAGGGCATACTGGTAGCCCATGTTCAACGTGTTGTCTACCAGGTCCTTTTCTGCAAAGGTGCTTTCCAGGTGTTTGACTCCAGCATGTACTGGTGAATGGGATTATTCCTTCCTAGGTGCAGAACTTGGCATTTACCTTTGTTGACTTGAAGTTCCTGCCAGCCTCTTTCTCCAGCCCGTTGAAGTCCTGCCAGATGGCAGCATGACCATCTTGTGTATCAGCCCCTGCTTCCAGTTTTGTGTCATCAGCAGACTTGCTAGGGGTGCACTCTGCACCACAATCAACATCATTAATGGAGGTGTTGATTGGTATTTGGCCCAGTGTTGAACCCCTGGGATACACTGATACCTCCTGGCCTCCAACCAGACTTTGTTCCACCGATCACCACTCTCCGGTCTTGCCTATTCAGCCAGCTTTCAGTCCACCTCACTCTTTTCATCCAGCCCAGTGTTGCCTGGATAAGGCTGGCTTTTGCAGGACACACTCCACTCAAGTGCGCTGCAGGTGTGTCCCAATGTCCTGTATGTAAGCACTGCTCAGGTCATCAGTATTGCACATGCTGCTGATGGTGGTGGTGGTGGTAGCCACTGCTTTCAGACACCAATACTGTTGTGGTAATAACCAACTAATTAAATAAGCAGGGCACCTTTTCAAAAACAGATGTGATTCTGGGTTCAAATATGACTTTACTTCAGGAGGACTATAGCTGAACCTTTGTATTCAATTAGACCTTCAGTATTAATTGTAATAAAAAGCTTTAAAGCTAATTAAAACAGTTAAAAAATGAAATAGATTAAGAACTCTCAAAGATAATGAAAAGCAAAAAATAGTATATTAAGAGCAGTAACAAATGTTTTACAGTTACATGCAAATGGTGAGGAATCTGAGCTTTTAGAAGCTTTTTGTAGTGCAAGGTCTTTGGGAAGGAAAGACCTGAAACAGCAAGATAGGCAGAGATCACTTGCCTTTACCAACAACTCCTTAATTACTTGTAAGGCAGGGTAAAAATATTTTTACCGATGTGTCTTTTGGCTAATTTGCATAAAGGTTATATTTCTTTCACTCAATTCAGTCTTGGAACTGGGAAATGGAAGAGATGGGATGTCTCTGGGGCCGTTAGAGTTTTGCTGGCTGAATCTGTGATGATGGTGTGTGTTTGCACATGTGCATGCACACAGACATGAAGAGACAGCACATAATGAAACATGCCTTGAGGTGCTGTATACCTGGTTAAGTATCTTACTTCTGCAGAACCTTTTCCTTTTGTACAAGTCCACAGAGGATTTGATAACTTGGTATCTCTGGAAACTTTTCTAGTATTGCATGATTTTTCTGAAGTGGATTGTGCTTTCTAGAATCTGGTGCTGAGAGATGGGTCTTCTGCGGTTTTCTACCCTGGAAAAAAGGAATCTAAATTTCAACTGAGGCATAGAACTGGGGTAAATTAAAAACTTTGGTTTTCTCAGCCTAATGTTTTCATTACTTTTTAGGCACTTCGATACCCATACTTCCAGGTTGGGCATGCCCTGGGTGTTCAGGAACTGGGAAAACAAAAGGAACTGCATAATAAATCATCTTTGCATATTAAGCCTGTCCCTCCAGTACAGCCCCCACCAAAACCTCACACCCGAATTTCATCAAGGCCTTTTCAACAAAGCCAGTCTTCTCAGCACTTGGTGTACCCATGTAAGACAGACAACTCTGGGACTAAGCACAGTAACTGCTTACAGGAGGACAAGTCTAACCAGGTTCTTCTGCCTGCAATTCAGAACAAGGTTCCTCAGCAGGTAAAGGTCCATCTAGCATAAGATAAGCTTCCTGATATGTTGCCTGATTATTCCTAATTATATTTCTTTTTCTGATCCGCTTTCAAGGTTCTTGTACTTTTACTAAAAGGACAGTGAGCGGGAATAAAAAATAGTTACAACTTTCTGCTAGAAACTGGAAGTCTGTTGACATCTAAATCCAGTTGCTATAAAACAAGAAAGTTGATTTCTCATTTCAGAGCTGTTTTATGCTTCCCTTTGTTGTAGAGCACCACTTAAAGGATGACACTATGATTTCATATGAGTAAAAAAGAAGTACAGTGTTCAAACTATAAAGGGGATTGATGCCAGAGAGTAAAGTATTGAAGTAAATAGAATTGAAATGGGAGGGAGGAGGCTATTGCTGTCATCCATTTAAGGCATCCAGTTTATTGACTGGGATTAATAGTCATTTTGGATATGTCCAGTTATGCTGGACATAGAAAACAGCAGATTCTTCTTTCAGCATAAGACCTACCCTTTCTGTTGGCTGTGCAAGGAGGCTGGATTCATAAGACAGATGATGAAAGCAAATGCTGCTGAGAGATCGGCCATAAGTAGGGTCTGCACTGGCCACAAGTCACACAAGGTTGAAATGTACTGGTGAGCCTAAATGACTGATGAGGCACAAATTTGTACCTGTGCTGTCCTGCAAGAGAAATACATTTTATAAATGTCTAGACACAGGCTTGTGGAAACATAAATGTGCATGCAGTTTTGTACTCCCAGCATGGGTCTAGAAGTAAAAATTGAGCGTAAGGGCATTGTTTGGGAGGTGTATACTGAAATATAAATAGAATCGGAATTGAGACCCAAGAAATACCTTCTTCTGTCAGTTCAAGATACTTTATTACAGGATGAAATGCAGAAGATAAGTAATAATATGGTCTACATTAGCATGTTTAATGAAAGATGAGAATTGCCTTGTTACAGCTCTGGTACTGAGAAAAAAAAGTATGCTTTGTTCCTGTCACCTGGTTTATGCTCTAAGCATATGAGTTTTTCCGTTTTAATTTTTATAGCAGAAAACATCTGCTGGGTCTGAGAATATAAATGGTGACCTTAAACCAAAACCTAGGCGAAGATGGGGACATCTTGCTAGGACAGTGAAGAGTTCTGAAGACTGGGATGACTTGGAAGACCTTGATTTCAGCTCTTCCATCATAAGAATGGACTTGAAAAACAAGAAGAGGCAGAATGATGAAACTCTTTGTAGGTAAGGGGTATTTTATGTCCGTGTGCTATTTGGTCTTTTCTTTAGCCTTTTCTTCTTTCTTAGTAATGTTGCTCTTCATGCTTTCTATGGATCTAGAAACATATATTTGTACAATTCCTTGTTCTTTTTTTTTTCCCCACTGAAAATGACGCTTGGTTTAAGTCTCCCCAAGTTAGTCTTTGAATATATACTTTATATTTCACTTTTGGACCATTTTGACATACTCCATGCATATAAACTGTTTTGGAGGACTCTAAGCTGCAGTTTCCATGGATTGTACAGAGTAGAGAAAAATCTACTGAGTGATTCATAAAAAACTGTAAAAGCAGAATGTAAGGGAACTAGAAACACAAATCTAATTTTCAGGGGCGCTTGTATAGCTGAAAGTATTCCCTGTTGTCTTTGTGTTCGTAGTGTAGCAAACGCAGTATAAAGAGATGATTTGTGGAGATGGGATGGAGTTGAGAAGCCAAATTGTGGATAAACGTGGTATACAAATTGGACTAAGTGTAGCAATTTTTGAATTATAGATTTGAAAGCATTTTGGACCTGAAGCCTTTGGATGCTGTAGGCTCTGGCATCAGTGCACGAACTTCCCATGCAACCCTTTCACGGCAGGACACTCCCACATTGCGAGTTTCTGCTGCAAAGCAACACTACTTGAGGCATTCTAGGTACCTACCTGGTTAGTAAAATATACTTCTTTCTTTTTCTTCCTGCAATTCCAAGAGCAGTATGAAATGGTCATTGGAATGTTAGCCAGTATCCTTTGAGCTTGCGGAGGGGGGCTACTACTTAAAGAAAATGAGGAGAGCAAGAGCTTTGCTATTTAGATGGCTGTGATACAAACTACATTCTGGCAGTCTAGCAACTGAGAAATGCTGCTTACAAACAAAGGGACAGGATTGTTGGTACTTCTTGCTCCTAATGGATACTCTTATACTTGGAAGAGTGTTAGAAAATGCTGTAAATCTGCCAAATTATTCAGTTTCCCTATAAAGGATGAGACTGGTCTTTTAGACTGGAAAATACTGTCCTGTACATTTATGTCATGAGTGTATAATACCATGAACAACAGTGGAAATATGCTTTGCTGCAGCTTGGAGTTAAAGAGAATGTAGATCCATGTCTCTATAGAGAATTACATGCCTGTCTTCATGATAACCTCTGCTATACTGAGACCAATACTGGGGTGGGATGAAGTGCAGGAGGCAAATATGTCTGCCTGTAGTTAAAATGAGGTGAATATAAGTGAATTCTTTTTTGTAATTTCTGTTTAGAAAGGCAGTGTTGGCTATTCATTCACTTGTACTAACACTTCAAAGTTATTTAAGTAAACTAGAAGGTATTGTGACAGCAAACTCACTCTTTTTTCCTGAAATAATTAATTGACTTTCACATTGGCTCACTTAAGTACAGTTTTGGTAGCTAAAACTTGTTTTACTAGAGGAGATTGTAAAACACATTGATCCAAAGCCTGCTTTTCCCTTATCATAAATTGTGAGTGCATCCTTGCAAGTTATGTACCCTGTTTAAATACGGGATGTATCTTGAATGCAAATAATAGGTGACGTGAACTCTATTGCAAACTGTTTGCACAATCAGTAGTTTCAGTAGAGACACTAAAGAAGAGTACAGTCCTGTGAGAAATGGAATTGCCATTATTTACTCTCAGGTTATCTTGTCATTAGGCTTTTATAGGAAGCGTAGATTTCGTTTACTTAGCAAGGTTCACCTTCTGTGATTTGAGAGTATTTGTGGCCTTGATGTAAGTAAGGATCCTGTCCTGGGATATAAGCAGCCATTGATGCTAGTGGAATTGTTAACACTGTTTGCACGATTATGGGGTGTGCCTAGTCACAGCATTCCTGTATGACGAGAGGATGGGAAGAAACCCAGAGAGTTACTGAGAGGGAGAAGATTTTAAGTCAAACCAGACATCTGCTGTAAGATTGCACATCAGGTGGAATGAATGCAAGCCTGTGTGGCTGCAGAGATTTCAGTGTAATAATCTTTGCATTTTTTGCAATAGGAATAAGCACAAGGAATAGCATAGTCTCCACGTCAAGCAAAGAGTCTGTTCCATCTAATCCATGGCCCAGTTCTGGTTTGTCTGGCAAAACTTCCGGTTTGGGAGGAAGTATTAACAGGATGAATTCAGGTAAGAAGCTGTGCTTGACACTGTGAGAATTGATAATAAGTGATGCCTCTGCAATTCCCCACAGCTATATTTTGAGTTCACCCATTTCTAAAACATTGTCAGCTCCAAAGGTACTTGCTACCTTGTGTTTTCTTTCTAATAAAATCAGTTATGAACACTGTTGCCTAGATTTGGAGTCTGCCTGAAACTGAAACATAGTCATTTCTCTTACTGAATCCCCAAGAGTCTGTTTTGAAGTACCTAATGTAGGTTGGACAGCTTAGGTCTGTTCAGCTTGAAATACTTAATCTTGATTTCAGTTTCCCTCTTCAGTTTTCATAAGTCATACTTTCTGGTTTCCAAATTATTTTAGCCCAGCTGGTGCATAAATGACTGTCAGTAGAGGAGGAAGCTGGTCTAAATCCATACACACCACTCTTGTTACATGAATAAAGCAAAGAAAATCTATCATCATGTCTTTTAATTGATGTTGTTTAAAATAATGAAATAATTGTAGCTTAAAAAATTCAGAGAAAAAGCAAAACTCTCCAATTTTTCTTCTTCAGGTTTTTTTGGCATTTGGTATTTCAGGTATTTAATCACTGTTGTTTGATTTGAAGTAATTAATATGTAGAATTTTACATTAGATTTTACCAGATATCCTTAAACATGTTGATGTTTCTAGATTGTATCTGTTTCTTTTCTAAACCTTTGCTTCAGGTTTTCATGTGATGTTACAGTTCTGCAGTGCCCTGCTTATTTTGAAAATGTTTGACTGAGAAAATTGATATTGAATCTTGGCCCAAAGAAACATTCTAGGGCTTTAGAAACTCTGGTTTAAAAAAGATAAAAAACTTCTTCGATGTAATTAAATCAGAAAATTGTTGTTTAAGATTCAAGATGGAAGGACGTTGTAAATAGCTAACCTACATGAGAACCTTTATATACGTAACACATATCTCCTTCCTGGCTCTTCTACAATTTTTTGCTGCTTTTGTAGCTGCATAGATAGAAAAATCATTAGTTTTTTCCCTTTTTTATTTATTACTGTCGTTTCCCACAACACGCTTTGCCACTGCTCTAGTACACCATAGGCACACATGCCGTGGCTCTGGTCTGTGCATGCTGACTTGTTTAGTGTCCCCCTCTGCTACAGCTCTAGACTCTAGACTGTTTTGTTCCATTTTCTGTGGCTTATCCTACAGGTCGGTCAAATCTGTTGCAGCTCATCTTAGGGACAAGTTTTGTAGCTGGCTTTACAAATTTGGAATGTGAATCTGGACCACATTTTTAAGTTGTGCTCTCACTGGGCTTCAGTGAGACCTTTGTGTAGCACCAGAGCCCCGTATTCCAATGCATAGAAATCAAGAGTGAATATATTCATAGGACACAGTTGGTGAAAGTCAAACAAAATCATCCTAAGTGAAATGCTAAGTTTTGAGAACTTTGAGAAACCTTGAAAAAGCTGAGATGTCAGGGAGAATTGCAATTCTCCCTGATAGGTACAGTTTGTACTTGTTTTCCATTTATCTGTCTGTAGTGCAGTCTGATGCTGACAGTCTCCTGAATGCAGGTACATATAGGAGCTGTGAATCTGTAGTGTCTTCAGTTAAGCTCTTGTTTTCATCAGTCCGTGATCAGGCCTGGTCTTGAACGTGACCCATCATTGCACAGCTTTGTTGATAATGTGGGAGATCCATTGTGTGGAGCTCAGGTGTTCCTTGCCATTTCTTTCAGGGCCCATAGGATCAAGCGGTCTAAGTAGTGGTTATATCCCTTCGTTTATGAAGAAGGAAGTAGGTTCTGCTGGGCAGAGGGTTCAGATAACACCAGTTGTGGATCCATCTTCTGGTAAGTATAGTAGCAAAGTTCTCCCTGTCCCTTGCTCTGTAATCCATGCTATATGTATGCAGCACTGAGCTACTTATCTTTGCTTTACTTTATTTGGCAATATTTGACTGACTGGAAATACAGTTTATAACCTTGCAGAACTTCATATAGAGAAGAATTTGATTTCTTTTTACTTCATTTATTAAATATTTGGGTTTATCTACAGCAGATTTCAGTGGGACCTAGAGGTTGGTGTGAACCAACTGACTGCCACAGAATTCATTCTTGTCAAATCAGTGATGTAAATACTCCTTGTCTGCTAAGGTTCAAGGCATTGGATCCACTAGTGTCTCATATCAGCAAATTCTATTAAAAAAGGAGGCTTATTTCTTGGAGAAATAAGGATCTGGGCCTGCATCCAGTTGCTGCTCAGTGTGAGAGCTCTCACTGAACCTTTATCTCACATCATTTTCTTTTGTCCTTTAGATTTTGCTTCTCTGACGTCAGTCAGACCTCATCTGGGATGGCCAAGCTTCAGTTCCCCCACAAAAAGCTCCCCAAGGTTAATGCCTCTCCCACCACCAGCTCAGCCGATCCATGGGCGCGTTGACTGGTCCGCGAAGTACGGCGCCCACCGGTGACTGTGGAAACGCTCTCTGACCAGCCCATGTGGCCCATAAAATGGTGGCCAACGTGAGACAATTTGATACTGTTTTATATACCTGTAAATTTAAAAGAGGTAGATCCTCTATGAATTAGACATTTTGAAGGGTTGTTTTTTACTTATTTGCATTAATTTGAATGCAGTCTTGTACCTTTTTGTATAAAAATGTTTTGTTATATAATTGGGTCCAGTTATTTTCATAAAACTGATACATTTTGTATATATGGCTTAGGGGATTTGGCATTTTTATACAATAAATTTTTATAATGAACTTTTAACAAAAATTAACTTTTTTTTATTAGATTGAATTTTTTTATAGAAGTGGATAAAAAAAGCCAAGTGGTGCAATATTGCAGTGGAAGAGAAGTACTGAGAAAGGGGCATTCATTGGACATTTTCTCAAGTTTATGTGCTAAATGAGGCTGTATAATTTCAGTGATGCCATGTCTTGATGCCATGCTTCCGTTGTCCTATGTTCATTGGCTTCATACTGGCATTAGAGGAGTGAATAAATTCTCCTTTGCAGTCACTGAGACTGCTGAAAGTCAGGGGGAGGCACTTTGTTTTTAAATTTATTTTTGCCTTTAAAAGGTTTTTGTTGGACTGCTATCCAAATTTACCAAATCTGGGGAATCTTCTTGTTTGGTGGAGGGTAAATACCCTTCTATGGATATATTTTCTGACACAGTGCTCTTTTTTCCTGCTTCAGAGTTTCTCCTTGGCATTGTTCACTATGAAATAGAATATGGACCTACCCTGTTAAATTCATTTAAATGTTCTAATGATTTCTACAGAGAAAAATCAGATTGTTTCTTCTTTTTCTTTTGTTGTGAATATGAGATCTGAAGACATATTTAAGACAGTATTAACAATTATGAAACTTGTTTCAGAGGAAAAGACTATTAGTGATACAACAGCAACAGAGTTTAAGGAAACATATCTATGCAGCTGCCTTTTCACAACTGTCTTAAATCACTTTTGGGAAAAAAAAAAACAAAAAAACAAAACACCAAGAATAACTACCCAAAACAATCCAGAGGAAATAAGTCAGTTTAAGCTTACTTAAGTTCTTACTCAGTTCTTCACTTCTACATCTTCAATTACAATGTGAAGAATATGTCAGGTTCTCTAAGTTAGGCCTGCAGGCTCTACAGGAAAAAATGGGACCTTGCCTGGTCCTGTTAAGAAAATGTAAAATTCTGGTTGGTTTCACAGAAACTGATACAGCCCTTTGAAGAGCAGTTTAATTCAGTTTATAAGAGAGTATGAGTTATATCAGGTTATAGAGAAAAGAAAATAGCACCATAGTCTAGTTTAATTCTGCTCTGTAAAGGAGTGCCGGAGTCCAGCTGTCAGCAGAAGATTCACTTAAGTCACAGTCAGCATTTGGCTGTTTTCTGCACCTCCTTCCACAGAAGGAAGATAAAACATTTCAGTGCTGTGGGAGAACCTCTTTTAGAGCTGTGTTTTGGATCAGCTGCCAAAGCTGAAGTGTGCTGAGGAAGTGCATCTTACTGCAGAAGTGTGCAGAAATTCTCGTCTTTCTGAGCTCATTGTGTGCAGGCAAATTCTTTATTTATGAGACTGAAATCCAGCCTAAAGGGATCAGAGCAGGTACAGTTCTCAGCATCCAGCTGTTTTGTGGGCACTGAATGGTTCCTGTGTCAGTGAGATCCTCTCTATGGGATCTGCCAGCACACACAAGGGGCAGCTGCTGCAGCCTGGAGACCAAGAATGCATTCTGGCCTTTTCAGTGCTTCCCATGGAGAATTAAATGATCCCTTCCCATGGGATTTCAAGGAAACTGTACTCTAGAGTAGGGTGCTGGCTCAGTGCTACAGGAGGAACCACGGGGAGCACTGGTCACTGTTTGCTTTTACGGGCTCAGTCCACAGTGAGACAGCACAAGAACAAAGAGGGAGCAAAAGTGTGCATGTAAGACTTGCACATGCCAAAGACATCTTATGTGTCCCTCTACTCTGTTATCTATGCATAGCCAGTGCTTAACTCCAAACCATATCTAACTGCTCCCAAAGCAGTGATGCCAATGCTTAGCAGTAAAGGAAAGCAGCCGTTCAGTTTCTAAAGCATATGCTGATGGTGTCTGTGGGTAAGTGGAAAGGCAAGTATGTATATTTATGTTAGAACTAGAAAGATAGTTGTTTCTCTTGGTGGAAATAATATCTGTATTTATGTCTACATATAATTTAATTTATTTTATCTCTGTCTCAAGAATGAACACCCTGAACCTACCCTAAGTATTCCTAGACCTAAGTAGGCAATTTAAGTAGTCTGGTCTGTAAACTTACATCCTACGAGTATGAGAAAGAGATGAACAACTCATGAGAACAGGCTGCTGAGGCTTGGAGTCATCATACCTAAGCATGAGCTCCTTTGTTATGAGCTGACTCTTTAGACCTGTGGTGAGTGAGAATCATCTCAAAAGAAATCTCTCTCACCTGAGAATATCCTAGTGTTCTGGAAATGCCTGAATCTCTCCACTAAGGATGGGGACAACTCAGAGATTCAAATAACACAAAATGAATCTGTGAATTTGTCCTGTAATCTCTGAGCCTTTATCAGACCGGCAGTGATTTTTTTGACTATAGCATTCAGGCTTTAGTCAGTCCAGCAAAAAGATTAGGAAAAGTTGTACTTTTTTTATTTGGGCATATCTCCTCCTTTCCCAAAATAAAGTCTTTGTTTTTGGAAAAAAAGATAATAATCTTGATGTTCAGCATGAATTCTGCCAGTTTTAACTTAGTGGCACAGAAAATTAGCTAAGTATAATGGCAGCACCTGTATCCTTTATTAAGCAAATTTCTGCTAAATTTGGAAAAGTTCTTTCTGAGCAGGATGGAGCTGACTGAGTTTATGTATTTTATTGGGCTGTCTCAGTGTGCAATACAGATATGGAAAAGATGGAGGTCCTTGTTATTCCAAAATCTGGACAGGCAGCATATCTGAGAATTTATGATACGTAACCTACTACTTTGTGCTTTAATATTTAGCAGGATCTTTATGCAAAACGTTTTTAGAATTGTACTGTTTAGGTTTTCTCAGGCTTAGGTATAATGTGTAATAATAATGACTGTTGGAAATAAAGGAGTCTGACAGTGGATTCGTTCACCTCTGGATTTTCCTAAAAGTATTGTGTAAGTGCCATGATGTTAGCCAAAAAACCAAACCCATGCCAGAAAACCTACTTTCATGGTGTTTCTAATATGGTTGTTTATATGAGTAGGATGTTCTGTAATGTGAGGAAGAAAGTATGTACTGAAAGAGCATTTTAGAACTTAACGCAGAAGGAAGGGATAGAATTGTCAAAGTGAGTGAAGAAATAATGGTTCTTGTTTATTCAGTGTTTTTGTTCAAAAACATTGTTTGTTTCACTCCTTCTGTGTCAAGTGTCCTCCCCAGAATAAAGTTACTCTTGAAGCAAGTACTACCGACTCGAGTCTTGCTCTTTGATTCAGTCTTTAATAAAAGCACTTTAGTTTGCCTTTTCTTTCTCTGGTTTTTAAGTTTTGGGTTGATTGGTTGTTTTATTGTTTATTTTTTTAAATAAACCTTCCCTGTAATGCCTTCTCCAAGGGGCACTGCAAGTTTACTGACCATGTGGTTTGAGTGCATATAATTTCTGCAATATCCTTTGAGCTCCATGTAAAGCTAATTGCTTAGTCCTTGGATGTCAGCTTCTATGAAACTACCTGCATGGCTGCCTTAAAACAGAATATGCATAACACCTTGGAAGGGCAGACAGTTGGACTAGATGGTTGTGGGTCCCTTCCAAGGGAAATCTATTCTATTCCATTCCATTCCATTCCGCTCTCTTCTGCTTTCAAGACAGTAGCAGCTGAAGGCTGTTGATAATTTACAACTCCAGTCCTTTTGTAGGCTCTTTAAGTGGGCTGCAAATCAACTGAACAGGTGAAGAACTAGGTGAAAAGTGCATTTAGAAGAGCAAGGATGATCATTTTAACTGGTCTGTGTGTGTAATGTGAGGAGCTCATGGATTCAGAAGTGACTATAACGGAATGGAAATCATGGGCTCCTGGCTTGCTGGACAGAAATTGCTTTATTGCCCCGATCCTGCATTTCGATCTCATTCACTTTCAGCTGGGAGTGGCTATGCAAATTAAGACCGAACACAGCTGCAAGTCACACATCCACCACTCTCTCAGGTCAGCCTATCACACACACCACACACAACACAAACCTTGGAGTTTTAAGCCACCCTTTTTACACCCCCACGTGGTGAAATTGTTCAGCTCTCCCTGGGCAGTAAATTGTGGCTTAGAGAAAACAACACAAGGTCATCTGAACATTTCTCATGCTGGCACGCTACAGGTGACTGGGGAATTGAAGTTGGAGAAGTGCTGAACTGAAATTAAAAAAATCTGAATTTGCTCACAGTCACTTCCTGCCGAGTGGGTAGGCAATGTGCTTACAAGCGAGTCTGTTAGTAGTTAGTGGGGTTTGGCAACATAAAACAATGGCAAACTGCCCCATGCAGCGCCTCACTTGGATGTGTCTGCAGTCTTGGAAGCTTGACTACCCTACGTTCTCCTACAAATGGACCTTGAGCTTGTTTGGAGGTTCTAGCAGGGGAGCGCAGCTACCGTATACCCTTGACCGATGAACGGTACCGTCTCTATCGGGGAGGTCGTCCTCTTCGACCGAGCGCGCAGCTTCGGGAGGGACGCACATGGAGCGTTGAGGGAGGAAGGGGACACCCGCCTAGCCAGCCAGATCAGCCGAATCAACCCTGGCGATCAATGGGGTGACAGATGTCGCAGCCAGATCGCCCTCACATCCAGAAAACCTCTAGCGGCGCAGCGTAATTTATACCTCAATACTTCGGATCCTCTTCAGGTCATGGTGTTCTGCTGCGGCTGAAAATTTGGTGACATAACCCATGAAATTAGCCCTGTGTAGCGACAAAACTTTCCGAAACAGATGCGTGCAAAATTTTTTACCGATTCTCTTGGGGTAATAGTTCTTTCCAGAGGCCTTTGCGAGGTATGCAGATCAGAGGCTTTCTATTGGCTGGCAGCGGTCGTTGCGGTGACGCGGCCTGGGCGGGGCGGCGCTGGCGGCTGCGGGCGGGGCAGGTGGGTGCGCGGCGCTCTCGGGGGCGCGTTCGCGGGTGGTCGCTGCTCTAGTGCCCCGTGTCAGTAATGTGGGGCTGGGAGTTCTCTTGTCCCGATCCCCCCGTCCCGCGGGGCCCTTGGCTCGCTTGGCTCAGGTGACGCGGGGAGTGGGGGGGCTGTGCCGGGCTCGGGTTGGCACTCGGTGCCTGACCCCTGGATCGGCTCCCGGCCACGGAGCGCGATGGCTCCCCATGTAACAACACGGACCGCTGTTCTCGTGTGTGCCCAGAGCTTGTCCCCAGCGGAGGGGGGGAGCTGATGGCCCGGGGGTGCCGCCTGTCGCACCTGAGCAGGGATGTGCCCAGGTTGGCGTTCCGAGGTGCGGCGGGAACAGCGGCCGCTGTGGAGTGACGGGGGCTGAAAGCGGGCGGGGAAATCGGGCCCTGGGGTCTTGGATGCGCGAGACATTCCAGGAACAGCTGGTCCCCCGGGCCTCTTCACCGATGTCCTTCTGGTCCGTAGCTAGCGTGGGAGCGAGCGTTTCTTGCACTGATACTTCTGTTCCCTTGTTCCCCCTGTTAGCCCAGATGGCTTTCATAAATCACAAAGGAGTACATTCCAATCTTTTTTCCCCAAAGTCCCTTCTGCTTTTGAGCTGTCAGGCTGAGAATGGTCAGCAATCTACCTGCGATGGTGGCTCTTGGGTGCAAATTGTCGCTTTCCCGCCTTGTGGTGAGAAGAGCGGCGAAGGGAGAAGCTCTTTGCCCATCCCCGGGATGCTCTTTTCATCTGATTTCAGTTCACATGTTGGACTTTCTCTTCCAGTTTAGCATGGCAGGCTCAGTCCTAGGAACCAGAATGCTATAGCTCTGTCCAAAGCTTGTTGATCCCCTGGTATTTACAAGACAAGCACCCCGTATGCCTTTTTCATCCACTTGCCTTTATTGCATTGATGTGTGACTCGCTTATGTCCTGTGACCTGCCTGCTGGCATGCTAGGATTAGGTCTCAGGAGGGTGCACTGAAGAAAAGTGACTCTTCTGTCTGTTTAATTTTTTAAATTACAAGTTAAAAATCACCTCTGGCTTTTTTCCTAATTTTGTGAATTTAGCTGTATTACAAGCAGCTCCTGTTTAATTCTGTTCTTTTGTGTAGTTTACACTGATACTTCAGTCTTTTTTGTCTGTTTCTCATGAACTGCTATATTTATTAGCAGTACAGATACTATCTGGCAATGTTTTGTTCCCAGTGACTTACCTTAGAGCAATTGGAGGCCCCTAAGCAGGAGTGGGCCGAATAGCCTGGCTCATTTGAATTCCCGTGGTGTGATTTAGTCTCATATTTTTCTTGCCTGTTGGGTAACAAGCAGGTCACTTGCCGCCTGCATGCTCAAGGCTTTTTTTCCCCTCTGCTTATGAAGGAGCTCTTGGAACATTGGAAACTGGAGTTTATTGTTAGCAGGCCAACAGCCTCTTTTCCAGTGTTGCTTGAACCATGGATTGAAGTGACAAGAAATCTCCCTAGAGGGAAAACAGTTCTCAGTTGCAGCAAGGACTTGCTGTTATGAAGTTCTGCACATGGAATGCCAGACATTTGATTGCTCTCTTGGCTTATGGCTGTACAGTGGAATCTAATTCCTGCTGAGACCTAAACACTAGTCTATTAAAAAAATAACAATTAGTAGCCTCATTTATGAAGACATTAAAGAAACTAAAATGCTGCTTGCAAAGCATGGTGTATTTGATCAACTGAAAAATCTGTGAAGTTTTGCTTAGCAACAGGGTTTATTAATAGAAAGAAATGTGACCTGTAGAAGGATCAGTGCAACAGTGAGTCTCTTTATTTCAATCAGGATTATTACAGAAGCAACAGGCCATTCTACTGATTCTGGATCGCATACTTACCCTGTGTCACCACTGCTAGAAAGAAAAGTTAGAGGCTTGAAAATACAGTCCCATACTTCACCTAAGCATGTATAGAATTAATGTTTAGATACTTTTAGTGTTCTTTGATACAAGGACTGCTAGTTTTGGAAAACCTGTCTGCTGCCCCTTCTCCCCTTTGATCAAGACTTGGCTTTCAGTGGTGATTGTGTAACTCTGGTGCTAAAACTTATATTTCCTAAAAGTGTTAAGGATTTTCTTAGTGGTGGCTTTTAATTTTTTTCAGTTATATCCTACTTAGCAACTTCATGCTTACTTTTCCTGAATTTTAGGAGGATGAAAAGTCTATGAAATAGTCTGAATTGACTGTGCAGCAGTCAAACCAAATCATTTTAGACCAAAACTTTGCTGAAATACTTTGTCAAAAATTAATTTAAATTTTTCTTGTGTGAGTGACCTGTGAAGCATTATTCCACCTGCCATATGATTTTCTTATAATTACTAACTGATTATGTTTTATAACTCCTTTAGGTAACAGGAAGTTTGAAATCATGTCTGGAAAACCAAAACTTTACTACTTTAATGGAAGAGGCAAGATGGAGTCGATTCGTTGGTTGTTAGCTGCAGCTGGGGTCGAGGTTTGTTTTACTGTTTTTAACTCTTAGCTGCACATTGGTAGGCTTGACTTCAAGGCAGATCACAGGTTATTAGTGGAAAACAAAAGCTATCCCAAGACACAGTAGTAAATGAGCATTGGTTATTCAGTGTAATTAAATACTCTTACTTTAGGCACACAAAAGCATGGCTTCAGGTTACGTGTGTTCAGAGCAGCAACACAGTAAACTAGTTTCTTGCTTAACATAAGAATGTGTAATCCTTAATTAAGCAATTGTTTACTGACCCAGAGCTTCTGAGCTGATAGATTTGTTCCTGGCATGGCAAGTGTTGTCTGTGCCAAGTAAAACAGCAAGGAATGTACTTTCTCTAGTCTTTCTGTTTTCAGTTGGATGCTCACACAGAGATTTTTATTTTGTTTTTCGCTCCACTGGCTGCATCCTCCACAGTAAGCTGTAGCACAAAATATATTGTATTTCGTTTGCATCATTTAGATGAAGCTTAACAGGGCGAAGTGAGTAAACTGACTCATGTAGGGAAATTAGAAATCTCAGAGCAGGAGGAAAAATATTTGGGTAAAACAGAGAAGCAAGACACCACCTGAAAATATTTTTTGATGGTATATAGGTTATTTATTCATTTGCTGTCTATCTTGGTGATAAACTGATAATTCAGTCTGAGGACAGAAAGGACTGGTAGTTGCCTTGAGTGTCCTCTTTTATACAGTAAGCTGTTACAGTGCATACAGTTGCTCCTGTACTGAGCTGAGGAAAACAAATTTTTCAAAAAGACCACCAGTGTTCATTTAAAGGCCTTACAGAAGACACAGCTGGCTGCTTCCCTGCGTTGTTTGTTCCTATGTTTTGCGTCCCTCTCTCCACTCTTTTGTTGTTGTTGTTGTTGTTTTGTTTTTGTTTGTTTTGTTTATTTTGTTTTGGGGTTTGTGGTTTTTTTTGTTGTTGTTTTTGTTGGTTTGGGGGTTTTGTTTGTTTGTTGTGGGGCTTTTTGTTTTTGTTTTTTTTAAATGAAAAAGAAAAGCTGTCAACAGGTACCAATTACTACATTTTTCCTTGGGATACTCTTTTCCCTGGTTCTCATCAGCAGAAACCTGGGTTCTGAGTTTTAGCCTGTGATCACACTTGCTATGGTTAAACACTGGTTAGTAGGCCTAATCTTCTGGGGTTTACCTAATATAGCAAGTTTTAATTATTAACATACGTGGCACAGATACTATGAGAGAGGCTGACTGAGCTAGGCACCTAGGGATTGGTAACATCAATAATTTTGTAGTCTCCATGTTCTGCATTGACCATAGCATGCAGACATGTACATTTAAATGTCTAACTTTTGTGTCTCAATCTTGAACTCAATTTCTCTGTAAGCAGCACTGGCCGGACCAGCTGTCCTCAACCATATTGAATATAACTACATCATTCTGATCACAGGCAATTCTGTGTCTTTTTGTTTCTCATCTTGGGAATAATTCATCTTTAGGTGTCCTACACATGCTTCTGTACTAAACTTCCTGCAGGGCTTAAAACTATTACATTATTTTGTAAAAGCTTTAACTTCTTAAGAATTTGTTCCTGTCTAGCTCCCAAATCCAAATATCCCACAGCAGAGCTTTTTTTCCACATTCCAGAAAGTATCTTAAGGACAGTCTAGACTGTATTGTTGATTGTTTCACACAGAATTGCCTGTTCAATAGCAAACAAACCATCCTCACTGCAGTTCTTATTGCCTGTTCTTCTGCTAGGGTTGCCTTTAGCAGCATTTATCAAATATGAAAGTTGCAAGAGATCTTACCAGCACTTCCGTCCTTGGTATTTTCTCCCTGAGAGTCTTATCTGGAATGGAAGGAACTTTAGTGTATAATCTCTTCTTTTTATGGTACTTAAAAAGTTTATCTTTTCTAGAAGTGTAAAAAGATGCTTACATCTTCTTCCTCACTCTCTTTGATCAGTTTGAAGAAGAGTTTTTGGAAACCCGAGAACAATATGAGAAGCTCCTACAAGGTGAGTCCACATGGAATCTCAAAAAAAGTGTGAGCAGACTTTAATTAGAGGAGATGTGTGAAGTCTTTGAAGACTGTGTGGGACTTTCTTTTCCCCACAGTAAAGATGAGAGCTGTAAGCAGCTGCAGAGGCTAATTTTTTCCTGTGCAGACAGATGCAATTGAAAATTTAATGTTTTTTCAACATGGAGGGTTTCTCAGCTCTGGGTTCTTTTGTTCTCCATATGTCTACCTGTCCCACCTTGTCCCACAAACTTACCCTGGGCTTCACTAACTTGAAAAAATGTATCCTAAAATTTCATTGAATGTCCTGATTTAGTTTTTAAATACTCACCATAAGACAGAAATTTGTGAATTTGCTTCAGGATTCAAATAATGGTACAGAATTTTTTACATTATTTAGACTTAGACACTTTTTACTCAGCTGATACGTTTAGCATGGTTGTCTCCTCTGTATTTCAATTTCAGTATAAAGCTGCTGTACCCAGTCCTGACTGCAAATTCAGTTAAATTTTTTAAAAGAAAGGGTGTTAATCCACAATAATTGCGTTCTGCAGTTTAATTCGTTTGCTGTAATTTACTGTATGCATGGAAGAACTCCAGTTTAATACAATGACTACCCACAGCAAGCTCACCACAGAAGTTCAGATCTTCTGAAGACAGCAAGGAATCTGACATGAAGTTACCAGATCAGTTGAGTAATGTGTGTCTTCCCCTTTAGGTGGATCCCTGCTCTTTCAGCAAGTGCCCATGGTGGAGATCGATGGGATGAGGATGGTGCAGACCAGAGCCATCCTCAGCTACATAGCAGCAAAGTACAACCTCTATGGGAAGGACCTGAAGGAAAGAGCCCTGTATGTAACAGTTCTTGAATTTATTACAGTAGCTCAGGTCTATCTAGAATTAATTGCATACTTGCATACACAGAGAATCACCTGTGTGCCTCAGTGATACAAAACTTGTAGTGACCCTGAGAGGCCACAGTTAGATGCAAGACAATTGATTTGGTCTAACAAAATTTGTTCTAACGTTATTTTTACATAAAAGTGTTAGAGTCAGGGGTTTACTGTGCTTTAGTGAAATATTAATGCAGCCTGACACAAGTATTCGAGGGGTGACATGTAGGTAAATGCTGAACTACTTTAGTAAACAGAAAACTTGAGAAAGAAACAGTTTTTGACTTTTGGCTGCAAAATAAAGTCTGCCATTCACGTTATCTGTGATCCCATGATGTTCCACTGCACTGAAAATAGTGTGTAGTTTAGGTCCTTGGGAGCTGGGGAGAGAACAGATAAAAGCTATTGAAAAACTATTGGTTTCATGTGAAATTAAATCCAGGTTAATGTTATGACTGTGAAGGAAAGAAATGTGATTGGGCTATCTCAGTATTTAGCATTTTTAAATGTCCATTTCCTATTGGTTTTGCAAATTCCTGTTCTGATTGCAAATGATTGGAAGAATGGGCTGAAGCAGATTCTGTCAAGTAACAAAAGAGAATAAATATTCAGACAAGAACCTCAGTCATAGCTTGTAGCTTCTTTGTGTTGTTGCCAATCCTCATTTCCTGTAGGTTGCATTCCATGTATACCTCCTCTTTCAAACAAAATTCTCTTCCATCAGGTTTTAGATTTAGACTGGGGCCTGTTCCTGCTGTCTTACCAGCAAATATAAATGAAATATATTTGGTCATTTGGTTTTGGGTGGGCCCTGGCAGGGGTGAAGGGAGGCAAGAACCATCATTGTTTCAAGGAACGCTTGCTGTGAGTACCTCCAGGTTTAAGTACTGGTACAGTGAGGAAGAGCAGTTTTGGAAGATTGGATAACTAGTAGCTGACATACATTAAATTTGTCACGAATATCTGATAGCTTCTTATTGCTCAGAGCTTGTTCAGTCTTATGAAGGCTGTTGTTTGACAGCAAAAATCATTATTAGCCTTATTACACAGCAGGAACTCAAATCTTTTACAAGAAAGGATGGTTAAAGATTTTATCAGACTATTTTACCAGATATTTTATCCATATTCATGAGGACTTAATTTAAATGTGAGCCTAGTCTACAGTACAAAACTACTCTCATAGCTCTGGAAAAATGGATAAAAGGGACAGTCTGAAGAACTGCTGTACTGATAATTTAGCTAGAAGCAGAACCTGGTACGCTTCAAACTTCCAACCCTACTATTAATCTATTTGGCACCACTTGGACTTTGGATGAAACCCTGAAACCAGAGGATTAAGTCAATTGGAGATGACTTCTTATGGTGCTGTGTATTTCTCTGATGATTCTGAAGTGATCTCTGACACCAAATTTACTCTTCTTTAATCTCTGTACAATCCTGTTTAATCCTGCCCAATGAGGCAAGTGAAGGGCCAACAACACAACAAATACAAGTGAGACTCAGACTGTAACATACTTTTTTTAACTGCAAAAAAAATTTTTATGAGGGGAATGGGAATTTCACTTTTTACTCTCATAACACAAATTTAAGAAAATTCTGCTTGTAGAGGTGCCTTCTTATTTAATATTTTTCTGTGCTGTGGTTTCAAGGATTGATATGTATGTTGGAGGAACTGATGACCTGATGGGCTTCATTATGATGTTCCCTTTCTTATCGGCTGAGGATAAAGAGAAACAACGTGCTTTTATTGTTCAAAAGGCAACAACCAGGTATTTCCCAGCATATGAAAAGGTGGGTAGGAGAGTCATTTTCTTCCATTTTTCTAGGGGGATAGCAGTGGGAAACCAGGTATTTTACCAAAGGCAGAAGAAACAAAAGTGTCAGTTCAGTACTTTAAAGCAGTACATAATACTTTCTGCAGGCAGGACGAGAAGGAGGTCAGACAGATATGAGACAAACTGGGGCCTTTCAGTATGTTTTCTCTCCCATGCCCAGCTGAGGAGGGGAGCAATAGAGTGGCTTTGATGGGCAGCTGGTGTCCAGCCAGGATCTACTCACCACAGTAACTCACACTGCAAAAGCAGTGCTAATTGTCATCTTTGTTAAACACTTCAACAGCAATACACAGCTGCCACTGCTGTTTTGAAGCCATACTGGAATCTGCTTAAGCCTGCTGCTTGAGCCATACTGGAATCTTCATGTTTTTCTAACTTGATACTTTTTCTAAGTTTGATACTTTGAGAGATGGAACTCAAGAGATACTCTCAATGAAAATTAATATACACAGGATGATCCATCTGGAATAGCTGCTTCTCTGTTTCAAACACTAAAAAGAAGACAGTTTTCCACTTTGCCACATCTCCTGTAGTGGCTGTCAGAGTGCATTCTGCCCTAGATTCCACTTGTTGCCTCTTAGCCCCAGTGTTTTAGGCTGATCACCTCTCTTTTACATTGCCTGGTTTTCCACTGAAGCTGTAACTGCATACAGAAAAACTGAAGATTTATTAGACTTGAAAGGTGTGAATACCAAGGAGGTATCTAACCTTGTAGTCCAGTAGACAGGGTTACGTAGGGCTATAGGAAGGAACAATGGGTAAGGAAAACCCTGGGATTCTAGATTACAGCTGCAGAATGAAGAGTGACTGCAGGCACTAGGCCCACATCCCCCCAACTAGTAACTGCATGGGACAGAAGGGTGAAAAGGAGACAGTAAGGTCAAAGAAGGTGTGCCTGTGTGTTTTGGAAACATGAGCCCCAGCTGGCTGTCCACATCTGCACATTTTCATCTATGACATTTCTAGGTTTTGAAAGACCATGGGCAGGACTTTCTTGTTGGCAACAGTTTTAGCTGGGCAGATGTTCATCTTCTTGAAGCCATTTTAATGGTAGAAGAGAAGAAGTCAGATGTGCTCTCAGGCTTTCCTCAGTTACAGGTACCTTGCACTAACAATATGCTTGTATGTCTGTAAATGTGATAAATGATATTTCAAAGTATGTTATGTGTGGATAATTACATGAAACATTTGTCATCTTTTCATTGTAGTCTCATTCTTCTTGCTTTAGGAAGAGCCTTACAATATATTTCATCTAGACAATCTGTTATTTTCTAGAGTAAACCCTGTACACATCTGAAGAAATGCCCCCTTCCCTTATTTTCCTCTTCTCACCAGTTCTGTGATACCTTTAAGCAGAAGATATTTTCTGGATCACAAGAACTGATTTGAGTAATATACACGTCAGAAATCACAGATAACTGTTTCCACTTTATCCCAAGAGGGCCCATTTATTACTGTGCAAAATAACAGGGTTGAAGTGAGGGGGAGTAAAATTCATCCACAGCTAGAACTGTATTGCCTGTTTTGTCTCCATGTACAACTTGTTAACTTGTTACACAAATCAGTAAAATCGTTTTTTTTTTTCTTGTGTTCTTTAAATACCACATACTTACTGTTTGCCTTTTAGGCATTTAAAGCAAGGATAAGCAGCATCCCCACGATCAAGAAATTCCTAGAGCCAGGAAGCCAGCGGAAACCTGTTCCTGACGATAAATATGTGGAGACTGTGAGAAGAGTTCTGCGCATGTACTACGATGTGAAAGCGAATTAGTGTGCGGGGCCAAGCCCCAGCTGTGCTGTGGAGGGTCGGAGGGTGCCCAGGCCGCCCACCCACAGTTACACTGCGCGGGAAGGCAAAGGGGGGTTCGAGAGGCCTTTCCGTGGGCAGTGTCTGCTGCTCTCAGACAAAATAGAGTAGGCAGGTATCTTTTATAACACTTCGATACTAGCCTGTTTTTTCCTTCCTTCCTCTTGAGATTTTTTTCTGGTAATTTTAAGCAAGCGAAATGGCAGCAAGCATGGTGTGTGGAATAGCGAAGAAGAGAGAATTATGAGCTGGTGACTGACAGCTTTCAGCATGTTCTGCTGCTTCTGAGGATTTCTGAGATCCAGATCAGACTTTTATGTGACAATTGCTTCCGATTTATGCCTTTATTGTTTTTAGTATCGCTGTCGGCAAATGAAACAAGTGGTTTTTAAAGAAGGTAGGAGGGAGGTGTTTCTCTTGCCATTTCTGCTGGACATCAGTGCCTTGCCTGTGCCTTGTGCCTTTATAATTAAGCTGCACTTTTATTACTGAATTAGGAAATAAAATTACTGCTAAATGGTATTTTTGTTTAACCACTGTATCTAGAGGATCTATTTTAATCAAATAAACTTTTTATGTGGTCACATTGTCCTGTTGTCCCATGAATGAAAGTTGGGGCTTGCAAACAAAATTTTTATTTTTCTTGGAGGATAAATTCTTTATCTTTTATATGAAAGGGCTCATTGTTAACACATATGCCTCATGCAAAGGTGTATTTTGTTTGTGTTTATAAACAAAAGAATGGAGATGTGAAGGAGAGGTAGTAAACCATCACACAAACGTTATGTAGTTCCTATCTAAGGCCTAGTACCAGCCAAACTCAAAATGTTGGGTTTTTTTCCTCTTTTTTTTAAGTCTGTGATTTCCACAGACAGCTAAACAAAGGAAATTAAAATGTTTTAATCACTTCAACAAATGGCACTTATGCCTTGAAAAGCTGCTCTGCAGGATGTTATCTTGGGGTTTTATATCTGTTATTTATAGTTCTATTTTAATGACACAACTTACATGAAAAGATGTGCTCAATCCTCAATGACACTGTTTTATTCCTGTATTACCTATGGGTTGAGAAATAAGATGCTTCTTGATATTGTAATGCAGTTAGAACACTCATCTGATATTGGATGGACAAGTTGCTCACTTCAAAGCTCATCAGTCTCCTCAGCTTCAGTCTGACTGAAGTTTTCAGCACTACAAACACTTTTCCCTCATTGCCAGGTATACAAAGTTTGTACTGATCTACAGTATCTTATCAGTCACCTGCCTTCCTAATGTCAGTTGCAATTGCAGTTTAGTCTTTGGTTTAATCTCAGATTAGTTTAATATGAAAATTTGGAAAACCCTGTAGTTGTTGATCTTAATTCTTTTGCTAAGTGAAATTTTCCTTCAGAATATGAGGAAAGTTGTAGTGTAATGCTGTCCAAAAGTTCCACAAGCAAAGATGCAGAAGATGTAGGAGATGACTCTACCAGTACTTGGTGATAAGCTAGTCATACCTTTTTAGTAAAGGTATAGCACAGCAACAGTGAATGTGAGCAGAAAATCAGTTGGTACTGAAGCCTTGTCATCAGCTCCGTATGTGTTTGGGACAAGGTTAACTTCAGCCTAGCTCAAGAGTGGTTGTGTGGACTGAATGCCATTTACACTGCATTCAGTGCACTCTTGGAGCACATTTTTCTGTTTAATTTCATCTGGAAAGAATCCAGTTTGTACACCCAAAGATCACACTCTGATGGGAGCCAAAGCACAGTTTAAGAAATGAATTTTTAAAACATGTTCCTGTTCCAGACCACTAAGGTGGACATACGCTGTAATGCTCCAGGTCTGGTCCAACTGATGGGTCCTTTCCTGATATTTCAGTAAATTGTTGATGAGAACTTCTATTGTGTTATTTTTTATTTGTCTTCTTGATTTGGATTGAAATGAAGACACCTTTTATATATAAGCTATATGGGTACTTCTCCATTATACTATCTACAGACATTTTTGCTTATACTATGATGGCAGGGCCACATGGTGTGACGCAGTGTTGTGGGTTAACCCTGTCTGAGAATGTAGCACTTCTTATTTTAATATTCCAAAACAGGTTTGTCAGTTTAGTTTCTACCCTGTTACAGAGGGACAGGTTTACAGACTATAATTGTGATGTTCCAAATTCTGGGCAAACTGGGTACAAAATCAGCTTAGATCTAAGTCTTTTGTAAAAGATGCCCATACTGAGCATCCTTGAGTCCTGGTACAGCACTCTAGAAGTAATTATGTAGGTTGTTGGCTGACTTCAGTAATGCCTTCAGGACAAATCAGAGCACTTCATTTCTGTTACCAGCCTTCAAGACAGTAATAAGCAAGTAAAACATACAGACACTTGTTGCTGGTTTTCCTATGTCTTTCGATGTTGCTGGCCCAATGATTCCTGGCTCAAAATTAGTTACGAATGCATGATAACCTCAGGAATTGTTTTACTCTTAACTGTCACAAAGACTCAGACATTAGACAGGCAGTTCTGATGTATTTTCCAAGAAGGACTTGGTTTTGTCCTCAACCCTTGCTCAGGTATGACCTATTTATGTACAAATCGGCCTGCAGCATCATTCCAATAGGCAAGTTATGTTTAGTGGGAGTAAAGGTTGGGATCCTACACAACCTTCTTTTGGTTTAAAACACTCTCTGTCCATGGAATTGCAAGTTCAAGTTAAAACACAGGGATAATTATAATTATTTTTTTTACTTAATAGTACAGGATATAGGCTTTAGTACAAGTTGTGGTTTCTGATGACTGGAATCTTTATAATATAGATTCTGCATTGTGTTTGCTTATATTTTGGTAGGTTGCAATTAATTCCAATGGAACTCTACTATCTGAGCACCTCTGAAGGTGCAAAAGAAGTATTAGCTATTCATAGGGATTTTGCAGGTCTCCTGCATGCTTCTGGTGTCTCTTCCTGTCACCTGGCTATAGCAACACTAACAAAAGAAAGCAAGATGCCAAATTCAGGGAAAACTATCCAGATAGGCTGACCAAAGGGCTCCTAACACTGCTTACAGCAGGCATTTGACAGCTATTCCTATGCTTACTATCACTTGCCAATTGCCACCATAAGCGAAATAGACTTGATTTGGGGAAAATTAATTCAATTAATCAATTAATATAGTTGGATGGTGAGAAACAAAGACTTGAACTGCTTCCTCCCACTCCTTTTCTTCCTAGACACAGCTTTTTCCCTCCTTTGTTATGAACTCCTCTACCTCCCTGCCTCCATCTCGATGTACACAGGGCCGTTTTCCCTCACACTTTGTCGTGCAGTGTTTTGTCCCATCTCAAGCACATTTCCCCGAGGTGCCCCCACCTCGGCTGTGGGTCAGCGCTGCCCTGCGGTGGGTGGGTTGGAGCCGGGTGGAACCAGCCGTGTCTGGCACGGAGCTCCCTCACAGAGCCCGCTGAGCCCCCGGGTGCTGACCCCCCGTACGTCAGTGTCTGGTTTTATGTGGTACAAATGGACTTGTAAGTCTCTCAGCGGGTTTCCAAACGGGTCGTGAGGATCCCTGGGAGCTGCTGGTGGCCTCGGAGCTACTCATGTGTGTGGTCACAGCTTTGAGGTGCAGGAGGGGGAAGTTCACGTTCCAGAGGAGATGTGTTGGAGCTGAACACCTGGTCCCTGCCTGGGCACTGCAGGTGCGGAGTTCTCGGCAGGCTGCACTCGGAACCCGAAATTCGGAGTTGCATTAAACCTCAATCTTGCTCCTAGGAAAAATTCTTCTATTTGCTGCTTGGGAAATTTTCACGCGTAGGCAACTCCTCGGCGTGTTCCCGGGCTCCATTTCAAAACCGCATGTGGGCATGGAATTAGCCTGGCCTTGCTTTTCCTGCCCCCAGGTGGGGCTCTGTTCTTACGGCAAGTGCCCTCCGTGGGCACTGTCGGGATGGAGATGGTGCAGCCCGGAGCAATTCTCAGCCATAGAGCCCGAAAAATACCACCTCCGTGGGATGGACCTGAAGGACCCGAAGCTTTGTAAAGTAACTTCAATCCTCTAAGCACCAGATGCCCCTTTTAAACTGGGACTACTTTTGTAGTCAGCAGAAAAAAATAAGATCACCAGATGGCAATTTTTCTGGAAGGCATGTTTAACCTCCCAGCTTCTGACTGGAAGCACGTCTGCAAGCCACCTCAGTGCAGGGCAGAGAAAGGTATATATGGTATATATGTACATATCACCAGCAGGCCCTTCCAGGCTTTGACCTGACAAACTTTCATTGTTATCGTTCCTTGGAATTTCTTGTCCTGCAGCCTGTGCCTCTTGTCTCTCCTACTTTCGCTATGGCCCTGTGAGGAAAGCCTGGTCCTGGCCCCTCTGCAACTACATTTTAGGTAGGTGAAGACAGCAATTAGATCCATGGCACTTCACCATTTCACATTTTTATGAAAAGGATAAAACTAAAAATAGCACAATTCACAGAAGATAAAAAAAGAAATTGACTACAGGGAGGAAAGCTGAAATTCAGTGAACATAATCAGTATGCTGTGAATGAATAAACAGGATGCATTT
This sequence comes from Lophotriccus pileatus, assembly GCA_035583135.1. Lineage (NCBI taxonomy): Eukaryota > Metazoa > Chordata > Aves > Passeriformes > Tyrannidae > Lophotriccus > Lophotriccus pileatus. The sequence goes on from JAWWES010000115.1 coordinate 91,885,413, forward strand.
AGTCTAGTTAAATGCAGTTTGCCTGGATTCCCTTTGATATGACAAGCAGAAACTCAGAGGAGGGGATACTGAAGGACATGGTGAATATTAGCCATATACCAGCTCCCAGCATGACACTGGCATCCAAAAAAGCTAATGTGACCTTGATGTGTAGTGGAAATTTTCAAATAGCATCTTTGTATAACTGCACATCCAAATCTAACATTTACCCACGAGTTACCTAGCTATAGGCATCACTTAATCTAATGCAGAACTGGGGACAATTTTCCAGTTATGCTGCAGATTTGTTTATATTGCTTGCCCTACAACTAGTACTTTCCATTTCAGACCAATTTCTACACTGTAGCAGGACTATTTAATCTCACACCTGGAAACATCATCCAAGAGAAGATGGAATGGAATGTTTTCTGGTAAGAGAAAAAGAGCTTGACCTCACCCTAGTACAGAAAGATTAAATTCTGAAAGGCAGATTACCCCACTACTAATCATTGTATGATTTTATACCTTTCCTTGTAGGCTTGTACCATCTGACTTGCACAAACTTTTCTCTGAGGCTGTACCATTAGGGAAGTGCCTTCTTCCTTGTCATCAGCCCTGAGCCACCTTCGGATGAAGCTCATTTAACAGGCTTTTGTTGGCTTGTGATTAGAACTTTTTCCACTCCTATTCTTAGTAGTTGCATTGTTTTCAGTCTTAGGCTTTTAAAGCAAAAGTAAGCAACATTGCCACAAATAAGAAATTCCTCCAGCTTGTCAGCCAGCAAAGTAATGATGAATCCAGATGAAGAATCTGTACCATTAACAGATTTTTTTTTTTTACCAGGAAATGAAGCCAGGTTCTATCTGCTGTCATTTTTCAACTCCTTTTCTGACTTAAACCTTGCTTTTTGTTCTTCTAGGTTTGTACAACCTTGCACACGAACAAATGGGTCTCATGCTGAAAACCTCATGAGAAAAGAAGCCAAGTTACGTTTCACAAACTGTTTCATATGACCTGCAAGAAAGGTAAATGCACAGTTAGATCGTTACTTGTAAATGTCATTAAAGCCCATTTATTTTTATAATTTTGAACATGTTACCAATCAGTGAATAAAGAGCATCTTAAAGGTGGGATAATTCTAGGCTGTATAAATAATGTGTCACTAATCTTGTTTCATTGACTCTTTTTTATGCTTACAGATCTGTGTAAGAGTGTTTAAGGGAAGGAGAGAATATTTGCCCTTGAAGATAAATTAATACTGAAATCTGTATTAGGGTTATGGAGTCTTATGAAAATTCTGATGAACTCCAGGGAAAAAAAACTTCAGTGAAAACAAGCATGTTTTATAAGAGAAGAAATGGACTTGTTGCCAATAAAACTTATTTCTCTTGACTAAGAAGTACAAATAAATCTGGTTTTATTTTAAAAGGACCAGAACAAGCCCCAAAAAAAGTTTTACAGGAGGAGAGCTGGTTTTGAATTTGTTCAACTGGTCAGTTTTTTTAATTATTTTATTGTAAAAAGTACTTTTAATTGGAAAAAAACCCAAATTCTTGTTCAGCTATATAATTGGTCAACATCAGACAAAAATAGGATTGAAATTTCTGCTTTACTTCTTTATACTTCCTTTTGAAAATAAAAAGATTCTTTAAACCTAAGTTTAGATTAGTAGTAATTTTAGTTGTAACAATGCACATAAATTGGGAGTCTTAGAAAGTTTCCCAGAACATACCAGAAACCAAACAGAGGAAACATACACAAGTTTCAATCAAAATATGAAGTCACTTTAATACATGAGCTATTTAAGATAAATATTTCACAATGAAATTTTTGGCTTTGAAACCTTGATCTTGCCTATCTTGTGCCTAGATAAATCAGCCCTTTGCCCATATCGAGATACTTAGATCAATAAAGACTAAACAATACAAATTACAACATTCTGTAAACCAGCTCCCCATTTAAGCTCCCCTCACCAGCAGTGCAATGGGTGTAAATCAGACTTTTCTGTGCCAGTGGTCTGGCTGAGGGCCAAACAGCTTACAGAAATATGGGTGACTACAGGCTTGGTTAACCTTATCTTTGGGCAGCCAGTAAAGCTTCCTGGACAGAACCAGAGAGGTCACTGAAAGTTTGCAGCAAGTCCAAGTTTAAGTGATCCATGACTTGTTTTAACTGTTCACTTGGACTGTAATTATTTTTATCACAGCGGTGGCGTACTTCAGTTTAGGAGTGCAATAAGCAGCATGGGGAGAATCCTCCTACCTTCCTGTGTTTAATTCTTTAGTGGCAGTTAGTGATGTACCCTGCGCATGTATCCTCTGAGAGGATGCTGTAATCAGGCATGGTCCCCCAAACCAGCTCTTTAGTGGTCTGTGAGGATTGCATGCAGGCACATTTTTCAGGAAGACTTTGAACTGATCTCATCTACAGCACAAGGAAGTGAGTCCACAGAGCACAGTGGGAACCTGACATGCCAGGGCATGGTATACACACCATTGAAAATATACCTGTGCCCAGCCTTAAGTGGCACCTGGGCCCCATGCCCGCTGCCTGAAAACTCATGGGTGTGGCTTAACAAATCATGTATAAAAGAAACTTATTTTCTTTCCTGCTCTAGAGGTTCAGAGCAGCTATTCAAGTTATATATGGCAATAACCTCACTGATACAATGCCTTCAGATGTCAAAAGAGCTTTGTAATTACATTAGGAAAGGCTGTGCTGGAAGGAAAATAAAAACAAAGGGGAAAGTCTTTCTGCCAAACAGGAATGTGTAGAAGGGCAACAACATTCACAGATGGGTGTGGCCACATTTAGCAAATCCAAGAAGGATCAGAATGCTTTTGCTTGATCACTCATCCCTGAACCTCAAATCCAGGACCTCTTCCTCCCATTTTTCTTTGCCGTCAAACCTACTGGTGCCATTGTCAGCATCTGAGACTGCACAGGGGACAAAGTGGCACCAGTCACCCACATGCTCTTCTGTGGTCACTGTTCCTGAACCGACTCTTTCACTTAGGTGCTGATATCAAAGACCTCAAAACCAGGAATAGATTAATCTTGATTTAATACTGCCATCACAGACAGGTCTGAACAAGTGCTCCTTTCTTAATCAGCTACGCCTGTATGTGCCCCATTCCTCCTTTAGCCCCATCTGCATTGTTGATTTAGGCATACAGGGACCATTGGCTGGCACTGCTTCCAGCCAGTCGGGTATGGCATGCATTGACACCACACTGAGACCTTCCAAAATAGGGTGCTGTACCCATGCTGCCTCCTAGAAACTGTTTTGGGCATCTGCTGGACTTTTGACCCATACTTGGGAATTTTGTGTGGGGTAACCTGGTGGCAACTGGGTTTGATACAGAAAATACAGAAGCATGCATTTAATGTTATGCTTTATTCATTAAATTATGAACTTGAGAGGGAGTTAAAATTAGGCAAAGTGTAAAGAAGCACCGTACAGAGGTTTTTTTGCTGACACCATCAAACTCTGAAGCACATTAATTACAAATTTGCAAGTAGCCTCTATTGGAAATGCATCCTTTAGAAGAGACTGCCAGCAATTACCAGGTAGAGAAACCATAATGAAACTCCAACTGAGAAGAAAAAGAAAGTAGCAGCTTTGGAGGGATTTCCTGAAGATAGTTACCTAGAGACTTTTGTCCTGAGATTCCCCATTGTGAGGTGCTGTGGCTTTAAACAGATAAATACCATTTTTATAACAGTGTGAGTTCTGTGAACAGATCTTCAGATGAGCTGTACTGATGTCTGCTTCACGGGTGTAAAGTGATGTCCAATATCACATGTGGGTCTATGTTAGAGGAGAGACCCTGATCTTGGGCACCCAAACCCCATTTCCATCTGCTCTGCCATCCTTGTGTCTGTTCGCATCCACTTTCAGTTTTGGTATTTTCGCCTGAAATATAGGTAGAAGAGCTGAAACAGTTACTTCTCATGGAAACAGGACAAGAAAATCATAGTTTGTTTCATCTCTGAGTATTAGCCATGTGCATGCAATTTCCAAAATTAGGGCTATTGCCTTAAGACATGGGGTGAGGTTGTGACAAAAACTCAAGTTGTCAAGTTATCACTAAGTAAGCATGACACTATATTTCAAAATAATGAAGCACTGTTATACCCATATTTTGGGTAACTTTTCTACGCCATACAGCACTGAAAATACAAAACCTGGGTTACTGCTAAGTAGTGAAACAAACCTAGAAACTTCAGTGGTTTGTCTTCAAATACACCCTAAATATGACCCAGAAAAATCTATAATTTTCTCAGTGTTTCAACGTCTTGCTCTTGTATTTGGCTAAAATGCCACCAAAATTCCAAGAGAGCAGTTCAAATAGATGGCTACCATAGAAACTATGAGGTTACCTTCATGGTCTGGTCAAATCAGCAAACTGACACTGTCTGCCCTGGGAGTCAATTTTCAGAGCCATACGCCTTTAAACTGGGTAGTGTCTGCTTAAAAGCACTGGGAGTTTTTCTCTCTAATTGGGTATGGCTGGAAACTCCCCTGAACTGCAAAGTTTAAACAGCCCTGGGGAACCTGCCTGTGTTGGGTGGAGACTGAGTTAAGGTCAGAAGGTAAGTACTGACTTAGAAATTCCTTTTTCTTAAAGCATTTGAGGGATTATTTTAAGTGAAGCTACTTCCAAATTTGTTGGGGTAATGTAAATTCTCTGCTCTTTTAGTTTGTGTGCCAGATAGACTAAGCATGGCTTGATAGTTAGTTACCAGATGAAAGCTGTAGGAGAGAGAATGCCAGAGAAAGACATGTTTTAACCAGGAAATTAATCCTTCAGTGCAGTCCAGAGCTGAGCAAGGAAGCCATGAAACTGCTGAGGGGACAAAGTGTGGAAGGGTGAAAGTCTGCAGGAGAACACAGAGCAAGTCTCTAGACCGTGTTGGTCTCTTGTGGGTTTGAGCAGGAAAGCCAGCCCACTGGGTATGCTGGACTTTGATCCCGTCTCCAGGGCTAAAGGGCACTTCATTATGAATGCAGGTACTGCTGTTTCTGGAAGGCCATGTCCTCTTAAATTGTTCTTGCATCCCTGAGATGCATGCCCAGAGAAATTGAGGGCAGGCATGTTTTTTAGGCTCACTAGGAAATAGTATGGAAATATGGAGTTTATAGAAAAACAATAAAAACATTTATACATAGTCAAATTTTTTGTTGAGGTCTTTGCTAGATATTAGGGTGCTGCATACAAAATGCAGTTACTTATTTGGCTGCAGCATAAATTTCTGACATGAACCAGTTCTTCAGCAGTGTCTGGATTACTGCAGTAGTCTCAAAATGCCCTGTATTGTGATACATTTTTGCTGTGAGAATCAGGTATTGCTGAGGTAAAATAGGAAGGTTTTCCACATCTGTTCTCCACATTCTCTGGGAAACCTGGATTGCTTCTGTCTTTTGCAAGAGTCAATTTCTTCAGCAGGAGTAGTCAGACATATCTTTTTAGGGGCAAGCAGCACCAGCTCAGACCACTGGACTGCTTGTAAGCCCCATATTTCGGATGGCTGTGGTGCTGTGCCTTTAGCAGCAATATCTCTTAGACCATTTTCTATATCTTCTTTTGTCCTGCTGCTGCTATGGTCTGGCTCATGAATGATAGTAAGTTTCTCTGGCAATTCTGTATTTTCTAACAGTTGAATAATTTGTGAAGCATTTAATATTTTATTTCCATCAGAAGTTATAAACCCACACAGCTTCTATAACTGCCCAGCAGCATGGCATATTCCAGATGCATATGAGAATCAGGATAAATATTTACAGTCTTTTCTTTGTACAGCTGATAGACATTTGTTAATGCCATTGATTCAGCTGTTTGTGCACTCAACCTCAGCCTCCACCACTTCGTTCACAGCAGTTATTCAATAACTCAGTTGCTACTCAGATAATATGACCTCCCACCAACAAACAGTTCCAGATTGGGATTTAGAAACAAGATGTCTGTTAAATCTTGCTTAATGGGGGGCTACTACACAATTACGGAGTTCCTTCTCCTGGTGAAAAAAGTAAGAGTAGCAAGGTTCAGCGTGTTAGTTACCATCCCTGAGGATATTCCTTACCCTTCTTTTACATAGTCTGGTAATCTATGAAAATTGCAGCTTGCTTCAACAGCTTGAATGTTTTTACCTTGTCAGTTGTCCATTGAATGGTTCTCCATCATCTTGGGTAATAATTGGTATCAGGGGTTTTGCTGTTTCCTTAAAAGATTTATCCAGGGGTGGCAGAATCCTATAGCTCTTAAAAAGCATTTGGTTTTAGTAGATGGTTTTGGAAGAGTTTGAATGATTTTAATATGTTTTTCAGATAAACTCTACTCCTTTTGCTGAAGAATTTAGCAGCTAATCCAAATATTCTATACTTCTTATAAAAGTTGTAACTTATGTGGAGACCCTTTCCAGCTGAGACAAACAATAACGAATGGGTGACAGTTACACGACATTGCTTCGTTACTAAAAAAGTAAAAGTAAAGCATCAACATACTCTATGAAAAATGGATCAACTTCTTTAAACACTTCATTCTGCAAGTCTTTTTCTAAAACTAGAAAAATAGTGGGGGTCTGAGAGAAGTCCTGAAGGAGCCTTGGCTATGTCAGCTCCCCCAGATGCAAAAAGGCATTGGGAGTCTGGATAAATAGGTTTGCTGATTTAAAGTAGAAAAAGTTGCCTGGTTTCCAGTAAGTCAAGGGTTATATCTGCTGACCTTAAGGGAATCTCAGGAGTCAGTGGTCACATAGGAATGGGCAACTAAACCAAGCTCTCAGGCAATACTCTGAAAGTAGCTGCCTGTATGTTTGCTACCAGTGTCAGGTCCCTGTATAATAAACGGAGATACATTCAGCGGATCTAAAGATCGAGGAGACTTTTAACTAAAAAACAAGGTGTGTTTGGTTTTTTTTTTTTTCCTGTGTTGGAAGCGGCAACTAAAATCCACTGGGAGCTGACAGTTACTCTTAATTAAAAAAAAAAAAAAAAGAATCTGATGACAAGTTTTAATTCTCCATTTGTCTTTGCTCTTCTCGTATAATTTAAAACCCCACAGAATCTCTTGGTCATGTAAAATGGTACCTAAGGCCTTTTACTCCCCATGCTTTTGTTCTGCAAGCAATAGATCATTTCTCCAAGAGGTTTAAGTTTCATATGCTTGGTATTGCGGTCATTGGCTTTTTTAGTTAGAAGTCTTATTTACTCAAAGTTTCTGCATGTTACAAGGTGTGGCAATTTGTGTGTTGAAATGATATGGATGCAACATATCTGAGAAGTATGATAATAAGAGAGGCATTAGTTAGCTGTTGTGAACTATGTAGATAAGCTGCCCTACAGTGAAAGCTAGTCACATAATGTGCAGAAATTAATAAAACACTGTCCTAGAGGCAAAACACTGTAATTAGAAACAGCTATTGACACTTTAAAACTGAACATTATACTTTTTTCCTTAATGTGTATTTGGATTATATCCTTAGTTATTCTAGTAATATGACTTTGTTCTTACTGAAATTGCTCAAGGGAGAACTGTCAATCTTGTTCTTTAAGATCAAGTATTGGCAAAATATGTTGCAAATGTACTTTATTTTAAGTACACTTACAAAGCACTGTGACTTGAAGAAAACATACACTAGAGTGTACCGAGCCCAATTCAAATGAGAAATGTCAAGTGGATGGAAAGTGGGGCAGATGTAATGTTGCAGCTTTGACTTTTAGCTTTGAAAAAACTGGAGTAATTTGTAAAATTATTTTTTTTAATTGAGGCACTCTACTCTGAGCCATTAGGATATCTATTTTAAAGGGGTTTTGTCTTCCAATCATTAGTGTATGATACAAATATCTTTGTGAAGGGAACTGATAGTCCTGTTCTTTTGGTAATTAGGCCAGTGAAGCACAGAGAAATGAAGGCCTGAATTTGGAAATACTTCTACTGAAGTGTCAGCACGAATAGTCCAGCTGCTTGTTCCTATATATGAAACAGCTCTATGCAAACACGCCTCTGGTGCACACTCTGAGAGGGGTGATGCTGCAGCAAGTGTCAGACAGCCTCCATGTGCCTGTCCCCTGGGCACACAGGTTCCCCAAGCCCTGGGGAATACTTTTGGGAGCACCTGAAGCCAATGCTTCCAGATTTGGCTTTGAGGGACGCCTCAAGGCTGCCAAAAGCAACAAGGAGACAGGATGGCCAAGGAAGCTCATCCTGTTTCATGGAATAAAGGGAATATTAACCCCTATTTGAGTGAAGAAGCAGACTGCATTTGAAGCTGCAAAATGCATATATGGCTAATAAAACTAGACAAAGTTCAGCATACCAGTAAAACATGTTTTCCTTGAACTTCTTTTCATCTTTTCAATGACGATGATGTCAATGAGGGTGAGTAACTTCCCTGAGGATGTGGTAGGATTTTCAGTGCCTTTGTATAATTGTATTCAAATGCAGCAAGGTTCCCCCTGTAGCTGGGGACTTACACCACTTGTTTAAACATGTCTGTGTTTGCTTATAATCATAATAAACCTCCCTAGTAGCACTGGGGAAGCTTTACAGGTTCACACATCTTTCCTTTCCTAGCAGAGGCTGTATGGTGTCACTGGTCCATCTCTCATTTTATGTTTTAAAGCAGATGAAGTTTAAACTTCAACAGGCATAGTGAGAATAAAAGGTGTTCTCTCCCCTCAAAGTAATGGTGCTTACACCAGTTTTAAGAGATACTGTTTTCTGCTTAGTGTTTTTTTCAGGGAACCAGGAGCTGAGAAGCATGTCAGGGAAGCCCAGGCTTACCTACCTGAATGGAAGGGGGCGGATGGAGCCCATACGATGGCTGTTGGCGGCAGCCGGCGTGGAGGTGGGTTCGCATCTGGTACAGTGTTAAAGACTGGTGATCTCAACTGGCTTCACTGAGGAACAACTTAACGTGCACGTGGAGGATAAATGGCTGCGTGAGGGTGGCAAAACTCATTTGGCCAGTGGGACTGCATTTTTGTAACTACCTGGTTTGGTGGTTAATACTTGGGATGCAAACTCAGCTGAGCTTACAGTTTATTAGGGCTAGTATCAATACTCTGAAGAAATTACTTAAGGGCCTTTAAATAAATTCCATTTTGACCCATTATGATTAATCTGACTTTTCTAGCCATGCAAAACCACCTTAACTCAGTCTTACTAATTTGCAGTTACGGTGTGTCTAATAGAAGAATGACTGGGGTGGGGTTAGAAATATTTGATTTACCTTGTGCTTTCCTTGACATTGGCTCCAACCTGTCTTGCTCCTGTAGATACCTGCACTCTGTTTCTACCTGCATTTAGGTTATTTCTGAATCAGTGCCCTGATGCAGAAGTGGCCAGGCCCTTCTGCTCCCCATCAGCTGTCAGGGTGTGTGTGTGATCCTCAGGACATCTGGGCTCATACAGAGCAGTTGAAGATCTGGCCCATTACGTTTTACTTGACTCAGTTTTCTGTGCATGGTTATGTGCAGTCACTTAGGGAAGAAAAGTGTTCAAATACAGCAGGGTAACACTATTCTCTCTCCTTTTTAGTTTGAAGAGGTTTTTTTGCAAACAAAAGAACAATATGACAAGTTAATCAAAGGTAAGAATATAAGCTAAAAGTCATAGTTTCTGTGACTGTCTTTATTGTAGTACATTAAACAGGCAAACATTTCTATTTAATACATCTTAATTATCTATGCTGTTGAACTGTTAGCATGGTTCCTGGCACATTTTTGGTCCATGGCAAATAGCACTCCCTAAGCAATTCCTAGGCATCATTTCGGAGTTGTCTCAGACCAAGGGCCATTTCCAAGATGTAGTTCAGAGATGACCATCATGCTCTATAGGCAGAGAGGGTGGAGTAGAGTGAATGTGGCCAGCTAGCTAGCCTGTGCTGTTGTTGAGTTGATGGGTATAGATGTACCTGTATGTTGGTTCTGAATGCAGTTAGATAAGCCCCTAAATGAAAGGCTAACATGGCCCCAAAATCTCCAGGAAAACCAGTTTCCTTTATGGTAGGCTCTGCGTGAACACACTAGTGACAGTTCTAAGCAGAATAAGCCTCAGATGTGAAGCTTCCCCTAGATAAAAACATGGAGCCAGCAGAGAGACCTATGGAAAGCCTGACATGGTCAAAGCAGCAAAGACTTAATGTCAGCCTTGGGAGGGAGGAGATCAGTTCCTAAACACCAGTGCATACCCCCAGCCACTACCCTTCATTTCTTCTGGTCAGATGAAATCCAGCAGTGAACCCCACCACAGCCACCCTGGAAGACCTTGCTGGCAAGGTAGGGAGGGGGTTGGGGCTGTGAGGAGCATTACAGAATTCACGTGCCCCACAGTTTACCTGCTGCTCAAGAGATATGAGAGAAACCTCACAGCAGGCTGAGCTTGCCAAGACATACCAGGAGACTCCAAAGAGGACTTGATTGCATTTTGGCTGAGCTCAGAAAGGATAAGCTGTGTTTAAAGAAATTCTGACAGGAGAGCTAAAATGAACAAAAATAAAAAAGAAGGGGTATCAAGTAGATGAGAATTAAATTTGCTAGTCCAGCTGGCTGGGACTTGGAGAGGGGGGGCAGTGCAGTGTAAAGAAACCAGTTACAGCTCTAAATGTGATAGCACAGGTACTGAAAGCCGAAATGTATGTCCTTCTTGGGACTAGTAATCTAGACAGAGTGATATAATCCTGGATACAGCACCCAAGGTTATTCATATCCAGGGAGAAAAATTAATTAGCCATGAAAATGATAGGGAAGTTTTTATAAAGAAGATCAAGCCTTTTATGTCTATATATTGAGTTTTAGAGGGTGAGAAAACAAAGAAAAAAGTGTGGTTTAATACAGTGGGTTCAAGAGAGAGAAATTAGTCATCCTAATCAAGGGCCATCTGGAATATTGCCAGCTGTGCAGGGCAGGACTCAGCAGAAATAACTCCACATTACTTCTCCCACTAATTTTTTTTCTCTCCCCACCAACATGCTTTCTGCCAGGGTATCCTGTGTTTAGACATCACCTCATCATTAGACTGGTTCAAATGTGACTTTGGCTGATGATCCTCTAAGCAATGTCCCTGCAGTGTCAGGAAGATGCCTGGGCCAGGGGCTGTTCCTAACAGGCAGGTTGGAGACAGACAGCTGTTTTGGAGGCAGAGTGTTAAATAGCTTTGGCCTGGGCAGACCTGTACCCGGTAGCCTGAAGGATGACAAGTCTGGTGCAGTCTGTGTAGCCACAGGTTGCCCAGCTTGCTACCTGGATCTCAACAAGCTCTGCTGGTTGGTTGCAAATAGTAGGTCTAGGTGACTGGTTTTTTATATATGCCCCACAGACCACCTTTGGACAGCACAACCCAACCCTTGAAATTACTGGTAAATTGTTTTTAATCCTGCATATATATATATATATATATTCTATGCAGTGATTATATGGAGCGGTTAATTCTCACTGCAAAACAAGGGAGGAAAAGCAGTCTACTGTAGGTTTTAGGAGGGATTCCTCTTTTCTGTAGATAAGAAATAAACCATGTATTCAGTTCAGTCACATTTGCTGCATCACTTTTTGTCAAGGGCCAGAAAGATTTTATTTTTCACTTCACATCTTTCTGCTGAAAAATATCCATGCAGAGCTGTTAGTTTTCTCTTTCTACTGTTTCTGCTAGATAAATACCAAGTAATGCTGCTTCTTTAAGCTGCAGAGGTGTGTTCTGGAAAGACACGAAGACACGTGATTTTTCTGTGAATGTTTACAAGAAAAAAATACAAGCTATTCGTTGCCGCAGAGAGAACTACTCTTTGAATTGAAACTGTAGATTAATAATATAGAACAAGTGAAGAAGGCTTATTAATTCTAGCCAAGCAAGGTATTTTAACAGCTCTGTAGAGTAAAAAGCAAACAGATGTGCCTGTTAAAATGAACCTTTATACCTGAAAGAAAGATTAACCAAACAGATTAAAATTGAGCAATTAAAAGAAGTCATTAACTTTGAGCAACGCAAATGGACAGCTGCCTCTTTGGATTTGGAGTTTTCCAGTGATTTTTTTTTTTTTAACAGGGCAGGATTGTTCTCTGGATGTACTTAGTATGTAAATGGAGGAGGGAGTATCTCCAAAGACAGTGAATTAGTCCAGCACAATACTGGTGTAGAATAGACTGACTTTGCAATGCTAAATCTCTATGTCAGCTTAGCTCTCAGAGATGCCTCACTGAAGGCTCAGAAAAATGCTCCTACCAGCATCCGTGCAAAATGGGATTACAAAGATGTTTTTAAATAGGCCTAAATTGTTGTGGAATGGCACTGAGGCTAGGCCTATAATGAAAATCTATGGGGACACTCCAAGTCTTGTCCTGCAGTGATTATGTAAAACTTACTTAAACACCAACAGCTGTCACACCCTCTGCCTCTAGATCTGCAGCTTCATGATGTTTGAAGTGGCCTGACCTCTTTCTTTATTCTAGAAGCTTGGTGTTGCTGCAGTACTAGCCCTCTCATTCTTTCTACTCATATGTTCCTGACAGGGAATTGATCTACATTCAAAATAATTGGTGGGGTTTTTTTTGTTTTGTTTGCTTGTTTGTTTTTGGGTTTTTTGTTTTGTTTTGGTTTTTTAATTCAGATTTAATATATATCTTTATTCTCCTCTTATTCCTTGGGTTGAAAATGCTGGTTCAGGCTTTTTCTGCCAGCACGATGCAAGGTCCAGAAGTGCAAAGGAGCAGGCAGTGCCAGCTCCCAGCATCCAGTGAGGCTCTGGCAAGGCTGTAAAGCCAGGGCCCAGCTGCACTGCAATGACCTAGCTACAGAAGTGTGATACAGGCTATTTGATCTTTCCCACAATGTTAGTTTATTGCCTGGAGTTTTACAGTATTGGTCTCCTACACTCCAAGAGAAATGTGCTCAGTCTCTTGCTCTCCTGTCCAGCTTGCAGTCTAGGAGGAACTAACAGGCTAACTCTACCCTAGATGGACTCCTGCTGTTCCAGCAAGTGCCCCTGGTTGAGATCGATGGGATGAAGATGGTGCAGACCAGAGCCATCCTCAGCTACATAGCAGGGAAATACAATCTCTATGGGAAGGACTTGAAGGAGAGAGCCCTGTACGTAACACTGCTTTTCACTTAATGAGCAATCTGTTATTTGATAGCTATGTTACATAAACCAAATTCTATCCTGTAAATCCAGTATAAAGGTATGAGAAAGGCTAACACAATAAGTTTTAACAACTGCTTCTCAAATGCTCCTAAACAGAAGCAGGCTTTTATTCTTTTTGAAAAATATTTAGGTTTAGTTTGTCTTTAGTTTTGGCTGTGAAAATTGGCACTATATTGGCAGTATTGGTGTAAAATTCCTCTAAGTTGCCTTAGTTAATTGAAAAACAGATAAAATAACTTCTGTGCTCTTTTTTACTGTCTTCTCCTGATCCATAGGATTGACATGTATGTGGAAGGAATATCAGATCTGATGCAAATGATTTTGATGTTTCCTTTCTCTCCACCTGATGCAAAGGAGAAAAACCTTGAGTCAATTAAGGAGAGGGCAACTAACAGATATTTTCCAGTCTTTGAAAAGGTAGGTGAAAACAAGGATGTGTTTATATATATTGTATTTACATTATAAAAAAGTTTGCTCAAAATAGGAACATGTCTGTAATGCAGGTCAGTTCCAAATTCTCAGCTTTCTTGGCTATCTCAAAGAAAGGGAAATACAACAGCTTGTTTGCCTCCATTTGTTGGCTTGTTGTCAGGGCTGTGGTATTTGAATATCTACAAAGGAAACAAAGGAATATGTTCTCAGCTATACAGCAAAACTTTTCACTGAAGTAAAAGCAAGCACACGTGATTTTTTCCCCTTGAAATAGTTCCATAGTTATACTTGTTTAGAGCAGATTTCTCTGCTATACTTTATTTAATTTGGAACAGTTCCACTGGAAGAATGCAAAAAGCCCTTGCAAATAAATCAGGTAGAGAGATAGCAGTACTTTTGTAAAACATAGTCATAGATTTCTGCACATCCCGCTTCCAAAAACAACAAACCAAACCCATATGATTCATGCATCTGGCAACATTCCCTACTATGGTAACATTCATCTACTTTTGATGGAAAACAATAATAAAAGATGAACACCATAGAAGTTTTTATTACCATAATAACGTGTTCCCAAAGGCAGGGATTCTTCTTGGTTAGCTTTGTAATCCTGCATTTCTAAGTTTGCTTTCTAGTGTCAACATTGGACGTAACTTTAAATGAAATGGCAGTTTTATAAATTCTCTTAAGTTGCCCCTTAGTTCCTCAATTATCCCTATCTCTAATTCTATGACTCTTACTAGGCTACTTAAGCGTATGATTTTGCCTCTGTTCCCAGTGCCTTTCATAATTTCTCATTACTGAGTGACCAGAGTTTGTAGTCTGTGTACTAGAACATGAAAAGAACAAGAGCTCATTTTTGCCCCCAACAATAGAAAACTGATTTAGGCTCACAGCTTCCAGCTGAAAACTCCACCCTGAAATTTCAGATCTAATTGCTGTTCAGCTCTACAGCTGTTCTGTGAGGCTTAGCTGCCAGGCAACATATGTCCCATTCTCATCTGCAGCCACGTTCTCCTGTGTTCTCCAGGTTTTGAAACAACATGGCCAAGACTTTCTCGTGGGCAACAAATTCAGCTGGGCAGATGTTCAGCTAATTGAAGCAATTTTAGCAGTGGAGGAGAAAATTCCTGCTGTGCTGTCGGGGTTTCCTCAGTTGCAGGTAATTTGGTTATTGAGCATGCATATATTCAGGAGCTAGAGGGAAATCCTGAACTGATCATCTCCCCACGCTGTGTAAATCACATCTTTGTGTGCTGGAATTTCTGTCTTACTCTGTTGGGTTTTTTTTATTTGTAGGCATTTAAAACCAAAATGAGCAATATGCCTACAATTAAGAAGTTCCTGCAGCCTGGCAGCCCAAGGAAACCCCCACCAGATGACCATTACGTGGAAACTGTGTTGAAGGTTTTTAAGAGATGAAAGCCTTGCCACCTTTGGTGACACCCAGAATACTGGAGAGAAAAAAAAAAAAGAAAAAGAGCTCAGTAAATTAGTATTGTGGTAGTAAAAAACAGTGCTAAAAACCAAAACAACCCCAACCAGAAATAAAGCGTCTGTTACTCTGGCAATGTGACAGCAGCTTTGTCTTTACTGATATATCAAATGCTTAGGAAAATATGAAAACAAAGGAGTATGGAAGCAAAGAACTATTTGTAGGGTAGGGAATTTATTAATTTCAAAAAAGATTAATTCAGTGTTAGTATTGTCAGAGTATAACTTGTTGGAGAAGATATTTTCTGCATGCAAATAAGCTTCAGGGTAAGAGCTAAAGAAGAGAAGACTCACTGCATTGCTTATCTCTTAAAGAAGTAGACTTGTTTAAAGATAACATCTTTAAGGCTTGTGGGTGAATTGGATGTTTTAAGATATCTCTGATGTTTTTCTTGCAAAACTGATTATTTTTCTTTATAAATCAATTATTTCAAACTCCGTGTATGATCCTACCAGAAATTGACTTGAACGAAGTGTAATGGAAGAAACACGCAATCTGTTTTGCAGAGCCAGGTAAGGCAGAGGTGGTTTCTTTCTACACATTTAGGACAGCAACAGAGATTCAGGTTCCACTGACTTTCAAATAAAATATTACGGCTTACATACACTTGCATCACAAAATAACAGCCTCATGCAGCAGAGAAACATTTGCATAGAAGGAAACTTTGTTCCAACCAGTCTTGGTAAACAAATCTGATCCTTTATGTTGCCAAGATGTAAGTATTAAAAAAAAAGAAAATTAGAAAAAAAAAATTGGAAAATGAACCTCACAGGGAGAAAACAGAACAGCATTTTCCAAAATACTTTACAAGCTCAGTGAAGGGACATTTCCAAAAATCCTGCTAAATTAGAAGGCAGATGGTATTAGACGTGGTCTAGTGGTTAAGGATGCGG
>JAWWES010000115.1:91901451-91935386 GCA_035583135.1 Lophotriccus pileatus
CTCGTTTCTTAGGAAAGTTTTTACATATGCCACATTTTGCAACAGAAGCAGCCACTCCACAGGAACTCCAGGGACAAAACCGAGATGGTTTTTCCGTCAGCCCTGACCGTAGGGCTCAGGGGTGGAGTTTGACAGCGAGAAGCCGGGGCAGCTGCCGCCGTCCTGTCCGCAAATGGCTGGGCGGGCGGTGGGCGCAGCTCGGCCGCGGAGGCAGCCGAGGGGAGGAGCGGCCGCCTGCCGGGCCCGGCGTGTGCGGAGGGGCCGGGCCGGGCCGGGCCGGGCGGGCAGTGTGGCGGCTCTGGGCGGGCAGTGTGGCGGCTCTGGGCGGGCAGTGTGGCGGCTCTGTGGCGGCTCTGTGGCGGCGCTGTGGCGGCGGAGCGGCCCGAGCGCACGGTACTGAGGCGGCGGGCGGGGGCCGGGGGTGTGAGTCGGGCCGCGGCCAGGGGGCCTGCCGGGAGGGCAGAGGGAAGGTGCGTGGCGGACCGGTGGACACTCGAGAAACGTGCTTGAGTGTCCGGCCGTGCTGTCCAGGGAGTTTGTCCAGGGGTTATTCCCCAGCGTCTCTCCTGCAGCAGGGAGCTCGGACGGGCGGGTGGTTGTGCGTAAGAGCGTGTTCGTTCTCGGGCATGAGTAGGTTCAGCAGGTATCCTGAAGAGGATCTGCTGTTTGGAGTGCAGGTTTTGCAATCTCGTGGGGTGACTTGCCTTTATCTCGTCCAGGCACTCCTCCTGGCTGGGACGGTGGAAGGAAGGCGTTTTGAATCCAGGCTTGGCTTGAGTCCCAGTGGAAGCCACACGCCGGTGAGCAGTTACAATTTTAGGATGGTCTGGAAGCCGAGCCGGGCTCGATGCAGTGCAGTGTGTAAGGTCGTTCTAGTGGAACAGCCCTGTGCGGGCTGAGTTTGAGGAACATTGCTGCAGAGAATTACTTCTGGGTCCGTATCCAGTTAGGAAGAAAATTTAAGATTTTGCAGCAGATTATGAGCTGTTAAATTAACTTACTTGTTTCTCACTGGAAGGCCAGTGCTTGAATTGTTCTGGACAAAATAGCATGATTTTTTTTTGTCGATACAGTGACCACAGCAGTAGCAGTACCTGCCTGGCTGAGGTCCAAGGAAGGTCTAATGCCCTAAAACATCAGGAAAATTTGAGATTAATTTTCAGGTCCATTATTGCTATTCAAGAAAGATAATTTACCAATTTAGGTACTCTTTCATGACTTACTATTTTACAAAGGGATATTCAGTACAGAGCTATAACTGGGTCACCAAAATGCCTTGCAACCCTATATATGTGTTCAGCCTAAACCCCAAAGTCAGACCTTAGGCTGTGTATTTCCAGGAAGATAAAAGGTTTTTCTTACCCCCCAAAAAAGACTCAACCTTTGGCCAATCCGCAAAAGGAATTGTGATGAACAAATACGGGTGATGTTGATACCTGAAATTATTTTCACTGACATTTGTTCTGCTCTTCAGCTTTCCCAGCTGTTTTGAGCAGAGCACTGGGCTGACAGTGGCAAGCAGGGCTCTGGCTGGGCTGAGTTTTATCAGCTCCACCTCTGCTTTGGGGAGAGGTAAGGGAAATTTGCTCTTTCTGCTAATGCTAGCCTGTCCTTACAGTGTGTTTTCCAGGCTTGATCCCACATGCTGGAGGTTAGAATGTTTGTCCAGTCTGTGAAGGTCCAAGTGCAGTTCTTAAGTATTTTTGAAGTATGGAAGGCTGAGAACTCTCTTACTTGGTATAGAATAATTCACACACATACAGGAACTAGAAATGAAGCATAAGTCTTTTGAGGGTAGGGCCTGGTAAGGGAGCTGTGACAAGTCGCTTCTCTGAATGCCTTATTGCTGTTCAGATGTCAGGAATCTAGCTAGACATCCAGCAGCTCTAGACTAGATGTCAAATCCAGTCAAGCCATAATCAAGTCCTTATTATCAAGCATTTATTTTTGTATTAGGAGAACTTTGTTACAAGAGACTGAGGTTTCTGGGGATATAGACATTGCTCAGCTAGTTGGGAGCTGAGCATTGGTTTTGAAGACCTGTAGTTTGGACAGAGGCACTACACTTCTCCTGTGAGTCCAGTCCCTAATAGAGCAATGGCTGTTTGCTATAGGGCCTGAAGATACCACTCAACACAAAGGACTTCAGTGGAGAGGGCCAGGGATGCAGTCTCCCCTCTCACTCTTGTGTTGGTTGTTTGTGCCTCTTTACTGATGCCTTTGGGATTATGGCCAAAATTTCCACATTGTGGCTCAATTATGTATTGTGAAGTCTACACAAGAATAAATAAGCCTGCCTGTAAACAGATAAAACCTTGGCTTAACAATGAAGCATTCTTTTAGTGTGTGACTGTCTTCTTACGAAATCTGCCTCATTCATCTGGGACCCATTAGTGATGAGAATACAGTGATAGCTTTGTTTCCAGCACCAGGCAAGCTCACATCAGCTGCCGATGTCATACTATGGCATGTGACTGCACATGTTGGGGAAGTCTGAAAGGACAAAGTGTTTTATCCTATTGCCATCATCTGGTGGGCTAACTTCAGCCCGCTGCTGCTGGAGGCATTGCCTAGGCCTTATTTGCCCAGGGGAGGTCACAGTCCCATTTGTTGGGATTTGATTTTCAAGTTTACTTTTCAGGGCAAATAGGATATAAATCCCTGTTACAGCTTAACTGTAACAGAATTGGCTAAATAGAGAAGTGAGCAGACCTGGTGAAATACATTGCTTTTAAAAGCTCCTATTTGTAACGACACAGAAACATGGGGCTCTGAATTGTCCTATGAGAGAAAGGAAACCTGATGTTGCTGGGTTGGTGTTCTTTGGGAGCAATTCAGTTGACATACATTTTCACGTTTGATATGACATGAGTGCTGTCACAAAACCCAACCCCTACTAAAGATATTGCATCACTGCAAAGTTAAAAATGTGTTTATTCAGGAATATCCTACAGTTCTGCTTTGGTTGTAAAACTCAAATGAGCTGTAAAAACTACATTAATAATTTTGAAGATATGTATATTGTTTAGTAGATGCTGCTTGTATTCTGTCATGATGTGATTTTGAATTGCTGCATATTCTGGTAGTGTGTACTTTCTCTTTTATTCCACTAATCCACAGAAAACGTAGTTGCATCAAGCCCAAGTATCCAGGCCTTGGCTGTTCTTCTACTTTCACATTCATCCAACTGTTTTAAGTAGCCTGGAGTGAAACATTTTAAGTGCTAATTTAAAACATTCTTCCTGTAAAATCATTATCTTGAATTTATTAGGAAACAAGAACTCTGAAATCATGGCAGGGAAACCCAAGCTGCACTACACAAAGGGAAGGGGGAAGATGGAGTCAATCCGATGGCTGTTAGCAGCAGCTGGAGTTGAGGTTTGTACCTTTTTTTTTAATAAAGTGATCAGATTAATCTGTGATTAAAGTAGGTATTCTCAGGAAATGTTTCACAATTGCCTCTGTGCTTAGGGATATGTGCAACATTGCATATTATGATGCAGAATGCTTAGATTCAGTGATACACTCTCATGTTGTACTTCATGTATGCCTTGAGCAATAGTTGTGCAGTAAAAGGATTTTAACATACAAAGAGAATTAATAGGTGTCATTTTTGAAACATACTTTGAGATCTTAAATTGTTGCTACAGAGAAAGCTGTGTATCTCTGACTTTTTCTCAATGCTCATAAATTCCCTGTGTCTCATGATTCTTCTCCATGGAAAGACCATGCATACCACATGAAAACTTTAGAATGTTATCTCCAAACAAAGTTCTTTTCATTCTTTGTGTCAGGACCTGAGTAGGGTAAATCAGCAGATCTGCTCTAAAGGCAGCAGTAGGGGGATTATCTAGATTAATATCAGGTAAAGACCATCCTAAGGCATTTTAATTTCTACATTAAGTTTTTGTTTGAATGCAGTTCTTTGAAACTATTTATATTCCATTGGAAATAAAAAGCTTTTTTAACTCACTTCTCAGTGTTGCTGACAGAGAAGCTGCAGAGCACGAATGCTGAAAAGACAAAGATCTTGTCCTCATTCAAATGCCCTTACTTAAAAAAAAGACCTGTAGTTTGGACAGGGGCACCACATTTCTCCTGTCAGTCCAGTCCCTAATAGAGCAATGGCTGTTTGCTATAGGGCCTGAAGATACCACTCAGCACAAAGGACTTAAGTAGAGAGGGCCAGGGATGAAGGGAAAGAGGGAGGTAAATGCTGTGTAACAGAGGCATGCATAACTTACAAAAAATTCTCAATATTTCATTTGGCATTGGCTGCTTTTAAGTGAATGATTTGGTATCTGTTAATGGTTCATGCAGGCAAGTAGACTGGTCTTTATGTTGGAGAAGCTTTACTTGGAGCATAATGCAGTGTACAATACCATGGTGTTGGGGACACTATAGTTCTTGGTTATTTGCTGGAGCAGATATGAAGAACAGAAGTAGGGGATCTGTTGAGGAAACTTTCCTGTCTGACCATCCAGGAGCCACTCCAGAAGTTCTTAAAATAATTTAGTCATGGTGCAACAACAGAATAACAGCTTGAGCTGATGCCTTCAATGAGGGACTCCAAATGAAGGAAACCCCACAGTGTAAGTATTCAAAAGCCTGGGGTCATCTGCTCCTGCTGTGTCTCCGCTGGCTGGTGCCACAGGTCCCTGCGCCCTTTGTTATGCAAAGGGTTGGCAGTTCATGGTCTCTTGCCTCCAGTTCTGCCACCCAGAGCTCACCCTGCAGCTCACACTGCAGCTGCTCACCCAGCTGCCTGCACTGAGTGTATTCCTCAACAGGGTCAACACAATGAGAGAAGTGTAGAGAGCAGTGTGGAGAGGTGGAGTCTGGTGTCCAGACTTCCTTTCACTTCTCTATTGCCTTTGGAGTGACACAGTGTTGTTTTCTATTGATGCTTTTCAGTTTGAGGAACAATTCATAGAAACGAAAGAAGACCTAGAAAAATTACGCAATGGTGAGTCTGTAAACTGTACCCTAAACATAAATTCACACCAACATAATAAAAGAACAGGTGATATTTTTGTAAGACCTTCAGTATGATGTGACCTGTAAAGAAGAGCTGCTTCCTTATGGATGCATTCATCCCTAAGATTTAAGAATGTCTTGGTCTGTTACCATGTCTCTTCCTTAGTTTCAGTGTAGTGCTTCAGCAGCCTGAGTGATTTGCTTCTTTTTCTTCCCTAGATGGAGTCCTGCTGTTTCAGCAAGTGCCCATGGTGGAGATCGATGGGATGAGGATGGTGCAGACCAGAGCCATCCTCAGCTACATAGCAGCAAAGTACAACCTCTATGGAAAAGACTTGAAGGAGAGAGCCTGGTAGGGTAGCAGTGCTCACTAACACTCTTCCATGACTTTTAATGTTTACGAAAAAAAAAATTGCTGTGAAATATCTGCATGTAACATGCACATACGTCTGCCAGGGCTTTGACTCTTCAGACCCATGGATTGGGTGATTGGACTTTGTTATTGATAAATTATTAACTGTCACCATTCTGAGAACATTAGGGCCACCTTCAGACTCATTTGATTTCACAGATGAGAACTGCATTAATTTCCTGGGGAAGAGTAATACAATAACAAAGGCTAAGTATGCCTTTTTTGTCTTTATATGGGAAAACAAGGAAGAAATTACAGCTGCCTGTAAAAAATGAAGTGTTGTTAAGTGTTCTAATTTCCTTTCTTCAACAGGTAAAGAATCTTTCACAGCTGGTTTAAAAAAATATATGTTCAGTGGCTGAATGCTACCAAAAGTTAAACCAATATTTTCCTAATATTACTTTACTATGTAAGCTTTTGTAAGAATGGCTGCTTTCCATTCTCATGCCTAAAGGGTTAATACCAAAGAAAAAAAATCCTTATTTACTTTTTCTGAAATAATGAAATGAACCTACCAAAAAAACCCCATGCAAAAGTTCAATTTAGTTCTTAACCTAACAGACTGTCACTTACTATAGAGGCTTTTATTTTGCAGTTCCAAAGACTGTGGGGATTATTATGGACTGACAATTGGTAGCTGCCATCCTTTCACGATTAGACCTCAGAATTATTTTTCTTTCCTGGTGTGGTTTGCATATGTGGTCTTTTCTCCCACTGCATAAAACTATACATTATCAATGGAAGACAGCATGAACTCCACTTTAAATACATTAGTTGCAGCCTTTTATTTATACCTTGCTTATTGCAGACACTGTAAGCCTGCTTATAAAATCTGTACATTGAAAAAAACTGGAAGTTTTTTTTCCAAAGTGTAAGAACAAGAAAATAAACCAGTGTCTTATGTTACATTCACTAATAGACATTTTACTCAGTGATCACTTCAGTGTTGTATTTTAGGCAAAAAACCAAAATGGAATGTTCTAATGATAAATGTGAAACAAAAATAATTGTTTCAGGATTGATATGTACGTGGAGGGAACTACAGACCTGATGGGAATGATCATGTATCTCCCTTTTCAACCAGCTGATACGAAAGAAAAGAATCTTGCCTTAATCATTGAACGAGCTACAACCAGGTACTTTCCTGTTTATGAAAAGGTAAGTGATAAACCACCAGTAGTTCACGAAGACATAAATTGGGGTACAGGTTCCCCCATCCCAGCCCATTTCCTTCTCCTCACACATATACTTTTCAGAAGGCAAGTGGCAGTACAACTCTGGAAATGTATGATGGAGCCACTATTCAGCAATGTGAAAAGAGAGCCACAAAATAATTTTTTTCTGGTTTCAGTTTCAGCTTTGCTGTCTTCTTTAAGACTCCTCAAAGAACAGATCCATTTTTTTAAAGCTAGCTTAGTGGATGATGGCTTCTTAGCATTTTGCGTAAATGTGCCATTTAAATACTTGTGCTAGCCTTCAGAACTTATTGCCTGAAAGTGTATTAGGTTAGAATCCTTAAAGTTGGGAAAGACCTTTAAGGTCGTCAAGTGCAGCCATCAACCCAGCACCACCACCATGTTCACCACTAAACCGTGTCCTCAAGTGCCGTATTTACATGTTTCTTGAACACTTCCAGGGATGGTGAGTCCACCACTTCCTTAGCAGTCTGTTCCAGGGCTTTACAACCCTTTGCATCAAAAAAATTTCCAAGATCTAATATAAACTTCCCATGGCACAACCTGAGTTCATTTTGTCTTGTCCTGCCACTTGCTACCTGGAAAAATCGGCCAATCCTTACCTCACTACAACGTCCTTTCAGGGAGTTGTAGAGTGATAAGGTTTCCCTTTTATTCTTGTTGTTCAAAGTTAAATATAATTGTCCTTTACAGTTAAGGACCTAATTCTGTGATCTTTCTTAAATCCGTTGCTTAAATGTATTGTACTGAGAGACTATGACTGTCTTTTTCTAAATTGCTCTTTGGGCATCTTTAAGTGAGCACAAAGAGGCTCTGCAAACAGGATGTATTTAGCTTAAAAAGCATAAAGCAATTATTTACTGGCTAGCATGCACTGAAGTTAGTCTCTAATGAGCTGTGAGGGAAGGTATTGGTATGCTTGCCACCCCCACGGAGCACATGAAGAGTCTTGGCTAGGGAAGAGCTGGTCAGGAGGGGATGGGTTGTTCTTTGCTTGTCCTTGGAACATTGCCATTTTGCTGTTTGTTCTGTTGTTTTGTTTTTCCCGTAAGGATATTTTAATTTTTTTTTTTTTATGTGTAAACATTTTTCTGTTTGATCCTCATCTCGAGTCTACTTTGGTTTGTAGTTTTACCTTTTGTGTGTTGTATGGTTGTACTGCATAGACTTTCTCACAGCGCTTTTTCAGAGCATAGTGGTCTCCTTGGAAGTCTGTGCCAAGGGTACAAAGATGTGCTGTTTCAGAATGGAGCTGGGTTTCCAGCTTGAATTCTTGGTTACCAGGCAGCTGAAGTCCATTCAGAAAAATACAGGACTTCATGCAATTTCATGTCTCTCTTTATCACAGCCTTAAATTGCACAGGGGAAGCCCACAGAGGCTGCCCTGTAAAATAACAATGTAAATGACATAATCTAGCACTTCTGTAATCAGAGTTCATATGTATCCACTGCCATACCAAGGGAGGGCTGTGCCGAGAGATGGCTTGCACGCATTTATCTTTCAAAGATTTGAAGTCTGATAAGTATTCAAGTTACTAAAAAATAAAAAAGGAAATTTACACACCAGTAGTCTCTAAACCTGTGCCTAGGTTGCATAAACTACTGCTGTGATATGTGTTAGTGTGTATGTTCCCTGGAGGGGAGTCTTTAAAATAATAAGACATAGCTAAAACTCTTCCGTGATTTTAGCCTAGTTAGAATGGTTAATAATTTTCTTTCTGTACCAGTTATTTAAGGTGTCCATTGATTCAGCTTACCAGGGTTTGCAGTCTGACAGAAAACATTCCTAGCTATGAGTGTTCACTTTAAGCACTCAGCACCCAGATAGAGCAGCAAAAGGCAATATAGAACCCTGCAGGCAATCTGGTTCCAATGCTCTGTTTGGGAGTTTCCATACAGTTTTGATAAAAAAGCTGTGGTGGACCTTGTTGGAACAGCGTAGGAAATAACTACATGAAGGTATCAGCTTTGCCTCTGCCAGGGATTACAGCCTCTTTGGTAAAATTGGCAGATGGGATTTGCCTTCCGAAGTCATAGACTGAGGTGTTAGTTTTAGTGCACATTTGTTACTAGTTTAAGTGTGGCATTTTTGTAGCTTAGGCACAGACACATGTCCCTCCCTTGCTCCTGCTGTGAGGGTGATAGTCTTTAGGAAAAAAGTCGGCTGCAGAGCTGGTAACTGCTCTGAAACTGTGCTGCAACTTCCACCAAATCTTGTCTACTACAGTTGTTTATAGTAGGCTGTGATTCTTCCATCAGCAGTTTGCCACAAAAGAATCCTTCCTTACAGGATGAAGGGTGGAAAGGCTGTTTTCCTTCATTCTGAATGTGTTTCAGACTATAATCAGCAATCTCAAATTTTGTTGAAACACCTGAAAATCCATTTGACCTTTTTTTTTTTTTTTTTTTAAATTCAAAGTGTATTTACGCATAAACTGTCCTGACTACTTCTTTCAATTACTTTAGTCCTTTTTCTTTTGCATGATTAAGTCTTCATTGGGGTACTGGACTTGATATACAGCTACTTGGTGCAGTAGGTTAGAATGAGAGATAGGGCCACACATGCTGAAACGTGAGTTCTGATTTAATTTTTTATATCAAGAATATCTATCACTAACTTCATATGTTCTTGCATGGCATTTCCCTGCTGTGTGTTTTTGTAGATACCTGTCTGTAATGAAATATCTAGATACAATTGTTACATCCTATATGACTTTTTGAAATTTTTTTTATTTGTTCATGTTTTATAGGCCTTGAAAGATCATGGACAGGATTATCTTGTTGGCAACAAATTAAGCTGGGCAGACATCCATCTGCTGGAAGCCATTTTAATGACAGAAGAATGTAAGCCTGATATACTGTCTGCATTTCCTCTGCTACAGGTTAGTAATCATCTGATCTCAATATGGAACGTAACATAGAAATATCACTGACCAGTGTTAAAAGTTATTTGATGTTTACATCTTTTGAGCTGTTGTACTGATGGTTCTCTGGTCTGTTTCTATTGACTACAAAAACCTGAACTCACTTGCACTGCCTTGCCCCCAGAGCTGCTGGGGCCTTACCTTTCTCCAGCTCTACTTTTCTCAGCTATTCTCAGCTGGCAGGAATTCACTTACTAATGCTACCAGTTTGGTCCTTTAACTGCTACTGTCATGTCTTCAAACACAGCAATGAGCATCAGGAAGGGAAGCCTTCAGCCTGGTGTGTGTGTACAGTTCCTGTCCTTTTCTTTTTGCTAACAAAATTGTGTTTTGAAGAAATCATATTGAAAGAGCAGTTAAGTTTCTTATGTCTTGACTTCTGTGGTACTTTGCACTAAGGTATTCCTGTCCTTACCTCTTTCCCTCCTCCCTCCCCCATCTCTCCCCACTATATCTGCTGTGGTTTTTTTGCTTTTTTTCTTCCACTTTTTATTAGATAAATCTTAACTCTTTAATATTAATTTCTTCCATCCCCATCTGAGATACTAAGGTAAACTTTACAGCACTAGCATCACAGATCAGAAAATGCTACTACCGTTCTCTGTTTAGTATGTCTGACAAAGTTTGAAGTCATCTAATTTTTAAGCTGTAAAGGATGGAGTTTTAATTTCATTACACTCACTGGCTTTACTGCTGCTTCTTACAGGCTTTTAAAGGAAGAATCAGCAACATTCCAACAATCAAAAAATTCTTGCAGCCGGGCAGCCAGAGGAAGCCACCAACAGATGAGAAGTTTGTTGCTGTTGTGAGGAAAATATTCAATATCTAATCTGCTGAAGATAGCACAACTATAGTATATTACCAGAGCTGTGCCTTGTAAGTGTAAATTGCGTAGATGTGCTCCATAGCTTGCATCATGTAATCAGTGTTGAAACAGAATACACTTTTTTAAATTAGAGTAAAAAACTAATTTGGATCTGTTGAGTGCAGAAAGTGGTATTTCATTAAGCAGTTACATGAAATAAAATATACTGATACTTTGTGTGTGTTCAATTACAGTACATGCTTGGTAGGATAAAATGTTTCAACTGTAGCTTCCACAGTACCAGAGAAAGCTACCCCTTCCCCCCCCCCAATCTTCCTGTTTATAAATTGCAGGAGAATAAAAAATGGAGAAGTCATCTAGATTCCGGCCTCAAATCTTTTGGGTTGGCTCTCTAGGTGGTCTCCTAGACCAAAGTTCACTGTCCCCTGCTGTATTTCACTGCTGTCTCTGTACTTTCAGAGCTGCAGTTTAAAAATTAAACAAATAAAAACTTATAAAAGAAAATAAAATTAAAACTCATGATCCTTGTAAGTTACTGGGCAAAAGTAGGAAACTTTTTTAATCCCCACATGAATCTCTTAGAAGCTATTTTTTTCACTGAAAGATCAAAGTCCTTGTGGTTAATTTGCCTGCTGTGGTTTTCATCCATTGAAAGTACCTATTCCCTTGCTCTTCTTTTTGCTGCTTGACTGGATGGGCAGTGAGGCAAATGCCCCTTGAATGTTTTTTTGGTAAGGTTTTACCTTCTCCAGTAACTTCCCAAGTAGTTATAAAGAGAACTGCACTGGCTGCTTACCTTTTCAGTGAAAGAGTTTTACCTCAACAGTGCTTAAAGCACTCACTACTACCCTGATTTCACAGGAACAAGCACTGTTCCCTTTAAGAACAGTGCCGTAAATGATTCTCCTTTGCAGTTAGTTGTTTTTCTCAGTAGGACTCAAACTGATTAGGAAAACAAACAGTGGAAATATAGAATTGCTGCCCAGCAAAGTTAACTCCTTTTCTGACTTGTGCCTAAGAAAAGCCACGTGCATCTCAGAGGTACAAACCGCGAGCGTCCCACTCACCTGGGCACTGCTGAGTTCTGAAGAGTTTTATGTTAAATTATGTCATTAGCTGGAAGAAATAGTTGCCATGCCCACCATAGTACTTGTTTCATTGAGCTATTTCTCTGTTACAAACAAGTGCTATGATTTAGGAACCATCACAGAGACTGGCACAGGACATTGCTGTTGTGTTCTGTGAGCTTTTAGTCCCATAGGATATGTTGGACTTACTGAAAACGCTACCCAGTTCGGCTGCTCAGGAATTCCAGCACTAGCTTCTGGATTAGAGTGGGGTTTGGAGGCTAACCCCAGCCCCCATGGCTAATTCAGGGAATGCACAGAAGGATCAATTCTGGATATGCTCTAAAATGCAACATCTTAAACTGCATTTAGGATCTAGAGTAGCAGCAACTGCAGGTTGCCTTCTGCATTTCAGCACTAGGATGCCTTAGCTTTTCACTGCAGCTTAATTTAAGGCATTCACTGTGTCTACATTGCAAGTATCCAGATCTGCATGTCACAAAAGCTGCTATATGTGTGACATGGCTTGAAGTTCTGCTTCGTGGTGAAATGAAGCACATCATATTTGTGCAGCTGTCATCCCAATCTGAAATCTGTAACATACCAGCTCAGTCACCTGTAAACCTGGCAACACCTGGAGGTGACTGATACCAACATCTGTCAGCAAAAGATTCCAGAGCTGCAGGCTGTGGTTTGGGGTTGGTAAGGATTTTTCCCCCTGCTTTTTTTTAAAATTATGCCTTAGACATCTGAGCTGCTCACAACACCTTGTCACCACCTAAGCCCCTGCCAAGAATAATAAGCTTGGTATTCCACTGGTGAAATGTGCAGCACTGAGATCTGATACACGACGGGCTTCATAAGCAAGCTTTGATGAAAAAAATGAAGCAAAATTCCTGTCTTCAATATTGCACTCACCAGTACTCAATTTACTAATGGTTTGGCTGTATACTCCCTGTACACCAGAAGACAGTCTTGGCTGAGCTTTGTATGTAAAACAAAGCAACTTTAATCCTGAATAGTTTATGACTGAACAGTCTCCTTTGCTTGTATAAGACTGGAACAGCAAATCTGTTCAAGAGTACTGAGAGTCTGAAACCTCCTTCTGCAGGATGGCAAACCTTCCTCAGCTGTGATTCGTGTCAGTGGCAATTTACAGCATGGTATATGTTTGAAACCACTGGAGTACAAAGCAGATCACCAGGCTCTTCATTGAAGAGTCTCACTCATCTGCATAAAAAAATGAGAAGTTTTGAATATTTTACATTTTATTTGAACACTGATAATAGATTTTAGATTTGAAAACAGCGGAATAAGAACATGTGTTTGCAAGGATTAGGGTTTTCTAGTGCAACACAGTATAGGCACAAGACTTTATTGATTTAGAACTGATTATTTAATATACAAACTACAAAATTATGCTTCAATACAAGATACCTTATTAGCATAAAGATATATATTCTTCTATATATATATTCTCCTCTCAGAGATACAGTGCAAGACTAATTCAATTTCCTTGGGTGCTCAGCACCCCTAAAGAGATCAAACTTACAGAGGAAGATTCCTTGAGTTAACAGACTGCTTACATGGAAGTAGATCAAAATATATAGTTTTTAAAAAAAGTTTGCAAAATATCAGCCCATGTCAATCAAACAACAGGTACAGATCTTTTACAGAAAAGATAAATGCAATGTAAGATTTGTGTTCAGACTTGTCTTTCAAGTATGGAGAGCATGTCTGTTTGGTCAGTGGGCATGGCAGTCATACTCATTTCTTGAGTTGCTAAGTTCTCCTACAGCAGCATAAAAACAAGCCTCAAAATCATCAAAAGGCTGCAAAAAAACCCAAACAAAAAATATAGTTATGGCTGTGCATGAACAAAACCAGTGAAAGTCATCATTAAGTAACAGGGCATGCATAAATAACTGACACTTAGAGCCTCTATTAAACAATCTTTTGAAGTGTCTAAATCTACAGAGTCAGTGTCTGTTGAAACACATAGTCCACCTAGGCTGGAAGAGTGATCCACAATGGACAATAATGTTTTCTGGTTTAAGCCTTGATTCTTAAATTTTGCATTTTGACAATTTGCATCTGATCTTTATCTCCCTGTATAAAAATCCTGGAGTAAAACAGAATGGTGCTATATTAAATCCGGTAACAATGAAGGAACGGTTATTATTCCTTCAGAAGACAGGAATTCTGACTTACAGCTGAAGAATGCTTTGAGTTACAGACTCACTGGGAAAAAAACGTTTTGACTTACTCCATAATTTCATTCCAAAATAAGAGGTACATTTTCCAGAATGCCCAATAGCAGCAATAAAGCAGTTGGAATGGTTAGAAACATCATAATTTGCAGAAATACTGACCAAAGTCCTTAGGTTGGGTAAAAAATGTTGTTGTTTTCAATGGTGCTGTGCTTTCCATAGTTTTGAATGCAGCACTTCTAAACCAAAGTGTTGGCCCTTTTTTAAGATGACTGTTGTGTGAAATGAGACTAATTACATGCATACGTGTTCAGAACCACTGAGGCTTATCCAGGTTCTTCCAAGAGCCTTATCAATATTCATTAATATTTAATTGCAGACCTCTCCTTTCTGTGCTGCAAAAGTCACTTCTTATCAGCTGTATCTGGCTAGTGAGATGAAAAAGCTGTTCTGGACAAACAGGACTGTGACCTCCAAACTAATTTCACTTAAGCTATATAGTTGCTAAACGATAGTGACTACCACTGATACTGCTTTGAATCAGGTGTGAAATGGCAACTACTTGAAAATCAGTGAAATCTTTACATTAAGATCCTCAATATATTTTTACCTCAGGCATGCAACTAGTCCGGCTGGCATTAATTTCTTGGACCTCTTGAACCTCATTCCCATTATAATGGTCAAAAGAAAAGATGAAACTGTAAAAGACAATCCAATATATTAATGCTCTCACTTCTACCAGTGGACCATTCAGGAACATGGAGAGTTATCAAAGGTCAGTGCTGTTTTGCTATGAACTGCAGTTTAGTAATATTAGATCAGACATAAGGTCTATAAAAACATTCTTGCTTTTCCAAAATACACCATATGATTGCTCTTAGCTACACATAAGGTTTCTATATGCAACAGAATGCTAAATCCTATTCCATGGATACTAAGTAAGTTTGTCCCATAGTGAATTCTACTCCTCTTGTTACTACACTCATGGGGATACAAATAAAGGAGGAAGAATCTTTGTAGTAACAGTAACATGTATGCTGAATTACAGGAATAGGGTCTCATAAATGCCATCACCCCAGATCACCATAGCTGTTTTCTAACTATTCAAGGAGCTAGTGTAGTCAACTTTTTTTCTGGTTTTAGGACATTAGCTCTTTATTTGTTTAGCCTTAAACTCTATATTGGAAGGTTTGCCACTTGTTTTTGCTACAGAATATGGCTATCAACATCTTCATCATGACCACAAGTTCACTTGTATTCTTTTGCTAAAGGGAACCATCCATGCCTGTGACAAGAAGTGGGCAGCCCAAAAGGGAATAAATGCAGCATGAGCAGCAGAAAACAAACATCATGAAAGAAATTGCATCTTTTTTCTGGAATAATTTTACCTAAAATTGGAGGCAGTACTGAACTCATCAGGCAGGGGGATTTCATCTCGAACTATGGCTGTAGAGCGCTACATAAATGAGAATCAGAGAATCATAGAATATGTTGAGTTGGAAGGGACACATCAGGATCATTGAGTCCAACTCCTGGCCCTGCATAAGACACCCCAAGAGTCACACCATGTGCCTGAGAGTATTGTCCACACACTTCTGGAACTCAGACAGGCTTGGTGCTGTGACCACTACCGTGGGGAACCTGTTCCAGTGTCCAGCCACCCTCTGGGTGAAGAACCTTTTCCTGATATCCAATCTAAACCTCCTCCAACTCAGCTGCATGCTGTTTCCTTGAGTCCTGTCACTGGTCACTACAGAGAAGAGATCAGTGCAGCCCCTCACAAGGAAGTTGTAACTGCAATGAGGTCTCTGCTCAGTCTCCTCTTCTCCAGAATGAACAAACCAAGTGACCTCAGCTGCCCCTCATACCCGTTCCCCTCAAGGCCCTTCACCATCTTCATTGCCCTCCTTTAGATGCTCTCTAATAGCTTAATGTCTTTTCATATTATGGTGCCCAAAACCACACAAAATACTAAATGTGAGACTGCATGAGAGCAGAGTAGAGTGGGACAATCACCTCCTTTGACTAGCAGAGAATACACAGAACTGCAAAGATAGCTGGCTTCATTAAAGAACTGTCACCTGAAATGTTTCCTAGAAGTGGGCAGAGAGGCAGGACTTCTCACGGGCAGCTGGGCTTTATTGCTCTTGCAGCCAAAGTAACGGCAGTTACACAAATCTCTTCTTTTTATGCAGCAGTTAAAAATCATCTGGCTAATTCTCCTCAAACTCCACTGTCTATTCCTGTGGAGAGTCCTGTGTTAACAGGTGCCAAAAATTAGTTTTAAACTCTCTCCAGCATTATAAAACAAGCTCTGACAGTTACAAGTATCTTGCAGAATTCTACCAGCTATGTACATTCATTAAAGATACCCTGCAAAAAAACCCCTATTACATTCCATTATCCATTGCTCTTATTTTCTAGTCCCATAGCCTTGATCCTCTCAGGAATGTCTAAAGATTGGACTATTCCACAGTATGTGTCTTGCCAGAACCCTGAGTATTTTTATATTTATTACAAGCTGCAAAGCGTGTTCACTCTGTAATGTTATTTTTTTCCATTCGCTAGTATCTGGCTTTTCACATGTGCCATTGACCTTTTAAGATGTTCAACTTTTTGATCTGATTTTCTGAAGTGCTATACATTCATTGTTCCACCTTAAATCAGTCAAAGAAATTCAATAAATCATAACAAATTCAATTCAGTATCATAATCAGATCAGAATCAACTTGCACTGTGAATAGCACACTTGCATACCAGCGCTCTTTGCATACTGAACTCTGACTTTCTACACCTACTCCAAACACATAAAATTGCACTGAAGTATTCAAGAAAGTACAGAGCTAATTTTAGGGGGAGTAGGAAAATGTCTGAATTAATAATTTATAAAACAACTACGAAAATTTGCCTGAGGTATCCATATGCTACATACTCTTTGTATGCAGGACAAGTTACAAGAACCCTACCTTAAAACATTACCTACATTACTGTAGGAGACTCTTGCCTAGGTGATAAATACTATAGATAATTATGGGTTTGAAGGAGTGGTTCTTCTTTTAGATTTACTAACCTTTTAAAGGTTTGGGTACTTGCTTCATTTCACATTGTAATTTACTGTACTGGTGTCTAAGTTCAGAATGTTCACTTTAATCCACGCACTTAATTTCCATTTTTCATTTGTGCTCTAGTTGCTTTTCACACTTTGGCAGGTTAGGCATAAGTGAAAGCATTCTGTTTTTCTACAAAAGCAATGCACATTTATTACAGAAAGCCCATACTTTCTGAAAATATCATATAGAGTAACCACCAAAAGTTGTTAAGGTATGGGAATATGTCTAATTTTTCTTTCCTCTTAAGTTTTCCTACTGAGTTCTTC
The DNA here is from genome assembly GCA_035583135.1 of Lophotriccus pileatus. Taxonomy (NCBI): domain Eukaryota; kingdom Metazoa; phylum Chordata; class Aves; order Passeriformes; family Tyrannidae; genus Lophotriccus; species Lophotriccus pileatus. Next base: position 91,918,440 of record JAWWES010000115.1, read on the forward strand.
ATTCATTTCAGATATCTATGTATCTAGCAGCCAGAAGACTGAGATGCACCAGAGTGTAAGAGATTACGAGCAGCCTGAGTGGTTGGTCCTGGCAGAGTACTTTGTACAAACACTTCCTAACTCACTTGAGGCAAAATGACAACCTTCTTTGTTACATTCAGGACTGGTGAATACTGAAGAGGGCACCCATTCATAGCTAAGGTTAAATATATGTTTAGGATTTAGAGATCATGTTTACAAACATTATCTCCTTGTAAACATTCTAAACTAAGACTGTTTTAAAAAGTCTTTGTTCCTTTTACCCTACATAAAAAAAAACTTTCTAAGGCAGATGTAGTGAACTCCATCTCATCTGTATTGCTATAATTTCTGCTAAATAAGAAACATACATTTCTTCAGTCGAGAGAAAGCCCTCACATGCCTACAGCTACATGAAATGCAGAACACTGACTATTTCAGTATATCTGATGCTCACAAATGCATTAATGGAAATTTTGTATTAGTCCCAGTTCCTTAGGGAACTGGGAAACAGGCAAAATTGAATAAGTTTTAATTAGACTCCTCTTCCATAATTTCTGTATCTAAATTAGTGATTTAATTGACCCATAAAAGTACAATTCCATATGCTAGTTAAAAGCATTTCACACTGAATGATTACAAATTTACACATACTTCAGGCTATGTCTTCATTCAAAAAAATTCTTTTTTTTAAGAGTGGAATAACTTAATCTGGGCAAGGTCATGGTGGCAAAACTGGAAATCCAATTTTAGGTCATCTAGGAGCAGATCAGATACACCATTATCACTTCTATTAAAGAACTTGGTGAGAATAATTTCTAACAATGCTACTCAACATTTGTTTGAAATGGAAATTTTTATAACTGTGATTGGTGTAAAGCACAAAGCCAGCATGAACAGGATACCATAAATTCTAAATTCAGAAAAAACAACAGCATACTCCCACAACCTGGATTAAATGCATTTTAAATGCATTTCTACATGTGAAACCACAGCCTAAGCCACCTTTGTGAAAACGATGAGCGCAACAAGCTCACAATAGCTCTTACTGCAAATCACTTGTGCAAGGTTAATGTCCCCTTTAGGGATTGTAGTTTCTTGCCTCCATGAGGGTTTCATGGCAAACTAGCTAACATGACAATTATTGCACAGTTTGTATTCTACTTTTCTTAGCAGCAAAGGAAAAACACTAAGCCAAAGTATTTGTTTCACTGGGAGCTGAGGTACGTTACATTATGCAAGACTGGATCCCACACCTACTTTACTGCTGAAATTACTTTCTAATCTGTAAAGCTAATGATTTGATTGCTGTACTATCCCATGTTTCTCAGCTGGATTTCACAATATGTGCAATGTTAGGTAACCATCTAATAAAAGGAGGTGCTGCCAGGTGGTGCACACCTGCTGGCTTTGTGTAAATGATCTGCCTTACCTTGCAAATGGTTCCAGTCTTGAATTTTGCAAGCTAAGCTGAAGTGTCAAACTCTATTTAAAACCCAACATTTAAACCAAAGGAATACTCCAAATTTACTAAAGAGACAATGTTACATGCAGTTCAGGATACTGCTTGTTGATTTCTTTGTTTACTGCAACACACTTACACAATGATATCTTCACATTTCTTGGATCGCATGTTACGCAGTAAGCTCCATAACCAGCCACAGAACCAAAGGTGAGACCAGCAGCTAAAGAGATTTTACTACCTGCAAGAAACCATTCATGAGTTATTTCTCAATACAATGTCTTTAAGCTCAATCTTTATACAGCAGTTCTCTCTCTACACAGTATTATCCAAATATTTCGAAAAAAGAACTGATTTTGCCACAGGTCAGCTAGCTCACCCCCTGTGAATAGAGAGCATTAGTTCTGTAACTGGGTCATTATCCTGTGTGGCAGTAGGGGCAATGTCAACTGAGTTAGAATAAGATGATCAGGATCCAGTAATACTTGCAATTTGGGAAAAATAATCCTTGAAGCACAAACCTAAATTTCACTGTTACTCTATCTATTATTCATTATCATACACACCTTTAGAAGGATTTTTGTAATTTATCTGAACTGTCTGTTCATTTTAACTACATCTTACAGCACCTGGGAGCCTCCAAAAATGGTAGAAATGTGTCAATATATGTTAAGAGTAAACTGGACAACACATGTCCAACATCATAAGGCCTTTCAGTCTGACATCAGTCCTGGACAATAAAATGGTATCACAAACATCACATTTAATTAATAAAAAAATAAAACCCCAATTAGATGGCAGTGGGGATGAAAATAGAGCTTCCAAAAGTAACATGACATTTCTTCCAGTGCTATTGCAAAACTGGTTCATAAATCCCAGAGTTTCAGTAATATATTTAGGTTTCTGAACAGACATTTGTCTTGGTACCATATGATAAAATCATACAATCAGCAGGCATTATTTGGATTAAGCTGATCCCAAAATGATCGTAAATAAAGAATCCAGACCCCCAGGTGTCACTTAGCTCCCAATCCTGCTATTTTGAATATTTTAATCAAGACTTTGCAGGAAAACGGAAATCATTACCAGTAAAAAAATAGTCTGTCGTAAGGACTGACCATTTAAGAATGAAGAAAAGAGGTGAATGGGACAGTTAGTGAGTACAGCTGGGTGTAAACACAAAAATACAGCAAATGTTTTCAGAGTGGAGCCATGTCTCTAAGAGCAAAGCACGTGCATACTACGAAGGGAAACGGTGACTCTAAATCACAAGAATCGGGATGGATAATGGCCACGGGGAAGGAGAGCGCTGCGCTGCTGGGACCTCGTGGGAGAACTGACGGGACCAGCCTGGAGCTCCCGCCTGCCCGTCCTCGGTACCGCTGCGACCTCTGCCGGGGGCTGGGCTCGGGCTCGGCGCTGCCGCCCGGGGGACTGCCAAAATCACTGAAATATCGGAAATGCGCTTTAGAGTAAAACCGGCCTCGTTATCTTAGAGTGAAAAGGCACAATTCTACGAGAGAATTAACCACCAAATCAGAGCATGCGAGTAAAAGGGGTCCTTTCCAGTGTTTGTCTGGGAATGTCAGAATCAAGCCTGGATGTCTCTGTAGAAAATAAGCTTTAATCAAAAATCATCTACTGTGCTCAACACAGGAATAGATACAGGAAATGAGAAGGCCCAAAACACACCAAAGGTCAAAGATAACATGGCAGCCCCTCTTTGCTGAGGGTGTTTGAAAACAACCTCATCAGTTACCACTTAAATACTTAAGCTGTTACCACTTAAATACTTAAGCTGACCCAAGAACACCTCATGACACTCAGTACATTTACAGCAGCGCAGAATGGATTTAACATGCAGTTGTGTTAATTACAGCAAAACTTCCATGTCTGACACTGCATAGAGGAAATTCAAACACTTCATTTCCAAATCCTGCTGCCTCAATATTTACCTTTACGAGTGTATGCTATAACACCTCCAAAAGCCAGCAATGAAGCATATGCAAAACCAATCCAGTCAATAGCCATGGTCCCAACTCTGGAAGAGAAAACACATTCCAGCTGAAGGCAAACAAGTTCCTTCCTCCTGATAGAAAATAAATCATTACTTAAAGGTTTCTAAATAACACCACACTCTTCTAAGTCGAGTTTGACTACTATGTCAAAACATTCAGAAGGTATGTCTGTTTGCTATTGTACCATCTTTTCACTAACTGCTGCTCTTACACCCCACTATCCAGGTATTTCCATTAGGGGATTTTTTTGGATGTGTGTGGCATGCATTTTTCCCAATCAAAAATAAATGTATGGAAGCAAAAAGCTTGACATTACCCAAAGCATTGGTTTTGTTGCACTAATACTACGTGGTCGATCTGGGCACACACTATGGATACGTAGAGGTCTTCTGAGTGCACAGTTCAGTGCCCTTTCAGCCACACTGCACCTGGTGCATTTCAAGAAGGATGTCATAGACCTTGTAACACCAGGCAAAACCAGGAATTTTCACAGTCTACCCAAACTTTCCAGGCAGAAACTTAGGCTGTTTTGGGAAGCTATACATACACCTCTGTGTCTATGCCCTTTTTGTTTCACCTTTCCATTTTGATGACTGTCCGAAGTTAGGTTTCTGTCCTCCATAAAGCATTTAAGTTTCTCTTGTGATGTCGGTCCCTACTCCCCCGGCTGAGCCGGGTGAAGGCAGCAGTGGCAGTGCTGGGCAGTGCTCTGCAGCCCGACCCCTCCGCAGCGCCACAGCCTCTACCTCCAGCCTGGGGCGCACCTTTCCCCCCCTTCTCCCAGATGAAGCGTACACTTAATTAAGCGCATCTTTCTTTTTTATACCTGAGTGGGTCTGTCCTTGACCACAGTGTTAAAGGGTGGCAGCAACGAGTGCACACTCAGCATTTCATGTCAAGCCTTTAATATTAAAGCGAGCAACTCGCAGCGAGCCCCCTCCCCGCCGGCTGTAACCCCCTCCGGGCAAAAGGTGGGTTCGGGGGCCCCCGAGAAGGGGGTCTGACGCGGCAGGGGCCAGGCTCACGGCCCGGCCTTCGGGGCCCGGGCAGGCGGCCCTGGGCGGAGCGCGGCCGGGGCCCTCCATCTCCCGCCCGGCCCCGCGCTCGCTCTCCCGCTCTCCGCGGTGGAGCCCCCGGGACAAGGCCGATGCCCCGCTCTCCTCGGCCGCCCCGCCGCGGCTCAGCCTCCCCGCCGCCCGCCGTACCTCGTCCCGCCGCCCTCCGACCTGCCCCTGCCCCGGCCCCGCCTCCCGCGCCCGGAGGGTACCGTGTGGCGCGGTCCCGCCTGGCCGGCCCCGGCTCGGTCCCTCGGGGAAGGGGGCTCTGCCGCCGCTATGGCCGCGCCGCGGCCCGGCCCGCCCGCAGCGCCGCCGGCGGAGCGGAGGCTGGTGGCGCTTGGCGGGGCCGGGCCAAGGGGAGACGAGTGGTGGGAGAAAAGTTGTCCATGAGCCGGCAGTGTGCCCTTGCGGCCGGGAGAGACAATGGTATCCTCGGGTGCACTGGGGAGAGCGTGGCCAGAAGGTCGAGGGAAGTGATTCTCGGCCGCTACGCAGCCCTAATGAAGCTGCATCAGGAGTTCTGGGCTCCTTAGTACAAGAAAGAGAAGGAGAAGGTCCAGCGGAGGCCACGAAGATGATGAGGGGCCTGGAGCATCTCTTTTATGAGGAGAGGCTGTGGGAGCTGGGCCTGTTTAGTCTAGAGAAGAGAAAACGGAGAGGGGATCTCATTAATGCATATAAATATCTCAAAGGCAAGTGCCAAGAGGATGGTGCCAGACTTTTTCGGTGGTGCCCAGCAACAGGAAAAGGAACAATTGCAATGAACTAAATAGCAATGAACTAAACTTCATAAACTAAACCACTAGAACTTTCACCTCAACACTGAGGAAGAACTTCTTTACATTGAGGGTGGCAGAGCACTGGAACAGGCTGCCCAGGGAGGTTATGGAGTCTCCATTTCTGGAGACATTCAAAACCCACCTGAACGTGTTCCTGTGTCACCTACTCTAGGTGATCCTGCCTTGGACTAGATGAACTCCAGAGGTCCCTTCCAACCCTAGCAATTCCCTGATTCTGTGAGATGGGGCTGTGCTGGTGCAGGGCACCATGGCTGCACACTGTGATGGTCAGGGCTCCGCTGCAGCAGCGCCCAGCAGCGTCCTGCCTGTTGAGACTCCTCCTTTCAATCAGTGGAAAGATCCAAGGCTTATTTTACTCTTTGAAACCCAACACCCCCCCCCCCCCCCCTTGCCATGTTTGGGATGGAAGAACTCATGATGGATGCTTGGGATGGAAGAGTCATGTCTGCAGAGCTGCTTGTTCTCAAAGGGCACCCATCCCATGGAGACCTGGACAGGGGCAGGATGAGGCTATGCTGCCTGGAGCACGTCACAGACACCCTGTGACCCAGTGATAAGCACTCATCATGATGTGACTCAGTGGTGAGCTGTGCCAGGCACCCCTCTGCCCCTCACAGGTTCCTCTCTCTCTCCTCACCTGCATCTTTTGAAACTCTGAGGGCTGCCTTCATGAGGTCAGGTGAGCAGGCACGTAGGCTGAATGCTGGTACATGTTTATCAGGGGAAACAGCAGGCACAGCCCCTGATACTATACACGTAGCTAGTTTATGAAACTGCTTGATGTGGTTTTTTTAACACCCTGACTTCTTGTCTGCTAGCCCTGTTTGCTGGACCTGTTCCATTACAAGCTATTTTTGTCCATATTTTGCTACTCACTGCAGTATTTCTTTAGCTTTCTCTCAAGTGAGCCATTCTTGACCACTGCAGGATGTGTCCTTCAGCAGTAATTCAGGGGTGCCTATCTGTGACATGCCCCACACTTCCCTTGTTCCCACAAACAGACTGAGCATACACATGGCCACAACAGGGAGAGACTCACAATGCCTCGTGATGGGACTTGGATACCTGCCTTCTTCAGGGGTCATTTGAAAATCTCTGCCAAAATCCTGTGTTTCCTTTAGGTTTCTTTGCTTAAAGGTGTGGGAGTTTTCCGCTCTGAAGAACTAGCTGGAAAGCAGATTAGTGTTCTCATTAGGGTTAATGTATTTAATTTCCACTCCTAACGTTCCATTTGTTTTTTTCCTGTTAGTGTTTAACTGCTCTGATACAAACCCACTCCATGTGAGCTGTCCAAGTCTATCTGCTTGGTGGAAAACAGAACTGTTATCTGACTAGTGTTTGTGGGAAGGAATGCTGAAGGTAAAGCGACTCTGGAAAACAAATACAGGACACTTGAGGGCAGGACAGCTCCAAAATGCAAACAAAAAGTGGATTCATAAGCTGAAATCCAGCAATCTTGTATTTCTTTATGAAGTATTCCAAGACTTGTGGCTCTTAAAAAGCACAGTAAAATAAACAATGGATTAAATGGAGTAGAACCATGCAACTATATTTGAGAGTTCCAAAGTAGAAAAAATACAGTGTCTTTTGGCATCTCTAGGATAGTGACCAGTTGTGGTTACTGATTCAATGATACTCCTCACTTAAGTAGACTGGATAACCCTGAAGTCTGGGCTAAATTGGAATTCACATAATTATATGCTGCTTGTTATGTTCTCTTCCAATTTCAGTGATGAAAACTATTTGGTACTGTTCTCCCTAAGCTGTTACTTAACTATTCTTTGATGTGACATGGTTGCTGTATTTTACAGCACAGGTGGGAGGTTTTTAATTGTAGGAGAATTCATTAAATTAGTTTGTTGGTAGCATGACAAATCATATCCCTCAGTCCTAACAGTGAAATATAACAGAGCTAGCAGCAAAGCTAATGTTACTGTTGCTATGTGCTTTCTAGTCTAGTTTTCGTTTGCTTATAACTGCCAATCTGAGCTGAAATTTCCCCATTGGGTGTCTGCTTCCAGCTGTTTTGTTTTAGTTTGTTTTGGTTATTTTGTTTTGTATTATGATTTGCTTGCTTTGGTTTTGGAAAGTTCCATTTACAACAATCGAGCCAACTACAAGGATGAATTTAGGGGAGACTACACGGTTTTGTCCATTATAAACATAATCATTTCCCTGAACAGCCTCTAGCATCCCTCTGCGAAAACAGCTTTCAAATTTGGCAAGCAAATTGCTTTAGTTTCAGGGATATGTTTTTTCATCTTCATGAAAATGTGACCTGAAGGGAAAAAGGGCTAAAAATGTTAAGTGTAGACTTCTTAAAATTACACAGCCCAGTCCTGAGAAATGTCCACCTATGTTGATCATGTGTGACCTTGTGTTAGCCCCACCTACATTCACAGCTGAATGTATGCACTCTCTCCTAAGAAAGGCTGAGCTTGTGCCTTGCTTTGCTTGTATTGTGTCCAGAATAAGGAGCCTCTAAGGGGGCTGTAACGCAGCCCATCTCCCTCCCCTGAGACATTTCTGCTGAGGCTACCTGTGGTTGGAGAGGTCGTTGGCAGGGTGAAACACATAAAAGACCTGTCTCTGTTGTAAGCTGTCTGTGATTTTTTGTTAGTCTTCCTCCATCAACACTAAAGACTACTCCTAGTTGTAAGCTCCATTCAGGATTTAATGCCAAGTGCTATCCCGGAACATAATGTGGAATGGGAGAGTGCCTCTGAAATCACAGACACAGAAGAAAAGATCCCGAGGGGAGGGAAAAGGAGCAGCTGAGCACCCTGAGACAGCTGTAGTTCTGGAAGATTTTTGTGCAAAGATTTTTATCTTCATCGGTTGTGACTATGGAAAAGGAAGAGGAGACAAAATATAGTTTATAAAATGTAGATTCAGAGGCTTCAGGTTTAATAATCTGTAGTTAATTAAGGAAAAAGTCAGTTGTTATGTTCCAGTACAAAAAAGTAACTTAAATTCTGCAAGCTTTTGTATCTGCACACACATATGTAGAGAAACAGTGAGGACAGTGGTGTTAAAGGAACAGAAGGTTTTTTTCAAAGGCTAAGGAGAGTGATGTTGGGCTGACTTTGTGGGTCATTACCCTGCAGTCCTGAGGTGTTACTTCCTTGAAAATTTCATATGAAAGCTTGGATCCAGAATTATCAATCAAATGGTAAAAGGCAGAGATACTGCTTTTTATAATAACCATGAAGTAATCTGATAGGCAGTCACAAAAACTGAGCCCTTTTCTATGAACTAAACATATGAACAGGGACTGCAAAGCCTGCAAAGGAAAAAGAGATGGGTCCTTGGGCAGTGATTTCATGGGAGATAGTGCTCAAATTTAAAAGCTCACTGCTGCCAAAAGGGCCTCTTCATTTCCAGTTTTGCTTTTCAGTTCCTTATTTTATGCAGTAATTGTTGAATTTTGTTCCTTCTCTCCCAGTCCTCATCAAATGAGTCAACTCAGTAGCCCAGCAGAAACATAAACAGGAAGAAAAATGCATCAGTTTCTGCTGAATTCATTCAATCAGTCATTTGTTTCAATTAGCTACTTCAGGAGGGCCTACAAAGCATCAGGGCACAAAGGAAGAGCTGGGATTGCATGACTGGGTGAGAGGCTGGGGAGACCCTCTGCAGGCATCTGTAAAAAAGAGTGAGATGACCTGTAGCTGTGCATTTTCTTTGACTTGTCAGGGAACTTTGCCTGAAATGCAAGAAAGCATTATGGTAAGGCACCAACTGAAATTCTTGGTAAATTCAGTGAAATGCAACTCAGAATTATATCTGGTCATTGGTATCTCAGGAATCTTCCCAGATACTGAGTCTGGCGAACTAAGGTACATGAAATAAGGTACACGACCTGTGGGCCTTGGGAGCTGATAGTATCCACAATTTTAGTGTGGGGTCTCCAGAGGAATTAAGTTCTAGCTGCATGTAATCTAGCTAGTGAAGAGATTAATAGGAACAAAATGCAAGAATTGGTTTGTGATATGCAGTGATTTGGGAAAGCATGTGTAAAACTGTTTCTGCCCATCAGGCATAGTCAAAAGGCTGTAGCTGGTGTTAAGAGTGAGCGATTAAACTGTCTTGGGTTCTGTTCAGTGTAGTGATTTGGTTTTCCTAGCTAAGTTTTCAAAAGCTGATAGACTTCAGCATCTCAAGAAATGGAGGTTTTCCTCTTCAGTATCCCAGGAGTCCTTGGTCTAACTAAATCCAGATTAGGACCACTAGCTGTGCTCTGCTTCTGAGATATCCCAAATTTCCCATCTTTTTAATAAGTATGTAGATTTTAAACTGGTTCAGGAAGTCAGAGTGAAATCCCAAGGGATTTCAAAAATATTTGAAGTGGCTTGTTTGTCACTGTGTGGTGTTCTCAGCTGATTGAAAATAACTCATGAGAATGAAAGTTTCTCGGGTGGAAAGAGGAATTTGTGTGTGTGTGCGTATCTTCAGACCCTTTTGCTAATATTTGTCATCCTATGAAAGATATCAAATCTCTTATACCTCTCACCACTATGTGCTTGGTACAGAGGGATTTCTTTTCTGTTGCACATACTGAGAGACAAGAGTTTTCCAGACAGCAGCTCACTGAAGGACAGAGGCACAGGATCTCTTGTCCTCTCCAGATTTGCCTGATGCAGAGTCTTACCTAAAACCTTTATATGCCTCAAAGCAGCTTCCTGGGCTGAAAAATAGTTTGAAGCTAGGGAAGTTTTAGATGAAAGTTCATATATACATGCCCTGTTCTTACTCTTTCCTAGACACCAGTTCATGCCCACTATTCTTGCTCTTTCTCTTTTGCCCATGGCTGTTGACTGAGACAGGAGCATGAGCTGGTTGGGCCTTGTTCAGGTCAGGTATGGGCAAACTTGTGGACAGGAGTATCCACATCATAGGCATCTTTCAGATCATTCTCACACTAAAAAGAAGGGAAAGTAAGATACAACATCCCTCCCAGAAAGAAGAAGTCTGTGAGATCCTAGCTTTTATGGGGTACACAAAGAGTGGCTCAAGCTGTGATTTTGCAATAACTTATTTCGCTTCCTGATCTCCCCATTCTCACTCATTTCCTTGAACCGCGTCTGGCATTCAGTGAACTCTATGCTGAGCCATGATGATAAATCATCAGAAAATTTAGCTCTCTGCAGACATTTCTGTTCTGGAACTGCAGTCTGAACTCTGATCCTTAGAGCTGATTCTTGCTCATGTGTTGGAAAGGGGAGTGAAATGTGGAGGGACAGTACCACTCAAACCTACATCCCGTACTCTCAGGGGTCAAACAGAAGGGAGTGAGGCTGCCCACAGCATGAGCCTCAATTTTGAGACAGTGGATATGATCAGGATTTATAAAATCAAGGCAGTGGGCAGAATGAATAAAGATTGTTGTTCTCCAAATCCTGCAGAGCTACAACTGGTGGCAGTTGTTGAAACCAGTAGGGGATTGGTTTAGACAGGATAAAAGGGAATATACTTTTTTTTTTTTTTTATGTAGCAGGTATAGTGAATCTGTGGAATTTGCTGCCAGCAGAGGTTTTGGAAGCAGATAGATCAGCACATTGGAAAGGAGACAAAAAATTAAATGGATTGCATGTTCATAAAGAGATGCTAGAAAGAATTAGTGGGATATGCTCCTTAGCATCTCTATTACAGTGATTGTGCGTGCTGAAGGTGAGTATAGGAAATGTATATGCCTGCATTGCATGTTCTCTTTAAATAGTATTTCTTGTTATTAAAGAAAGGATGTTGTGGAGAGGTGGATCTTGGTCTAACCCACAGAGCATCCCTTGCGCTCTTTTCAAGGCTCTAATTTTGCGTCCACAGGTATGCAAGGGTAAATACGATGTTGGTAGGAGTTTATATTTAAGTTTTTGAAGGTGATGTCTCCAGGGTTCTCTTACCTCAGTGAAATTTGAACCTTAGATCCCTAACTGCATTGTACCCTACTGAGGATACACACAGGTTTAGGACAATCCTCATAGTATTGGCACTTAGAAAGGGACCCTTAGACTAAACTACAGCCCTCCTGATGGTGCAATTTCCCTGGGGATCCTTCTGCTCTGTCTGCACAGAACTTGATGAATACTCATGTCTCAGGAAAGATTTCGTAAGCTATGATAGAATTTCCCCCAGGATATCGGTGTATTATGGAAATATTATTTGAGAGTCTTCTACTGGAAAACATCTAGTGCAGCTGAAGGAGAGAGAGTGCCAGATTAGACAGATTACTAGGCATGAATCCCAGCCTTTATTTGTATGAGTATTCCTTCTGCCTTTAGATAATCACATTAACATCAGGAGTATTGCTTATACAAGTACTACTGAGAAAAAGTAGTGAACAGGCTTGGGCCCTCAAAGCAATGTTCGTGTTCCAGCACTTTCCTAATGAGGTTCTGACCTTGTTTCTTCATCAGAGATCATTAGAGTTGGTACGTCCAGTAAGGAGGACCACCCACTACTTAGCAACCCCCAATAATGATTAACAACCGATCTTTTACATCTATTAAGAGTAACATTTTTAGCAGTTCAGATGTTGTTGTCCTTCCACTTCCTAAGCTCTTCCCACACTTAGATACACGAGTACTGTATTTCATGCTTGGTTGATTATGGAGCCAGATCTCTTGTCTCTGCTGAGGGTTTTTTTGCTGCTCCTCCAGTGCAGACGAGCCAGAAACCTTCCACAACCATGTGCTGGATGAGCCCCCAGTGAGTGATAAGACTGGTATCTGGTGGTTGTCAAGAGGCAGTGTGGGTTAGGGTATGTCTCTTGCCAAGCCAGGCAGGAGGAGCACAGCTCAGTGAGACCTCAGGGGTCTTGCCTAATAACAGCAGTAACCCAACTGGGGGGGTGGGGGGAAGAGAAAAAAGCTGTCTTCATTTTGTTGTGGCTGATGATACTCAAAGGAGTACCACTGTGAGTGCCAAAGGGGGATTATAAACACCAAATTATAGAAATTGTTTACATGTCTAATGTTGTGTGCAATTACTGAATCTTAGAAAAAAATGAAGTACTTTTTATTTGTATACCTAAAAGGAGAAGCCAAGTTAAAGCACTTATGTAGATCAATCTCAAAAAATGAAAGTGTGAGAAAAATAACACCAACAGTACTGCAACTTGAAATCCAGATTTCAAGCCAAACATCTATGAAGGAAGAAGTATTCCATGGAAAATATCATATTCTTGCTGTCTTTCTGACCACAGAGTTACACTCATTATGGTAAAGCTATAATTACCAGCCTGTGAATACAGTGCTGCAGACAATGGCCTGTCAGTGTTTTTCCACTATAAACTCTCATGTGAGGTTTGCAATTTTGTGAAATACAATTATCTTTGGCTGGGATATTCAGCTACAGCCTCAGCCCAGAAACTGGGCTGTGTGTTTGTGTGTTTGTTTCCTTTACCAAGTTGTTCGAAGTTCATTGTTTGGTGAATATTAGAACCTTTCTGGTTGCTCATCTGCTTGTGTCTTATCTATACTGCGAGGATGTGTGGAAAGTTTGCTGTCTATAGTAATGCCTCAGTGCTGGGCAACATTCAGGACTGTGAGGCAATCACAGAGCCCACACTTTGGACCAAACTGCCTACGTTTGTATTGGTGTTGTTTGGAAAAGTCGAGACAGAAGGATTATAGCAGATTAGCACTGACTAGCATACCCAGGCATTCACAGCAAAACGTGCTTTAGGGAATACGTATGTTATTACAGCTATGGAAAGAGGGAGAATTGGCCAGGCCGATTAAGTGGGTAAAATTGAAGATACTTGTCTGTCTTACAGAGGTTCTGAGTTAATGTTACAAACCACCCCAACCCCCCTGCCAAAACCTGTAGGATTAGTGAAACTCTGCAACAACCGTTGTACAGTTATGGTTCGGATTCTTTTCTGGGGCTTAGCTAATATCTGTGATATTGTGGTAATTGAGATCCAAATCCAGCCCAGTTTGCTTTTTTCACAGATAAAGGGAAAATATGGGGCCAGCAGTGAGTGCTGATCTCCGAACTGATTAATTACAAATGCTAACTATGTAACATCTGCATATGAACTCCTGGGAAATAGGTCTGAAATAACCATGTGTGTAATGTCTTAGTTAACAGTAATTATTTTGAGACAAATATTGCTTACACTTAGGGGTTCTCACCTGTAGTTAGATGTGATTCACTAAACATGAATTTAATCTGTGTCAATGCTCTGGAAGAAAACATGAAATCTTTGTGCTACAGATATCTTTGGTTGCTTAAGCAACTTGTTAGACATTGCAGGGAAAAACTGCTGAGTTCACATAGTTTAAAATAAATATGGATAAAAGCAGTTTGTTGCTTTATTGGCAGTGTGTAATTAACCAACAATCAGTGAACTGTGCATACAAGATCAGTAATACAAATAGGCAAACCATGCTAGAGATTTTTGAACAGTCTCCTGTAACTAATCCCAAAGCCTCCTTAGTGTACACATGTGCTCACACAGAAACACTCAGGCACACGTACGCACAGAGCTGGGTGCTCCCCCTCACTCATGGGTAGTACGGGTTACAAAAACACCCCCTCCCCAAGGATTGCAGGCTTCCCTGTTTACACATGACTCCTGCAGGAGATATGGATCCTCTACCTTTTTGCAGACCCCTGCAGCTCTCTACAAGTCATGGGCTGAACCACCCACCCTTGAGGCAGTTGTTTCCCCTCCAAGGTCTGTCCCTTCTGTTATGAGTTTTCACACATCATTTTTGTACTTCTTTTCAGTCTGGCTCCTGCTCTTTTTTGTAATATCCCAGTAACTGTTTAATCTGGTTGATAATCGTCTTCTGTAGCACGATCAGTTTGGGCCAATGGTGACAAGGCATTTTGCTGTGTTTCATACATGGACAAGCACAGATGCACATTTTGGACACGTCTTTATCTTCCTGGCTGACATTATCTGTGCCATTTGTCAAGGGGGTGCTGTACTTGTCTGTCAGGTCCGTAGTGGGGGAGAGCCCTCCTTGGGATGCACCTGGGCCACTGGAGCAGGGAGAGCAAGGGGCTTGGCCAAGCAGCTGCTTGCAGCCATGTGGCTGACACTGCTCAAACCAGAGTGAGTTGTGATGTTCTGGATGCATCCCACACAGTTGAAGGTAATGATAAGTGGGCAATAAACCTATTTCCTGATATCCTTCAGGCTCCAAAATCCTGAAATGAAATTAACAGTTGCTTTACTAAATGTCTTTTGAACACGTATTATGATTCTCAGAAAAGGCATCATAAATGGGACAGAAACAGCAAATTGGATCATTGGAAAAACTCTGCAGAGAGACCATCTGGACCTGGTGCTTTACTAGATGGTGAAGAATTTACATTTCACACTCCCACAGTTTACATTTTCCAAGATGATAAAGACATTTGGATCATTTTATTTTTTGGATGTTTTACATAAAATGAAGAGCCATGATTGAAACTGGAACTGGAGTCAGGAAATAACCAGATTGTGTACAATGTGGTAAAGTGCTAACAAATGCCACGTGTTATGTGATTAATTTAGTATAAATGCCAGTTATGGATTTCATTTGTCAGCAGTTGGCTTGGGTTTTGTGATTACTGGCCAATAGTTTAACTGATGATTTGATCTATAACAGAATCCTCAACTTCTGGGAATGAAAGAGGGTTGCAGTGATCATGAAATGCATTAAGTATACACAGAGCTGTTAGCTGCTAGAAAGGATACTGATATATTCTGGGGTTTTCAAGTAACTGATGAATAGCCTTGTCTCTCAATACAGTATGATTTATGGTGGTAAATCAAGATGGGGGATAGAACCATGGGACTGCTATTGTTTCAATATGTCTTCAGGCAGCATTTTTGAATTGCAGATACAAAGGTAAAGAAAACTCTGGGTCTGACTATAAATACATATTTCACTCTTGCCTCTGAGTCAATCTCTAATCGCTGTTCTTGGCATATCAGCACTGAGCCATGGGGAAGGGCCATCTGTCAGAAGTAATTGAAAATGGAGGCACTGACCATCTGTAGGTATTTAAGATCTCCTGACAGTTTTTACAAGTTGAAGGATAATCCAGTGTTATAATTTATAGTGTGTCTGCCTATTATCCTCTACATTTTTCAAAGGAATGCATTATTCTTGATCTGTTATCTTTCACTTCTGTAGCCTATCTCTATGTCACAAACTTATTTTCCCCCCTCTTGGAAGTTCAGTGTTGGCTGAAGTGACACCTGTAAATCTTTGTAAATTTGAGAATCTTTCAAAAGATGTGCTGTGTAAATTACAGGTCACTGTTACTGTTGGAGCTAGCAAGAAGCCTTCCCTAGAGCCTTAGGATTTGAGTGGGCTAAAATGGAATTCAGATCCAGTTTCTACTTTGTGAAAGTCAGTGAGTGCTATATTCCATTGCTCTTTCTTGTCCATATGGTGTAAATGATTTGGCAAGATATGCAAAGGTACTGTGCATGCAGATTTCCTGTATGTGCACAGCTATAGCTGGTAAATAGTATATAATAAAGTGCACTACTTCTAGGATCAAACTCTTGATTTTATCAAGAAATTAAGAAGCATTTGTAATGCTTACTTTACATGTTGAACAGTTGAATTTTATTTAAACATTTATTGGGTGTGTCAGTGTGAAGGAAACTAGCTCTATCATATGCACACACACAGAGTAAGTTTGCTTTCTTCCAGGAAAAAAAAAAGGCTGTTTGAATATTTTTGTTAATTATCTTTCTCATGCAGGCACTCAAATACTGTACAGGTGCTGAGCTTACATGGAGACAAAGGAAAGATACAGAGAATTTTAAATAAAAATGCAGTCCCAGCAGGATTTGAAGTACACTGCTTTGAAATACTATGCCAGAACTTTATTATCAAAGCTAAGCAAATTTTCTGAACATATTCAAGGTGCTGTTATGGTAAGTGAAGGAAGCCTGTGAAGTTGCTTTGGGTTGTTTGAGAATAAAAAGTAAAATACATTTACATTTCAGCAGATGGTTGGCAGAAACCAGAACACAGTCTTTTTTTGGGGGCAGGATCTGCATGCATGCAGACCACAGAGAAAGGAGACTAATGGCTTGTTAGCTATGCAACCTTGTGCTCTTTATAGGCAAACACTCCATCAGTGTTAGACAATGGGGAGTTGAGTATGGGATGCAATATGGAGCACAGAGCAGCTGACTATGAAAGCTATGTATTTGTGTCCCAGGGAGGCGAGGCAGGGAAGACACAAGAGTGTTCCACCCTTTCCATGTAGCATCTTCCTCTCCCTTTTGATCTTTATACTGAAGTGCCAGGAGAAGAGTGGAGGATATAGGAGCTGCAGAGTAGCAGCTGTAGAAGCTGTCTATGGCATGCTCAGCCCCAGCACCTTAGAGGCAGGGTGGTGTTGGCAGCCCTGGGTCCCGCAGCGTGCTGGTACTGCAGTGCTCTGCACACCTCGTAACGCCGTGAGAGTTGGACCAGCAGAGCTGTGACCATCTGCCTGTTCATTTTCCGAGCTGGAAGCTGGCAGCTGGTTACAGTTCTGGAAAGAAGGTGACTTTGTTCCTGCCACCTCAAGAGCCTGCCTCTAAAGGCCTGAAATGAGGTGCCAAAAAATATCTGTGAAAGACTGACTTT
>JAWWES010000115.1:91948358-91967438 GCA_035583135.1 Lophotriccus pileatus
ATTTTAATAAATTGTTATTCTGACTTATAATCTCTCTTTTGAGTTGAGCTCATTTCCCCTGCTGGGTAACTTTTAAAACCAGCACAGACCTGCCCCTGCATTTTCCTGGCTCTGGAAAGCTCAAGTGAGTTTATGGCATGCCCAGCCTACACACTGCACATGCCAGCAGGTCTGCTGCTGGGTCTAGTACATCCAGACACTTGGCAGAGTTTACCCTTTGTAACACAGGAACATCCAACTTAAGCTTTCTTTTCCTCATTTTACCACTTTGTACTATCTGGCTCCTGATCTCTTCCAAATTGGATTATCCTCTTATTCTTTCTAGTACCCCTGAAATCAATGAAATCAATGTAGTATAAGTGATGGTGAGGTTGTAATAGAGAAGATTAAAGAAATGCAATGGGTTTTACATGCAAAAATAAAGATCCAGTCCAAGTAACAGCGTGTAATCCAGGATACAAAAAGCACAAGGCAAAACTGATGGGGAAAATAGTACCTCAAAGTGAAGAGAGGTAAAAGACAAAGGGAAGGGCCAAGACAAAGTAACAGTAGTAAGTAATACAACAAAACAGCACACAAAGAGAAAAATTGTGTGTCTTGTTAAGAGAGTAGTGTTCTAGAAATCATGAGGAAGTGAACAAAAAGAGGGAAGACAGCATGAAGCAGGGAGGATAGAAACCTTTAGGAAAACTGAACAACAGAGAAACAAAGTTGAAAGCTGAGAATGTGGGAAACTTTTCCAAAAGAAAACAAAAAAAAGTACAGAAAAATGTAATAAAAGTGTGTGCTGAATTCATCCTGCTCAGGCTCATTTTCTCAGCAGCAGTGATTACTGCAGCCACCAGCAATGGAGGAGCTCTCAAGGTCATCTCATCTGACTGCCTACAGAGCAGAGAGCTTCGCAGAGCCAATAGTGTCTTCTGTTTGCTTCCCCCAGTTTAATAATGACTAAATATAAACTGAGCTGTTGTCAGTATGAGTTATGTTCTCTGTGAGCAGTAAAAGCCTGTGGTTTATCCTGACAATAAGGGGGACGGTGTGGAGGTGAGGGAAGTTGTAAGTTAAAGTGAGTATATTAGCAAGGACAGAAGCTACAATGATGGCCTGTTTCTACAGAAGCGATTCTTGTTTGTCTGTCCTTCCACAGTTCATCAAGAAGACAGGCCCCAAGGAGGCCTGCAAATAAACCCAAGCCTCCTGCAGAGCCCTGTCCTCTAATGTGAGACCAGACTAATTCCTCCATTTTCAGCTCTTTGGTTCTCTTTGTCTATGGGCTGCCCAGATAGGAACGTGCACAGCTCTGTATGGTGTGCTGTTGAATGCACACCAGGGTACCTCGGACATTCTGGCCCCACTGCAGATATTTTATTATAGCAGTTTGAGAAACACTAATATAATAAAATAAAATAAAATATAATATAATATACAACCCTGTTTTTGTCATGCATTACTCTGCATGAAGAGTTAGACAATAGGAACACTTAGGAGATCATTGACACCACAGAGCAAGTGTTCTTGCCTGAGAGGAGAAATAAAACTTGTAACAGTCCAGTGACTTTATTGCAACTTTGTTGAAAACAGAATAGGAGCAATTTACTCCGAACCCAACGGGAATGACATGCCACAGCTGAACCCTGTGCAGAATCTGCAGCCCAAGCCACCTCACTGTGCTGAGCTCTCAGTATGAATAACGGTGCTAAGCTTTGGAGGTTGCTTCTTGGTCATCCCCTAAGTGCAACACTGACTGCCCTGAAATGTATTTTAGAAGTTTCTGAAGTAAGGTAGAAATAGGTCTAACCATGGTTTAGATTTTTTTCTTCTAAAAGTAGGCACATAATTGCACATTCTGTGCTTCCCATTTCCTTGAGCAATAGAAATTTCTGTATCAGAGTATGGCATTTAGCCATGTAGTTCACTAGATGCAGCATTGCCTAACATCCAACATCCAACATTGCTTAACAAGACTGATCTTTTGTATGACAACATTGCTAAATATAACTCAGCTTCTGTTGGTCTCCACAGCACAACACGAGTAGCTCCATAAGAGCTGGATATCAAAAAAACCCAAAGAGACAGAGAAAGCATTCCTGACAAGAGGGCATGTCTCTCTCCAGGCCTATCCCCAAAAGGGAAGAGAGTGGGACGTCCTGTGAGAGTATGTCAAGATACAGAAGCCAACCCACACACTCATTGCAGGGGTTCTGGCAGCTCAGTTTTTAACAACCCCCAGTAGGGTGGCATCCCCATGTCAACCTCTCTGTCCCAGGAGAGGGGCAGAGGATGGCAGGACATGACCCCTCTGCTCAGAGGTGGCTACACTGCCTGCAGCCCTTCCACCTGGGCTGCAGGTGCTGAGACATCTCCAGTGCCCCAATGGAGGGAGAGGGGCCAGCATCCACCTGGCTCAGTGGAGTCAACCTCCAGCACGGACGTCTGTGCCTGAGCAGCTCAGGCCGGGCTCTCCTTGCAGCCTGCAGGCAATATAACTAATCAGGGCTAGGCTATGTTTCATCTTATCCTGGAATCAATGCCTAAAATTGTTCAGAAGAAGGAAACGCTGGACATGCATTTATTTCTTGAGTGACATTATAGAGAAATAGAAGGGTCTGGGGTCCTCTGTCTCCTATAAGGGAGTTCAGGTCAGCTGTAAGTGCATATATTGTGGATGTCTCAAGACATCTGAGACAAGTGATGCCAAATGCTTTGTCTGTGCAGCTATAGCTTAGGGACCTCCTGATCGCCACCCACAGATTTAAATCAGACACCCTTTTTCTAGCTGGGACAGCCAAGAATTGAGTAAAGGAATGCAGAGGGCTTGGCACAGGATCCACAGGCTTAAAACAGTCCACACTAGGGATTCCTCAAAAAATGAGTCTTTGTTTTTTTTCTGGATGATATGGAAATCAAAGCACAGGGATCTCTCTTCCTCTCCCTGGTTTTGCAGCAAAGTAGGAGATAGAGGGGGGAAAAAAAGTAGTTTATTTCTGTAGGCCACAGTTTGGTCAATACACTGAATCTGAAGCCCAGCTAACAAGGCTCTGTAGGGGAAAACCACATGTGAAACAACCAGCACTTGTTTGGACACTTACTTTATTTTCTGAAGACACAGTAAGCATCACTGAGTTTGCATTGTCTTAGTCCTCAGCCCTCTTCTGTCTGGCTCAGCCTGTAGCTCGCTAACCCCCACATCACACCCCCCCCAAAGCTTCTTCTGATTCATTATCAGGTTGAGGAGAATCTGAAATGTAGAAATTAGTCCATGGTGCATTAAGTGAGTTTCCTACCTAAAACATGGTGCATTAAGGCTTTTTACTGTGTCGCTGGTTTCTAAAAGCAGCTTAACCAAAGCTCAAAACTACTTCACATATTTTCAGTAGGAAATCATAAATCTTCCCCATCGTTTTGGCAGCCCTCTTCCTTCTCTGCCCTCCCATGAAATTCAGTTTTCTAAGCTGATTTCCATAATTCCTTTCACTGAGAATCTGTCCTGCTACTGTTGCTGGTTTCATGTATTTGACCATCCCACGGTGAAAGGGACCAGGCAGGATGTTTTTTTCCTCCCTGCAAGTATAGAGCATTTATGCCGGTGTTGGAGGAGAAGCATCATGTCCTCTTGCAGCATTCCTCAGGGCCGAGGGCTCCTTGGAAGGCACGTATTGCACGTGTGATCACCTGTGATCTCTGGGGAATGAACCTGCTGGTGCTTTCCCTCACCCTTGGTCAGTCCCGTTCAGTGAGTTCCCGGCGTCTCCCTTGCGCCGGGGTTGAGAGGGGCAGCGCTGACTGTAAAACGCGAGGATCAGCCCTCTGCGCCTTTCCCTTCCTGCCGATGGTGGGAACAGCTCGGCGCTGAGATCTGCTGTTTCTCCACGAGATGGTGGTAGATGCAAAGCGCTGGGCTGGAGCTGCCCGCGACCGCCCGCTGCCCTTCCTTCCCCGAGCCAGACTATCCCAAGCCTACGCCATCCGTGCGGGCACCCACAAAATGCAGGGCACTGTTTTCATTAGCGCTTAATTGTCTCCCTTCCTTCCTTCTTTACCTTTTGGTGTTACAATCCCTGCCCTGGATCTTCGGACTTGCTCTCCCTATTGACCCCAGTTCCCAGCGCTGCCGCTCTCCCTGCTGCGAGAGCCAGGGCTCGCTCCAGAGGCCCCTTCCAGCCTCACACACGTTGTCTCAGGCCGCGCAGAGAAGAGATGGCAGCTCTCACAAGCGGCTGCACATGGGGCTTGGTTGGGCAAAGCAGGATTATCTGCAAAGGGCAAGCAGAGAGAGTCCGTCTCACAGCCCGGGCTGCCCAGTGCTCTGGCACAGCACTCCTTAGGAACATCTGTCCTACAGAAAGTGCCTTCTTAATATGCTTTGCCTGCCTCAGAGTAGCCACCGCGTTACAAAAGCTGTGCAAGGAGGACAGCTCAGCTTTGAGGCTTCATTATAAACCACACAGAAAGATCTGGGATTGACTTTTTCACTGCAATGAAAACCAGTATGTTCCTTCTGTATTTGCAGTTCAATGTGGAAAACCGTAAGATAATGGAAAGAAAAAGCTACCATTCTTACGCCCAAACACACATTCCTTCCCCTGCGTGTTGGTGTGCTTGCTGTGGGCATGCCAGGCACGTGCTGGCCAGAGTGCCAGGGCAGATGCCAGGAGATGCACTGCCACAGTCCTGGAGTGTGCTTGGCACCAGCATGTGCTTGCTGCTGAATAGTAACTACCCCTTACAACTCTGACCCCCTGCTTATAAACTGTAATATCTCCCTCAACGTAGTTCAGTGTAAGAGCTTCTCCCAGGTAAGAATTTGGTATGAAATGTTTCCAAAAAAAATCAGATAACTCATATCACTGCAGGGGTCCTGGGGATGGAGAGTAGGATCAGATGGGACAGCCAGCCCCAGGATCCTGCCTCCAAAGGAGGCTGAGCTTGCAGGGACAGGCTATCACCTGCTGGTGACTGTGGCTTGCAGAGAGGACAGGTGAGTTTGAGTTCATCTGCACAGGGAAGAGTAGCTGGTATCCAGCGCTCATCACTGCAGTCTGCTCAGTGATGACATCAGAGGTGACCCAAAGGCAAAGTACACAAAGGAGGGAGCCCCCAGGACTGTGGCAGCCAAGTGCCTTGGGAGTGGATATGAGCAAGGGGGGGCTTGTGTTAGGCAACCTGTAAGACAGCATGCACACCACGTGTGTCAGCTGGGCCCGAATTCTGGGGCTCAATCCAAGATGCTGGCTGAGCTGCTGCTGTTGTGAACAAATTAGATCTTAACCAGCACTGGACAAGCCTCTCAGCTCATAGTTGCCTCCTGACCGAGATCTCTGCTGTTTGTGGGAAGCTGCTCCTTGGCTCTGCTCCTGTGCAAACTCAACAGAGTCACTTAGGTGGCAGGTGGTGTAAGAGGAACTCTTGGATCCAGAACAGAGAAGCACATGAGGCTTGGCAGAGCGCTGGGGTCTTACAGCCCTGCCTCTCACAACTAACTCTCACAGCAGGAAGATGCAAACTTCAGCTGCCCTGGCAGACCAGCTTGTCTGTGGCTACAGGGGATGCTGAAACCCCAAAAATGAGCCTGAACATGCAAGCTACGTGGCTGTTGCTAACACACAGTACTGGCATACTGTACGACCGAGGAACTGTGTGCTGTTGTGTCTGCTTCATTAAAAGAATCACTTCTTTTTTCAATTAAAGCCTGCATTTTTTTCCTGCAGCATCAAATCTCATGTTTCTTTTCTAATGCATTTTATAATCAAACTGTCAAAATTCTTCCAGGCAGAAGTTAGTAATATCAGCCACCCAGTTTGGTTATAGCAACACTGACCTCACCTGGGTGGCAGGACTGATTCTGAGCACTTTAGAGACACACTGGTGCTGGATGATACTCAGGAGCTGCTGTCAGAAACTGATACTGAGTGAACAAAACACAGTATTTGCTTACATAAGGAAACAAAACACTGAAGATATTCTGTACATGCCTTAGCTACTCTCTGCTTTAGCCCTTCGGTTCAGTTAAACCTTTGCAACCTCATTTGTATAGCCAAGCTGTCTTGGCATATTACTGGGTTTGGCTCAAGTAGCCAAACTTCATTACACAGAAAGAAAATCTGAGATATGTGCAGCCATAAAATAGATTCACTGAAGTCACCCAGTTAAAAACAAAGACTTATCCAAACCACAACCGATCCCATGTTGATGCTTGAGTCTAAATTTTCTCAGGGTTCAAGGCTGAGGGAAAGAAAGATCTAAGCTACATACATAGCTGGTAGTGCAACCTAAGTTTTTGGACTGCCCAATGCATCTTGCCATCTCAATACTGGGTTTATTTATCATTTATATATATTTACTTTTTTATATTTTACTTTTGTCCAATTAGCAAAAAGCTAGTTAGCAAAAAACTAATTGCTCAATTAGCAAAAAAGCCAAAGCTTTGCTTGCCAGGTGTGTTTTGCAGGCTGGGTTTTCTTTAAAGTTTTCAGCCAAAACTGTTCACATGTCTGATAGCACCTTTTTTCCTTAACGTAATCATGGCCAGGTTCAAGACGAGCAAAAGCCCACATCCCCCTCCCAACACTCCAGCAATCTTTGAAAAGCTGTGGTGCTTTTTTTTTTTTTTTTTGGTTGGTTGGAAGAGGGACTTGGAACTGGACAAAACAGTAACCTTACTGCTGAAATGGACGTTTCCTAGTCTCTGAAAATTTGGCCAATTCCTGGGGCTTTGGATAAAAACCAAGCCAGCTGCAGTTCATGTGTGCTCATCAGAAGCCAGCTAGAGATTGCAGGCTTCATTCTCTGGTGAGTTCATGAGCACGGGATATGCTCCAGGACCTGAAGTGGGAATTCCCTAGAACTTGCATCAGGCCACAGCAACTCTAAATCCAGATACTCGAAAGTATGGATTTTTAGCTGTTTTTTCAAACCGTTTGCTTCCAGGCTACATGAAGTGACTGCATTCAGAGGAGGTGAGACATGCAAAAGGAGGAGATAACTTGGAAAATAGACTTGGAACAGACAAAAGGAACCCTGGCAGAGAGCTGGGGGACCCCAAGTGTGTGAAGACTGGGGTGGGAACCAAAGGATGAGGAGACTGAAGCACAGCAAAGAATGGAGGCAACTGGGAAGTGGCACCTGAGGAAAGGATGTGAAGGAACTCATTTTAGCCTCTCTTTGCACATTATTCTGAGCTCACTTAAGAACACTTGAGCTCACTCAGAAGGCCTTCCCATACATTACTGACTCTGTGTTAAATAAAGCTGCCTATGAAGACAGAATCACACATTTCCTTCTGACACTGTCATGGTGAATATTATTAAAAAAAGCACCAAAACTTCAAGCGCCAAAACTTCATATTACAAACAGAAGACCAGAGCCTGGATTATTCAATCCAAGAAGTACATTTGTTGTACAAGGAGATTGCTGTATAGTGGTGTGTGCATGCTCTTTATGTGTTCCTGTTGCCTTCTACAGCAGCAAGTCCTAAATTCTTCTGTAAGCTGTGCTTTATTTAGGTCAGGCATCTAAGGAACAAGGGATGCAAAACTTCACCTCCATGTGTGTGGAGGGATTTGGCCCGAGCTGAGGAGGAGTGGAGGGATGAGAACCCGCAGCGTGGCAGACCTTTACCCAATTATTCTGTGGCATCATTTGATACTAAAGTTACTCCAAACTTTGAGGGTTCAGGAGCACTCCTTCCTTTCTAGGATGTCATATAATTTTGAGAGGGTTTTTCTTTTAAAGCCTCAAATTTGTCTTACTATTAAAAAAGGAATGTGAAGTTCCCATTTACTTCAGCTGAGTGTGGTGTGGCCCTGGAGACGCTGCCTCTGCCACGCACAGGGTGTGAACCCTGTGGTGCTGCCAGAGCCCACCGCTCGTGCTGAGAGTCCCTCTTCAAACTGGCACCTTGTGGTCTCACTGTGACTGCAGCTCCCTGGTTTGTCTTGAGTTCCCTTTCCTGGCTTCTGCAGGGCTGGTTGACAGGCCACCTAGGCTCTATCACTGTGGCCAGCATCCTCAGGGCCGGTACATGTCCCTGTTCACACCTTTGCTTTCACACATGTTGTGCTGTCAAGAATAATTGTTAGTTTTAAACCGTCTGCAAAAGCAGCAACCGGCATTCCAAAGGGATGCACAGGATGAGCTGGTGACAGCAGCCACTTGGCATTTCCAATCCTGCAGTGCAAAAGGGGATGTGTTCTAAGTATTTTGACTTCTTGAATCTCTTGTGGTTTTGTCAGGAATACAGTTGACATATCAGGATATGTACGCACAATCTCTTATTACTGTTTAAACTTAGAAAACAATACCATATCCTGTGCCAACAGGACTACTAAGGGCTATGCAAAATTATTTGTCAGCTCTTTGAAATACCTTTCCTTTTCTGGACAATAAAAACACCGTTTCTCCAGCAACTTCTATTTCTCTGTCTTTAAACAGCTGTGAATCAGGTTATTCACCTATGATTACAAGTGAGTCCTAGCTACAAGTGCGTGGTTTTACAAAGAAGTATTTCTGCACTTTAATTTAACTTTCTTGGCTGTAAAAACAGTCTGTGTTTTTTGAAAGTCTTTTCAGCACTTGTCAGTGTGTGACCATACTAATGCAATCCTTTACGATCAACAGGAATTTATTAAAGCATCTTGATGTCAAACCAACTCTTTTTATACCTTGCACAACAAGAAGTGAAGACTTCTCCATTTACAGAAGGCAAATAGTGCTCATAGACTATACAGACTAGAGGCAAATCTTTATAGTCTCTTTATCACACAAGACTTTAAAAGACTTGGGTGCAAACTAGCATAAAGGCAATGCCATTTTCTGAACCTACAGTGTTTATGCTAAAAGTGGAATAGGATACTGTAGGAAATGCAAATGCCTGTTAAACCATAAGTGACAACCTTAACGAGGGACTGTTATGCATACAGCATGAAAGCTAATTTAACTTAATACCTCCAGTTCAGGTTTCAGCCTCGAGTACACTGCATATTCTTCTATTTGTGCCTAACAATGTTGCACAGCATTTGATACTTTTGGGATCATTACAGTGTCAACTCTCCCATCTTGGCCAACTGCAAATTAAATTCTCTGTAGCTGTTTCCTCTGTGGTCCCAAATGGATGAAATTGTTGCACAGCTGAGTAAGGCCAGGGGCCAGTTATATCCAAAATTGAAGACTGGCTTGGCAATTTCAGCCTTCTTGTCTCCAAAGGAGACACGGAAGGAGGGCCTTGGTGTGGGGAGTGGGACCACAACAGCCATAGTGGTGGCAAGGTCTGCTAGTGCCCATGAAGTGTCAGGCTCATTCCTAACATAGAAAGGCACTTCAAAAATATGGCACTTCAGGGTGGAACCCTCTCCATTTTCCTCTTTCTATAAGCATAGCCTGGAGGCCACAGCTGCCTGCACACTGGTGTGAGCTGTGGGCCATCTCTGGTTCCACCTTGTTCATAGGGCAGTTCAGAAATGCCCCAGGGCTGAAGCTGAACGCAGACATCCATATACCCAGACAGTGTTTTCGGCACCAGTTACAGTCATGCTGGCCCTACAAATCTTAAAATCTTTTCCAACCTTGTGAGGTGAAAAGCAGCACTGGGGATGCCCTGAGGACACGGAGTGGTGGGGAAAGTAAAACAGCTCTGGTCTTTCTCAGGCCAGGAGTTGTTGAGACCGTATGTCCTACTTCCCATTCCATCGACTGTGCTTTGATGCCCAAAAGTAGGCATAACCCTCCAACTTGTTGCTCATCCATGTTTCAAAGCACCAATGAGTCACAGTCCACCTTATGGAGAGAACACCATATCCTGTACACCTTGCAAACAAACCACGTGGGCTTTAGGATCTACCACTCTCCAAAACCCTTTGTACTGGCAGCCCAGTGATGGTGATGCCTATCTTAGTCTGTAGTGGTGGGACTGGGGCTTGAGGGGCCTGTTTTCTGCAGAGGCTTTGTGGGGAGCCTGGCAGCTCAGACCAGCAGCCCTGTCTGCCACTGTACGGCCAGAGAATTGGCAGCAACTTCTGCCCTTGAACATCTGCATCCTCTGTAGGTTCTCTGGGCCAGTCGGGCAAATAGGTTGAAAAGGCTCTGGTTCCAATTAGTCACACGGGGAACACAAACAGAGGCATCAAAACATCCTTCGCAGGCAGAATGGCTGTGAAATAGTTTGTACAGGCATAACTAACTGAACTTTCACATCACAAATACGACCCAGGAACAAGTCCCTATTTTTCAGAGGTACATCTAATCTTTGCACTTATGGCCATGCAAACTGCCTAACAGGGTAAAGCACACTCCGGCAGAGACAGGAGTGAGATCCATCCTGGGTGTCCAGTACAGCTGTCACAGAGTCCCGGAATGGTTTTGGTTGGAAGGGACCTTAAAGACCATCTAGTTCCAACCCCTCTGCCATGGGCAGGGACACCTTCCACCAGACCAGGTTGCTCAGAGTTCAACAACCGTTTTCTCAACAGCAACACTTCCTTCCAGTCCACCAGTAACAGACCCCAGCCTTTCCACTGGCTCCTGCCCACCAAATTTGGTGGCTTCTCCCCACCAAATGCCTCCTCCTAAGGAGAATGTAGCTTGAAAGAGGTGAGTGTCAGTGGCTTGTCTGTCAGCAGTTTATCGCGCTGAAAACAAACAGGGAAATTCTTCAGGTCCAGAAGGAGAATGGAGGAAACCCAAGATTAACATCAGTTTGAAAAGTGCTGAGGGACTCCTCGAAAGGAAAACAACAGACCAGTCAGCCTGGGGTAGGGCTGCAGATCTGGGACTGAAACTGAACAGGTGGGAGAAGAACTCAATATGCTGACAGGGAAACTGCTCCCCACAAAAAAATAAATCTTCTCTGGAATCAATCAGATGTAGTCATGCCTGACTGGAGCTGATGTTTCTAGTTGTTTTTTTTTTTTTTTTTTAAATTAGATTATTGTTGCTTTTCCTTCTCTAGATTTGTTCTGTGTTTTGTTTTACTTGTGTAACTTTTGCCATTATACAAACTTAAAGCAACGATTTCTTCCTTTTGTCTTATGCTCAGCATACTGTGCAACTCAATTCACTGGGACCACAGAGCTCCAAATTGATGAGACAGGCAAGAACAAGAAAATGAGGACAAGAGCAACCCCGCTGTGTTTGCTGCAAGCCCTGTCACCAGAGCCACTCTGCTAAAAAGTGACCTAGAACTGCAAGTTAGGGCCAAACTGTGGTTTCCAAAGTTAGAAAGGAAAAGCCTTTATAAAGCAGGTGCCAAGATCTTGAACCTATTAGTTGGTTTTCTATTGCCTTTCTGGGCATGGTTGAAATTTCTGTCATTAAAAGTGTTTTTTATTTGGAGGTGGTGGTGGGAGAAGTATCTTTTTTTAAAATTTGTAACACTAAACCAAAAATCCCAAACCTGCTCCTGGTCTCTTTCATTATTCAAACCCAAACTCGTTACCTCTCTCTCCTTTGAAGTGAGTATATATATTCTATGCATGCTAAAATACAAAAATAATCGGGGCCAATTTATAAGTACTAAAAGAAGTTTTACAGTTATGCTACATTTGACTGAATGGAGAAAAAACAAGTATTACAGTAAGAAAATACTTCAGAGGAGCCAGCAAGCAGCAAGCTGGAGCTGCTCACATGTCCTCCTCAGTAATTTCTTCACTCTATTATCACTCAGTGTTTTCTGACACTTCACTTTTTGTGTTCTCTGTTATTTAAGTTAATGCTTCCTTACCAGCTCTTCCCCAAAAGTAAACACAAACATATCATTGCAGAATTAGCACATAGTGGTGGTCTTGCAAATTTTACATACAGTGTGTGCACATGAACAGAGCAGTACTTGTGTAGAGGGAAATTGCTGTTATTAAAGGCACTGATACAGCTGGCAAAGGACGTTTTTGAAATATGCGTCCTTCTGAGATTTAACACATCACTAAAACTCTGGTGGGCATTTGCTACCACGATATACTTCAGGTGTTTGTTTGCAATACCTCTTTCCTCCCCTTGGGTCTGTCCACACTGTCTGCCAGTGTGCCAAGCCAAGGCCTATTGCCATCGAGGTCAATTCAGGGACAGAACTGTGGTCCTGCACACTAATGAACATTATTAAGCTTGTTAAGTTGGTACAGGTGCTCATGGGTGCAAAGCTATTGCAGTTTGACCCACCTGGTGGTGTGTTGCATTGAACAAGCACCAATCAATTCTGATGCATTTCTAGCTGCATATGAAAAACATCACCAAGTTGTTTTCTTTCAGATGACTGCTTCTCACACAAGTCTTTCCATCGAGGACTTAAAACCACACTCGTAGCCTTTGTGTAAGCAGTTCCTATTGACCAAGCTACAAACACGAAGGTGCAGAAGAAATTGAACAAGTAGACAGGACAGAAAAGTTGAATGAGCATTGGCTCTTCTTATTTTAATGAAGAAATATTTCAAGTTAATATCAGTGCATATTTAGAAATAGCATGTGATACTCCCAATGCCAAATACATCAGCAAATTACAGTTTCAAAATTTTATAAATGAATGGCAAGAAAAAAAAAAGATTAACAAAGAGAATAAGGTTCAAAATAAACATCCTGTTTGTTTGCTGCACTGTGTCAATTATATTCCTGGTACTTATACAGCAAGAGTAATCCAGTATTTCATGGTAATTAGGCTCTCCAAAATAGCAGTTATTTTCCTACAAATGAATTAAGCGGTTTGCATTTATTTTTGATGTATAATTAAATGTTATTCTTAGCTGTTACAAAGAAATTTAGTCATGTCAGAGTAAAATTTCATTCCATGACTGAAAAAATCACACTAACATAGGAACACTGCCTTCTGGTTATACCCACTGGTAACAGTCAGCTGAGAATAGGAAGAACTACATGTAAGCACATTTGGCTGTTACATAAAATGGCTTTTTTTTTTCTGTTTCACAGCCTCATAACAATACTGTTTTTCAACATTGTTCCCAGTCATTGTTTTTAAAATGGTTCATCAACATATCCTGAATCAATCACCGATATAAATAACTCCAGTGACAAAATCCATTATGAAAGGACACAGAACTTCAAACTGAAAGTTGTACTGAATGATTTTAAGGTGGAACTGTAATTACTCCACAAGGTTAAGAAAAAAAAAAAGAGAGAGAAAGAAAAACACACAGTAAAACCCCTATCTTTAATTAACTGGCAATGATGGAATCTGAAAAACTGAGACATAATTTAAAGAGATGTTTAATTCACAATGGACTCTAAAGCAAGACAAATTGTACTGAAGCTAGAGAGAGATGCACATTTAAAGCTTGCAAGTGTTATATAAAAATATTTCTAAGTTCTTTCATTTTGATACAAGGAGTCCAATTCCCTAATGGCAGAAGATAAAATACATCCTCTTTCCTACCCCACTGCTGTACATATAGACTGTTCCCCGGATATCAGGAAATAGCTTTTCCCCAACAAAAATGCCAGCCTTGGGAATCACAGACTTTCTGATAGTCAGAGTTTGTTGATTTTGCTTTTTAAAGCATACTTTCAAGAAGGTGAAATACTGACAAGGATATGCATTTTGTTCACTACTAGTCTACTGTGCAAATCATATACATTGACCCTGTAACTTCAATCCAACTGCACTCTGCATCACCTAGAATGACTGTGAATCTTACTGTGATACTACAGCATGGAGATGACTGCCAGGTTATGAAACACGAGGCTAAATCAGATTAGTGGGAAAGGCACATGCTTGGGATTTAGCAGGAACACCTGAAGGTTCCTTGTTACCGTACCCTTATGCTCCTGAAGTTACACTGATAATTCTGTGCACTACCTAAACAACAAAGTTTGCTTCCAGAAAATTGTGAGGTAACAGGAAACTTCTGCTTATGGCACGTACACATGAAAGGTCTGTGAGTTCAGCTGAAACACTCGAGGTGGTAGGGATAACAGACACAAGGGAGGCTACAGTCTGATTAGGCCAGAAACAAAAACTTGACATTTTGTTACACTGCATACATTCCTTTTATGCACAAACACGAGGTGCGCAAAAAAAGCTGTTTGCTCAGTACAATTTAATGTTTTGCATATGTAAAATAATCATCTAATACTGCAATATAATCAAAAATCATGCACTAGATAAACAGAGCTGCTTCCCCATGAACAGTAGTTCTCAGGAACATTTTATTCTGCTTCAGGTAACATCTCATGATTTGCCAGCTTACGCAGTCCCTTTTAAAGAACACAGTATTTAGCTAAAATTGAAGAGCAAAATTAAGAAAAAAAAAGAAGTTTTGATTTGATTTGTGATACAGCTGGGACAGACGCAACTGAGCTGCTGCAATGAACCAAAGAATAATGAAAATTCAACATGAATATCAGAAGAATAAATATATACCCTAAATTAAGCTCTGTAAATACATTCACAGGTCCACTTAAGACACCCTTATGCGTAATTCATACTTCTTCAAATCTGCAGATAGAGATGGATGTTAGTTCATGGGGAGAGCAATTTATCATATGACTCGGTTTATCTGTCATTATTCCAGCAAAAATCAGTAGCAAATCTGAAAATCTACATTACTTTTCCCCAGACCAACCACACAGAGGCTTAAGTCACAAAATCTGTTATTTCCAATATTTGACAATAAGGCTTTATTTACACTTTTTTTTTTCTATAAAGTCAGGAAAAGGTTTGGTGCCATGTGCAAGAAAAGACTGCACATTTCACTGACTGGAGACTAACATCTGCTTATGGTTTAATGCTAACCCAGAGGCAGCCAATTAAAGTCCCATATATCCATGTTTTTACATAAAGTTTCCTTCCAGATTCTGTCAGAAGCATACTAGCAGTCAGGCCACCTAGAAACAGCAAAGATGGCAAAGTTTTCTTGAGGCTTAGTTTGGAATGAACACTTTTTCCAGGGAACTTATTTCTTCTTTTAGAATCCTTCGCATCATAAAATTCTATTAGTAACCTAAAAGCAGAGAAAAGGTGATGGTTAAAGTCATACAGGAGCGCAAGGTATTTTAAGCAACTTACTTTCCTCCAGTAACTGCTTCTAATCCCACATTATTTAACAAATGGTCTTACCATACGTAGCAGCTCATCTGTAGCAAGTTGAAACAATGAGTACACCTTATGGACATGTTGCATGTCAGAGTACTCAACCTGAATGCTTGTAACCAACACGAGCATATTTTCCTTGGGGACCAATTTTAACAGTGACCATAAAAACTGGAAAGAATCCTTTTCATTCAGCATTTAGCATAAAAGCCCATAGCACTGGGCAACACTGCAGGACAAAACAACACACGGATAATCACTGAACACCAAAGGAAGAGGAAAAACCATCTTCATAAAATAAACTAATAAACAACAAGGGCTCACAGGACGCTAAATACATTGGAAGCTAAATGTGCAAGAGTAAGATGCTACACCACTGGTTTAGTAGTAACTTTTTTCCTCCTACTTTTAAAAATCTTGAATAAATGGATCTGGAAATTCTGGAGTTTTAACTATCTCTAAATTTGCCTGATAGACTCCTTTGGTCCAAAGGAAAGACGTTGCAGTGAACAAGAGCCTACGAGACAGAGATAATCAGGGTTCAGTTTTGCTTGTCTTCACCAGACAACTAAAGGCATGGACACTGGACAGTCTTTTATTTTATGTATCACCTCCTTGTCTATATCAATTAAATTCAGACTTTCTTCCTTTCAAAAGTGAAGAAAAGAAAAATTTTTTACTGATCTTAAATGTCTAGGACACTTTAGTAACAGTGCCATGTTAACAGTCATGTTAACTTTTACATGAATTCAAAATTCACAGGAAAAATTAATCCATTTTTTACTTCCATGGAGTGAGAGAGTGGCAGAACAATTTTAAAGCAGAACATAACTGAAGAATCAGGGAAATTTCTCTCTCACACAAAGTATTCAAAGATTTAGAAAGTAAACAGATGTAGCTCCTTAAGTTGGACTTAATGGCAAATAAAACCATCATCTCTCAAACAATATTTAAAACCCATACTGAGGTATAAAGTCCTTCCAGAGAACAAGGTCCCCTAGGATCTGATGCATATGCTCACTAGTGAGCTTATCTGGAGATGCTGGAGGGAGCCAAGCACTTTAGTTCTGCTGCTATTAAAAAATGGACAAATGAGACCTGTACTTCATCTCTTTTCCCAGTGAAGGTAGGGATTTTGGGGTTAACTGTGTTCTTATCCAGTTGCTGTCTGGATGAAAAACATGTAAACAATTTTGGCAGAAGAGATTAGATCAAGACCTGCCCCTAACTCAACACTGATTACAGGGACAGAATCACATTGCTTTTTTTGCTTGCCTACCACAGGCATCTTACATTCTTGGCTGCACAGGACTCAACTACAAGCAGATACGAGTCTTGCCTGGAACACAGACTCACACCTCTTCAATCTAAGGAAGGTCAAAACCCCAAGAATCCCAATCTCTTGAGCAAAAGGTTTAAGCACAAGGTTCTGATACATTATATGCACAGGAATACCAACATCACTCTCTCTTTAGAAAGTCTGACAGCTGGTACTGCAGGTAATACAGAAATCATGGGTGTATCTGTTAATACAAAAGAAGTAAGACAGATTGTTGAAACAGGAAGTTCGACATATTTCTACTCACTTATCCTTTATTTCAAAACGTTCATGAAGCCACCTTCTCATATATATCTGCTCTTCTGGAATGTCCTTCAGTTCAATTCGGTCAATGAAAATATGAACTCTTGGGCATTCCTTACAAAGAAACTCTAAAAAGAGAGCAAAACAACAGAACTGAGCCACAAAAACACTGCAGGGCATTTATTTGTCTAAAATACACCAAAAAATTAGTCTGTGCATGCCTTGGAAGCCTAACTTCAGTGCTTAAAAGCCTCCCTTCCTTACGGTCAGATCCTGAGTGCTTCGCTGACCTTAGAAACCACCTGGCCCACACACTTCAAACAGTGGACCACGATCATGTGCAACATGGAAGAACTGTCCTAAAATGCACCCTGCTAACTGTAAAAGGCTGTGCTTGGAAACATTACGCTCTACCTCAGCAGAAATCTACTCATTCAGTAGTGTGGGATGCAGTAACTTTGACACTGTAGTTAACCATCCTGCAATTTTGTTAGTAGTCCTCTTTGCTTGTCCTTTTTAAAATCTAAATTTTGTTGCTCATGGATTGGAGTTACAGTGATTTCCCAAAGTGTATCCGGAAGAAAATATGCTTCAGTTTAAGCAATAATCTATAATTACAAAGCATAAGAAGGCAAAAGACTCAGAACAAAAAGATGCTTTCCATTTTGTATCCCTTCATTTTTCTTGCATCTTACAAACCTCGAAACAGTCCTATTGCAATTCCACTCCCCCATGTTCTCAATTTGTCCCTTGGAAAATTTACCAAGCAAGTATTAATGAAAAACAAAACCCCATTACTCAAATAGCCTTGTGGGATTTCTTACAACTAGTAAGTGGCAAAAATACTGTGCATGACTATTGTGATATACCCCACACTGTAAAATATTATGCTTATTGTAACCACTGTGAAATCCTGTGCAGTGTGTATTGGTAACCATCTGCATTTACCAGTAGCAAGGGGTGCTGCAGTAACCATGGCATCCCTGTACTGAGAGATGCATGATGTGAGGATGGAAGTCTTCAGAAATTTGGATAGTCTTCATATTTTGGAAAGGGACCAGAAGTGCCTTCCTACAATACAGACAAGCAACAAATATAACACAGAGAGGGTGGTCCCTTTAGGTTGTTGACATTTTTGGACAGCAGTGCAGATGTACAGAAGACTTTGACCCGTAACTGTTAGGGGTATCTTGAGGAATGAATGTGCAAAATAATTGCTGCGGCATGTACATCTTTATTGTTGTCTGCCAAAGCAGATATCCCTGTATTTATTTTTCATCTTTACAGGATTACTGATTTGTAAGGACTTTGCTGTAAAAGCAGTCCTTATCATATACTAGAAATTGCCTTAAGGAATTTTAAAAGCC
This sequence comes from Lophotriccus pileatus, assembly GCA_035583135.1. Classification (NCBI taxonomy): domain Eukaryota; kingdom Metazoa; phylum Chordata; class Aves; order Passeriformes; family Tyrannidae; genus Lophotriccus; species Lophotriccus pileatus. The sequence goes on from JAWWES010000115.1 coordinate 91,966,333, forward strand.
TGTTCATGCAAATGTGTGTGTGTGCTTGCAGAAGGGGAGGGAAGAAGAAGAGATAAAGAGATCACTGAACTCTTATGGCAGCTTGTTGCACAAATCTGTAAGGTGCTGTGTGTGGTTCTGTCCAGAGTTCATGCAAAGAGAGCCCTTCACCAAACCGCACCATAACATAAAGGGAGCAACACGGCCCCGCACCATCAGCTGGGGAAATGGCTGAGGGCTCCAGCCAGGCACAAGGCCACCTCAGCCATGCAGCAGCCAACACAGCTGTCACCAAGAGGTTCCTGGTAGAACCTTCTCCTAGCTACGGCTATTAGATGACAGGCAAGTTAAGTACTTGGAGTCCAGAATGGCAGTACATGTAGACATTTTCTTCACGTTTATGTGCAGTGCTTTTACTAACCACAAAGAAATCAGTTTTCTTTTATCTAAAAGAAGGTTTTTCCTCTTGCTTTAATGGGAAGAAAGGATTTTCCAGGCCTGTTTCTCCAAAGATACTATTCAGGCCACTATATGAAGGTCATTGACTATATGATCAGCTAAAAGCATACTATTAATATTTTAAAATGACAGATGTATTATCCATGTCTTAAATGCTTATGATACTCACTGATGTACAAATCCTCTTTTGAATGGCATTACTATTAAGTGGAACATTCTAACAACATCCAAAACTGTATCTAGAAAACAAATGCCTGGGAGCCAGATGATACAGTCTTTTTTTTGCACCAGACTCCTATAAAAAGCATCTATGGTATGCATAGCTTTAAAAGATACTTCAAACATTCTGTGCATTTTCTAGTGTATGTTTCTTTTTCTTCATAGCACATAGGTTGCTCTGCATAGGAACAAACAAGTCTTTACTGATGTTACTTATAACCTCAATTATAAATTATTAAGGGAAATTATAAGCCAATCAAAATTCAAGACATAAGTATTTCAAAAGAAACACCTTACCCCTGCCCCAAGCTGAAATGTAGCAATTCTACAAATCTACTTGGACAGCAAAAAACCTCCACAAATATCTGAGAGTGTGGCAGTGAGTCCACACACACAGGATGGAAAAATCCTGGGTTTAATGTTGTTTACACATGTTTACAAGAATGGCT
>JAWWES010000115.1:91967538-92181339 GCA_035583135.1 Lophotriccus pileatus
TTTCAATAAACTTCCTCTTTCGCCCGCCCCTCTGTGTGGTCTCTGTGATTCTCTCCGGGGTTTCCTGGACCACGTGCCAGGGAGGCAGGGTGGGAGAGCATGCCCTCCAGATACTAGGCCTGAAAGCAAGGCCTGAGGGCTTCCCCTTTCCCAATCAACCATCGCATGAGAGTTGCTGCTTGCTTTCCACCTTGTGCCCAAGTTCCAATGCAAGTTGACTCTTACCACTTCTCACCCTGGTCTTCTTCAAACACTCTAAATTGTGTCCCCATATGTGAAATCCTACAACTTTGTCATAATTTCCCACCTTTGTAAATCCCAACGCTTTCTTCCATAGCCTTACTCTCCCTTGCAGTTTGAGCTTAGTACAACCTCACTGAAGGCTGTGGGATCTGCTACTGCAGGTGTTCCCCTAGAGAGGGTCATGATTCCCACACACTGATTCAAGGCCCTTTTATCCAATGTCTGGGCATCCAGGACACCTGCAGATAATACTGTAATGCGTGCAATCAAGCACATCAGGGAATCTGACTAGTCTTTAATTATCCAATTCGTATCAGGGTTTAATGCAACTACTCCAACATTTTTTCCCCAATCTACAACGTCACTGCAATCACATAAGAACACCAGTGGATAAGGACAATATATTGAGGTCGATTTTGAGAAGAAACAGATGGATTTTATCACCACAACCTCTAAAGGTTAGTGGTGGTCCCATGACTCCTAATTTCACATTAGCTTAACTCCCCAAAGACTTATGCAATTAAGCTAAGAAACAAAATCTTATTGAAGCAATTTATTATGTTCAAATTACATCTAACTTCAGGGACACTAGCCCTTAAGGCCAACATCTGACAGGCTTTTCAGATTCCTACACTTGCCAGGATTTGTTATAATTAACAGGAGGAACAAGCAAGCCTGAACTTTCCTTCAAGAGACAAAACATAAGTGCAAACCATGCATTACAAGCAAACATCATGTTGGGGACAGCATTAGCCAACTGTGTACCAATAGGGTTAAATGAATGCTAACAACTTGTGTGGGAGCCAAGTGGATTGACTTTCGTGTGGGAGATAATTTCCTAATAAAACTTTCTAGATGGCTAAATAACAGATACAAGCACAGAATGTTTATAATGCTTCTAGTGGCCAACCACAGAAGAAGGAAGGAATTGTAAATAATAAGGTAGATTGAGCATTTTTTTTTTCTTAAACTGTGACACTGTGTCCTTCCTTCTGTGGGATGGGTTTCACACTAACACAGGGCTGAAGGATTCAGTGCAGTATTAACAAATGAGGTGCAGCAGTCTCCAAGAAAGGAACTGGATTCACAGGATTTTTAATTGCAAACCCATGTTTGGAGCTTCCACAAAATTCTAACAGTTCTCAACTCCTCACCTTCACAAGCCAATTAATTCTGTTTGGAATTACCAGCATTACCAGGGAAACTGAGGGAAAAGAGAAGCTCCAAAGCACAGACATATCTTAACCGAGAAAAGACATAGAAATGGCCTCAGATCACCTTCCCCTTAATACAACCACAGAGGTTCATTTCACCACTCCAAACTATTTGCCTTGCCCCTTAAGAAAGTTGTGACAGTGGCATTACACTTAAGCAGATACTCCAGTTTTCAATTACTAATGAGGTCTATTTTTATATGCACTTTAAATATGACAGCAATAAAGTAGCTCAGATTTCAACCTCCTACATCGGCTCTTCTACTGCAATGTAATTATTGCCAAAGTCCTTCAAAATTAAGAAAGGACAAACTGAAGCCTGACATCATCATGTTCACTTAGAGAGTCCACAATTCTCTCCTGTTTTAACAGATTTCAGTAATGTTTGTGATAAATTGATAGTGATATCAAAGGAATCTGCAATCTGAATAATGTATATTTATTCTAACTAGCCTTTCAAATATTTAAAAGTATGTCTCTTCAGGAAGAGAACATCATGTGTTGCGGTGTGTATAGTTTTACAGCAGGCAAAGACATGACAGCAAAGATATTCCTCTCTGAACTGTAGATGCTTTCTTCTCCACTTCTTAAATTTTCACTAGATTGGACTTTAGTGTTTAGCTATAAAAGCAGTTTGTAAAATATCTCCTCCTCAAAGAAAGAAATCCCATCTCTCCACTTCCATTTACTTTGTACATCAAATTAACAATCAAACAGAAAAACAAACACAAATTTAAGTGCTGCATTGTTTCTCAGCTTCATGTGTTCCATCACCTCAAGTTGAGCTGACAGGAAACTATTTCACAACTTGCTCTAACAAAATAAAGCAGCAGTACAGCAAAGTGGCACCAGACAGGAAAACAAACATCCAGGGCCAGCAAAGGTTGCTCAGAGTTAACCTGGACAGCAGTGGAGGAGCAGGAAGCACCAGCACCTGAGGTACTGCTGATGTAGGGAAGCATGGAGGGGGTGTTGTGCAGGCTAGACTGAAGCTCACAGCCAGGAGGGAAGCCTGGGACCTGAGGAATAGGCCTTTCAGGAATACTGCTAATCCCCCGTGCAAGGCCTGCCATGCACACAGAGATCAGGGCCTCCATGCATCCAGAAGGGGCACGGCATAAGGAGTAAGTGACCTGGGGGCTGGGGGATGTTCTGAGGTGGGAAACGGGATGCACCTGAATCATTATTAAGCTGCAAAAACTGAAGAAGTTAGAGACTGGCAGTTAGGGAAGGCTGAAGGTCAGGAAAAGCAGCCTGTTCATATGGATGTAGCATGAGGTGGACGCGGATAAAATTCAGGGTGAGGGCAAAACTCAGAAGTTTACCAACACAAGTGTAGCTCTGTGCCAACACGAGATGCCTAAATATGAAGACAGAACAAGAATTACTGGCACCAAGAGATCACCCCTGCAAGGCAAGCACCCAGGGGCCTTGCAGGAGCATGCAACGTTACCAGGCTACCAGATTTCTAGGAAGGAAAGAAGAGGATTTACAAGTGAGGGAATACTACTGTGCATCAAAGATTATATAAAGTATAATAGCTTTCTATAATAATGAGACAGAAGCACAGTGAAATCCTTTTGCATGGAAATCCTGGGCTCTAATAAAATATTTATTAGATAAATATATTAAATGACTTCCCAATAAGTTTAATAATAGTGAGCAGAAACTGTGAAGCCAAACTGACACCTGCAAGTTCAGGACTGACAGCAGGAGTGTGAGATTTCAGCTTCTCGAACTGCATCGATACTTCCTTAGAATGAGTGGGGAAAAAACCCAAAGTAAATCCAAACCAAACCAAGCCACCAATCAGACAACACCAGAGGAAAAAAAAAAACAGAAGAGGTTGTTTCCTGGAACAACCAGTAACAAAACCCACAAGAAAAGATGCCACTCCTACGGTGGTCTTGAGCGGTGCACAATGTCAGTAAGGAGTGCTCTGGAACCACAATATAATACAATTAACTTCAGTGTTGTAGAGAAACAAATGCAGCACAGAAGTGCAGAATTTTGGGGGGTTGGCCTCTTCTCCCAGGCAACTAGCAATAGGACAAGGGGAAATGGCCTAAACTTACACCAGGGAAGTTATAAGGTTGGCTATAAGGAAAAACTTCTTCACTGAAAGAGTCATTAACCATTGAAAGAGGTTTGCCCAGGGAAGTGGTAAAGTCACTATCCCTGAAGTACTCAAAAAATGAATAGACTTTGTGATATGGTTTAATGGGCATGGTATTTGGTCAAAGGCTGGACTTCACGAATCTGTGAATTAATGGAACTATACAATGGGAGGAAAGGCAAAGCATCAAAATACCCTAAAAGAAACCATCCAAAAGATGGCAACCTAGAGGCTGGTAAAAAAACCCCCAAAACTCTACCTAGCAAACCCCAGGAAAACATGCAATAAAAACCCATGTAAAAGACACGTAACACTGCAAAAGGAAAAGTCTGTGTGGCTCTGAAAAACAGACCTGTATGGCTTAAGGGGAAAATGAAGGAGGCGACTACTATACTCCTACCTTCTTTTCCTCTTTGAGGAATGGAAAGCTTGTCCAAATAACAAAAAGCCAAGAAACTGCTCATGCCAAATGTAAGCATAAACGTAAAATGCCCAAAAAGAAACTTGAAAAATGGCTAAGGTGCTCTATTTTAACTTTTTAAAATATATTAAAAGCAGTAAACCAGCTAGGTCACTGGTGGGACTGCTGGGTGACAAATGTGTGAAGAGTAGCACTCATGAGCCCTTACAAGAAAAGCTCAGATATCTGCTTGCAATATTTTTTCTTGCTGAAACTGGTTGATTCCTGTACTCATTGCATTCTTTGTACCAGATCACTCAAAGGAACTAGATCAATAAGTAAACAGACAGAAAGCATTAGACTAAATAAATAAGTTTGATGTCAGGAAGTCACCAAGACCAGACAGCATTCATCCAAAAGCTCTCAATGTGGACTTTGAAAACAAAGATGTGTAACCTATCATCACAAACAACCACTGTGCCAGAAAAACGGGGAGTTTCCCTTCTACAAATGCGGGCTTTAGAGATGATGCTGGGAAATACAGACCAAAGAGTCTTACATCCCTGGGTAAGATAGCAGGGTCTATAATAAGATCACTAAGCACAGAGATAATCACAGTCTGTTGAAAAAAAAATTGGTGTGGATTCTGTAAAGGGAAATCCTGCCTCACCAATTTGCTGGATTTCTACAACAGTGTCAAGGAGCAGGCGGATAAAGGGGATTCACTGGATGTGACATATTTGAATTTTCATAAAGCCTCTGACAAGGTCCCACACTGAAGGCTATTAAAGAAATTAAGCTGCCACGGGATTAGAGGAAATGATGTTTTATAGACCAAAAGCTGCTTAAAGGAGAGGAAGCAAATGGAAGGACTTAAGGATGGAAAAGATTCGGCAACTGGGGTCCCCCAGGGATCGATGCTAGGACTGGTTTTACTCTGTGTCATCACTGATGAGTTGAAGAAGGGAGCAAACAGTGAACTCTCCATTTTTTCACATTTCTTTCAGAACACCCTAAGCTTTTAAGGGTAGTCAAATGCTGGCTGAACTCCAAAAGGACCTCAAAGCTGAACAAACAGGGTGAAAATGGGGCAGCCAAGCTTCAGTGTAAACAACATTTAGAAAAAAAACCCTGAAACTCTGATTACATGATGCTTAACTTGGATTTGGTGGTTACAATTTGGGAGTTGCTGGACCTTCCCTGAAACCATCATCTCAATTGTGCAGCAGCAGTCTCAAATCCCCCAAATACTGGGCAGCATCAGGAAGGACACTGAGAACAGGGCAAAGAGAGATACTCTGCAGATACAGAAAAAGATTATGAATCCACATTTTAAATACTGTGTGCAGTTCTGATCTCTGTAGCTGAAGGAGAATGTAGCAGAAGAAGCCTACAGAAAAGACCAACTAAAACATTTAAAAGGAAGGTTATGACAGCTTTTTAAAAATAATATATATATATATATACATGAATCTTGAAGACAGCAGTAAGAATTATAGCTCCATAAATCCTGCAAATTCAAGGGTAAATGATCACTTGTCTGTACCTTCCTAAATATGCCCAGATCTAAAGAATCTTTAAAAATTATTATTAGAACGTGGTACATACAGTTTTCTATACATATAGTTTTCTATACACCGGAGAGCAGCAGTGTCCCTTTAAGCTGTCTTGCTGATCCAAGATAGTATTTGATGAAGACCCACAGTACTTGCATAATATAGTTCACTGAAACAATCTTCGAGTGGCTTTAATCTGTTATTTTAACAGATGCACTCTGGCCTTTGTACTGCTCTATAACAATATGTGAATATTGTATGTGGGCCAAGTTAGCAGGAGGTTTCCCACAAAAGCCTAACTGTTTGGATCAACAGGCTGCCAGGAACAGAACCTGGATCAGGTTAGGTCTGTGGATTACATCTAAAGGGTATTCCACCACTGGTAACTGAAAATGAGCAAATTTAGAAGATACCTGTGTCTTCCTTAGAACTTCAAAGTTTCAGACGTGGGGAAGAAAAAAAAGTTGAACTATGTAGTTTAAAAAAAAAAGGCAAGCAAAGATACAAGAGGTGGACCAGTTCAAAACAATGTTCTCTCTAGCAAAAAAACAGGATCTGTTAGGAACTATGCCAGTACTGCTATATTGATGTTTTTGCCTTTCTTTCAGACAGTCTGTTTTGATAAACAGAGAACAGTATCACAAACAGAAGAAAAGGACTGTGATACACAAAAAAGCAAAAATAAACACAGGCTCTCAAAGCAGCAACATATTTTTGGCCAAACCTGACAGTGTGAAGAAATTAAAGTTGTTTCTGTTATCCTCAGGGTTCAGATACACTTTTGCATAAAGATCAGGAGTTCCTTGAGCTGTTGTAAATAAATGCTGCCTGGGGAGTGGAATGCTTCCTCTCACATGTGCATGAGGTCCAGGGTGCAGGGAAACTTTATGAATCTCCAGTGTAAATACTTTCAAGAGCCACTTTGTGTAGCAGAGGTTTTCTGATGATTGTGTGCTTTCAGATCAAAAATTCCCCAAAGGGAAGCTACAGATGCCTACTTTCAGTAGAAGCTGCTTGGGAATAACTGAGATACACAAGTCCTGGCCTACAATCAGAGGAACACACACTTGGGGCTTGGAGGCAGGTTGCAAGGGGTTATTACGCACACTGAGGGAGTGTTATTAACACAGATGCAGAAACCACAGGTATTTGTGATTTGGGAAAAGGAAGAATCATTTAGGCTCGCCCTAATCTTGCATTCCTCCTTAGACATCTGAGTTTGGCTGTTGGCAGAGACAAGAAACTGGGCTACAGGAACTCCAAATACAGTTATCTTTGTGTCCTTGTTTTGAGATGGGTAAAGAAACAAAGGTGCTACTCATGCTTAGACTGACTTTCATTTTCTCTGATTCTGGAGTCCTATGAAGAACTACAGCAAAACTTGAAAACATTCCCATAAACTGATGCTGCTCTTCAGTGAAATGTTGTTGGTTTTGAACAGAAGTGCAGTGATTAACTCTTACAGTATGAAAATACTTTGCATTTACCCAGACTGTCCTTATCTGCAGAATATTGATGCATACGCCCACATCTGTGTTGAAAGTGCCATTTCAAGTAAGTCACCCACAAATTAACAGGCAGGTTTTCATCTTACTCAAATTACATCTAATAGGGAATTACAAGGGGTCTAAAATGACAGATCTAGTCCTAGAGGACAAGTAAAAATGCTTTCAGTTAAAACTGAATGACCGTTTACTTACTTTGTGGTACCTGGTGAAATCATGTTATGAAAAAAGTTTTATTTTAATATTTTGCACAAAATAAACCCATGGTTTTTCGTCTAAAGGAAAAAAGTATGATAGAGTATCAAGAATTGTTAGGGTTGGAAGGGACCTCTGGGGACCACCTAGCCCAACCGCCACAGAACTATGCTGCCAACTAGTGTTGTTATTCAAATTCCTCCAAAAAACATCAATGGAAATTTTACATTTTGAAATATGAAAGGTAGTTATTACTTAAATTCTGCTTGAACAGATGCAGAATGACAAGTTCTTGATGTGAGATTTGCTGTACATACTAAAAAGCCTTTGTACACTTGATACAAATTTCATAAGAACTGATGTCCAGCCTCAGTTCTAATCTACATCCTTTCTTTGGTTACTCTAAAATTTACTTTTCAATATTCTTTCATGCAGTAAGAACATGACAGCTAGCAGAGATCTGAACAGATTATTAGCCATTTCATCACCATAAAACTTACCTCAGACTGTTTTACATTCCTCTTACTGTTTAAGAGCTTAATAATTTAGCTTTTTAATTCTTTCAACACATCTATAAGCAAATGCTTTTTATCATTCTTTGGATCTTGAAAGACAATGGATGCGATCAAATCTGGGCCACAGTCCAGACAAAAACTATTTTCTATTCCCCCAGTTGTTTTCTATTCTCTTGTACTTCACTGTCTAACTGAGTCCTAACAAAAGTGCAAGTTTTGGAAAAGTGTTTTTTCCCCTAGGGAAGTAAGGCCAGTCTGACCTCCTCAGATTATACTGATCAAAGTGATGTACAGATTTTCAGAAATGCACACATACATATGCTTTCAAAGTGTTTGTTCAGGGACTGATATACCGCAGAGTCAATAATTCTCAGGAATTCCTCTGACTTCTTTAAGACAGAGTCTATATGGACTTGCTATTTTTATTCAGTGTTTATCATTGTCACATGCTGCTATTTCACACACTCTTTCATCTACAATGGCCAGATAAATACCATCTGGTTATGCTAAAGCCTTCAGGCAGAATAATAAAGATGTAGAATGCTCTTTCAGGTGCAAGAATGATAACAGTTCCCATGTCCCACAAGATCTGCCCCTTAACACCAGACAAAGCTGGATGTGAACTCTTAGGACATTTATTCAGCAGAGGGAAAACTAGGACCTCATTCTTTCTTCACAAACTTATTCCTACTTTTAATTTCATTACAGTGTAGTAAAACAGTACCAATAAATTCAGTGCAAGAGTTTCCCCTCCTCCTTTTCCCTTCTAAATAGTTCTTAGAGAATTCAGTACTTGAGATGCACTTCAGCTTTGCCTCAGTGCCAATATGATAATTTTTATCTTATTCTAATGACCACAATGAATACTGTCTAGCAGCATGGTCCTCCCCAACAGGACCATGACACTCTGTCATTAATGACATGGACAAGCCACTTTCAATAGTGAAAGGGGAGAAATCTGTGGAAAGTCACTATTCTTTGGAAAGGCTGCCATGTGCTGGAAAACTTCTACTAGAAATGTACCAAGATCCAAATTTGTTGTAATGAAAGAGAATCAATAATGAATAAATGGTACGAAAAAATTGCATCCATTGGTCATAACTGGATGTGAAGCAACAACAGAAAGCAACATTCCTGTCTAAAGCTAAACTAATCTTAGTCCCTGTCTAAGACCAATCAAGTCTGACCTCTTCTAAAACAAGCAACTTGCAGCTGGAAAATGCTAACAAAACATTAAAATGCATAAACAGTGACAAAAAGTTCAACACATCTGAAAGGATATACTATCATAATTTGCCTGCTCTAAAATGGCACCATGTTATCAGGTATGTCTGTTATTCACTGTTGTTCTGATGGTGAATGCCTATTTTCCAGCTGCTAGTATACTATGGTTTGTTTTAATCTTGTTGAGCAAGTCAACACGATATTTAAGCTTGCTGGGCTAAAAAAGGAAAAAAATCCAGTTTTGCTAAGAAAGACTGTTTAAACTAGTGCTGCATATTACAAAATTCAAAATGCAATTCACTTTTTCTTCAGAATTTTTTTCCCATTTAGAGTTTGCTAACATAAGTTATCAGACAAAGCATGATAGTACTCCCCACAATCCCCAAAGTGTTCCTTTTAACCTGCTCTGTTTACTGCTGAAAACAGCAGCCAAGAGCTGACCATGTCCTAGGTAAGTATGGGTATTTCCAAAAGTGGCACAGGTCGTTCTGAGGAATTGAGATTTATAGAACTGAAATTAAAATGTATTTCAAGAAACGCACTATATCTGTGTGCAATTCAGATTTCATTCACATGGGAAATGGCACAGTATGGGAAATGAAGTCCTCAAGTAAAGTTGTGTTTATCAGAAGTTTGTTTTCCATGTAATAAATTTCAATCAGAGTTGCTAGATTCAAAAAGACATGTCAACCTTATCTTTTAAAAATTACCAGGATTGCACTGCCATTTTATTCCGATGAGAATGAAAAACAAAATTCTCAACCAGCATGGACACAAATATGAAATGTTCTTATGAAATAATATGTCCTTTTCATGTGTGCATAATACATTTTAGTACTGTAAAAAAGCAATAATGCTAAAAAATGTCAAATGCATAAGTATGCCTAATTCAGTTCTTGTTATATTTATGAACAGACCAGTTGTTGGACTTCTGCATAACAAATGGTGAAATGATCTTGATCTCTTAGGGCAAAAATTGTTTTTCTCCCACTTTGTGTCTGGAGGGCCTAAAAGAATGACAACCATGTTCCACACTGTAATTTACAAAGTGCTCTCAATCTACATAATTTATATTATATGCAATACTTGTGACTGCCACAATCACATGGAATGCCCTGGATAGATATATATCATTTATCTGCTCTGTAATGGGTAACAACTGGTTGGCTGCACTTCATTCTGTATTACTGCCTTGTTTTTAGCCAAGGCCAAGACAGTAATTACCCCAGCCCTAACAGCAAGCCTGGCTGAAAGATACGCCTGGACTGCCTGCCACGGAGGCTCCAAAAGGCTGGATGTGGAGCAGCCACCCCAAACCGGCTGATTACTGCTTGACTCCAGACACAAGAAACAGCCAACAGGAAAATTCAGCTTGTTGGTTTCTTTTCCATAATTATATCATGCTTCATGCAAACTGGAAGATTCAATAGGTGAAGAGGTCTTACAAGGAATTTGAACATTTGCCATCTTATCATTAGGTAATGACATTTTAATAGTTTAGTTAACCATCAGGCAGTGAGAAGTTCAGTATGAGAATGGTTGAAACTGCATAATAATTAAGTCATGAAACAAGATATGCTGCAGGGAAGGAGAAACAATCCTATTTGTTTTGAACGGGGTCTTAAAAAGAGTTGGGTGATGGGACAAGAGGGAGACTGCCCAGTCTTCAAAGGGTACTGTAAAAGGGTCATAAGGCACTTAAAAAAAATACTTAAAACCTTTAAATAATTGAAATCACTTTTGATATTTAGCCATAAAAAGTGCCCATTAGGAATAAAATGTACATAAAGTAAAATCATCCTAAGACAGTAAAAGTGTTAACAATATACAGTGTTAATAGTTTTGTTGCTCACCTATCCAGAAGACTACTAAACAGGGTGAAAATGTAAAAATAGACAATTTCAGAATTTCTAATCACATAGGACCTGGAAACAGTTCATGTGTCTCAAGGAGTTACACCTGCTAATGAAGTGAAATGGAAACAGTCACACTACAAACTATTTTTAGCAGCAGAAGGAACAAGTCCCAATGACATTGGGTGAGCCAAGAAGCAGGGACTTACCTAAGAAATACCCCTGCAGGTCCCTCAGTCAACACTAATCCCTTGCTCAAAATGCTGAATAGCTCTGTGGAATTACTGTGGCTTCTTTTTTCCCCCCACTTGGTATCACTAGTGCAAAAGACTCAAAAGTTCCACTTTGAGCCAACTAGCAACAGAAAGTCAGGCATAGATATGGCCGAGTAACACATCAACTACAAATGGAAAGAAAGATGATGTCTGGCCCTCCAGTAGCAGTGCAGGTAAATGAATTACATAGGAAAAAAAAAAGTTATCCACCAAGCATAATAAACAGCAAACCCTGAAGTGCTCTGTCCCAGAGTCTTCCCCTACAGAAACGCCAGCACTTGTTTTCTGGTTAGATTACTCAAGGAACATAAAACTAATTTACCTGATTCTCTTAAGGTGCTGTAGGTAGTTTTAAATACCACAGCAAGTGAAGCCTGCTTCCATAAAATGCTGTTACCTGTTTGTAAGGTCACTGGGTATGTGTAGCAAATTGAAAAACTGCCAGTAAAATACTACTACTACACATTTTCCTTTTAAAATACACATTTCAGCAATGTGATGTACATATGTACCTGCACACATATGCAGCACAGCTAAGGGAATTGCGGATAATGCCAAATCCCAGTGCTAGAAAAAACATGAAGCTAAATGGCACCTGCTGCCTACGGCTCCAAGTACACTTTGACTTCAAAAAGCACTTCCAGAATTGGAATAGGGAAGGGAAGGAGAGGGCAGGAATGTCACAGGTGACTATAGTAAAGCCTAGAAGAATGATGCCCTACTAAATGATGGTAAAATGGCTGAAGCACTGTGGAGATTACCTTCAGAGCATTACAAAGCACCGGAGGTTGGTTCTGTATATGAACAGTTCTGTATACGGCTGTAGCCTGTCTAACAGGCATCAATCAACTCACCTGTCATAGATGGTGCCAGCTTCCTTTGGCCTTTGTGGTCCACAGTACCTTCATAAGCTACAGTCACATCATACACTGCATCCAGATAGTCTTTCATCGTGTCAATGGCTACATGAGTTGCCTTCACGCGTGGTGTCAGCACATGCTTTAATATAGCAAGTCCTAGAGGGGAAAAAAAATACAAATTACAGTATTTGAAAGGAAAGTGGACTACATTCCCAAAAGGAACATCATGCCAAGGAACTGCAGGCATCTCCACTCAAAATCACAAAAAGTTCAATCTCAGTTCTCAGTTGAGAGAAGGTGCATGTGTGCACACTGTGTATGCTCTACTGAACACATGTCCAAGATGAAACAGAAATCCCAAAGGATATTAAAGGGAGGAAGTCTGCTCAACAAAAGAGATCTTTTCATAGCTCCTGGTCTAGAAGCAGCAATGGTTTTAATGTGGCTCATGAGTGATGAAACGGCACTTCTCTTTACTGTTTATGTGTGTCCAACTGATATTAAAAAAAAGAGCAAATTATCTGAGAAATACTTAACATACAGGCATCACCTCCTGAAATTCTGTGTCAGAAACAGATTTGGCAAGTGAGGCATAAGCATAGAGAATTTTAAGCACGCCTAATGCTCATCCAGCATTTTACTTCCCAAGGACAAACCAACTTAGTAAACATACTGAATCCTAATCTACTCACCATCCCAGCAGAAAACTTAGCAGGGAGGGGGGGAAATACAGCACTGAGAACCAAAACCAAGGAGGAAACCTTCTGTGCTTCCCTGTGAACAACCCATTACAACTGACTTGGCTACTAACAAATTCACAGCGAGAAAAATCAACTGTTGTCTTTAACTTTTCCAGGCCAAGACACATGCATTGGTATGACAAGGACACAAGAACGTCAGGTTTAACATCACTCGGCATGTCTTAACAGCAGCATTTCATATTCATTTTTGCTTCAGTTGACCACTTCCACCAGTGCACACTTCAGAACATAAAAATACACTGGGCTCAAAAGTATAGAATTGATTCTGTTTCCAGAATTTTAATATACAATAACTTTCAAAATGAACACAAGCAAACCAACAAAACCAAACCCAAAACCTTTTCATGACCTGAACACAGCTATTCTATGCTTACTTGAAAGGGGTTTTAGAAATAAAAAAAAAAAATCACACTATACAAACATTTTCACTATTTTGCTACAGGATATCTATCTTTCCAACAGAGAAAACAGAGAAGTATTGGAATAAAATTTTGGTTTTTTCCTGTCTAGCCTGTTTTTCATTGGCTTAGTCTTCAGTCCATTTTTAAGGACCTATCCACTATTGGCTCCTGAGAGATGATATGGAAATTTTTCTAAACAAAAGAAATGTGATATTGCCTTTGATAACTTTCTGCTTGCAAAATCAATTCAAAGGATTACATATTATGTCCTGATTTTGTACTGAAGTCCCTTGCTGGGCAAAGCATATTTTGATCTAAAATTATGAAAATATCTACTGATCACTGTAAGATAATGAAAGTTTCTAAACTGCTCTAACATTCTTAAGACTTGAAAATTTCAGTATAAATCACTATCTTGATTTCTTAATATTTGTTAAGAATCTCCTTGACTGAACAGAGAGATAAAAGGGTATTTACTAGCATTCCTCCTGAAGTCATTGTTCTATGCTTTACCAGCAATAGTGATAACTGTCTATGCAAAATGTTATATGGATCATGTAAATATTTTGAAGCATAACACCGTGGTAGTGTTTTCTTAGCTTGTGAACTGTTACATCAAACATATAATTATGTTATGTTTCAAAATGTTTACTCTGTAAATGAAGCACTGAATATTCTAGTGTATTGTCAGCAGCTCTATTAGTGTTGACATTACACTCAACACAACTCTTTTTGGGCCAAATTCCCAAAGATATTCTAAAAACACCATCATTCCTTTCCTGCCCAACTCATCTTCCCCTTAACCAAACTATTACTGTAAGGAAGAAAAAGGGAAAACATGCTTCAGTGACAACTGAGTCCTCTAGACAAATTATTAATTTAGGTATCTGTGACTATTCACTGCTGACTTTTTTTTAATTCATGGAAAATTTTGGTGATGAAGATGGTCAGTGACAATCTGTGAAGTGCAACTGTAGAGTAAGCCATTCTTACTCCACATGCTGCCAGTGAACTCTTGAGAGTAAACTCTCAAGTACAAAATGAGTATGTATCTAAATAAAATCAATAAAGTCCATAATTCATTATTCAGAAATACAGACAAACTTATAGCAACTTCAGCACATCTTTTTAAAGAATCTGTTTTATAAAAACATTACCACACATTCTTGCAATTACTTGATGATCTTTGCTAAAATCAACATAACAAAATTTAAATCCAAGTAGTTACAGTATAGTTACCTTGGCAAGCTGCCAGCAACCAATTCACAAAACACACTGTGCTTAAACTGTTTCTAATGTTGTGCAATACTAAGTTAGAACCTCCGTCACAGTATTTGAGGTCATGATATTTTACTTTAAATGCCAAAGAAAATGAACTGGATACTACCAGTAATACTCTACCTTAAAATGCTATAGCTTTGCTCTTCTAACTCTCAGTTGATAAGCAGATACACAAAAAAAAGCGAAAACCTTAAGAAATATGGTGAGCAATGATACTTCAAATATCATACATCTACTACACTACAGTAAGATGCAGAATAACTTCAGAAAGTCTGCAAGAAAGCTGAATGAAATAAAATAATTACTTTGGCAAATACAAAAGCCCAAATCATTAACATCTATAGAACTGAATTTTACATCTAAACACAAAAAATTAAAAAGACACCAAACAAAACATTATTTATCTAACCTCTCAGGGTGAAGTTACGTATAATAGTAGCTAAGTACAACTCCACGGAGAAGATTGCTCTTCCTCTTCCCTTCATCCACACCAAAATCTCACAGAGCAGTTCAGTACAGGCAGGCCATCTACACTTTCAGACTTGGAATTCATTAGTCTTATTTGCACCCCTGATGTGCACACACCACATTTTTAAATGAAAACAACAAATCCCCCGGCTCTAAACTAAGAACACCCTATGCATTACATTAGCATGACCACATTTCATCAACAAAAGTTATATGCTCACTGAAAGTGGATGTCAGAATTAGTCCGAGGTTCCCCCCCGCCCTCTACAAAACCACAACACAAAAACTGGAACCAGGGTGAAAAACTTTAAAAATTGAAAATTGATTACAATACCAATTATATCTGTCCTTCTTCATGTGAATGTGTATGCAGTAAAGACATTAGACTGAAAGTTTTGCAGTTATGCATGCTGTCCCAAGTACTCACCCAACTCTGAGTTCCCACCAACTTTCTGGAACACCTCCAGTGATCGAAGCTTTACTTATTGAAACCAGAGTTAGACTTATAAAATAACATATGGTGGGAGAGCTCATCCATTTGTATTCCATCGACTTACATAAACAGGACTCAGCTCATGGCAGTATTAAAAACCTACATGCTCTTGTAAAAAGCGTTTTTCTTTTACCATGAACTAAAGTACAGGAAAGGCAACTAATCTCCTCAGGAAGAGTACAACCATCCACAGCAAGACATGAGAGACACCACACCTTGGCGCACTTTCTTCTGCCGTGGGTATCTACAGAAATACAGTGTAGCTTCTTGTTTTTCTAAACTTAATTTCTAAGGACGATTTTTAATAACAGAAACCTTTTCCTCATCCTAACGGTTGGTGTCTCAAATGCTACTCAACGTCCATACTCCACTCTTTTTAAAAATTATCTTCTCTTTTCTGTATCTCAATGTGCACTTTTAGATTAAGCCTACTTACATGGAAGTATAGAAAAAAATATCACCAAAAGCTATTTTCTTTAAAGACACTTCCAAATAACATTAGTGGATATTAAATACTTTGTATTGCTTTAGAATACAACCTAAAACTAATGCCAACTGTAAGAGAAACATTTTGGATTAGCTCAGTTAAAACGCCTCTTTTTCATATGACCTGTAAAAGCAATTCTCAGATAAGCATATCCTGCACAGAAAAACATCTTAGCAGAAAGCATGATATTCGTCGAGATAAACTTAGCATTAAAAAACATTTACGTTAGCAACTTTTCTTCATAAAAACAAGGAAGATAATAAATGAATACCTGAAATGTTTGCTTGATTAAATGACCTTCATTAGAAATTAAACATTAATACAAAATTCCATAAATACCTTTTTCCAGGGAAGATTGTTTTGTCTTCATTCAGCAAAAATAAGCCATGTTAAATTTAACAAGCTTCTGATCCCTTTGGCTTTGACTTTTAAGAGTTACTAATATTACAAGTAGGAGGGCTTCGGATTATTCCTATTTATTTTCAATTTTTTAAAATGCCATTTCTAAACATTTGGACAAAATTCATATTCTACAAAACCTAAGAAATTTGTGGTTGGTTGGGGTGTGTTGTGCAGGGCCACAAGTTGGACTTGATGACCCTGATGGGTCCCTTCCAACTTAGCATATTTTATGATTCTATGACTGACTACAACAAACTGATGAGAAATCTACACATGGATATTTTGGGTACATATAAATGGAATAAATTTTATACCAGAAGCTGCTACAAAAAATAATAATCATGTATTTTTTTTGGTTTTGTAGATATTTGATTCTATAGTCCAATACCATTAAAAAGACCCAAGCTGAAAAGATTTACAGTTTGAATGAGATACAATAAAAATTACCAGTTCTATCATGGCAAAATTAGTTAAATCCCCATGAAAATATGAGTGCCACCTACAAATTAATATTATTCAGCAATTCAAGCTCTCTGGTTAGTGTGGGAGAATTCCTGCACTTTTAAGATGCCTAAACTTAAAGGGGTCACCAACATGTAAGTCAACTGAATGACTGCATCAGATTTTGAAGACAGGAATCACGTTAGCCGGCTGCTCCCACACAATGGAAAATGAAAGTGAACTTGATTACTGTCTATATACTTAAATACTGGAATATGGAAAGCAAAAGCTTGGGAGACAAGAAGCAAAAACACATGACATCACACTCTTAGTCGTTCAAGAGAGTAGAGGAAGAAATATTTGATTATGGGAATGTTGCAAGATGTCCCATTAGAAACACAGGAGTTGCCAAACATACTGAAACAGAGAAAGAGAGAGCCCATCCTGGTAGCAATTGCTGGAATCGTCTCACCCAAACATCTGCTTTCCACCAGGAGAGGACAACCAGGTGTATCAGGTTCAAATCCAGCTACATGGCACACATCTCCTTCAGCCTGGAAGCCTCCACAAGAAAGGAGAAAACCTGACACATCTTCGTTAATATTCTGGCAACACCTGGCTTATGTGGTTTGCTGTGGCTGTGAAATCCCAGCAAATATTGTAATTTTGGTCAAAAAAGATAAATACAGGAATCATTTTCTCAACTTGTTCTATGAATAACTCATGCATTAATCCTACCACAAATAACCAAACAACTTGGTTTTAGAGAGGTAATTTTTTTCTTTCTTTTCAAAACTTCAAGAATAGCATTTTTCCTTTCCCAAAGCAATCAAACAAACATATTCTGTGTTTAAAATACTTTCTGTTTCATCTCAGGTAAGAATCTGATCTGACTGGAATCTTCTGCCACTTATAGAATGCATAAAATGAGTAATCCCTGAGTTTCTGGGGGTACAGGCATTATCCCTAGATGACAACATTCTCACTCATCACAGTAAAATCAGTATTCCTGGAAGTAAGCAACTTTCTGTTGCTTATTCTCACCGAATACAATTGTGGACAGAACTTACAGTGCAGTTCAAGCTAATTAAGAGTTTTGCTGTATCAAATTGATTTCTGCCTGAAGGCTGATACACGTGTCAGGCTCCAACACGAAAACCGCGTATATTAATCCCCTAATTTAGTGCATTAATTTACTCTAATCAACGTTACCTCTAGATGTTTTTGGCATTCTTTGGTTTTAATAAACAAAAACCTGCCAATACATTCAACTTGAAATTAGCAAAGCAGTTAATGACAAATTTGAAAAAACAGGCCATGAATTTAATTTATTAATGTACAGTATCATTTATTTCTTTCTAAAAATAGTACAGTTCTACTCCTTCCCTAGAAGTTTCTCTGTGCTTTATGGCCTTCAGCCTCAACTTAATCATCTGGATCTACCCACATCTATTGGACCTACTCTGTATATTTGATTTCCTTGTGTTTCAGAAAGAGGGAAATCCCTGCTCTTGCTAGGACTGAAGATCTCATGTAGAACACAAGTCCTACAGCAGAACAAACTGTAACATGAATTATCAGCATTTTTAAAAGTTGCCTCTCTTTCAAGGGTGACCGCAAGCATCTGCAAATTCTTTTGATGTTGGGTATCTTTCCATCCTATTCACAGACAGGTAAGATTTATTTATATATTCATACCAGTGAGGAAAGACATAACAGTTGAAACCAGCAATGTCAAAATATTCTGTTGTATGTCAGACTCAGCTATTTTTTAAATTTACTTTACATTTCTTTTTGTTGAACTGGTCCAGGGAGTAACTGTAAAGAGCCAGTAACTGTGTCCAAAACTGATGTTTACATAAAAAGACTATCACGATATGAGATGCAGCTCATCAACTGGTCCCACTAAGAGCAGGTAATTAAGTTCAGCCCAACAATTCTGCCTAAACCAATGAACCTTTACTCTAGATGAGGATCCAGCTCATGGACAGTAAAAGTAAACACAAATCCCACAAAACCTTTTTATATTTCCTCTCTGCAAAACTAATAAAATGCATACACACACTAATGTAAAAAACGGTATTTCAGACAGCATGATAAACATGAGTTATGCTTGTGCTCTGGGCTCTAGGAATAGTTTTGTTACCTTTGGGTGTAATAGCTCTGGTTCTATCATCAGTTTCAAGTTTAATTCTTCTTCATTAAATCACTTTTTCTAATATTACAATTGTACTGTTTTTTCAACATAAAATTTGGCAAAAATGTAGGAAAAAATAATTATAAAGCTTACATTTCAAGGTATAAAATAAACAAAAAAATTCCCCTACATGTCTGTAAAACCAACCCTGAAGCACTGTGCTCTGTAACTAATATACTAAGAT
Source organism: Lophotriccus pileatus (assembly GCA_035583135.1). NCBI lineage: Eukaryota > Metazoa > Chordata > Aves > Passeriformes > Tyrannidae > Lophotriccus > Lophotriccus pileatus. Next base: position 91,986,610 of record JAWWES010000115.1, read on the forward strand.
GACAAGACTAAATTATTAGACTTCATTATATCCCCATGAAGAATTAAATGCAATTTTAAACAGTAAGTTACAGTATGTTCTCATTCCTCTGACTAACAGAACTACTGGGCATTACTACCCTTCCTAAAACTGTAGGAAATAAGAAGCCTCCAGGATCTTTCAGACAAACGTGGAATCATGTGTTTTTAGTTCAGCTGAGTAGTATCACGTAGCAGTGCTCACATGCTCACACGTAGCACAACCAGCACAGCGTGCAGTGACCAGCTGGTGAGGTCACAGCTCCCACGCTGAAGCCACAGCATCCAGCCAGGACTGCAGTGGCACTGGGGTTGCTGGGTGGGAGCCGCAGGCCAGGGCCAGCAGTGCTGCACAGTAGCATGGTGGGACCCTGGGGAGTTGTGATCACATCCTGCCAGCTGCCATCACATCCTGTCAGCTGCCATGTGGAATTCCCCACCCTCACAGCTCCCCGGTGTATGGGTACATGCACAGGTATGTGCCTTGCACTGGTATGGGCCTTGTGGCTCAGCCTTCAGAACAGTTCGGGAGCAGCTCTCGGTGTCAGCCATCCTGCTGCTTCTCAGCACGCTTGCATGAGGGATGCTCCAGTTCAAGGGAATTTCTACCTTTGCATGAACATGCAGGGAGCAGGGATCTGTGCAGAGTGCTTCCCGTTTTCTCCACATAACAATAAGACCAACCATAAAAGAATTTTGCAGTGAGGAAAAGCAGATCTAGAGGATTCTGCACTAGAATTGGAGAGGTTTCTTTTTTAATAACTATTTGTCATGAGAGTTTTTAAAAGGAGAAATCCTTACAAAGTAAAAGCAGACCAATACTGGAGAAGAGCACTAGAAGAAACAAACAGGCGCTCTGAAAGCACAGAAGCAGTGTTTTACTGTTTTACAGACTGTAGAGATATAATTAAGAGGTGAATTAAAGTAATAACAATAAAAACCTTTTCCCTGAGTAAAAGGAGGAGTGGAAAAAAATCCCTATCAAACACCACCTCCCCCCAGACTCTCAAAGAACTGCCAAGCTAAATGAAACATTTGACTTTCATTTCCGACAGGAAACTGAAGCAATGAACAAATACATTATGACTTAAGCTCTCCTGCTCGTACATGCAAACAAATTCCATTCTTCCCAAGGAGAAGAAGAAAAGCATGTATCCTTTCGGAGAAGAGCTAACAATACTTAATAACTTGATGATATCAACAGGCTGATTCACAGACTTGTGAATTCATTTCAGTGTGTCACAGGAATGAATTTCCCAGACCTATTTGTTATTCTTTGTTTACCTTCAGAGCGAATTATTTCACTTTTGGTCAACAGGAAAAAACAAAACCAGGACACATGTTCACCAAACATGCTGGACTTAAAAGTTTACATGTACTGTGCATATGATGTGAGAAAATATGAAAAAGCTTGGGACCCTTGGCTTTTTGCAAGCCTTTCCAAAGAGGAACTAATTCCATCTGTGGTTATAGAGACAACGCCAACAACCAAAGTGACTTCAGAATAAAGTTCAACCGAGAGAAGGTTGAGACTGGAAGGTGAGAGAGGAAGAAAACCAAAATGCCACAGGAGTATTTAATTAAAAATGAAGTGATGGAAGACTTTTTCTTTTAAGGCACAACAATCTCTATGCAAAATACTCTTTATATTGGCTAACAACTGTAATTGGAGCTACAATATCAACTTAGGTGGAACAGCCCTGATTCAGTGCAGATAATTCCTACAACCTTGAAGGAGAAAATAAGCAAATACATAATTATAGGCAGAAACTAAGGAAAGCCTTCTGGAATATTATTACTCTTGCGCATTGTGAAATGCATGAAAGGTCTGTATATAAGATACTATAATCTTACTTTCTGGTAAGAGGAACACTAGTTTATGCTATTTTAACCCTTTAAATACAAATCAGGCAGGCTTAACAGTCCAGTTAAGGTGAGATTATCTTCAGATTATATAACAACTTTATATAATATATATTAACACTGCAACTAAGAATTATTTCAAAACTTTTTTTGCTTACCTTCCTTTTCAGCAAATGATTGACTATCTGCAATGACTTTTGGTATTTCTGGATTGTAACGAGTCCCCTCTGGAAAAATCACTAAATACATCTGTGGGTTTAAAAAGAAACAAAACAGACAAGTTCTTATAATAAATGTAAACTGATTGCTTTTACAGAAATTATTAATACTTGATAGGTCCATATTGTAGTTAGCTCACACCATGGATTACTGTAAGGATCCAAAGAAAATCAGAATACTTGAGCTAAAATTTCTTAGCTCTAAGAAACTTACTGTTCGAGGTTCAAAATAATTTCCTTTGAAAATACACCATAGAAAGTAGTCCAGGTGATTTAGGAAAGGAGATGGCATGTGTCAACAAAAGTCAGCAAGGCAGGAGCAGCTAATATCAACAAGAGTATCAGTTTTAAAAGATTTTGAAAACTCAGGTAAGCACGTCACAAATAACTGATTTTTTTTTTCTTTAATACTGCTCTTGCCTCTAGTCTTTCCTTATACTGAAATATACATTTAATTCCATCCATAACCTGATATCCTATTAACTGAAATTATGACAGATTACCTTACATGCCTCTATACCTCTCACTGCATTGGATATTAAATATATATAAAATATATTAACTTATAGCTTAGCGTAATTTGAACTTTAAAGTCACGTTCCTTTAAGCACACATGTCTGCAAGGTTAGATTTCCCAAGTAAATTCATTCACTTGACTGTAGGTTGCAACAACCTATAGGTTCTCAGATCATTACACAGGTAAAGGTTGCCTAAATATCTGCATATCTGAGTGTAAAATTATGTACCCAAATAGGACCAGTCAAATTTGATGAATTTTTCATTTTCTTTGAAACAGAACAGAGGTTTCTTTCTTTTTTAGTGTCTATGTCTTGCATAATCTCCTACAAACAAAGCTGAAGCAAAACATCATTTAAGCAGTGAACATTTCATTCTGGGGGCTCATCTGCAGAGGAGATCATGGCCACAAATGGTAACTAGTGTGGAGCTGAACACGACACATTCCCAGTGAAATGGCTACTGTGCTTACACTAACTTCTTAATTTATTATCTTTAGAGAAATGAGTTTCAAGAAATACTTGAAAGAAAAAGAGAGAGTAGATTTACAAAACAGTCCAAGGAGGATTATCAGTGAGTAGACGAAGACATTGACAAGTGGGAGTGCACATCATGTAAAGACACAAAGTTAAATGAAAACTGAGAGACACACAGGAATCTAACTTTGTGCTTCTGGCTCACAAAACATCAAAGTGTGCTGGTATTGCACTTAATAACCGCAGAAAAGCTAGAGAAAAGGCTGAATGCCAAAAGACAGGCCCCAGCAAGTGAACTGCCCAGAGTCACCCCCAGTGAGGAAGGTTGAAAGGTGTGCTAAAATTTAGAGATGAGAAGAAATTTAGAAAATGTGCCAACCAGTGAAGGCAGCAGGGGATCAAGAAACAGCAGAATTGAGTACACAGCCTAGAACCTGGCAGGGCAAAAAGAAAAAAATAATATATTAAGAATGGGAAAACCAGTGCCAGTAGAGTAAAGTAAAGAGAGCTACAGAAAAGGCTGCACTTGTCACGGCATGTTTGGGGCAGAACTGGCAGACTGCAGAGGCAGGTGAAGTCCAAGAATGTTCAAGGGAGAACAGAAATCCAAGATGTATACAGATTTGGTGGGGAAAGAACAAAAGCAAATGCATTTAAGAGTCAAGGTGCTTACTTTTTTAAAACATAACAGCAGTGTAAGCACAGGAATCCTCAGACCCAGCTGCAGTCCACACTTTCCCCAGTCATCTATACATTTTGCCTATGAAGTACACTGTTGAGATACATAAGTGACTAAGTAAAACTTTTCAGAGTTAACTGGAAAAGACATAATATTCACATCCAGATGCATTTTTTTCCCTTTTATAACTGTGCTAATATTAAAATCACATAATTTGTATTCCTAAAATGGTACTTCAAGATGAGGTGTTCCATCCCCCTTCTTCCCCATCAAAGACTGTATGCTTAGCTCTGAAGGGTTATTCAGCGGCTGTAACAGAGCAAAGGAAGTAAAGCACACAGGATAGGAACATCATTCTTGGTACAGAGGTCAACACTTACAAGCATGCAATGTTACTGGTCTTCAAAGCAGATAATGTAACCACCAAAAGCTGATTACACAAGAGGGAACAGTATCTACTTATTCCAGTCCTACATGTGTAATACAAAGCAGGAACTGAAATTATATTTTAATTATTCTTGTAAACCTCTAAAACAAGAGCTAAAGCAGCTAAACAGGTTTGTTGACCAGAATCTGAATATCTCTGAATTGAAAGCATACCAACAAGACTGAGAAGTGGCCTTTGCTTTAAATTCAGCATATATAAAGCTACTATGTAGCTCACTAGCACTACTTTAACTGAGTGAAATTCATAAATATAAATAGATTCCCATTTATATTCACATACAGTCCTGCACAAGACAAAAATATTCTGCCAGAGCAATTAAGCCTACCAGAGCTATTTGTATGACTGGCTTTTCTCCCAGCATGGGCAGCAGAAGTTAAATCCTTAAGCACTATTTCCAAAGACTGGAAATCTCTTAAGATTTTAATAAATAAATAAGCTCTCCTGAACTTGGAATAAGAACTGTTGACGCATGGAAGCATTTTAATTGCCCAGAAACACCAGCTGCAGCTAAGGCCATTTTTCATATGGATTTTTTCAATAATGACAATTAGCTACACAAAGTTACATGCTTTATCGCAATGGCTGCAAAATACAGTGCTTGTGTTCAAAATGGCATAGGCAGTTTTGGATTACTGTCATCCCTGATTCATTAAGACATGGATTTTAACCCAAGTACTAGGTCCCTACGTTCAGTTAGGTGGTACTTTCATGCCTGTTTCTACATGATGGTTGGGTGTCAATAAACTTGGTATCTCTCATCAATTTGAAAGCTTCAAGGTGAAGCTTTGAATCAGGATTCATTTAGTAGAACCCTACTGATCCTTGCTGGAGTCAGAAAACCAGGAAAGAGGGAGGGGTTACCTGCACAGTCCCCAGTGTAATGTCAGTGCACTTGCCACAATCCAAAATTAAATGAATGGAAGATGACAACTGCATTCACCCAAACAGCAACTCTAGTAATTCCCCAAGCATCGTCAAGGTCTCCCAGGCAAAAGCAAACAGCAATGGCCCCAAAGGGGCTGTGCCTCCAGAACAGGGAGTAGGGTAGCCAAGGAAGTCCCTGCCATAGATCAGTGCCACAAAAGGAGCTGAGTGGAACAGGGGAAAGCGGCCCAAAGCAACAGATGAGAGTCCCTGCAATATAGAACAACCATAAACATACAGCAAGAAAAGATGATAAAAAGAAAAGCTGGCCAAGGACAGGGCTTTAGAGGGTGTGCTGGAGGAAGCTGCTGCCATTCTGTAGAGTAACACAGAGCATCAATAAGTGGTAACTACTGACTAAAGGTATCTTGCATTTACTGTGCTGTTCCCAGGTGACAAGGGGAAGACAATTAAATATTTTCATTTACAAAATAAAAAATTTTCTTAAACATTGCACTTGCTTATTTTTACTATTATTGCATTCTAACAGCTACAGAGACTCATATATGTTTAGACCACTGTCTAGAAGGCACGTTTCTGGCGAATTGGATGAGAAACACTATCACTAGACCAATAACCAAAAAAGATATGGTATGAGAAAGCCTACCTGGTATAATTGAAATGACATACAGAAGGTGATGTGGGGAAAGCAGGCAAGAACATCCACAATTTATAAGTTGTTAGGGATTTGCAAATTAGTAACTATATGACAAAGTAATTACAATAAGTCTTGTAGCAGTTGTATTAATGTGTCTGTCCCCCCCATGCTTTTATTGTTTGATTGGCATTGCTTCACATTACAAAACTATGACTAAATGACAAAACCAAAACACATAGTAATCAGCTAAACATTGTTGCACTAGTTTAAATCTCACATCTCAGAATGCAGATTTCCTACTCTCAGTGCATGATAAAAATAAATATAAATCACATTTTCATTTATCAAACTGAATAGTCCGCTGTTCAGAAGAGTTAACTTTCTTTATAAATCAAGTAGATTGAGCATATAAAGTGTCAGCTTGATATATTGTTGCATTGAGAAACACATTTATCTTATTACAGCTTACATTAAAACAATATTAACACAGAAGTGCTCTTTAAACAATGTGACAGTCTCTGTTCTCATAACAAGACATAAGATTGCAATTTGTTAGCAATCAGTCAGACTTCATGGAATTTTAAACAAAATCACAGCGTTTCAAGTGACTTTTACCAAGAAAAGGTCCAATAATGCACCATTTAGGTGTATAATTCAACGACAGTTTGGAAAGCAAAGTAATTGCTAGAATAAAAAAAATTATTAGTTCAAGATTCTCACTAAGAAAACACAGGTGCAACAGTGTTTCAGTCTAGCATCAAAGTTTTGTGCGTGTCTGATACTGCTGCGCTGCATCTCGGAAGAAGGGTGGACCAGTTGCAAACTGGAGGAAAAGGGGCTGTTTAACGCAGGAAGGTGGAAGTCATAAGACAAGGCGGGCAAGGAGCATCAGGCAGTCTCACTGTTACTGCACAAAAGGAGGCTTATCAGATCACTAATTCAGTTCTACTTTGAATGTAAGAGGCCAAGAGATAGCCTTACTTTTCCTGTCAGTTTTACTTGTAATTAAAAAAAAAAAAAAGTCCACAGTGAAACAGTAAAGATCTTGCTACACTGAAGAGAACAGAAGACTGGTTCTGTCTTCCTATATGTCTTCAATTTCTTAATGGGAATAGGGATGGCTCCAGACAGACTGAACATTAATCATCTGGATTCTTTTGTTTAAATTGTATGTGCAGAGAAACTGTAAACAACAACATGACCCTTAACACAGATTCCTGTCCATCCCTAATCTATTGGTATATAAATCTTTCCTTAGCAGCTGAAAGGCCAGCTCTTCTCTAACACTGCAATAAAGAACTCCACCACCATGTACATGCAGAATGACTAAGCTGCACCAGCTGCTGTCTAAACTGAGGAAAAGCCCACCCTGAGTTACAGCATACAGTGCATAAAAATTCCAGAGTAGTAGATCAGTTATTTTTGCATGAAGCTGATGAGGGCAGCATTAAATTTAGGGCATACTTGCTTTACTGATCAAAATGTCTTTTATTTTAAAAGCAATATGGTTGCTTGTGAATGTCATGCTAAGTTGTAGAACTGCAAAGTATTTTCATGAATAATGGTGTAAGGACACAAGTTATCATGTTCTTCTCAGAGTAGTAACTGCATGTTAAAAGCCATTTAATAGTATCTACATTTAAATTATTAGACAAAGCGGATTACAGAAAATTTAGTCTTCCCTCAAATGACAACTAAATGGCCTGTGTCTTCTACCCCAGCAGATGCAAATATTTGCCTCAGTACATAGGCTTTTGACAGCTCTGGTTTTGTAAAACTTGTCATTCCCTATATGGTTTGACTGAGAGATTTTAAACAGAATGAATGTCTGCAGCGACCCTAGACAGCATGAAGAAAATGGCAACAACTGCCTGGCACGCACATCCAGGTTCTGGGCCCATTTCCAACACCACCAACTTTACTCATTTAAGCCTCTCAGTAAGCATAAGGCCAGTTTGCTTTTTCAACACAGACACGTGCACAAACAGAAACTCTCTATCTCCAAAAGAAGAAGAAAAAAAGGACTATTACGAATGTCAAAACAACCCATGCACTCCTTTTACCCAAGCCTCACCTTTTATAAGGTTTGACAATATGTGGAGTCTAATTCCTAATCACACATTTTTAAATAAAATGGAAGTGTAACTGCTCTGTATCAAGGCTTGCTTAGCTGGTTTTCTTAAGCTTTGCCAAAAATGCAGAAAAATTTTAATACACATCAAGTAATGGAAGCAAAGCACAGTGATTCTAACCACTGAGCCACAAACCATACAGGGAGTCATGAGAAAAGTCACTTGGCAGTAACAATCATTCTTCAAATAGAAAATTATCAAGAGTTTGTTTTGGTAATTTTTTTCCTCCTCCAGGCACAGCAGACAAAATTATTCAGTTCTTAAGATGTCACTGCCATTAAAAATGATTGACCATCGTGATGATTAATTAACATTTGGTAAGAATGGTTCTTGACTTTCAGAAGTCAAGAATATCAGTCTCTGACAAGCACACAGTAGTCAAAATGTGTTCTTTTGAAACAGAGAGTTTCTCTTTTGAAATAGTGGTTTCTGAAGGAAGGTGTTACAGTTTATCTTCTAAGTCCAGATCCCCCTTGCCCTCTACAGAGAGGGTTACAAAGTTCCTATCATTCATAAAGGACTAGTCAAATTTTCCTAATTTTAATTAGAGGCATCACTCTAATCACAGAAAGTAACTGTAAAACACAGAAAGAAAACAAATCCATGATTACCATCTTGTAGTTTGTGGGTATCGGGCATGGCTCTTTTCTCCAATAAGCCTTTGCCATTAAAAAAGTCAAAGAAATGAGAAGGAAGGTATAAGCTTACTGGAGTCTCAGCTTTCATCTGGGCCCGCAACTTCTCTCTCATTTCTTTCTCATTGAATTTGGCACTTCTTTTTACATAGACTCCTCCATGCTATCAGAGAAAGAAAAAAAAAAGAAAAGCATTAAATATTTAAGTGTAGTTTAATGTAGAATAGTTGACAGAAGAACAAACAAGAAAACAATGACAAGTCACATTTATGACTCATTTCTGCAAATTGCCCACAAGACATTTTCTCCTAGGATGAAAGCACCTGAAACTAATTTTACATTTGCATGTACTTTAGTTCACAAAATACATTTAAATAAAAATCAGATACAAAAAAGCTACCAGTGCATAAGACATTTGAAGTGTCTTGTTTAAAGGTGTTATATAATTAACTGGAAGATGTCATTGGAAGTGACCCCAGGGATCTATCACTGACAACACTGACATGCAGCTTAATTTGTATATCAAGGGAAAATCACACAAATGAAGTTACTCACATACAAGTACTTACAGGTCAATGCTTTCAATTTTATGCATCAGCTCTTAAATAGTGACTTATGCAAATACTGGAAATGCAAGTATCATACCTCTACATACAAAATTTATGAATAGCACAAAATTAACTAGCATAGGTCTTGAAAACTTCCATGCACTTCTTAGAGAATCAAATTTTCAATAAAGAAGTTACATACAGAGATAACCGAATAAGTAAACCAAAATCTGTAGAAGACAAAGAATTTTACAGAATAAAAAGTTAGACTATGTTCAGGAAGAGATTTACTTTATAACTTGTTGCACACAATTTATCACAAAAACTTCAGGAACAGGACTGTGGCAAAGTACACATGAAGAGAAATTTGCTTGTCTTTTGTTTTTTGTTTTTTTTTTTTTTTCCCCCCACTTCCACCACTTTGTTTTATCTATGGAGTAACAGGATGCAAATAAACATGTTAATATGAACTACTGATACAATAAAGTCTGGGAAAAAAAATTAGCTTCCAGATAACAAAATTTCAGTTTTAAGGTATCTTGTTTTCATGGGTTTTCTAATGGACTCTATAACTTCATAATATTCTTTTCTGTCCACCCTGACTATTAGAATTAGGTTTTGTCAGACAACTTCCGTCCGTTTATGGTTTTACATGCTTTTCACAGAAAGGTGACAGTAAGATTAAAACTACTAAGAGTTGAACCTCATTTAAATATCTGATCTCAGGAAAAGATACGGTACACATTGTAGAAACAGGGGTGGTGGGCTGTGTGCAGAACAGGCATGACATGGCATGGCCAGGAATAAAGTTTGAGGAGTTAGGAAGAGGTCATGCAAACTGCTTTCAGCCTTTGCTTTTCATGGCATGAAGAGATGGCCATGTAGCTGCTTAGCTAGTGGTATTTGATGGGACTTTTAAGCTGTTCTCCATAAGCTGCAGTGAAAAGAAACATAAAAGTCAATGGTGCATTAACTCCATATTAAATATTCTGTCTTAATATTACTATCTGTGGTTCTCTGCCAAGGTGAAGTAGCCAGCTCTAACACTCAGTTGGGCTGCTGTGACTGGCAGGGAACCAAAACCATAAAGAGAATTCCTCAGTCCACTAGGTTTGGCCTTTAGCAGGCAGGAGCATGGTATTGGGACCACACCATACGCAGTATTAACAGTTCAGACAGATAATGGCACGGAGAGAAAAATGTTTCAAAGCTGTGTAGTAAACAGAGAGTTATATGTTATCTTTACAGTCCACTTATAAGACCGTTTTTAAGATCTTACACTATTAAAGGGAAGTAGAATTCTTAAGTAAACTTAAGTACAGTTGTATTCTGACACTTGCCACAACCAACTCTTTCAGGAAGGGCAAACTCAGTTTGGTATCAGAAATAATGCATCTACTATACAAGACTTCCATGTAACTGGTAAGTCATCATTCTGTGTAAGCTCAGCTAGGTGAAGCTTTGATAAATGGGAGAAGGCTGGAATCAAGGTCTTCCCTTATCAAATTACTAACCAGCTGCAGTAAAAGAGAAAAATACTGAACAACTTTTCCTTGTTTAATTTGTTAACTGGGAGAAATGAAGTTACTGTTGCACAGTTTGCTCAGGGACACCATGACACCAAAGACTCATCTGGTGTCTCACCTCAGATTTCTTAACGCTCAGAAGCAGATCCGTACTTCTGAAGTAAAGGAGCATACAGTCACGTAAGAACAGACGAAGTATGTAGTGTAAGATCAGCATTCGCTACACACAACCCAAGTACATCACTGTGTCAGGTGCCCCAAGGCTCAGGGTTACAAAGCTAAAGAGAGGCAAGATGCCATACTAACTAAACGTGTCACTAAAATTCAGTAACAACCAAAAGGGTGCACAAGCTGAGGCTGAATAACAGAAGAGACAAAGACATGCTTCTTACGTTAAAAAATCAGGCAAACTGTGGGATATCAAAAATATTTATCAAAATTACATCCCAGCCGCACTGAAATAAGTTCTACCTTATAAATCAGACCTGAAACATAACAGGTTAATTTAAGTGTTCCTTTTCTTTTCTTGCTATTAGATAGCTGCCTCCAAAGAAGAATGCTAGTTATGCCATTGTATATAGCTTGAATTCCCCAATTTGTATTGCATTTCCTTTTCAGTAAGAGATCAAATATATGAACTCTTTTCAAAACAGATTTCTGGAAGTACTGTTTTTAAGGTTATAAATTTTTTCCGCTGTACTTTAAAAGCCCCTCTCTCAGTCAACAATGGATTATGTTTACAAATATACTTCCTTTGTGCCTGAATTTCGCTCTCCTGGACATCCAGACCACGTTTATTTCCAAACAGGATGTTTACCTGAGGTAGGGAATATGAATTCCGTGAGCATGGCGTAATTATGTGGCTCTGGAAACTTTTAGTGGAGTGTAAGTGACATCACTGACAGAACATCAACAGGAAGGGCAGGAAGTGTTTTATGTTTTTGCACTGTTTGGTGTGATAAAAACAATAAAAATACCTATTAGCTCTCATTGCAGGCCTTCAGCATCCCGTCTCAGTCATTTAAGCACACATGCATCACCACTGCCTTCCAATGGTGTCACTGAATTAAATATGTATATATAAAAATAGGTATAATCACCCTGCACTAGATCTTGTAGAAGCCTTATTTTTTTGAGGAATCCGAAGGTGAATAGATTTTATTTAATATATATGCTTTGATTAGAAATGTAGGCTACATTCAGATTAATTTCCACAGGAACCTTCTTTTAACAGTCAATATACCAGTCAGGAAACTCAGCACTGGATATTCCGGATAGCAAAAGTAATTTTCCAAAATCTTGAAAAAAATAATTTCTGGACACATAGTGATAGTGGATGGAATATACATCCTGTCTGTATTTTAATTAAAGCAGACTTAAATCACCACCAACATAATGACTACAGCAAGAACAAAGAGCAAAATATTTCCATGCAACAGACTGGTCACTTTAGTGGATGAAAAATGTAGAGAATGATTGGGGACAAGCATTAGACAACTGAAAAGTATGTTTTCTCCCAAAGGATACCCTTAGTGAGGTATGACAGGGTCTGACAGTTTGAACTTATTTAGGGACTGGGACAGCAAACCTACCAACAAAAGAAATTGTGAACAGTTTTCTTATTTTCTCTGAAGCATATACTGCTCTAAACACACCAGTTTTAGCAGAGCCTGGATCTATAACCTGCTTGCTGTCTAAGACATCCATAAGACAACAAAGATTTTCAACCATCAAGCTGAAAATATTGAATGTGATGCCAAAGATGAGGGAAAGAGTAAATTCTCCTCTTCAGACATACACCTCTTCATATATTCCTTTACAAACTAATACATAGTTCTAATCATACCCAGCAGAGTATTTCTCTGAATGTTCCCCACCCTCTTGGACAGGGCTGACAGTAAATTAGTCTAATTCTACTAGAAGTATTTTTCTACATGGTATTTTTTTTTTGCTTTTCTTTGTCCAGGTGGTGGGGTGGGGGAACAGAAAGCAGATTCATGTTCAGCAAACATGTAACAACACAGAAAAGCAGAAAAATCTTATTGAACAAGCACTTTGGAACAGTTATCCAGAACTCTATCTGTTTCTATTATAACAACTAAGCACCCATCTAAATCCTGAGATAAGAACTTTAAAGCCATTTCTGATCACCTAGAAAAACAAACCAGTACTTTCAAAAACATCTCCCTCTAAATTTTATTTTGTTTGTATACAAAAACAGTCCTGTTTTCAGAAAAAGCAAAGAAAAGACATGACAAATTCAGAGGACTTTAGGGAGATAAGCCATCTACACTGCCCTCCATTTTAGAGTGCAGATTACATCTACTTAGTATCTTGGCTGTACAGTGACCATGGCCCACTGTTTCTTAGTAATTGTGTACTTTTGAGTCACATCAGGTTGAGATCTCAAACTAAAAGGGACAAGAGGAACATTATGCAGAAAGAGGAGAAAGAAAAATGTAGTAATAGGATTATTGTTACACTCGGATTTTTCTTTAACTAAAGTCCAAAGCAAAACCATCAACACTTTCACGGGGCTGCCTTTCCTCCACTAAGATCCAATTTTTCTCTTTTCTATTGTGCTAAAACCAAACAACTGAAAAATAAATAAGTACAACACAGAAATGCTAATTTACTCCCAATTTGTAGCATGATACATAGAAAAAAAGTTTGCTTACACCTACTGCAAAGTGGAGTTTTGGGCCGTAAAAAGAACGAAGTTCTAGAAAATTCTGAAATCCTTCTAACAGACAGTTTTAATTCTAGTAATAAACACCATCCATAAGATGTATTCATTTAATGAGTCTTTAATAACTGTCTCTCAACTAAGATACACATCTAGTTACACTGAGTGAAACCAGCTATTTTCATGTCCAAATACATGAATGCCAGCTCAGAACTCCATCTTCCCAGCATGCATGGCAAACAGAGGGAGAGTGCATCTTACATATTTGACCCAAACAGCAAGGAAAAGGTGAACAGGTTTACCTGTGAAAAATACCACCCGTAGAGCGGAAGCCATTTTAAGCCATCTTTCAGGACATACCGGACATGCCCAAGAGCATTCTGCCTAATTGCCAGCATGTCCGCAATAATCCAATCCACTGCAAAGACAAAAGCCCAAAATACTCAGTTAAATTAGTTCTTAGTTGCTACTGATGAACACAAAGCACATGTTGTATGTATAAATGTCATTAAGGGTTTTTGAATTAGAAGTTCTTGCTCATAAGGGCAAGGCTGGAAAGAGACACAATAAAGAGACAAGTAGATTTTTTAAACCTACAGAAGTGCTAAGACAAGCAAAAAAAATACAAACCTGTACACTGATGATTTGATAAATATATTACATTTTCTTTATTTTTTGGCAAATCCCCGTAGATTATTACCTAAAAAAATTAAAAAAATATGTAGTATTACTTTATTATTTATTTTCATTGCATTAGGCAGTGATGACATCCAATGCAGTAACTGGCTATTTACTAGGAAAACTGTCAGCAAGTTAGCACCATCAACAGACAACCACCCTACCACTGCATCAGGACCCACCATGCAGACAACTGACTCATCAACAAAGCTGTAAATATTAATTAACGAGGGCTTAAGAAAGCTATTCTGGTTTTGTGCCTCAGCTCTAGAACTGGATCCATGGAAGCTGACCTTCATTCACAAGATCACTCCATTAGTATAACTAAAGCTAATAGCCAGGTACAAAATCACCATTTCACTTTATGCATCTAATAAATATGACAAGCTTCAGCCAGACACTCACTCTTTATTATCCAATCTAAAATGTTAAGTTTTCCTGGGTTAGATCAATCTCAAACATTTGCCATGATTTTAACCAGCAAAAACAAATTAAAAAGTGTGAGGTTGAGGGTGTCTTTAAATTGGTCTGTAGCTTCCAGCCAGCATGGTTTTTTATGCTTTTTTCTTTGTTATATTAAAGATACCCTTTAACCTTGCAGTTTCTCACCCTGAGAGGTAACCTTCTGGGAGCAGGACTACAAAGCAAGATGCTGAAGCAAGAATCCTAGTCATTCTTTTAAAATGGATTAATTCTATTCCTTTTATATCAAATACAAAATGAGAAATGAATTAATTTTAATTCTGAATTGAAGAATCAATACAGCTGTTCAATTATCTTTAATAAATATTTTCATTATTTAATGAAGCTTAGTTTTTCCAATAAGAACATTCTAGGAAGAATTTAGCCCTTGCTCTGCCAGTACCAATGGGTGTAGAAGTTAGCTGTATCAGATATACACACTACCTCAAAATTACTCCATTCACCAAAAAAACCCAAAATACTATTTGGATGGTTTACCCACTTATCATCACTTCCATGGTCTGGACAATCTTGGAAATTTATCTGGAAGATCTAACTAACATTCAGACCTTGATTGGTATCATTTAGGATGCTGAGTCTCATATGCTGGTCTCAACCAGCATGTCTAAAAAATCTGCCCACCTCTTAGTTAACCTGTGATATTGGATGGGTAATGCCTTGTTTTGTTAACACTGGACAGAAACCCCTCATAAAAGCTGTATGTTTTACATTCATGGCGTTCCCTCTTTGAAAACACAACCACACTGTTGATTAAATTTTGTTCTCAAGGCAGAAACCAGACATTGCCAAACTGAGACATTCGGTAAACACATGAACAAGAGATCATTGAGCATACAGTAAAGAGGACATTACTTACTTGAATTAATTTCCCTCCCCCCCCCCCCAAAACAGGCATGCAATAATAAATTCTAACTAAACATTATTTGTAACAAGTCATTTGACACATGTATTCTGAACAGTACCCAAGAAATTCAAACAAGATTTTGCTAGGAGTAGTCTTCTCATTGAAGTTCCCGAATTTATAACCTTACTGCTGACACTTTGTACCACTGTTCAGTGCAAGGCTGACCTTACAGTTCAGGTGCAAAAATTCCACTGAAATAAATCTTGCTATTCTCACAGAGTTAAAACCTCATTTTCCAGGAGTACACTTTCCCAGCACTGTTACATGTGAGGTCCATAAACACTGTTTTCTTTAATTTCAAGTTAAGACTCCACTATGCAGTTTCTGGCAAAGGCTGCTTTAGAGGAAGGGAAAAGGCCCAACACATCAAATCACTAAATCAGAAGGTCCTGAATGCTATTTAAGCTTTTCTAAAATACATAAAAAAAATAAGAACAAGAGGAAAACAAAATCTGCCCTTGACCCCAAAAGCTGTCCCACACAAGAAACATGGTTTGAAATGTGCAATTTATAACTTCAACTTGTAAATATTTCCACTTTAATGTACAAAGTCAAGATCTCAGTGTAATCAGACCCACAATTTAAAGCCTTCAGTTGTGATTATTGCATGAGTAAAAACAAATAAAAAGGATCATTCCCTTAAAAAAACATGTTATGATGGTGTCTGCCAAATATAACAGTTAATCTGTATTATTTTTTATTTCAATAAGATTGGATGTAGTTCACTTTAAATCCCAAGGAACATTTACTCATTGTTACTGTAAGCAATTTCTGTGTACAACATTATGTTTTACCATAAGGGTTACATGTGTTTACGTGCAATGGACCAAAATCTTTTACTCATGGTAAAACACATAGCCATA
The DNA here is from genome assembly GCA_035583135.1 of Lophotriccus pileatus. Classification (NCBI taxonomy): domain Eukaryota; kingdom Metazoa; phylum Chordata; class Aves; order Passeriformes; family Tyrannidae; genus Lophotriccus; species Lophotriccus pileatus. The sequence goes on from JAWWES010000115.1 coordinate 92,002,804, forward strand.
CTGTTGTACAGATTTAAAAAAAAAAAAAATCTTTTCCTATTTATAATTAGTTCTCATTAAACACAGAAAAACTGGACATTTTACTTCAAAGCAAATATAAGAACGAGAAAATCTGGAAGCTCTATTTTGTTTGCTCAGATGGCTCAGCCTAAGAGGATGCAACCGCTTTAACCGTGGCATCATCTACTTCAACACTGCCTATTCCACTGATCTCGAGAGAAGGCTTATACAGTTCATTAAAGGCCACAAAAGGCTTCATTTGAGACACTCAGCTAGGAACTGAGCTACAAAGTTAAGATTGTTACTACAGCCTGGTAAGAATGGCAACTTCCAGGCTGCAGTCCCAGGAGACACTTGGTCTGTGGGCACCCAAGCAGCTCTCTGAGACCCAAGCATTTTTGCTTTATTGGGTTTCTGAAAATTTTCATCATACGCAAAGTGGGGTAACAATTAGAGCTTTGAATCCTGCAGAAATATTGTCCTTCTCCCTTTGAGACGATGTCTGAAGAATTCACTTGCTTCTGGATAAGCAGGTCCTCTCAGAACAGGCCTCCAATTTCTGGCAATCTGAAGGCTTTAGGTGAACCAGAGCACCTAATGTATATTATAGTTGCAGAAGGAAATGATATAGTACTCTTCGTGGTGTCCAGAAAACCTCTGACTCCCTGCTGTTTTACACAGCTACCTTTGCAGAATTCCTTGCTGAAGAGGCCATGCAGTCTCTGGCTCCTTCTCGGTCTGATGGTGCAGAAGATATCTGGGGGCCACAGTGAATCACAGAACAGTCTGAGTTAGAAGGGACCAACAAGGGATCCAACTCCTAAGTAAATGGCCCATATGGGGATCGAACCCACAACCTTGGCTTTATCAGCATCACGCTCCAAGGGAAGCACTTGAATGATTTACCAGGGACAGCAGTGCAGAAACAAGTGTCCACAGTGCCAGGTTATATTCAAGCCCCTTTCAAAGCAATCTGAAGAAAGCAGAGGGGCTAAAAGACTCCTAGCCCCCCTCAGAAGAACAATGCTTCTCTCAGGGTGTGCAGACCACAAGAGGGGGTAGTCTTCCCCTCTGCAGCCAGCACACCAGGGAAGTGATGCAGGAAATGCCTGGGATACAATTTTCAGTTTCAGAAGCTCAGTACCTAGCTCTTCATATGTCACAGTATACATACATACATTCTACCTATCATCTTAAAGAACTGATAAATGTCCTGTCTGCCACAATGCAGAATGTGAGGAACCTATTAACTTAGAATAGAATCTGTTGTGTTAAAAAAAAAAAAAAAGAAAAAAAATAGGCAAAATGAAGTCAAGCAAAGAAAACAAGTTAAAAGGAAGAGCAACATATCAAGCCAAAGTAAGCAGAGATTTGAGGGAAAATGTTTAATACGCAGATTTACAGTCTAACATTGCAAATATTACTTGCGCACACAACATTAAAATGTGTGCTTTTAGTCATGTTTTGGTTGCTTCACAGTCTAGTTCACAATAACAGGTAATACAGTTAGTGTTAATGTGGGTCTTTCACATCTCTTTACACAGCAGTGCTGTCAAATTCATTTCCGTGAGATCTCAAAGGAAACTGGATGCTATCAGATGCCCTTCTGTGGGAAAACTGGTACCCAGCTTCCGTGGATGCAATACACCAAGCTGTTCACATGCTCAGCAGGCACAAGACACACTTTGGAGTGTCACGTCCAGATGTAGCTCTGATTCACTGGCAGGAGGTGACAAGTTCTCCTGATGACAGAATTTATTAATTCAGTGATAGGCTGATCTAGGTATGCAAATGGGAGCTTCTGGATAATCTGGTAACACCAGTTTCTGCTTCCCTACCAGCCTCTACTTCTTCCAGTGCAACATATTCCACTATGGCTGTGCTAGTGTGGTAGGTCATGTAGCAATGTAAAACTGTCCTGCACGGCAGCCACACCTGAATAACTCATAATTTCCAAAGGTTTTCACTGCAACAAGGTGGACACTCTTAATTTAGAGTTTTACTTCTTGCTTATGAAATCTGTACATACCAAACAAAATTAAATAGATCATTTAATCATGTCCTAGCTATATTAGCTCAGTAAACAGTGCCATGACAAAAATAACTCAAGAGGTAAAAGTAATCACACTATCTGAAGACCTGCTTGCCAAACTCTAAGATGATTACCTTAATATTATAATTGGATGTAGCTGATAATGGGAGCAGTTAGAAGCTGATCTACAAGCAGATCTGGCACTTCTGCTTCTGTAGTAGTAAGGCAAACAACTGGTCATTGCTGGTAAAAACTTGGGCCATCTCATCTGATGTCCTATCACATCTACCAGCATGCTCACTCTTGGTTCCTCAGGCTTCTTAACCCTCCTCCCTCCTCTATTCAAAGAAACTAGATGTGAATTGCAGAATGATGCTCCCTTTGCTGTTACTTCCAAAAGACTGTTGTGCACTGGGGCACTTTGTGAAGGTGGAGCACTGCGATCAGGAAAAACATCAGTTTCAAGCACAGGCAATAACAACTAGAAAGAAGGATAAAAGTAGTAGGATAATGGGGAGAACATTCTTCCCTCTTCTGGAGGAAGAGAGGAGAAACAGAACATTCATAACATCAACACTTAAAAATAACCATACAGACTTCATATACTCAGCTGTACCACCCTCACAAGATGCAGTTCTCTCCATCTCACTATTTCTTCCCAAGTAATAATTAGGACTATGTGCTCTTTGGGACAAGAGCATTTTCGGGAGCTGGGCACTACTACAAAGTGTTTATTAAAATACATAGTATCCTAGGGCGTCTGTCTCATCTGTTTGTTACAAACTCTGGATACAATTTTGTGGTGAAGGGGTGGAGCTTGCATCAACCAAGCACCAAAACAACTACCGGGTAACAGCTTCTGCAGTCAGCACGTACCCCGTGCAAGCTGACCTCTGCAGGCATCTTGACCAAAGTTCTTTAAATTCCCCTAGACTAGAAACCTGGCGGATGACACAAGTCCTTTGAGCTTCTAGAGAAAGTACCTCAGACCACAGAATCTATTTACCCTGTTTGACAGGAGCAGGCTCAAGTCAGGATACAAACAGGGAACTGGTACTTGCTGCTGACAAATTTATCAGGTTTTCACACGTCCTACTATAAGAATTTCAAATGTTTACTTTTAAAGCACTTTAATTCACATTTAAAAGATAGAGGTTTCACTTGCCTAGAGCATAAGGAATATGAATAGGACAGAAAGGGAAAGACTGTCATGGTTTTAGTTGTGTTTTCTCTAAATATAATAAAAAAAAAGTTCATCATTTTTCTAGAAGTACCTTTAGGGCACATACAGTTTGTAGGTAATGATCATACTATTGCTACACCTCAATCTTTTTAGAGACTATCTGCTCAATACATAATTGCACAAGTCTGAAGTCTTGCTCAGGCTCAGCAGCAAACCATAAAATCATCATGTGATTCATTTTATTAAAGCAGAGTTAACTCAAACATTTTGCAGCTATGTATTTTACTGAGATTCAGTGAAGAAAACCATTGCTAAGAGACTAAGCTCTGGGAAATATTAAAAGGATTCCTATACGTAATGTAATGCAATTTTTTTAAAAATACATCTTTCATTTGACTGAACCAGAGAGTACAGAACTTCAGAAAATACACTTATTGCCATTCTATTTCCTTTTTACAAGAAAACTATATTAGCAACCTACATGGATTATGCAGGAATGAATCATGATGTTAAATATGAAGTCTGTACATTTTTCCTTTCATAGTAGCTTTTAGTCTCATGGTCTAAATTGACAATTTTCTATCAACATTACATTTCATTCAGTGTTACTAACCCCACGTATAGAAGTAATCTGCTTCTGATGCTGACTGCAAAAGCTTTACAGTTTCTGAGCTGAATTAAAGATAATGGACCCCTGGAACCCTTAAAAAAATTTAAAAAGGCATCTGTATAACTTAGATGTTCTAGTTTTGCTAACAGAAAAAAAAAAGCAAGACTTATGAAGAACATAACTTTAGGATTTTGGCATCTAAATTCTGAATAAAACCTATTTTCAGCACCCAAATAATTTACTGATCTTTCTCCAAATGACTTGCTCTTGATTACAATGCAGTTCTACGGCACAGACCCACAACTCCATCAGTGATCACCTGAGAAAATAAAAATTAGAGCATCTAAATAATTTTTATAGTCAATCAGCACTAATTACATTTTTTTAAACAATAACCTTACATGTTTCAGACATATATAGCACATGTGAAAGGAGATTATTTATAAGTTGAGATTTAAACAGGAGTGTTTTCCTGAACATCTGGCATCTTGGTATCATACAAAACCTAAACATGCCTTCCAGCACAAGAGTGGAAGTATTCCACCTGTTTCAACAGGAGAAAGACTCCTTTATAAGTCTTTGGCACCTCTGAAGACTTCTTCCCACATATTTTGGTAATTTCCTTAAAAGAAAGGCAAAAGCAACCCACACTTAATGTGGCTATTGTTTACTTTATTACTTTTCTGTAGTGGAAAATACAAAATGGCCATGTCCCATCCCATCCATTCCCCCCAGAGAGCAGCTACAATACTTTGGCACATTAAGCTCACTCTGGAAATAACCTTTGCGCACCACACATCAGCCAGAAGCAGTGTGTGACAGTTTGCAGTGTTTCCTCTAGCAAGAACTCTCTATAATAGGAACTTTGCTTCTAAATATCTAGGACTCCAAGGAGGAGTTGTATCTTTACTTGAAATACTTGTACAAGTGTTGTTATCAAGTACAGACTGAACTGGTGTGAAGCTGTCAATAAGTTGATGTGAATGGAAAGGGGATGATTAAGAAACCTCTATGTTCTCTGCTTGTGACTGTAGAATAAGACTTTTGAAAGCTTCTCCACACACCATTTTCACTAAGTGTTTAGAATTTAAGCACTATGGACTTTCACAGTGAGGCAAAGGAATCACTACACAGCAAAAGAGAACATGCAAGGAGCTATCTTAGCTAGCTGCAACAACTTTGGCTCCAGAACTGGATACCGTAAACTGAATCAGCCACAAAAAATCACCAGATGAGAATCACGCTGATCTGCTCACCACCCCAGCACATGAAAGAGTTAGTTCACCTGCAGCTTGTTCGGGACTGTGCACTATGTTTGCTTACTCACAAAGAAAAATTCATGCCCTCAGATTCCCACACAGCCTTAGAAAATGGAATGACTCTTCAAGTCAATCCACAAGTTCCACAGGAAAAATTATTGCAACTACCACAATACAGTTCAAAGTAACTAGATGGAAAAAAAAATTAATTTGGATTATGTGCTAAAATACAGATTTGACCAAATCATGTGTAGCTAATTTTACATTTAAAAATCAAACAAGCATAAATGCTATGATTTCCTACTCCCACACTGAAGATCAAGTTGTAACAGGGAAGATGACAAGTAATATGTTACAGAAATGAAAAGAACAAAAGAAAATTATTTCCCTGATTTTTTTATAGCAAATGCCTTCATAGGATAAATTCAAACTGACAGAAGATAGATTAAAGAGTATTTTTCCCCTGAAAAGATATGCTTCCTCATAACTGTAATGTCAAAATCCCTGACATCTAAGCCTACTTTACCTAACACAACTAAAACAGACCAAAAAAAGGATATCCTGTAAGCCTGAAGTAAAAAGTTTGAAATAACTGCACTCAGAAGTTTAACTATGAATAGAGTCTTCTCTTAGCAAGAACAGTGTCCAATGGTAGAGTACTAGGAAAAAAAAAAGTCTCAATTAACAATCATCCTTACATAAAGTACCTGCACGTATTATGTAAGCAGAAAAAAAGGGCATAGAAGATCACTGTAAAACTCCATGGCACAGTATCTACCAAAATACAGTAAAATGCAAAAAGAGAAAAGTGTCAAAAACTCATGCAGGTTAAAAAAGAAAAAAAGGGATTAAAAAAAATGTGATAAAAACAATTTTTATTTTCATGTGTAACAAATTCTGCAAATTTAGAACAAATATTAAAAACTTAATATACAAAAAGTCTTAAGATACTAAAGTTAAAATATTTAAACAGAAAATTTTAAAATCAAACCATGAGATTGCAAAACTTACTGGTCAAAGGAATCAGAATTTATAAGTGCATTCAAACTTGTCCTTTGACTCCTTAGCTGTTCCTACCTGACACATACTTTTTAATATTTTCATATATTCATGTAGTTAACCTCAAAATGTAAACACATATCTCTTAAATTGCAGACTGCAATAGATAAGACTGCTATAAAATTCAGATTCAGCTGTGACTTCCCAATTAGAAAACATATGCTAGTCAAATCTTCACACAAAGCTTCTAATTTATGAACACAAACAATAGTTTTGGTTCAGGTAGCTGATATCTGATTTTTAAAAAATGCTAACAGTTTTAATTTATTTCTTTTTCATATATCAGGCAGGAAGTGGAGGATGATCAGGATCTGTACTGAATGTAGATTCTCCCCATACTACTTTCCAGGTTGCCCCAAAGCCAAATCTGCAGCACACCAGAACCCTAGCTGGTATCTCACTGAACCAGAGTCCTGAAGGACATAATTTTCACCCTCAGAATTACAGCCAAAGGCAGACAGAATAAAAATTAAGATATATGCAAGTACCAGGTTTGCAACATCTAAAACAGAAAGAACACAAAGCTTACATACCTAATGTATCTGGTTTTGCTGCCTTATACCACAGCTGAATGTGAAGTCTAAAATTAGGCATACATCTCAATTTCAAAGTAGTATCCCCCAGGCTTAGCAGGTATCACTTAATTTCTGCTCTAATAACACATAGGACTATGTTGTATAATATAAAACACATATATGCCTGGAGACTGCTGTGCACTGAAATGTGACAGGGTAAACCCTCTAAATGGAGCCAGTATCACAGCAGAAAACTTTCACTGGGCTTCTTTCAAAAGTTTACCACACAAACATGATACACCTCACTACACTTCTTTTCAAATTTTGCACTTCACCAATCCCCAAATTTCTACCACTCTCCCAAGACCTTTATGTCATTATTTCTACCATCACAATTAAAGTACAAGTTATGATTATTTCGATCTCTCAAAGCACCTCACAACAGCTAACACTGTTTCACAAAGCAGCAACATGAGCAGGTGCTAACTGGGGTTACTGCTGTTAAGTTACATGACCTAATAAAGCCCAAGCCCTGGGAGGCTGTTCAGCTCCCACCCGAGCTTAGAGGTTGCCTTGACCACAGCTCTCTGTCCTCCTGCTCAGCTCCCACACCGCTCCAGTACCCTCCCATTCATGAGCTGCTATAGGGGGAAGAGGGGTCAGGGAACTCAAGCACAGGTTCATAAACCCAGGCTCATGCCAAAATGCAATTGCCAACACTTCCTTTCCAAACACAACCGAAGAAGGGTGAATAGTGATGTTTACTTTGGATTTTCCAGTTATGGCATTTGCCTAGGAAGTGGCTCCTCATCTTAAGAAGAGTCAGACCCTGTCACTCACATCTACCGACAGAAAGCAGTTCAAAGGCAAACCTTCACCCTGCCATGATGAAACCTGGTTATGATGCCTCTGCCATCGTGGAGAGGGAAGAACCAGCTTCCTAAGACATAACAAACTACCTCACTAACAGCAACCAGAAGCACTTCCCTATATTATGCTGCCACTTCACCGCTAGACTTGCACTGCCTCTTGCCTTCTCATCTCCACCTTAAACCCTCAGAATTACCTGCTGGGCGGCTGAACAGCTTCAAAAGGATAAGCAGCAAGTAAAGATAATCTTGTCCGGCAAGGTTGCTGTCCTGGGAATACACATGGGCATGCACACTCACGTCCACTGCCATTTGGCCAATAACTAGAAGACTAAGCATTTTCCCAGTCTCAGACACCAAGCTCTCTTCAAAGATTTCTTAGGAAGCCAAGACATGAGAAAAAAGCCCAAGCTCTACTCCACTGGAAAGCATCCTCAAAATGCTTAGCAGCACAATGTCTCCATGAAGTTTTAGTTTGCTCCAAGACGTTTTCAGCCTTGTTGAGACACAGCTTCAATATCAAACCAGGAAGCACACTGCACTGTCTATCAGGGATCTCTTGTATTTGATAAAATAATTATTAGAAATACTGCAGCTCTGCTAAAAAACACTGAGGTAGCATCTGATTCTCACAGCCCTTCCAGAGTCCCACAATGACAATGAAAAACATAATTCAAAATGTCTTTAATGAAAACACCAATTCCAAAAAGTTCTAATCAGGAAGTGGGGGTAGGGAACGACAGCTGACACAAATACTGAACAAAATCCATGTGCATTAATTCAATTATGGATTTCATTCAATTGTCAAAACCTTTCAGAAGAAAATGATCCTTTAGGAAGCTGTCTGAATGATGATTTGCTATTTCTTCACCGGCATTCCATACCAAATATCAAAAGCAATTACAGCAAAAAAAGTTAAAGAACATTTAGTCCTCATCTGATCTGAAACATGTGCACAAACACAACAGACATTAATTTCATCACCCTGACAGCAACTGGGATAAGATGCTAAGGGTCAGAGCGAGATGAGAGCATTCTGCATAGTAAATCAGTAGCCCTTTCAGCTCTTCAAACACCCTAATCACAGGCATATTTGCAGCCATTCTAGTTTTCGCATTCTAGGGTAAGATTCAACTGTTTATTGCCTCTACAAAATGTAAAAGACCAGACTTCCCTAAAGCAGTAAAGACAAAAGCATAACACCACCACAGTTCATCAGCTACTTGATGATTCAAAAACTTGGGGCCAAATCAACTATTAGCACCAGCAAATGCAAGTCCTCGGAAGTGTGTGAATTGCACCTGTTTGTACCAGTTACTGCCTTGGCTCATCACTGATAAAATTAACATCCTTTGCTCTCTGAGACTCTCTTTATTCATGCATTTTATTCAGTTTACACAGCGTTCAAGCACTACATATAGAAAACAGCTCACAGCAGGACAACTGGGAAAACACAACTGCACTTGCATCAAAACCAACAGTCTCAAAGCAAGGCTGTTCTCTCTATGCCACTTTCCAACAGACAGCATTTACACATTTTCATTACTATGAGTTTATAATCTTAGATATTATTGACAAGCATTGTCACAATGCCACATATGAATTAATTTCATATATTTATAGCTCCTTAATAAAATTCACGGAAACCCGCTAAACTGTAATTGCACTGACAAATTTACACAGCAACGTAGGATTTCACTTTATAGTCATACTGGCTTTGTCCAGTTTACCTCACTTACAGCATTGGGATGCTCTGGTTGCTTTTTGTACTCTAAATACTTGTTCTTCAATCTTCTACAGCCAACTCTTGCACGACAGTCAGCAAAAAGGACTATTTTTTGGCAAATCATTAACGAATTCTAACATTATTGGAAAACCTAAACTGATGCCAACTTAGCTTGAGTTCTCTCAGGCTTTGCAAAACAAATTGTTTTGGTGGAAAAAAAACGTGTCTGACCCAAAATTTGAAAAGGGAAAGTATTTACAGTATCAGCAAGTAAGGAACTTGTACAGTTACCTTACGAGCAACTCTCTAGAACATAAGTACTCAGTTAGGGCTCATAGCAACTACAGATTATTTTAGAACTCAAGTAAAATACTTAAGAGAAAGGGAGAAATTAAGAGAAATTTCAAAATTATCTGTCATGCAGATCAGGTTATTACCTTATTTAGTTACATTTCCCAACAGAAGAGATACTGCTACCATGACAAAAACCTTTCCTAGCATGAACTAGAGTTTTGTTTTAACAAACCTGCCTGAAAATCATCCAAGTCAAGAATAATAAAAATAAAGAAGAAAAATACACTTGTGCATACAGTCATGAGGGGGAGACAGATTTAGATATTTGATGGACTAACAGCAGATGATAGACAGAAACATCACCTCCTGACAAACACATAGGAAGTAAATATCATGATACAGTAGTATTTCATTCAGTCAAAAAAATAGTCCGTGTTTATGATCCAAACCAATATTAGTCTATTAAAACCCCACTCACATTACTGGGAATTTCAGCAAATTATTTTAAGATCAGACACCTCAAATATCCACAATTGCCTCAGAGTGTTTTGTATTGAAAAGCCACAAATACTTTGAGTGAAAAACCAAACAATGTCAAAGAGTACATAAATAAAGGCTTCTTATGTACAATAAGATGGCAACACTGCCACCAAAAAGTCACTTAAGCATCAGTAGAAATCTAACAACCTCAGTGAGACTATGCAACAAGTTCCAGTATTCTGATAGATGAGGTTGTTGGCCTTCCATTTATCCAGTTACAAAAAAACCCAATAACCCCAAAACACTTCAATCTATTGAATAATCTAATAAACCTGAAAGAGACATAGAATTCCTCTTTCCCATGGCTATTTTGGTGTCTTAATGCTGGTAAAGCCCTACAACTGCCTTTATGAAGCCACTATTCTTGCTAGTTTACTGATGCTACATTCCTGCATCTAATTACATGCCTTAAAACAGCTAACCCTCAGTAGCTCTCAGGTTACCATCCCAATCTCAAACACTCAGGCACACAGTTAACTTTCCACTGTGAGTTTCAAGTTAAGCACGTACAGGGTTTGCAAAAGTAGGTCTGAAAGGACACTGTTTCTCTTCCTCAAACAAAGGGGGGGCATCTTCCAGTTAAATGATACATGAATTGTACGGGTTATATCTCTTATCTCCCTACATATGCACCTACTTTCCAAGTTTTTATTTACCTTCCAGTCTCAATTACTACTTCACTTATGACATATGTCTCCTGTTCCACCATCTCTTAACGTCATCTGTTGCTTACTGTGACAAAGCATCTCTATTTTAATATTGCCCTAACTGATCACCTGTACTGTCTCCCACCATTTTTGTGTGTATGAAGTTTATCAATGCAATAAAACAGAGATCAATGGATTATGGATGCCTTTTTGTTTCTTTTGATTAGCATTTTCCTTTCTTTACCTTTATGTCATGGGCATTTTTTGGATAAAAGTTCTTATCAAAAATTCAAAGTGTTTGCTACTCTCTCTACTCCAATCATAGGAAACTTGAGTAGATTTTTCATTACAATTTATACCTTGATTTTTGGCTCTCATTCTCAGAATGGGTTGAATTAAAGTACTATACTGTTACTTTCAGCAGCTAATGGCCAAGGTGTAATACTACGCATCAAGGTATCTGCACTAAAGACACAGTAGAAGGCAGATAAAATGGTAAGTACTTAATCTGTGTGCTACTACTCCCTCTTGCCCTTTTTCTTTTTTTTTTTTAAAAAGCAACCCAGATATGCAAAGCACCACACACATTAACTAAGTTGGACAAGACATAAGGGTGAAGTTACACAAGTTACAAGCTGAATCAAAAACTACCACTGAAGGAAGATCTCACTTGTTTTGTATACCTTCTATTTACCCTGATGTCAAACTGTGCAACTCCTGTATCTTTAGCTGGCTTTCGGGGTTTCCATCAGAGTCAGTATGATGTGAGCCCTACAGCCACACTCAAGAGTAGAAATTAGGGAAGATGTAGCCTGATTCTGAAATAAATGTTTCATTAGGAAGTGGACAAATGCCTTAGCTGTAAACATGAAGAAGGCCTTCTTTGTATGAGCTCTGTCACCTGTCAACATGTATTGCTATTCTTTACTCTCAAGCACCAAAAGACGCCAGTAACTTCAAACAGACTTCTGCATATTCAAAACATTTTGAAAGTCAGGTTTAGGTGCAGGATGCACCTGTTATTTTCATAACTATTTTTTACATGCAAAATTAAAATTCTCCTTGCTTACTTTTCAAATTACAGACAAATATGTAACCTCTCAAACACTCAGCTCTTTGTGAGGTATTATTATGTAAACACAAATATCCCTCTGGTCACACAAGAGAGGCCTCTAATTGCAACTTATTCACCTGAAACTGAGATCCTGAGTAATCACAATCCATGGCTGATCCAAAATTTAAGGGCCAAAGACTGACATGAGGTAGACTGCACAAAACCTGAAAAACTGTAATAATTTCAAGGTTAAGTAATCTATTTGTTAAAAACTTGTAGGTGTTTTATGTACAACTATGGTGACAGCTTTCTCATCTGCTGCCAATTTAACACTACAGATGTGCAACACAGGCCACGGGGCTTCAAGTGTGCAAAGGCGGCTGCCACTCAAGTGCTGACAGAGCACGACCAGTGTCGCATCTCTTCCGTTTTCCCGACCTGCAAAACGAACACAACACCAACACTCCATGAAAAGCATCACCAGCGGAGCAGCGGCGGCTGCGGAGCGAGGCGGATGCTCTGCGGACCGGGCACAGGCCGGGGCCGCACCTGCCCGCCGACTCCGCACGACCCGAGAGCGGCACCACCGACCGACGGCCGCTCCCCGGGCCGCCGGAGCCCCCTGCCCTGCCCTGCCCTGCCCTGCCCCGCCCGGCTCACCTGCACGCCCGTGTAGTTCTCGAAGAAGAAGAGCACCATGCTCTGGTAGATGGTGTACAGCCGGTCGTCCACCTCGCGGTAGAAGCGGGCGGGCAGCACGGCGGAGAGCAGGCGCCAGGCGCCCCAGGCCAGCACGTAGGTGGGCGCCGTGCCCATCATGACGGCGGCGGGCAGCACGTAGCGCATGGAGTAGGTGTGCAGCACCAGCGACAGCAGCATCTTCCCGCTGCCCCCGGCCTCACCGGGACACCCACATGGGCGGCGCGCTCACACACGGCCCCGCAGCCGCATCGCCCGCCGCGCCGGGCCGGGCACACCCGCCAGGCGGGCGGGAAGCAGCAGTGACCGCGGCCGGGAGAGACGGAGAGAGAGCGAGCGGCGGGAGCGGGCACCGGCTCACGGCTCTGCGCGCGCCGCCACCATCTTGGCCGGCGGAGGCGGAGCCGCGCCGCAGGAAGGCGGCCCCGAGGCCGCGGCGCTTCCGGGAGAGGGGGCGGGGGCCGAGCGGGGCGGCCGGGCCGGGCTGTGCCGGGACTGTGCCCTCGTCCCGTCCTCGTCCCTGTCCGCGCAGAAGCGGCTGCCGTGGTGGGCCCTGGCTGCTCGGCCCCGTGCCGAACGAGGCACCCGCGTTTGCTTCCTGCCCACGAGTCCAACGTGGAGCTCTAAGAAAACTAAACTTCTCCCTTTGCCAGCTGCAGGCGCAGTGGTGCTCAGGTTTTAGGAGGCATTTCACGTTACCAGTCTGCAATTGGACGCGTTCTCGCACAAGCAGGCAGCTGCTTGGCTTGCGTCCTCCTCTCTGACCCCCAATAACCTGCTGGCAGAAGCATCCGGATGCACCAACTGCTTTTCAAGAAAATACAAGAAGTCTTGAAGAAAACAGTTCCACGACTTTCCCAGAAGGGATTTCTTATTATGGCAAGACATTTATTCCTTGTCTTTAAAAAATAAGTTTTATCCTGAAACTTGTAAAGATCTCGTTTGGAAAGAAGTGGATGCTCAATACCTTCTACTAAGATCTGTTTCCTTTGCCAGGCTTTAACTGGGACAAGCTTTGTCCTTCGCTACTGTTGACCTCGTGCTAGCTATTTTTTAATGTGTGTTGAAAGTGGCGTCCTGAATAGTTCTGCGAAATAAGACTGGGGGAATGATACTAGGTTGAAGTCTGTGGCAATGTTCTCTTCAAACATTTATCATAGCATCTATGTCCCTAACAAGATTAAAGGGTCTTTATTTCGTTCCCCCATCCAGAAAGGGGAGGTAGGAGGGGCCATGGCAGCTTTTCTGTTAGGGCTCCCCATCCTGTGCATACGTTTCTGTCCTCACTGAGTGCATACACTACCCTCAGCTCTGGACTACCAGAGCTGAGTAGAGGCACTGTCCCCATCACAGCCTCTTTTGGCAGGGAATTTTTCTGCTTTAAATCTGACAAAGCTAGGTTAGGCAGAAAAGTGAGGAGGAAGCTTCTGTTTTGTGATATCTGTAACATGGCCACGTGGAAGAGAAAGTAGTTCACTATGATGCAGGGAGGACAAAGTAATCCAACACAACACAGAGAAGGTAAAGTGAGTTTGAGCAGAGCCAGGTGTGGGGGAGCGAGTGCTCTGGTGTGGGTGGAACAGTGGGATGGATTGGAGAGGGAATCCAGACCTGCTGCTTCACAGAGGCGATGGCAGAGACAAGGATTCTGAGCATCTAAGTGTGTTTGTTTAATGAAATTGTAATCAGGAGTGGAAAATGTAGATTAGCAATCTGAACTGGGATTGGGAAATGGCAGAGGAATACAGTGAAATTAAGCTGACTAGGCTTAAAAACAGACTGTAACTTTATGAGAAGAGGGTAAAAACTCAGTGAACAGCCTGAAGAGATGACTTGCAGTGAAATGAATGTGAAGAGAATTCAAATAATCTTTATATCAAGCAATAAAATTGAAGCCTGTAATTCCATGTATATAAACCCATATCTTTTCTTACAGGATTCTAAATTTAGTCATACTTCTGAATAACCTGCATATTATATGTTTACAAAATCTGTGGAAATGACCAATTCTGCCTCTGGAGAACAGTTTGGCTATCATGTAATAAGTAGGAACTGAAGATGCAGTGTGCTCTAGGATGAGCCTGCTTGAGGAGGGAGGTTGGACCAGATGACATGTTGTGGTCCCTTCCAACCCTACCTGTGAACACTCTTGGAACAAAAGGGGAAATAAAATACCAAGCTCATTGAGAAATAATACTCATTCTATGCACCAAAGGCAGTACACAAGTCTAGTGAAAAGTAATACATAGCTGAACTCAAACAATCAGTCTTAATCTCGTATTTCTTGATATTTAAGTGCTGGACTTCTCAGCTTTAATAATACTCTTTCATTTTAGGGTTTGTGAGGCCCTACTGTGTTTATTTACCTGTGTTTTTTACATGTCTATTCTTCCTGTCTTGAATCTGACTCAGTCATTTGCCCCAATGCTGAAAATGAGCACTGAGATAATTCAGTTCATTAGGCGTGGATATAAAAATATATGTCTTTACTAGTTTTAGAATGTTTCTTTTTGATTCCTTTGAATGTTTTGGTCCTGTGTTACGAAGACTGCCTGTATTTTCTGTGTTTTACATTACACGTTTTGAGCATGCTCCTTCTTTTTCCTTTTTTTTTTTGTTACATTAATGTTTGAATTTTATTTTTGTCTTCCATTTAACACTTTTTCACACCATAACATCGCACACCACACACATGTACCCGTGCTCACACACTTCATTTCTGCGTTTCATAATTTGCTATTTTCAACAGGTTCTTTTAATGTATTTCCTCTCCTAGTTGAGTATGTATTATCACATGTATAGATACAATTTTAGTTACACAAAAGTATGAAGGCTATGTACTATGGCTTAGGGTCTAATTTACTAGTATAATTAGATCAGTATGATGTGGTAATATGGTGTTGAAATGTCTGCAACTGAATGAAATGCAAACTTTTCCATTCAAGAAATAAATATGCCATAGTGATTAGATATGGGATGCTGCCACCAACTCCTTGCTTCTCTTGATTCTAGATCCCTCTGTATTGTGCTGTAGGAATTTGACTATTGGTCTTTCAGATTCTAGACCACAGAGGCAAAATAAGAAAGTTGTTCTGATCTTTACTACGATTTGTCATTTCTATTCCTATGAAAGCAAAGGCACTAATTACAGCTTGTAATTGCTTTGTAAGCATTTTACTTTCATCTGGGAGAAGCAAAATCACCCCTTTAGGGTGATTAGAACTCCATTAAGACTTCAGACCTGTTAAGGTATTATTTTCTTCTGTAGAAAAGCCTTGAAATTTAGAGGAATAAACAAGCCTACAATTTAGGCACTGGTCTTCCATGCATAAGGAGCTCAGTCTGTTTGGTGTGAACGTAATTATTTGGTATGATCCTGATTATTCTAGTATTAGATTTTTCTGCCAGTGATTGTCACACCTAAAGTGGCCAAACTCACTCAAATTAACTCAGATGTTAATCTTATAGCAAAATACTGATGACTATGCCTCTAGAAGGAACCACAAACTATGTTGTTAAGCACCAACCCATTGTCATACTGCTAGTCACAAAATTGTGTTGTCACCCACTCACTGCAATTGTCAAATAGACTAAGCCAAAGCCAGATAATGTTAAGTACAAATCAAACTGCCTTGAGATTTAGAATTTACACCTTTACAGATGGTCCTATCTTCAGCAATATCCTGGGAGATGATTTACTGGTATTACCTCTGTTTTTAAATGTTGATAAATGAGACACTGATGTTAAGGTCAGAGATCTAGATCCAAATAAGGATTTAAGCTTCTGAATTCCTGGAGTCCAGGACTTGGAGTGGGAACTTAGGCTTGCTGTGCCATGCATATCATGCAGAGATCTAAGCAGCACAGAATAGGATCCACAGCCATCATCAGTCTGTGCAGAAAGTTGATTAAAATTAGCAAGCTGGATGTGTATTTGTGCAAGGTCAGGTAGAATGAAACAGTGAGGACAGTGTTGTGGCCTAAGCATGATCCCTCAAGTTCTCATTCTGTATTTCAGAAGCACATCTGTTGACTTGAGATCCACAACCCACAGATCTCTCTCAAAGCGTTTGGTAACATGCTTTTAAAAATGTGGCCAGAGAAGACACCAACATCACCTCCTACTTCAGAGAACTGGATTCAACGTGGATTCAGTTTGTTGAGGTTATCAAACTCATACCTCTCATCATTGAGGTGGGTGACCTGCAGGGTAAGAGTAATGAGCATCTCTCATGTTGAAGATGCATTTATGTAGCAATCGTTTAATGTAACATATAAAAATAATTAGATTACAGTTAGACTAGTTTAGACAAGTAGACTAGTTTATATTACTAGTTTATGTTATTGTTAGGTCCTCTAGCTGTGTGCATTTTTTCTAACAAGGCCCATGACCTTCTGCATCTCTCTGCATTTGCTCAAGCAAACAAAGGCTCCCTTGAATTCTGCAATCCTCTCCAACCTCAGGTGAGAACTGTAGTAGTTCCTGTCCATCCCTGACTCTGGCTGGCCTTGCAGGGCTCCTTCTTGTGCATCTGTCCCATTGGACTCCATGGCTGCCCCTCACACAGAACGTAAGGCTGCACAACATCAGTTGTGCAGATCCACCTCAGTAACACACCTACTACATGCTTGCGCTCTGCTTGTTCCATTCCTCACCTTCATGTTCTGCCCAGAGACTCTCCTACCACCAAAATTTTATGTACCTTAGAGGTTGTATTGAAAGAGACAGAAAACCACTATCCACTCTCTTATTTGTGCCACTCATGATTTTTACAGATCTCTATATATCCCCTTTAGGTTATCTGTTTTCAGAATGAATTTTACTCAGTTTTGCCCCATATGAAAGCTGTTTTATAACTTCTGTCTTTCTTTTACCAAAAATAAACCCAAAACTTCAGGTGGGACATTACTTTCGCTTTCACAGGATTTAGCCATAAAAATAATTTGAAGATTCTCTGATACAAGTCTAATGTGATATGTCATCATTTAATAAACCAAACTAGTAAATGAGGAGAAGCATGCTTTTCCAATGGTTCTAAAACTTATCTGATGACACCAGAAATATGGTGATTTTCATGACTCTACAGATTGTGGAGGAAAGAGAGTTTTAATGAACATAGACTCTTTTGCATCAGGCTGGATTACCATCATCTTTCATCTGCCTCCAAGTTTTCTCATTCCTCTGTTTCCAGTCTTCACCCATCAAACTCTCAGTCTCTCTTCCAAAATGCATCCTTTGTTCTCAGCTATGCCCTTTCCTATCTCCTTCCCAGGCAAACCTAGCTAATTCTACTCCCATGACTCTGTACATCCCATTCACATTTCTCACACAATGTCAGTCTCTTTTTTTTTCCCCAGTGAATCCTAGTTTGCTCTTAATTTCCCTCGAGAGCTCCTAATCCTGTTATCCAGTCTTCTTTATGTCAGTCTCTGCTTGAGCGATTCTAATTTTTACTTCCTGCCCACTTGGTCACTGTCCAGTCTTTCCTCAACAATTCTCAGCGACAGCTTCATCCTTGATCAGCAGTTCTAGCTCTGCCTTTTTTCCTCCTTTGGTCAAGCTCTCAGTCCCTTTGTGTGTGACTTAGGTGGCCTCTGTCTCTGTGGCACTTAAGTGTAGGCAGGGAAAGCACTGAGAGAATGGCAGAAATAAGATACTGTAGCCCTGCAGCTGGTCCTTGGACAGCCTGAAGGGGTCAAAGCGTACCGTCTCTCTGAATGGATAGCATCTATAAAGCCAGTTCTTTGAGCCAGGATTCATGCATTTTATCTGGTAAACTCAGGTTCTCTATTATGCACTTGCAAACAGATTTATTAAAGGTCTGTGACTTTGCCAAATTCGAGCTCATTTTCACAGTAGGAGCAGAAGTCATATCCATAGCTCAAATGCTATTCACAGCCATATCAAACAAACCCCTGTTCAAAGGCCAAAGGTACTAAAATGTAAGAGGGCTATGAGGAGCATAGCAGAATAGCAGATTTTACTTAGTTATGTTCCCTAAGGGAATTCAGTTTAGGAAATTTCAATCCTGAATTTTAAAATAAGCAAAGACAGCAAAGAAAAGCTCTCTGATTTTGAAATTAAAATCTACTAGTAAAAACTGAACTGACTTTAATACCAGGTGATGCTACAGTTCTCCCTACAATTGGGGCTATGTTCAAACTGGAAATCCAGCTGAAGGACGAAACCTGGGATCATGAAAGACTTAGGAAAAGAACTTCTGTGGTGTGCCTAGATACAGATATAACTGCTTGTGTTTAGCAGAACCAGAAACAAGTTGAACTGTATATGCAAGTGTTTTGGGAAGCATTAGTTACCTCCTTCTATCTAAAGTTTTAGTTCTGTACTACCCACAACCACATATGAGAGCTTTAGTCACAGTAACTCAACATTTTTGCAGGGATAGTATGGTTTCAGTATAAGACTGTAGCACAGAAGTATTTTGCTGTAGGAATCTATACCATTGTATAGATTAGTATGGCTAGGTAAGTAAAGTTGAGTAAGGTTATCTGAGACTGACTGTATTTTTTTGTGTACCTTGTTCATGAAAGAAACAGGTAGGCTTGTTACTAAAGCTCAGCAGCTTTAGAAACATTGGATTCAAGTCTTGGCTCAGATACAGGCTTCCCATGTGCTGTTGTACAAGTTATTTTAGTTTCCCATTTATAAAATGAAAGTAATACTTATTTCACAAGTTCATTGTAATGGCAAATGAAGTTTAGAATAAGGAGACTCTTATGGCTAAGGGATGGCATGAAATGTGTTTGCCTCCTGACTGTGGACTTTCTTCAGTACCTGGTGTAAGTTAATTCTTATCTCTGCCTCAGTCCCCTTGCTGTAAAATAAGGATAGTATTTCCTCCCCACACCCTTTATTTGTTTAGATTATCAGTAGAGACGGTTGGAAGAATTCTGGCATGTTTTTAATTGAGCATTTGCTGACTCATCAAAATCTACTGTTTCAATGAGATCCCTACCCAGCTTCCTGACAGCTTGCTGACCTGGATCCTTGGCAAAAATCTGGGAAGTGCTGGGAGTGGTGGCTCTCAGGGCTTCCAGGCTCATTCTTCCTTGGTAGCTGGAGCTCTCAGTGTCCACAGCTGTGGGGCAGCCTACTGCACACAGTCCACCTCCAGTTCCCCAAGCTGCACTTTCACACCTTTTTTTTTCTGAATAGGATATTGTTCCCAACAGAAAAGCACTATAATGTGAAATAGCAGTCTTCTGCAAAACAAACTTAATCCTTCTCTATTGAACTTTTCAGAGCAGGACTGTCTTTAATGCTGGTACATTGCATAAGACAAAGAGTATAGCCCTCTGCCTAAAAAGCAATAAAGCATGTAGAAAGAAAAGCGACACGGAAGTTAGTCCTTTCTCTGCCTCCCACAATAATTTTGTCTCAGTTTCCAGTCTCAGAACACTGGACACATTGCTCAAGCCATTTGCTGGCAAATAAGACACTCATATAAAAACACAGCTGGAAGTAGTTGGCTGATTTTCACTCTACCTACTCCCTCTTCCTGTAAAGGGTAGATGATATCCTTACCCTGTAAAGAGAAGGTGATGTCCTTGCCTGACATTGTAACACCAAAGAAAAAGAGTAATATATATAATGTTTTAATAACATAACCAGCATCAGCAAAAGTATTCTCTGTTCATCTCCAAAGGAATAATCTGAAATACAGAGCTATTGGAAAGTGTTCAAAGGAGGGCCATGAGGATGATAAAGGTTCTAGAGGGGAAGCTGTATGAGGAGCAGCTGAGGTCACTTGGCCTGTTCAGCCTGGAGAAAAGGGGACTGAGGGGAGACCTCATTCCAGTTACAACTTCCTTGTGGAGGAGCAGGCACTGATCTATTCTCTGTGGTTAACAGTGACAGGACCCAAGGGAATGGCCTGAAGTTGTGTCAGGGGAGGTTTAAGTTGGATATTAGGAAAACATTCTTCACCCAGAAGGTGCGTAGACATTGGAACAGGCTCCACAGGGAAGCAGTCACACCACCAAGCTGACAGAGTATGAGGAACATTTCCACAATGCTCTCAGGTAGCTGTGTAGGGCCAGGAGCTAGACTCCTATCATTCTTGTGGGTTCCTTTACATCCCAGGATATTATATGATTCTATGATTCATACCTAGTTAGTCTTTTACATCTTTTATGAATCTTATTACCAGGCTTCTTCCCTGAAGTATCTTCAACTCTTCTTCATCCAGGAGCAAATAAACCTAAAATTTCTTCAGTCTCTTCTTTCATGACAAAATTTCTACATCTCATATTGGTTTTTTTTCTTGACTTTCCCTGTTCTTGGTAAAACCCAAGTTTGAAAACCTGTTCTAAACAGAACAAAACAGAACAAAATAATTATTTCATGTTTTACAAATGCTTTTGCCTAGAGAGATAAGAACCAAGCAGCCAGAAAGGGAGAATCAAAATGATAAACCATGTGTGAACACCTAAGACCACTGGAATCAAAGTGAAAAAGAATGTCTCAGCAGCACTAATATTCCACCAGAGTAGACATTTTGAACAGAACAGTATGTAAAAAAAAGGAAAAGAAAGAGCAATGCTCTTGTCTCAAAGGTGGCTGCAGTATCTTATGGAAGGACAATTTCCCATATACCCTGTGGACTGTAAAACTGAGGACATAATATGCTGATTTACTCTTTGTGACATACACTTAGCTCCTTCTCTCAGACATAATAATTCCAAGTGTCTCTTTAGAGTTCTGGAGAGGAGAAGTGAGAAACATAGCTGGGAATCAACATCACAGGCTGCAGAGATTATATTCTCACTTCAAAGGTACCTGCAGGGGGCTGCCACACTGGTACTACAGGGATTGCTAATATAATCCAGAGTACATGCAAGTTATCCAGTTCTACCTTGGGCAATACAAAGTGTATTCATTTTGCATTAACTTACTTGAAATACCTGATGGAGGAATTTATTGACTTTTTAAATTATTGCTCATCTACCAGCAGTGCTTTCATGGTCTACTGAGAGTTGGCAGAATGTGCTGTGTGCATGAAGCAGACAGATAACATTGATTCTACAGCTTGCAAGGTTTCAATTATATCAATACATGGTGCTATATTTAGGAAGAGTACTCTCGATAGTATTTCAGTTTGACTTCACAGGACTTAAAAATCTGGTTTTGATGGAAAAAAATACCAAAGAGACTAAAGAGGATAAAATGCAAATTGCATTTTAGTATTCTTTAGTGAGGTAACTGCAAAATTGCAATAAGAGTTATCAGCTTCTCTAGAGGACCTGATACAGTGTCAAATGGAAACTTAGTAATTAAGGCAGAGAACCTGATGTTCAGCATTAGAACTGTAGGCAAGGTGAGGAAGTGGCTAAAGAGAAGGAAGAATTAGTGTGGAAGCAGAGTTCCTCAAAGAGTGGTCTTGAGCCTGATACTGTTAAATGTTTTCTGTAATAGTTTTGCCACAAACAGTAGGTCTGTGCTATTGTTATTTCTCAGTGGCACAAAGCTGAGTAGCTGGTGAGGACGGACAAGGCAGGAACATCTATCAGTAGTGACAGTGGCCCATCAGACTAGTGCCTGGGGTGTGCTGGTTCATGTGTGGACACAGTGAAGTTATTTTCAAAGCTCTAGGCTTCCTTAAAGAGAAATAAAGTTATCATTCCTGTTCAGTTGCTTATCTTGTTTATTTTGATGTGGCTGACCGTTGAGCTAGAGGCGGAGTTTACAAAAAAACGGCTGAGGAAAACTTCAGAAAATTAGCCTTAATTATGTTTTTATCTTGTTATCTGCTTTGCCAGGTTTTTTTCTACATATTTCACAACTATACTGATTAATATATTAGGTAATAATTATATTGGTTAATATAGTGAAATTGGTTTTGGTTACACAATTACATTTGTGAAAATTACCTTAACACTCCTTTTTCATAATCCTGTGGTGATGTATTATTGTGATTTAACTTTGCACTTCGCTTCTAGCAGAAGATGTCAGCACACTCATTTATGGAATGCGTGTGCATATTTTTCTTTCTGAACTAACAAGCAAGGTCACTCTAACCTTGCTAGGATAGTAGAGCATTTTCTGTTTATCAGCAGAACGATAATGCAGATCTTGTGTATCAAATACATTTCTTAAAATTACACCATTCCTGATGCAGCTCTGTAAAGGGAAAACACTGAAGGTTAACAGGATAGATGAGAACTGGAGAAATGAAAGTGGGACTAAATGTAATTGTGCCAAATGCAAGTCAATGCACTGGAAGATTAATACCAGATAATTCTGTTAGATGACAGAAGCTTATCTCTTGGAAATGAGAGCTTCCTTACAGGTTCAGAGAGGCAACAAAGCCTAAGTAGTTTTAAGATGGAGTTTGACGATTTTATTAATGGATGATATGACATGGTCCTGAGATAGAGGACTGGGATTTGATGACTCGGATAGTCCTTTCCTAGTCTGTGTTCATGTTTTGGTGTTGGTGCTGCTGAGGAAAGAGCTAGTTTCTCTGGTAAAATGGAGAGGTGCACGTGAGGAGCTGTGAATCACATTAGCTAATGCAGGTTTCACATTTTTTTAAAGATCTGTGGACTATACAAAACCTCAAAGAAATAAAGTTTTCAGACATATGTAAAAGGAAATGTTTCTGGTCTCATTCAATAAGTCTGTGTTGTCCTTATGACCCATGTCAAGGAGTTACAAAACAGGAAATGGTCTTGGTCGCTAGCCCAGATTATCTGGGAAACCAAATTAGGGATACCTGGTGAGGAGCACCTGATGTGGTGTCCAGTGTGGAGCAGGAAAGCTGAGTAGGTAGTAGGAGAAGGGTCTGTGGTGGTGTGCACCCTAAAAGGTTTTTTCTAAATCAAGATTTTGCAAAATCAGACTATCCTTATGTATAAGGAACAATCAGACAAAAACGTTTATTTTCAGAGATTACAGGTTGTTGAAAAATGTCGGTTGATAACCAGGGGATCAAAGTCTCTGAGTCATAGGGATGGGATTTGTATGCAGCACGTATATAAGATCGTAAACCCCCAAGTATTTGATTTCCTAATTACTTGGGGCAAAAATAGGAGAAAGGAGTCATGAATCATTTTCCAAATTAGAAAATCCTTGGACTATACAGACAGAACAGTAGGATTAAGATTTGCTTTCTGAAGTATGCCTACCAATTATCCAAATTTATCCTAGGACATTTGCTAGTGGACTGTAGTAGCCAATTACAGTATCAACAAAAATACACACATGACATTTCCTGTTTTATAAAATTTTTTGTTGTTAAAAAATAAGGGACAGTATTACATTAATAGATGTTTGAAGCCTTGCATTTATTTCCATATAAATTCACTTTATTTTAGTCAAGCAATCATTTAAATAACTTGTGTATCCTTTTAAAGTAAAAATAAAAATATTCTGCCCAAAACTGAGGAACACCAGTACTCTCATTACTCTCCCATTTGAAAGTGAATAGTATTATACATCATTTTACAGACAGAACTTTTAGGAGAATATGTTCCCTAACATTCACAAATGTAAAACATTTAAATGAAGAAAAGAATGAATGGAATTCCTTTCACACAATTATAGCACCATAATTAAAGACAGAATATATATTAATCATTTCCTTTAGAACCAAAAAGGAACTTTGAAATCCCACAGGTCATTAAGTTGGCAACTCATTAAAAACAAGACATTTCCCATGCAGCAGCACAAGTGTACTCCTTAGTTTCACAGAATCCAGTCCTGTAAAACTAAAGTTGGATTCATAAGAAATGTTTCATATAAAAGTGCTGAATACAGTTAAATTTCCATCCTTCTAATGTAATATGCATATAGGTGTATGAACATATAATTTCCAAAATGTTTCTTTGGGCAGTACCAGCACAGTAGATAACATTCATCTAACTTTGCTTAGAAAATATAAAGAAACAAATATTAGCAGATCACATAGTATCACATTTCCAGCTGAAGGGATCTATTTCCAGTATTACCTTGTGATTTTTTACTTTCTGTCACTGCCAGGAATATTGTAATCATATTCTAGCCTGAGCAATTTACCAGAGTTCTGAAACCTTACCCAGAAATTCTTTTCTCATGGGAATTTGTTTAGGGAATCTCCAAGTCCTAATTATTTCAATGCAGAGAGTCTCTGTGGTTACACTACCTAAGAAAATTACCTAAGAAAATTACAAAGGCTGTTAATGTATCGTTGGCCAAATCCCAGGTACAGTCAGGAAGACATTTCTACTTGTTCATATGATTGCAGGAATTTATGTCAGTTATGGCCTTTTCTCGGATGTGTTTGGCATCGGTCGGAGACAAAAATGGTGAATTGAACTACATGTTCACTGAGTTATTCTGGGGCTTTTTCCTTGCAGGCAATTCTACAGAGGCAATAATTTTAAGTAGGATTTAATTAGAAATACCCGGGTATTATATTCACACTGGGTGAGGAATGTCCCTTTTCCCCTTGTTGGGCTGAAGCTCTGAGTGCCTGGCTCAACAGGGAAAGGGGTGTGGGAAGTGATGGCATTTGCTGTAGTTCAGTTATTATTAGTGCTCCCCTGCCAGTGACACTGTGAATTGGATGGCAATGATATGGCGGGTGGAGGCAACCCATTGAAAAACTGAGGACAGAGCAACCCTTCTGTGGGGTTTGTGGTGTTGGGGAGATCATCACGTCAGTTGCCTGCTTACTTCAGGATTTACCTCAGCTGCCTGCCTCATCTACCCAGTCTAGCAGGTTTAAAAGACTTAGGGCAGCACACATCCCTCCTCCACAGTCTTGTGTGGAGACGTTCTCACTGCCGGGCTGAGGTGGGAGGACAAACGCACTCTGAAGCAATACAGACCTCCAAGAAATTGTATGGATTTTCCTCACACAGTTTTCAATGGCAGGCTTGCCATTTAGGAAAATGGATGCTCAGTCATCTTATTAATTGCACTGTGTAGAAACTCACATCTTAGTCCTTCACAGTCTAGCTCTGAGGATTCTAATCATACTTTTCTCATGGGGCAATTTCACAATATACCTGGGAGTGGGCCCACTTCCTACTGCCCTGTGCTCACACACTGCTTCCTCGAGCTGGGATTTAGAAGTCATGTAACCACCAGTTGATCAAGCAGATGATTCCTGCAGAGGAGGCAGTGCGACCACCCTTTTTGGTGACAGTCAGCAACCACAGCAACTTAGCATGATCTCACTCTAAGCGTTTCCTTTGAAGAGGCAAGAGGTTTAAATTTCTTCCCACTTGCTGCAGATTTTCCAAGAAGGCTGGGGTCCATGTTCCCATTTTACTGAATTCATCAGCAAAAGTCCCATTGGTGCCAACAGGAGAGAATTTGAGTTCTCACACAGCATTTCTTATAAAAAAGATGAGTATGGAAGAAGTGACTGACCTTCCTCTCTCAGAGTGTGAAACAGAGGAGACTGAGCTGTGACAAAAACAACTACAGTTTCAAAAATAGCCTATGAAATTGCTGGGATTTTACCTTGACTCTATGATATGATGAGATTTTTGACAGTGGCCCTGCTGAAAATCATGGAGATTCTCCTTATATTGAGGGAGATTTGTATTCTGTCAGTTTGCGATCACCCAGATACATTTTCCTTGCTCCATTTTGCCAATTTTAGTTCCCTTTTTGCATTCAAACAAAGATTTCTTTCTCTCTAAACATCGCTTTTACTGCCTTAGGAGCATTGCCAAGCTTGTGCCCTTTTTAATTCTTTGCAGCTAGGCTGGAGCTTTTAATTCACGATATTTAAATAACATTTCAGCTTGATCATTTAACTCTTTCATCTCTCAGCTTACTACCACATTCAACTGCATAATAAACTTACCTAGAATAGTGTTTAGGCTTGAACCTTGAATTGAGCCCTCTCAGCATACTACTTCTGTTTGGAAAACATGCGTTTGGCTCTTCAATTCTGTAAGAACTTGCTCCATGCCAAATGGGAGCAGCATTTTGAGTTGAATCCATTAGAGTGAATTGCATTACACTCTACAGAGATAGGGAAATGCAGAAGAAAAACACTGCTCAGAAGGGAGATGAAATAACCGGTTCAGAGACTGTGGCTTGTACTATGACTAAATGAATGCTTACCAGTAAAGGAGCTCCACTTGAAAAACAAGATTGGAAGGAAAAGAAACTGGGCCAAGGAGCATGAGTGCTTACTGAGTACTCAGTGACAATAAGACAGGAGCTGTAAAAATTTCTTTTTTTTGTTTTTTACTTCACAGAAATTTCTGGGATTACTCTACATAAATGCAAGTGCAATGTATTGCTTGGTGCATTTTCATTGCTCTTTCCAAGGAATAAGGAGTGTTGTGCCTCAAAGCTGTGGTTAATTCTCTAGCTTTGTTTGGACCTTGTGTTCCTACTGTCATAACAGCAGAATTATTTTAGTGGTCTGCTTGTATAGGCATCTCAATTCTCATTCAAAAATACCCTGAATGAGAGTATGTGCTGGCCACTTCATTCTCTCCCTGATCAAGAGATCAGGCTTGTCTTTTATTATTAGCCATGGAACCACTGCTTCTCTTTTCTCACAATTAGCTTAATATAGAGGTAATCTGTGATGGGTAGAGTGTTTTTAAGATGACTACAGAGCAATCACTGATTGGTTGATTTAGTTTTGGTTGATCAGCTATGTTACAAAGGTTTGTTATGTTCCCACATCCTGTCTACATCAGATTCAAGAAAAAAAATAATCTAGTCCCCTCCAAAACGTGAAGCTATCAAAGTTGTCAATGATGTTGTGAGATGTGGCTGTGCAGAGAGCTCTTTGTTTCTGTGCATAGTCAGATCTTCTCTGTGATAAGCAGTTTTCCACTATGTCAACAGCGGTTTTTATCTGGACCACCTGAAATTGAGTCAATGTAAAAAGGAAGTATTTTTGAAGGGAGCTATACTTTGTTCAGTGTTCAAGCATTTAAGTGGGTGCAGAGTGTGCATATCATGTAAAAATCTGTGAACAGGCTGTGATAGTAGTACCTGTGGAAGCCCTGGCTTTTTTTAAGGAGTCAGCATCTTGGTATTGCATACATCACAGACAAGTTACATTCATTTTGTATACAAATTTGCAACTGCATAGATATAAATTTAAAGCTATTTTGATTTAAAGCATCAAAAGAAAGCAAATATGAATTTCTGCAGGCATCTCAGCTTGGTTTTATGTATGCTAAACCATTTCTCTGTGCTCTCAGTATTAAGGATCACACTTTACACCTTATGTTACGGAGGTTCTCTAAGGTGCCAGAGTCCTATGGGATTAGGACTTTATCTTCTCATGCTTCTTGTTTACAGAAAGTCATTGCCATCTAATATTAGGAACTCAACATCCTTGCCAGTTCCTGGGCCCAATTTAAAAATGTTTGTTTTGAAACTGGTCTTTCATTACTGCTCATCTATATTTCTGCAGACATGGAGCCATGCATAAAATGGTCTCATCAAACTGCTCAGTACTTTTAAA
Organism: Lophotriccus pileatus; assembly: GCA_035583135.1. Classification (NCBI taxonomy): domain Eukaryota; kingdom Metazoa; phylum Chordata; class Aves; order Passeriformes; family Tyrannidae; genus Lophotriccus; species Lophotriccus pileatus. Next base: position 92,030,743 of record JAWWES010000115.1, read on the forward strand.
AGATATAATGGCATAATGGATTTTTTGTTTTCACATGAACGTTTTTGTGGACCGCATAGAATAAATGGTCCAGGTCTCTGAAGCAAGCCATTGTACTGCTTTGTGCTTCCTAAACTGTTGTGTGAAGCCACTCCCTGTAGCATCATCTTGCAAATGCCTATCCATTAGGAGATCCATGATCTGCTGTCCCTGAGCAAATAATTTATCATCTTCTGTAGTGATAAATTCCAGTCTTTTCTGACCAACAACTTCAAACATGTTCACATGAGGGGTAAAATAGATATCGGAGGTTTTAGAGCTTTTAAAGTGAAAGCAGTGTGGTGACTTAAGGCAACATAAAAAAGGCAAGACAGAGGAAACGAAGGACAGAATGGCAGGACGTGATTTGCCATTAGGTCAGGGGTTTTTTCTTCCTTCTTTTCATCAGATTTCCAGTTCTGAACTCGCTGCGGACCGGCTTTACTCTTCTCCAAGGCGGGAATCCCCGTTGGCTGTGGCCGCCTCGCTGCGCGTTGCGCTGCGGGACGCGCTGCGGGCGGCCCTGAGGGCGGGCGGGCGGCCGGCAGGGGGCGGGCCCTTCCCGGCCGGGACATTCCCGCCGCACCGTTCCCGGACCTTTCCTGCCAGCCCGGGCCCTCGGCGGGTCGGCGTGGACCGGCGGCTCCGAGCCGGGGCCGCTCAAGTCCGTGCGTACATGTGAGCCGAAGGACGTGTCCTGCTTTGGCGTTTAAAATAGCGAGCGCTGAGCACACACGTCCCGCACGTAACCGCGGCCAAGCCCCGCCGAGGGCTGTGTGGCTCGGGAACAGCGCCTGCCTGCGGGAACAAGCCCCACCACCCCCATGGCTGAGCCGGCAGGGACCGACCGCAGTCGGCTGGCGAGATCTGCCCGGGGGCATCACGGACGTGAACTCCTGGAGAAGGATGCCTGACCCTTTGCTGACGCGAAATTAGCCCTGCTGTGGCTCCGTCTTGCTCAACTCTCCTAATATACATATTTTCTGAGCTGCGATCTAGCCTTATTCCCAGGGGTTCTCCAAGAAAGGAAGTGGAGAATGTTCTTTTCAAAAGCATGAAGTGGGAAAATGTTTAGAACTATTTATAGCTGCACTTAGGCTGTGGAAATCCCAGACATTATAAACTATTTATAGTTATTCTCTGGGTTAAAAGGGTGAAGTCAGAAATCTTATTGAAAAAGCTGCATACACTTCTTATCCGTCAGTTAGATTAAATGAGACTTCTGAGCATGGGATGGGACCAGATGAGGTTGATGAAAACTAGGAGGAATCACAGATGAGGTAAAGACACTAATTCAGTGAAACATGCACACCATGTTGTGGAAACTGGAAGGGGCTCCTGCGTGGGGCCTGTGGTGGCTGCGGCTGCCCCTGAGCACCTGCCGACTTTGCCCGGTGCCAAAGAGTGGTTAGGATGTGCACACTTGTTCTTTAGCTGTTGACAGCAAATTAGTGTCTTCCTCTGCCACAGGCTTCTCTGTCCTGGCTGTTAGAGGAATCCCATGCCAATTACTACTGTATTAGAGCCACTGTCTCTACTTGCTTTGGTGTATCAAATCTCTTTATGCTTTAAATGCTCGGCAGTGTGCATGAACTCTTTGTTCAGTGAGCTCCCTCAGGGATCAGAGGACACCAGGTATCACTAGGTGCATCATTTATATGTTCATGGCTGTACTCCTTCTGAAGCTCCAGCAACTAGGATTGCCTGCATGTGGATGGCGATGGGATGGAACTGCAGGGATGTTTCCTTGGCCTTGTTACGGCTCCCTGTTGTCACAGCTCCTTGGTGACTGACTATATTTAAAAAATAAATCATCTCTAAACCTTTTCATGCTTTTGAGAGAAATGTCTGGAACAAGCCTGAATTTGCCATAAATAATTGAAGAACTCACTAGGAATATCTGTTTAGCAATATACTGTCAGTTGAACACAACCACCAGATGCTGATTTAGATGACACTTAAACAAATATGTTCTGTACAAGCTGAGAAAACTGCTGAAATGCAGTTCATTAGTACAGAAATATCATATAAACAATACTTTTAGTGTAACCAAACATTTAAGGGGAAGCTTTTCCTATTGTAACCAGCATAATGTCAAAGATGAAATTACAGTGGTGCATACTTCCCATTGCTGTGCTTCATTGAAGTTGGTGTGCAAAATCAACTCTGTCTCTTTAAAAATCCCCAAATTCAACTGTCATAAAGCATTACTATTATTATTTTAAAACCCTCTCCTCTCATCCAACAGTTTTTATGCTGCCTGACATGTATCTTTCAATTAGTATCACTGATAAATGGATTATTTCAAGTACTGAAAGAAGAATCTTTTAGTATCTTCAGATAAACTCACCTTTTGTTCTTTGAAAATGGATTTAAATGCCTCAAACGAGACTTGTCTTTTTTTTTTTTTTTTTTTTTTCTCTAAGCCACTTTTCTCCTTGGTCCTTCCTAATGCTAAATTTGTGCAAGTATCCCTAAACCTTGTATGGCTTGCATTTTGCCATGCTTTCAGGGCCAGCAAGGACATGCTACGTGGTGATGCCACTAATAAAGGTAGGCAGTAACTTCTTACTTAAAATGGATTTTTGCTTGCTAGTGCTTTTATTGATCCTTTCAGCCTTTTGGACAAGCATGTTTTCATTGGGTGTCTAGATTGTCCTACCTTGTGCCTGCAGTCTCTGTGAATAGAAGCACGGGGTGGATACGTGCATAACTATCTGCCTGTTCTTCTGTTATTTTACCATACTTCCCCCAACTTGACTATATTTCTGTAGTGACACAGAGTGGGCAAAGAGGTTTCTTGGGGTAAAAACATGCTTTTGAAATAAGGTATTCTTTTTTGTCCCCACCTCCTCCTTCAGGTATAACAGGTTTCACAGATGACACTGGAATCACATGCTGATATATGCACTGAATGACTCCCCCAGGTCAGACCTCAGCCTTTACTGCTGAAAGAAGAAAACTGTAGAGCTTGACTTTGACAAATTAGAGGGCTGGTCAAGCACCAATCATACGAAGCTCAACAAAAGAAAGTGCCAGACCCTGTACCTGGGATGGGACAACCCCGTATATACATACAGACTGGGGAATGAGATGCTGGAAAGCAGTGCCATCAGACCTGGGGGTCCTGATGGACAGCAAGTTGAACATCTGTCAGCAGTGCCCTGGCAGCCAGGAGGGCCAAGTGTGTCCCAGGGGGCATCAGGCAAAGCATTGCCAGCCGGTCGAGGGAGGGCATTGTCCTGCTCTGCTCTGCACTGGGGCAGCCTCACCTTGAATATTGTGTGCAGTTTTGGGTACCACAATATAAGAAAGATATTAAGCTTTCAGAGAGTGTCCAAAGGAGGGCAACAAAGATGGTGAAGGGCCTTGAGAGGAAGCCGTATGAGGAGCGGCTGAGGTCACTTGGCCTGTTCAGCCTGGAGAAGACTTAGAGGAGACCTCATTGCATTCTACAAGTCTCTCGTGAGGGGAAGAGGAAGGGCAGGTGCTGATCTCTTTTTTGTGGTGACCAGCGACAAGCCTGAAGTTGTGTCAGGAGAGGTGTAGGCTGGATATTAGGCAAAGGTTCTTCACCCAGAGGGGGTTCAGACACTGGAACAGGCTCCCCAGGGAAGTGGTCACAGCACCAAACCTGACAGAGTTCAAGAAGCGTTTGGATGATACTCTCAAGCACGTGGTGTGACTCTTGGGGATGGTCCTGTGCAGAACCAGGAGCTGGACTCGATGATCCTTGTCGGTCCCATCCAACTCGTCATATTCCTTGATTCTGTGACTTGATGTACTCGCGCTTTTACTACCCTTCATGGTATGAAGGGCTGATGACCAAAGTTGAGATAGAGTTGATTTAACAAAGTCAAAGTGTAATTTAGAAGTGACTTGAGTTTAGGATCTAATTTTTCACAACCGGCATTTTGATAACTTCATAAATAATTTTATTAACAGTGCCATGATTCTCTTAATGATTCAGCAACATCCCACAGCAAAAAAAACAACACCCCAGACCTAAAAGTTTGCAGATAAACCTCTGTTTCAATAGGCAGACCTACCAGATGGCATCTTTTATTGGCAATAATGCAGGCATTTACAACATTATTAGGAGCCACATGTACATTACTCAGGAATACCCTATGACAATGCTGGGTGTTTCTAAAGGGTATTTTCAAACTTATTTTTCATATTGCAGTGTGCCTCCTTTTTTCCAAACCTCAAATTCATCAAAACTTGAGCTCATTCCCTTCCCTAAAAGATAGAACAATGTTTTGCAGCAACATATTTAAAAAAACCCAGAATGTAAAATAAATCATATAATTTGTCCATAAACCAGACCACCTGACTGTTCTTCATGAGCAGTGGACAGACACCTTGTGCTGTTTCAGCTCAAACTTTGTTCTTTCCCCTTATTAAGGAGACCACAGGCAATGGCCAAGGATGAAGTGAAGCACCTCTGACCTTCTTTGGTGAAGGAGAAATAAAGCATGGAGGTGAGGGTCATCTCACTAGTTTCTCTTGGAATTTTCCAACTTGTGAAATGCAGTTATCAGTTTTCAGGTATTCAGTTACCTGAATCATGGACAATAATAATGGGAGGGAAATCACTTGTGAAGAGGCAGATGCTAGCACTTGTGCAAGTCATGCAAAAAAGCACAACTCTGCAAGTTAAAAAGAAACATTGCTTGTAGGCACCCGTATTGATATTCTGCAGAAAGAGTTTATTGAGTCTGTTAATATAGCTGTATTCAGTGGCTCATTGTACAGATTATCTCAATATCAAACCCACTGTGAAGAAGTGTTTTACGTCACTGGTGACCAGTAATAAATAGCACTGCAGAAGCAGAGGTGTTGAGTTTAAATGTCAGCTGTGACCTGAAGCTCTCAGCATTTTCCCACACTCGATTTGCACCATCCAGTTTTCCTGAGAGACCCCGATATTTGTACTTTCCTTGTATAACTTGAGATTGGACATTTGTACACATTTTTTTTTTCTCTCTGTTGGAAGCTGGAAGTCTGCATTTGGAAGGTAGCTTAAGAATATTTAGTCTCACTAGGGAGTAAAGTAGTAATCATCTGAGTGAATTGCTGGTTTTAGAGTCCAGCAACTAAGATAGAATTGGAAAAAAAATAAGGCCACTGATGTGAGTAAAATTTATTAGTTACAACAAAACAGAGCTCTTGTTCCTGATTTGAAAAAAGCAAAGATTTTCTTACCTCAGTAACCGAAGCTAATTCTGCCAAAAATACAGAAGCAAAAAGTTATTGAGTACAAGCATAGCTTTAGTTATTTATTCATAAGTTCATTGTAACACTATTCTTTGATTAATTGGAAAGAATTCTGGTATTATTTTAGGAGTAGTAGTATTAATCAGTAGATACCATTAGCTACTAAGAAAATGCCTCCAGGGGGAAAAAAAAAATGGCAAAAAGCATTGTTATTCCAAATACTGAATGTTTCTTAGCCATTACAGGAACATATAAATAACTAAGAAGCAGACAGAAAAACTTTCCAAAGGTGATTCATTAGGGGTGAGATATCACGATCTGTAGCACTGAATCTGAGCACTCAGCTAGAAGGAATACCCTTCCCAAGAACACCAACAAATGAAAAAAGCACTCAGTAGTGATTTCTCAGCCAGATGCTTATTGCTTGTATTTCAAATGGGAAGGCAGAAGAGGTCTGATGCTGTAACATAGTGGCTATGATGCTCTGCAGGAGAGTACTGTTTAGAGAACATGCACTTCTGTCTCTCATACAACACTCTAAATATAAATGACATGAAATATCACTACTAAGATCAGAGGAGAAAAAAAGGCAAGGAAGCACAGAAGGAGGAAAAGCTGGATAAAATCAGGGCAAAGTGAATCTCCAGTTGGATCATTCTATAACTTCAAATTATTTTCTTTGCATCTTTATGCCCTCTAATAGCTTCTATATGGGTCATCAAAATATTTTCAACATCCCTGGACTTACAAAGGACATTTTTCTCTTATTCAAGTAGGATACTGAATGTAGCTGGGAATAAAATAACAGTGTTGATTCCCAGACTAGAGATCTCTGCTTTTAGCGACAATTTTTTATTCAAGCCTGTGTTGCCTGGGCAATGTCAGGGAAAATATAAATTCTCTTCTGTAGGAGGAAATGCTCTGCCTTCAAACTTCTAAAGTGCTTATCTTTGTGTACAGCTGAAATATGATGAAGCATGTGTCCAAAAAAGTGTATTCCCAAGTCAGCATTTCAAGTGGGTGTGAATTTCAAGTTATTCAGAAATATTCAGTCATCAGTGGGAGGGGAGGAAAGCACCAGATTTCTTAAAGTGCACATTAAAAGTGGCAGAGGGACCAATCAGGCTCTTCACAGAGGTCAAGTATCTGTAAGCTTGTAGCAGGTTCCCAAGTGTCTTAATTTTCATATGAATTGACACAGTAGACTAATCAGAGCAAGTCCATATTGTTCATTTCTTGAACTAAAACCTTTACCCTCCCCACATCTGTTGAGATAAAAATCCTGGGTTTGCTCAACTTAACATTTAAAGAATGTAATGTAGAATTGTAGATGTTGGTTTAGTTTTATCCACATATGCTCCACAGAACATTTAAAGTCACGGCATCTTCTGTAGTTCATGCACACAATTCATCTTGGATTTAGGCTTATCTCTAAATCCTGGGGGGTATTTACTTAGCAAAACTTCCCCTGAACAAACTTCTGCTTTGTGAGTGAATAAGCTGGAATGCTTCACTGCAGAGCAGAAAATCTGGATAATGCTTTTCCTTTACCTTTCCCCATGCTTGTACCCAAGTCAGCAACTAAAAATGATCTAAAGAGAAAACAGCCTTACCGAGTTGAAAAAAAAAAGCCTGAAAAGCAATTTAAGGCTCAAGCATATAATGTGTCTTGCATACAATTCAAGTATACACAGTCATTGTGGAACAACATCTTACAGTATTTACTATTTGATGAAAATAGGCACAGGATTATGCCAGGTACATAACCCATGTTTTACCTTAATGTGATGGGAACCTCTTCTGTTATGAATCTTCCTCCAATTTTATAGCAAGGTAGAATCTGATGGTCCCAGGCCCTTGCCCTCTCACAAATACAACAGTATTCTGGGGAGCTTCCTCTGGGAACAAGAGGCAGACGAAACAGATGGATGGATTAGATGGAACAGAGTAATATCATCTGAATACAACAGGAAATAAACAATTATTGGCCTGTCAGAAGCTCAGAGTATACCTTTCTACCTGCCTAGCCCTAATCAGGTAGTTGCAGTGCACTACAAGTAGTAAAGAAGTGGAGACCTTTAAAGTAGGACAAGGAGAGAATGAAGAACTGCACAATAGATTTCTACAGTAACTTTTAAAATGGAAGTCTGAAAAGCAAAGCATGAAAATGATTATTAAGCACCCCATCCCATTCTTTCCTCGCTGGATTTAATGTTTAAGGCTGGTATTCTTTAACGAAACAAAAGTGAAAAGCAAAACTTAGGTACATGCCAGATCTGATAGAGAAGGTGGGACTACAGTGATGAGAGCTCAGAAGAGAAAGGAAGGTTTTGTTTGATGATCTAGAAGAATGAAACAAATTTGACTAAATCAGGGAAGATGTCAAAGAATAAAAGAGGGAAGGATCCATCTTGCAAGTGTCTGTTAAAACAGACAGGTTATGCTTTATGAACTTGATTGACACAACACTAAGGAATCCATAGACACTATCAAGAAATAGTTATTTGCAAAGAACGTGAAGGAAGAAAAGATGATGCCCAGTCACTGTGTGATATAAAAGGTGTGCTGATTTTTGGTTTGAGTGAAAAGGTTTACTTCTGTTCCTCTGCAGATAGTACTTCACTGCCTAGTAGCAAGGTCTCATTTATTCTAATCAAGGAATTTTTTTGGTAAAACTATTTCATCCTTACTTACACCACATTCTAGGCTGCCTTATTTTGATTTTTTGTGTGTAAATATCTTGCATTGTAATTTAGAGATGAGATATCTCCCAAACCATTCTCAATCATAAAACTATCTCCTCCTGCAATTTCTACAGTACCTTTCTTTAATTATTCAATTTTTTGAAAAAGCAAGGTCTTAAGAGAGACTTATGTACTGCAGAAAGTAACTGCTTGCAGCAGACTTTCCATGTTTCAGCTTCAGCTGCCTTGACTGTCACATGCACGTCACAGCAGTAATATTGTGAAACCACCTTCCTCTGAACATTCCTCTTATAAAAGATCCAAATGTATAGTTTCATAAAATCTGTCACGAAGAAGGAAAAACCAAACCTCAAGCAATCCCTAAACTTGCCTGGACTGGCAGTACCAATCCTTTTCACCACCTCACATGTAGCTTCACCTTTTTTTTTTAGCTTTTTTTTTTTTTTTTTTTTTTTTAACATCTCTAAGAACAACATAAAAGACTTTGTGAGCATTGATGAATCCACTTGGAAAATAAACACCCCAGGGCAGTTCTGTCTCTAGTGATAGTTCAGGTGCCTTCCAGACAACAGAAGCTATTAGGCAAACAACATAAGCTGGCACGGAAGAGGTCGCATGAAGGTTCAGCTACTGTGACCTCGAGATTCCCGAGGTGAGGAGGATGTGGACGTGTTGGCAGGCTGGGAGAGCTGTGCCTCCAGCACTATGCCACAAATCACCCTCTGAAGGATGCTGACTCGGGAAGATCAAGGAAACGTGCAGTCCTACATTACACCTGGCTGCTACTTACCAACACCTCAGCCCCGTGCGGGAGTTTAAGCCACTCCTGGGCGGTTGGAGGGTTGTTCCACGTCTGTATCAACAGAAGAGAAACTCTGCTTTGTGAGGGCCCAGCTAAAGATCACAGCAGACACCTGTGCTGATAACAACACCAGCTGTTATTTTTTTACCACTGGTAGTTTTAAACCACCCTGTTATCAGCTGCTGCATATTGATGTAGTAAAGGTGATGCTCTTCCAGAGCCTGCTGTTTGGTCATGTCATCAAAGAGCTAATTCTGAAATAAAGCAATATAAGGAGATCAGAAATAAAAGTCTGATCAGTGCAATAGGACTACATCTATTTGGTTTTATGTTATTAGATCTGTCATTGAAGGAGTCTGCTGGCACAGACACAGACTTTTTAATGCTTTTCAGTTTTCAGTGTGAGCAAATATTTCATTTTTTCCCCAGGGTTGTGTGTTGTTTTTGAGGAAAAAAAATCAGCTTTCTAGATATAGTTCCTGGGATACCTCAGTTTTGCGCTCTAGAAGGGTCAGAAACACAGCTCCACAGAGCCACAGTTCCTGCTCAGAAATATTAATTAAAAGCACCTTTGCTTTAATTAATAAGCTGATTATGGGTTTCACCCCAAATTGCTGTGCTAGCAGCTTTGCAGTACCGAATGTGCTGATAACACTTCACCACATAATGCAGTTGTGCCTAAATTACATTCTATACAGAACAATTAAGATAACACAAGTTTATTTTAGTGGAACTATAAACAGAAGATCAAGTCACGCAATAGTTTTTATTAGTTATTTTTATTTAAAAAGTAACAGTCTCCAAAAAGTTAAGTATAGTTGAATGAGAAAAAAATCCAGAAACATAAAACCAGTTCAACAAATCTGTAGTTTAATAAGTCAGTACCAGACGGTTCATATACTAGGATCACTGTGAATACATAGAGACCTTTTACTCAATTGATATACACACCACAAACGCAATTGCAATCTAAAACTGATTACAAAAGCAGAGAAAGGGCGGGAAAAGATATGAGAGCCATCCACCCTATGAGTTTCTGTCAGTCTTGCTTTCAAATACATCCTTAGGTGATCTTACATTATTAGTCATAGAATCAGCGAGCTTGGAAAGGAGCTCTGAGATCATCAAGTCCAACCCTTGATCCACTACCACTATGATCACTGAAACTATAAAATTATTTTAGATCCCAGTTTATTTTTAGGGATATACTGTCCAAAGAGGACACCCATTTTACTGCCATTCTGACACAGATTAAGCAATACATTCTTCAAGGTCATGCCTGTGTTTTTCCTTAGTATTTCCGTATTTGCCAGTGCAAGGCCCCACAAAATTATGCAAAGTGTGGTAAAAGCTCTTCTCATCTCTGGAAAGGGAAGGATGGGAGGGATATTGGTGGTCTGCAACCAAGTGATACCAGCTATACCACTGATGAAAGGAAAATGAGTTAAAATAGGACTTGTGCTGGGACTTACACTATATTTACAAATTAACTCAGCTAATGTGAATCTCAGGAAGGAATAATACTTACTTTGACTTTTCAGTGTATTTCGGTTTAAACAGATTCCTAATCAAATTAAGCTTAGAAAGATCTTTAATTGTGCTAATGGGGTTTTGCTAGTGACAGCCTTAAGCAGGGAAGCAGAAGCTTTCTGAGAAGGAGGGACAGCAGCTAAGCTGAGCCATTTTCACAAATGAATGGCAAAAATATTCATGCAGGATGAAAAAGGTAAGGTTAAGACAACTCCTCCACAAAAAGAAAAAAAAAAGATCAAGTATTGTACATTGCAAAGATCTTAGCACTGACCAACTCAACACTACTCATGAATCACTGATGCTTCTTGCTGCTTGGTGTTCTGCCTTTTCTTTTCAGTGTTACTGTCCTTAGGACTTAGGATCAAGTACAAGTGTTTTTTTGGTTGGTGGATTTCTTCTGACAATTTTTTTTACTGCCTGTACATGTCAGTCTTTGGATTTATTTCTCACCTCTCCTGTATTCACTATGTACTGTTACAAAGCAAGAGTCAGTCAGGATGGACAGCACTCCTGTTGCCAACCATGAGACCAAAATTAGGAATTTAATCTGGATGTATCTGCCCATCCACTACAAATTTTTCAAGAACATCTGATAGGGATTTCTATCAAACCATATAATTTAAGATGAAATTATCTAAATTGACGAATTATTTTATCTGAAACATTTTAGAGAAAAAGAATATTAGACTTTTCATTGTCAAATTTGTTACATATGTGACTAATAAGGATCAACAAGTTGATCCAAGAATTTACAATTTAAATAGCTGAGATTAATCTTAAGAAGATTTATGAGAAAGCTGATTTGGAATGCTATATTATATAAATTAATAGTGACAGATTTTTATGGGTAGTACACTTAGGAAATGACGACAGAATAAAACTTGGAGGTCATTATATTCAAAATAAGCAGTATAGTTCAAATAAATTATTCTGTTATTTACTGGGGATCAGATGTTCACATGCCATAACCTATTTAAGTATTTGTATTTTAGTCTATGGTACTTGGCAACTAGTTTCTTCATAAAGGGGCTCATAAAGTCAAGGGTGGAGAGTGATAATATAACATGTTACCAGTGATCTGTGGTGAATAGGTAAATTGTTTTGATGATAAACAGTGCAATTTGTAGACAGACCTGATTACCAGTGTTTGTATCAAACATGCCAGTTTTTCTATCAGACATACTTTTCCTAGATAAGATGCTGTTAAAAATGTGCACATTAGAAAACCAAGCAAGTAAAAGGCCTCAAGAAATTATATTTTCTAGTTTATATACCATATCCAGCTATATGGCATTTCAAAATGAAATCTTAACCTTTTGAGTTATGGGTGCTCAGTATAAAATAAAATCAGTTTAATTTTCCATAAAATAATCATACCTTGGAGCTTTTCCATTATGAAGTAAGTTTAAAATTTTACAGAGCAACTATACAAATGCAATTTATACCTGAAATGGCCTGCCACCCATATACTGCTGAACTAGTTTTGAAGAAAAAAAATTGTATAATCTTTGCTTACGGAACTTCTATATTCAAATCTCTTCAAAAACCCAAGAAGTCAGAACAATGCAATAGAATGTCAGTGTTTATAAACCATTGTACTTTGACTGTTCCATAAGGTTAACTTGAAGTAATTAATTTTTTGTACAGAGTTTCCATTTTCTTACACTGAGAGAACTCTGAGGGGAGCACTTAGTTTGTAACGTGTGAGTTATGACCTGCCACTAAGTTGCTTGATAACACATTATTCTCTATGAGGATACATCATTATTATGGAACTTGGAAATATTTAAAGGAGTTTGTACATTTATAGATAAACAGGTGTTATGCAACCTATTTTACACATAAACACTACTTTGTACCTGCTAAAAACAAATCCACAGATTGAAGAGGAATTTAACATTTAAGACATTTGCATACATTTTTCAAGCACACCTCGAGGACTTCGCAATTTCAACAGATTTTAGCGTTTGAATGATCTACTGTCTTAATGCATTTGACTCAGACTCAGTAACTGCAGTTTCAGCCTAGGAGTAAGGTAGGCACAGTTTGAGATTCAGTTAAAGGCATTGAAATAAAATAATACCTTAATTACACACCTGAGCATAATCTCTGAGTTTCAATTAGTTTTGAAAACTCAGTTTAGAAGCGCAAGTTTACACCCACGGGTATGAGTTGAGCACCACGGGCAGCCTTGTCCTTTTACCAAAGAAATGTATTTAGCAATGGTCATGAAGATGTGGCAACATGGGCCTTCAGCTGGCTACGGAGGCACTTGGACTACAGGAACCTACAGGATTTGTGGATCTGCCTTGGCAGCACAACTCCTGCTGACTATACCAGATGAAGCTCAGGCATGCTCACTCACACTGAGTGCACATCTTCTAATACACTGCAACATAATCAACTTCACTTAAAGATTAAATAATATCATTCCATTTCCTCTGAGTGAATAATGATTCATTCATTTCAAGTCCAAAGGTGTTAAACAAATAAATAAAAGCAAGATCACTTTTATTAGGAAAGTATTTAAAAAACTAAAGACTTCACAAGATGAAGTCTTGTACAAGTATTAAAAATGTAGAAACAATTCTCCTGTATTTATGAATACGTAACTTGCATTTTCGTAAAAATTTTCTTCGTAGCTTATTCTTTTGTTGAATCCAAACTAGGCGTGTTTCCTTACAACCATATGGAAGCTCTTGAGTTAGCTCACAGCTGAAAAATGTAGTTTTCCATGGGACATATTGTATACTGAGTGATTGAATCTAAAATAAATTAAAAAAAAAGAGCAGGTTTATTTAAGATAAAATGCAAAAGAAACAGAGGATAAAGCAACCACATACTTCAGAGAAATTTCTGTTATAGAACAGTTTGGTGGAGCTGAGAATCCAGAGAGAGAAAATAAATGCAAACAGTCAAATGATAATAGTGCAAGCACTTACCATTTATTAAGTTTTAAAAAAGTGCTGCATTATTGACCTATATGCTATTTATTCTGATCAACCTTAAGTGAATCACTTGGCAGCTGGTATTAACAGCAGAAAGCAGACAGCCAACAAACCAACTGGGTTGCAACAGTGAAGTGTCAAAGATTAGAAAAAACTTGAGATCTATTTGATTAAGACAGCAATTTATAGGTGACATTGTTCATACTGTTATGTACACAGGTGCTGAGGAAGAGGCAGAGCTTCAAAGGCCTCTATCATTCCTTTAAAGAATCATACAGAAATACTTCTTTTTTTCTGAGCTTTGATGATTCACCATTTAAAACCCATGAGCTGGAACTTGTATAACTGTGTCTTGTGAGCAGGATATAGCAATGAGAAAATGCACCATTGGACTGCAAAAGTGAACTGAGAAATTTGTAAAGGGCACAAAGAATTCACAGTAATTTTTCTTTGGCAGATGTATATGCAATTCCTTCAGTCCACTGGTAAGCTGAAGGTGGCCTGTCCAGCTGCAGGCAGGTCATGAGATCCTGGACCTGGGGTGAGGCAGAACTTCATGAGATCACTAGAAGAGTGGGGCATACCACATGAATCACATGGCACTTTAGATCATTACATTTGTCCACCTGGAATTTATGACTGGAGTACTACTACAGGAAACTTGTGTTTAATTTACTCTTATTTTTAGTCCTGCAAAAACGTCTGGTTTCCTCATCTGTCACTTTCTTTGCTCTTAAAGTCTTTGAAGCCAGAGAAAGTCACAATAAACAGTGCCACCTTCTTATGCCTGTCTCACCAATCTTCAAGATTTTATCTTATACCTTAAGTAAATATGAAATAAAATTTACATTTACATGAGTGTTTTTCCCCTTATAGCTCACTTCTCCTTTCTTCTTTAGTGGTATTTTCTTTCAGGTTTTAAGTTATTTGATCTTATTTTTTCTAGTATGAAGAAGGTCCCTTTTTGAAAAACACTGAAGAAAAGAGAGATTGTCAGACTGTCATGAATAAATCAAAAAAGTGACAGACTAACAACTTTCAGAAACTTAACAGCAGATTTTAAAAAGAAACTTTTTGCAAGTGAAATACAGACAGCAGAAAATTATCTTTCAGATGTGCAGTACAGAATTCAGGACAGATTATCAGAGGGTGCCAGTTGCCATATTTCAGTATGGTAACTTAAAAACCTTTCTTCCTACAACTAAAATATTTAATTATAGGTCAGACAGTTTATGTATAAAACATCTTAAAGCACTTGACAGTATTATTTTTCACCATAGTCTTACATTCTTATGTTTGTAGCACTGGCCATCACACAGAAATATTGAAGGATATTATAAATAATGCAATAGTCTTGCAAAACAAATACAAACCGTGATAGCCGTTATAATACATAATGCTCATTGATTCATATTGGGGAGCTTTACAAATGTATCTAATTCAGAGCGTATACTACTTTAGGACCTCTTTTCCCCTCCTGTGCACCACAGATACTAACTGTATTTTCTCTCAGATGTATAAAGTGACACAAATGTACCAGCACCCTGAACAAAACATTTAATGTAAACCCTTTTGTCTCCAAACATGAAAAAAGTCCTCTGTGAATGCTGTGCAGCTTGTAACATTTGATCATTACAATAAAAGCCTGCTTGATCTATATGAGGCAAATTTTCTTCTCTGTATATACCAGACGGGACAGTGCTTCAGCAGTTAAAGCCATCTCCTTTAGCTATAATGTGCATAAAAGCAGTGCATACAGCAAGTGCACACACCATGGTATGCAATACAAAGTTTTCATACCAGCATTTAAAAAAAAGCAAGTCTGTGTTTCTTAGAGCAAGGCTGCCATTGACCTGCTATGGCAATATATGTAACAGGTCTGATTTTGTGTCGCTTGTCAAAGTTTGGAAAATTTATAGAATCACAGAATATTCGGAGTTGGAAGGGACCCACAAGGATCTTGAAGTCCAACTCCCTAGTGAATGGCTCACACAGGGACTGAAACCACAATCATTAGCATCAGACTCCAACCTACTGAGCCAATCTCTGCCCCAGAGTTAATAGTAAGATGAGGACAAAAAGAAATGTTTCATATTATGTAATGCTTGAAATTTTTCATACAGATGACCAACATGAGCATAGAGGAAAGGTCACTTTGCATATATCTGTTTTATATGAGACATCTGAATGTAAAACTGTAGTCAGTGAGAAGGTGTAACTGGAACAGCAGAAGAAATTACCTGTTGAGCGGATTCTTTACTCCAATCCTGACATAAACATGCTGTGAAACCATAGGCACTTTAGAAATCAGTGCAATAATGTATATGCTGGGCAGCCAAAGTGAGCCTTTACCTAGCTTACAGGGGTTTTAAAGTTAGCTTTACCTAGCTTACAGATTATAAAGACAAACAGTTCCATGGCATGTTCACAGGTAAAAGTCCAAGTGAATTGCCTTAGCACTTCTGATCAATTAGCTAGAGCTAGAGCAAGCACCTGCAAAATGTGAAGCCCACGCTAATATGAGACTTCGTACTCAGTGGCTCTGTGTCACTGGCCTCTACTATTCTGGGACATGTCAATCCTAATCTGAATTTTGAGATATCCATCAATAAATAATTCAACTTTCTCTGATTATTAATTCCTGGATTGCTCTACTGAGAATAAAATTAGGTTGATTCTTTGTGTTCTGAATTCAGTAAGTTATAAAGACAGTGACTGCTATGGTTGAAGCAGACTAAAAAGACTCAACCACAATCCAAGAAATACCCTATATTTTCTATTTTCTATTCCTCTGTGAATTTAATTTTATGAATGTCATGGCACCTAATCCTGTCTCATGGAAGTCAAAGAGCTGCTAAATAATTTTGTTGATCACAGTACCAATGGAGAGTTATATTGCAGATTTTGGAGGACCCAAACTTATTAAATATATCCAGTGGCCCTTGCTGTAAATTGGCACCCAATGCCTTATACACATGCAGAAGATCTGGTTTTGGACTCAGTGGAGTACTGCCTATCTCTATCTGAGCAGAATATTCTTCTATGAATCCCTGTCTGCTGGGCATCTTGATGTCATGAAGACCAGAAAGTTAATAATTGTACTGTTTTAATTATATATTATCAGATTTAGAATTCACTTGCTGATGGATCTTGTAAGGCTTAGAGGTCATGATCACTCTCTTAAAAGGGCACTAGGTCAGGAACACAAAACACTCTGCAATCTCCAATGTACAGAGCAGTGTTATATTGTATTACTAGGACTGCAATCATTAAATTTTATCAATTTAAAAACGGTGCAATTGTGAAACTATTAAAGTACTTACGGTGAGCAAGGTCAACTAATTAAAGAGTGCACTATAGTGCTCTCTGGAGCTGTTTATTGGCACAAATCAGATGGAACTGATATAAAAAAAGACAATTACCAAGAGACTATAATACTGGTTTGTCTAAAATAAATCAGATTTAACTAAAACCTATAGAAGTCACCCTGATTTTGTCAACCTGGAACTCTAAGATTTTAAAGATGAAAATTATTAGGATTGAGAAGCTCTTAACTTAAGAATGCGATTGGACTTGTGGCAGATAGAAGACACCAAATATAAATTGTTGCGATTTGCTATTTCACGTATTTTAGGGAATATGATTTAAAAGGGCTAATTGTATTCCCATTCAAATGTTTTCCCTAAGAAGATTTATTTGCTGCCACTGTAATGAAAACTCATTCATATGATACATCTTCCTATAGAAACAACTGTTGGATGAAATTAATATTAAAGCAAATGTTTACATAGCTAATCATCAAATCAGGAAATCCAAATTTTAAGGACCCAACAGAGCTCACTGCAGCTGATGCCCACAAATAGCATGCTTTATTTTATGCATTTAGAACACACTGTGAGCACCCAGGGAAGTGAAATGTTGACATGCTTTAGAGAAGGTTTTCTTAAACTGCCTTTACAATTTCATCTGGGTGCATTATCAGTGCGCTTGAGAGGAGGACAGGGTAAGAACACAGTCCATCTTTGTGGTATCGTCAAAGGAGAGCTTCAACATGCAGTGTTGTATTTATGTTTCCTTTGTTTGGATCACCACCACCACCACTCTCCCAACCGGTGGCGCTTGGATTTGCTCAAGCACATCGGTCGGGTGCACTCACAGGCCACAGAGACAGGGAAAAATCACAGCCTTTACATTCAGAGCTCAGAGAGCACTCTGGAAGGTCAACTTTGCTTTCTGGCCCTCTAACCTGACAGAAACACCTCTGGCCAGTTGCTGAAAGGGCAGCCAGCTGACCACACAGGATTTGGCGGTGGGATGAGAGGGCACAACTGAGCTCTTCCCCCTGAATTGACTCAGCTGCCTTCGCAACATCAAAGCCTTTGTGACACTCCAGGGGTGCTCCCAGCCCTTTGAAACCACACACATTTCGCATAAGCTTTTACAAATAAATAAATAATTCCTTAGCAGAGACCAAGCCTGGGAAAATATCAGACCCCAAAAGGGACTATTTCCACAAATTGTGTATCTATAAGTCAGTAGTTATGGTTACAGTTTTGTCAGTCCCTATTATAACAGACAGAACCAAATTTCCTTTTCAGTTTTATTCTTTAGCAGATGGACAGAGAAACAAAATGCTTTAAAACCACCTATTTAATCTTTTTGGTAAGATTCTAAGCATTAACCTCATTCTTTCACTAGCTGGGTCAATGGCAGGAAGACACCTTTTACATGCATGCATTCCTCATAAATGTACCATTAATTTAGTTCTTTGTTTGAATGTAGGTTTCAAAAAGGAAAAAAAAATCACTGTTGACAGAAGTAAAACTTAAGGAGAATGTATGATATATAAATAAAGCCTTTCTTCCATGTAAAGAAAAAAACCCACAGAAAACATTTCGCCAACTGTTGTCCCTTCTGTGACTGATTTTCAATCCCCACAAGCCAAATGAGCATATACTATAAAAAAACTCAAACTCTGCAGTATTGTCTAGAACTTTATGAAAATATCTTGTGCTGGGTGAGTTGCCAGAACAAACACAAAACTCCATAAAAGTCCAAGGGTGTGATCTTTTCATGAGGCTCAGGAGATAGCTATCAAGTGCCACAAAGGTATTATCTCTGAATAAATACCTGAATTCATGCAATATGTAAGAAAATAATTATTCTGGATGTAACTGGAAATTTTTAAGCATTGAAACTGCTGATTTCCTATATACAGCACACAATTTTCAGTGTCCCACTCCCAGAAAATAGCATATGAAAAAATTTCCAGTCTAAATTGGTATTAGAATAATAATACTTCACAAAACCTACATGATTATAACATCACAAGTAATAGAAATTGTATTTGTAGGCTAGAATTGATAATGTGAAGTATAGTATTAGCTTCAAAAATATATATAATGTAGCCATCTTTAATGATTATACATCTGAAAATTTGTGCATGCATTACACAATGTACGCATTATTTATATTTATTATTAATCTCAATTATTCACCAGAGATAAATCTACAAAAATAAACTTTTAATTTATTTTATCATTACTATTTGAGCATCTAGTATAGCATTTACTGAACTTATGGAAAGTTACGCCTTGGTTACTGTTACTTGCAAAAATAATAAATATATTCTATTAAATGCAACCATCAGAAGACAAAATTGCAGACACAGGTTTGAAGAGAGAAGATTGTGTATTTCTTGGTTTATATCTATCCAAAGACCAAGTATTATTTCATTTGAAAGTGATGAGAAATTGCTCATTTTCACTAAAAAGAAAATGATCTGACTGTTGAAGTCTTACAGATTAGTTCATCACTCTGCAACTAAATGACAGAAAACCATAAAACTGATAAACACCAAACCCCACAAGCTTTATGGTTTCATAACGTACAAATTTATAAAAAAAAAAGACGTATAAAATAGCATAACTATTTAATATAGTTGAGTGGTGTTGCTGGGGAAATATTAAGCTCTGAGATTTTAATATTCATATGATTTCAACATGGTTATTTATACTGGCCAAGTAATGTTTATATTTTCAGTTACTATAATTCTTTATGAAGCTCTTGTGAAGAATGAAATCAAAATTACAACTCTGATAGGAAACATTATGGCTGCATGGTGATGTGCATTTTCAGACAGTCCATCATTTAGTAAAAATTTAAAAGAAACACACATATGTGGAACCCCATGTAGGTGTAAAGATCAAGGGCTTGCACACATCCACACAAGTGGAGCACCAGCCTGCTTCTGATAAAGGCGAGAGTATTGCAATGTGCAGACTTCTGAAAGCACAGTTGTCCTGCAGTGAGGAATTTGCAGAATCTGCAGGACCCTACAGGGATCAAGGAGGTTTGTGTTAACAGTGCAGTACTGCTGCAGGACAAAGGAGAAATGCTCTCTTTTTCATCTTTCTAAATATCAGATTTAATAGCATAGAAGCGACTAAGCAAACAGCAACTGTATTTTTGTAGGAACAATCTGTGCCATACATTTTCTACTTAAATAAAAAGCTCGTCATTTTAGTTTGCTTTCTCTTATTTTAGCAGTTTGCTGATTTTTTTAACATGTTGAGAATACTAAAATTGAAAGAGTATTTACTAAAAAAATTTAAAATTATATTGAAATGCTGCACTAGATAAATAAATTGGTGCACTCTGGTATAAAATGAGCATGCTAAGAGCTGGATACAACTTTCTTCAGCAAGCTGTTTCACAAAGAAGTAGATCCTCAGCTTTGAGGAATCTTAGATAAGTTCATGGAACATGTGGGGTCCCACAGATGCAGGACCCCAACTGGTTCAGGACATACTACCATTCTACATCTCAACAGCACCCAGAACCTTATTCCACTCCTTGGTATGACGTGCATTTGTTATTTTCCATTCTCAGAGCAAAACTCAAGTTGCAATATTCATTAATTAATTGCAAATATCACATCTTTATTTGTGACTCTTTGTTGAAACAATGCTTTCTCATTGGTTATCAATATCCTTTGGCTAAAACAGAAGCGCTCTTTCTGTCGAGTCAGAAAAGCATAAGCATAAGGCAGGTGTGAGAACATACCTTTTGGTCACTCTATAAGGCTACATCAGCACCCCAGCATGTGCACACACCTGTAGATTAAGCACAGGCAAAGTGGGTTTGGTTTCTGTGGTAGAAGACAACTGGTGCCCTGAGCCAGGAGCCAGAAGTGGAGGCAGAGAGAATGGAAAATTTGGTCCAGAGAATAGAAACCTTCGAAGTCTGGTCTCGAAAAACAAAAAGGAAAGCAAGAGAAGGAGAAGTGGCAAACAGTCAAGACTGTATTATCTGGAAAGTTCTTCAAAACTCAGTTTCTTCCCCTCCTCTGATAGTGCTTCATGTAAGTGTTTCCTGGCCAAGGCAAGGGCCAAGGGAAGAACACTTGAATCCAGACAATTTAGATGATATTATTTTTCTCTACTGCGTTTTGGCAGACAACTTTGCTTCTCTCAAATCCCACAGACTGATAAGAAAAGTTAATTTCACCAATTTATTCTCTGAAAGACCAAGTCCAGTGGGAATACTGTATGAAAATGTTTGGCAAATAAATCTACTGTTTGGCTGATATTCAAAACTATACTGGAAGACGTTTGAACATTTTTTTCTGGTGTAGCAAATTTTTGCAGGAAAAAAGATAACAAATTCACTTATTTTTAGTTTAATTTCCTTGTTTTCCAGAGGTAGAACTATTTTTAAATACTATGTATTATCAATGTAATCAACTATAGATTAATAAAAAACAAACCAGGGTAAAACAATAAATCTCTTCCCTTTTGAGGATAAGTATGACTTCTAAATCAAGGAGCTGTTTTCCCAATATATATAATCTAAAACCACTCTGATAATATTGTAAGATCATCACTTTAGTATAAGTATTTGTTTAGAACTTCAAAAGTATACAGAAAGAAATATGTTTGCATTTGGTTTCAACACAAACTAATTATTTTTGAAATTAAAAAAACCCCTTTCATTAAAAATTAGCTGAAAAAGGAAGTATTTTTCAGGAGTGGAAATTAAAACCTTTCTTCAGAAATCCCTCAAAACTTGCCCATCTTTGGTTTTATCCTTTTTCAAGAGAACTTAAGTGGTTGTCAGAGAGTGATGAGAATGAAAATTACAATTGCAAACTTACATCAAAATTCCGTATATAATTACCAATTATAATTGGGAGGTGTTTTCCTCACCCGAATATCAATAAAGCAGCACTGTGCCATGCATCACACCAAAGTGGAATAACAGTGTGGCACATACGACTATGAGTCTTGCACCATTGGCATACCATGAGGGTTACATGCACTACATGTGACAAGCCCCCGAGAATCTCACTAAAATTCAAAGGAGAAATCTTCCACCTTCATACAGAAGTAGTCCAATGCTTATCTTCTCTCACAGTTAGAAAGCTTTCTTTAATAATATAACTGAAATCTCCTCTGCTGCATTTTCAGCCCGTTATTTCTTGTCCTAGTGCCAAAGGACATGGAGAACAACTTCTTCTTTCCCTATTTGCAACAACCTTTTAAATATTTGAAGACAGCTATCATGTCTCCACTCAGTCTTCTCTAGACTAAACAAACACAGTTCTTTCAGTCTTTGCTCCTGGGTCATATTTTGTAGACCTCTGATCATTTTGTTATTCTCGGCTGGATTCTTGCCAATGGATCCACATCTTTCCTGAAGTGCAGTGCCCAAAGCTAGACATGGTATTCCAGCTCAGGCCCTCTGTACACTGCGAACAATTCATGTCTCTTACGCTTAGCATGCCTGTTAACACATCCTAGTATGCCTGCTTCCTTTATCTTCCTTTATTCCTTTATCTGCTTCCTTTATCTGAGTATGACAGAGGTTACATATATTAGTCTGGATCCTCTGCTGAGTTGCTCTTTGCGCAGAAATGTTGCATTGAGAATCTGCAAGTGATGATTTCTCCCCCTTTGCGCTTGTCCTTACTGAACTCCATCATACTTGTTTCTGATCATTCCTTCTATATCTCGAGGTTATTTAAATTCCAGTCTGTTGTAGTTTGGCCCTGATGGTAGGACCAAAGCACCACACAGCCTCTTGCTTCCCCACTCTGTGCGATGGGGGGTGTGTGTGGAATTTAAAAGGGTGAGAATGAGAAAAATCATGAGGTGAGTTGAAGACAGTTTAGTAGTTAAAGAACTTGCAGTGTCAATCTCTAGTTCTTCTACTTTAGGTCATGATTAATCGAATTTTCCAGCCTGGTAGCTTAGTAAAATCCTAGACAAAAAGTGCAGAATATGGATGGGATAGTTATACCTTCTATGCCAGTGGTTCCGACGTGTGCTGGTGTGGTGGCCTCATGACAGGTATGAAAAAGAACTCAAATGAGCATATATGAATCATCTGTGCAGCAGGTCTATGTAAGCCACATACAATCTACAATTTTATATCTGGCATTATTGATAGGACTCTCCAACTAATTTAGTTTTTAAATGCATGCAAGGTCATATTGTAGTATTTAACCATGGGGAGTTGTCTCAAAAACACAAAGGAAGTAAAGTAAGAACAGAAAGCTTTTTCCTGTAATTCATCTGACAGTTGAACAAAAGCAGTTGAGACAACATGCAAACCAAGACAATCCCATCCTCCAAATAATTTGCTTTAGACAACCATCCATAACTTTAAAAGGTATGCAATATATACATGGACATGTTTTTCCTCACAGCTGACAAAGATCTATTCTTGCTGGATATATCCTCACAAGACCTTTGGCAAAATGCTACTTACATTCTTACTGATCTAGTTTAGTGCAATTTTGAAACTGATCTCTTGGTCATTCCCACTGAGTGTGCATTTTGTTCCCACTGTGGAGCAGCCATCAGGGGCACACACCGTACTCTGTTTGGATGAAACACACTAGAAGGAGTGATCAGTTCAGGGGAGCAGGCTGGAATGAGGCCAGAGCCCCAGGTATGTGTTGTGTGCATGGTGCTCTTGGCACCAGCTCATGCTCTGCAGATCCCTTTCCATTTGCCTGTATTACTGACTTACAGACACGGGCACAAGTGAGCACAGAGTCTCTTCTAGCAGAGATAGTGGGCTAGTGACGTAGGTATGGGATACTTCTTTCAAATGGAATTATTACCTGCACTCAAATGACTCAACTAAATGTAGCTGATTTTATACGTTGCCTGTATTGGTATCTCATAGTTCATTCTCATACAGCAACAGGAAGGAGGAAGATTACTTGCATCTTGGCATATATTCCCTCATATTGCAAACATTTACCCATATTTTATATAAAGAATCCTTAAGGCTTATTGAACTCTCTCAACCCACATAAGGCAAATTGTCTATTTTTTTTTTTTTTTTAGGCAGATTAATACCTACTGCATGAGACCAGTATGTAATCTAGGAATAAGCTATTAATTTCAGCAGAGTAGGTTAAGGAATGAGGTATTAATGAAGTAAATAGCAATGTTTAATCATATGGGAGTAAACACATCTGCATTTTCACAGACTGAAAGAATAAATTTCCAGATAACTATATTCCAGTGATGAAAGACCACACTGAAACAGAAATTCCATGAGCTAATAACATGATGCAGTTCATGGAAAACAATTTGATACTCCCCATGGTTAAATACTACAAATAATGAAGACATGAGGCGTGGAAGCCTAGTGTTTGCATTTAAAAAAAATTATAAGTTCATTTCAACTACCTTAGACTTTTAAAATATTGAATCATTTTGGACTGTCCAGCATTTTTTTTTAATCAACACAGGATATTGTTTAGCGAGTTTCAAGAATGACATTTGTTTTGCTGGCTTAGGGAAGTGGGGAATCCTTCCACTCGCCTTTAACAGTAAATGATAAATCCAGTGCTGTCAACAGATTTGCTATACCTGGCAATGTGCAGATGAATAATGCTTTGATAAATAAAGGAGTTTTCTATTCCAGTAATAACAAAGTGAGTGATCTTGTTGAAAGGAAAAGCCTGGCAAATGTGAAGGGTTACACAGATGCTCCCAAAAGGCTCATTTCCCAAACAGTTGTATTAACCCACAATAAAAGTAATCTTAACATTAAAAATAATTCCTAGTTTTATCTTTAAAATATGAAAATGTGAGTCCTCTTGCTCTGCCTCAACAGATTGAAATGTTTTAAGTGAAGGCAGAATACATTATTCTCTCTACTCTTGTTTTAGCTGAATGCCACTGCAGTGCTCAGCAGTAACTCAGTGTGTGCCAAACATGAATATTTTTAAGTGTCATTTGAGTTTTAAAGGCTACAGTAAGTGATGGGAACACAATCGTCTTGGGAATCTACAAATAACTTTAAAAAAGCTCATAAATCTGGCTTTCATGGTTTGGTTTTCAACAGCTTTATGAAATATGCCAAAGCTTGAACACAGTGAGTTCATTTTCCTTCAAATTTTTTAGGCTTGACTTTTCTCAATCTTTTTTTTTTTAATATGCTTCAATGAGACAAATAAAAAAGACTTCACTTAAAAAAAAATCAGGCATCAGCATATTAGTTTTTTTAAAGTTGCTTTCTTATTTTTTCTTTTTGGATCAACAGAGGAAAAACTAAGTAGAGCAGCCTGAAGTATTCCCTCATCAAGAAAAACATAAAAATGTTTCTGTTCAGCACACAATATATTACAACATAACAGACCACATATTAATGAAAAAGTTGTGTATAATTAAAAGCTGTTTTTTCTTCAATTGTTTAAAAAAGATGCATGGTAATGATGAAGCACAGCAGAAATCTGGAGAGTTGCATTTAGAAGTCCCATGCAAACCTCTCTACTTACAGGGAAAAACATGCACTACACTTATAATTAGCAGGAAACACTTGGTTTTTAAAATATGAACTAAAGGTTGAGTTGAAATTCAACGTTCAATAGAGAAAAGTCTTTAAAACTGAGGATTACAAAAATAAATCCACCCAAAGATTACCTAGCATTACTCAACTGGATGTCACTGCTGTGGAATTCTGCCAGCTGCAAGACTGGACCTGGTTGTGGTTCCTTTCAGAAACTCCAGGAAGAACTGCTGACATGATCAACTCTGCTCTACAACTTCCCTGAGTAGTACTGCTTGGCAGGAATACTTCTTTATGCTAATAACATCTCTTCTTCACTTCATCTACATCAAAAACTGGAAGAAAAGATCCCATAGGGAGCATGGAAAGCAAAGTCATTTAATCTTGCAGCACTAGGAGAAGCAAGTGGAATTGCCAGCACACAACAGAAAAAACCCAGGTGTTTAAATATTTGACCAGGTGTTTTTTATCAATTATGTTTTAAAATTACCAGTACTCAAGAAAAGTTTTTTGAAGAGCACCACTTTCTTCATTTTGATATCTCAGTTGTTGCTGTGAGTAAGAAGAAATTTGGAACATGTCTTATTTAGAATATAATCATATTCCTGACTAGGATTTCAAATGCATTTGTGATTTCAACATGTAATAACTTTTCTACTTTTTTATCACTTATTTCTAGTGTAGCTTTTTTTAGTGACAAAGACAATGGAACAATATTAATTTGGCTATTTTATATTTGCATGTGGTCTTGCAGAAACTATTTTAATGATAAAATAAAAGTATGACTCCACAGGTGAAGCTATTGAAGTGTAAATCTAAAGTGGAAATGCAAAATCAATTCACAAAAAATTCCAGTTCTGTTTACTGAAAATGTAAGGGTGATCTACTGAAAAACTTTTTTTTAAAAAAAGAAATATTCTTGTAAATTCCATATGGAATTTGGTTTTGTTTTACATTTGAGCCTGCCAGCTATGATACAGTTAAATACAGAGAACTAAGCAGACTTATTATGGTTGTGGACTTTCAGTGACTTCTTATGCTAGCTGGGCAAAGTTTGTAGGGTCAAGCTGCCGACCCTGTCCTCCTTTCTTAGTTCCTTTCCTATATTCCTACTGTTCTTCATCTAAGAATGGTGCAGGACAGACAGGCTACTACTTTCTAGTCTGTCTGGATTTCTCCTGAAGTGCTTTAACTTTAGTGAAAGCAAAAAGCCTTTTCAAGAGGTTATCCTTGCATAAGCAAGCAGTTGCAATTTTAAAACCAAAGGATACTAAGCCGGTACTGTACATAAAATATGAGCAACTGGGATTTGAGCTTAAATGCAAGATAAATACTCTGAAACACAGAAACAGTCATGATCTCCAAGCAAGATTACTAGTTATTTTCTAGTCAAACATCTGGATAGCTT
Source organism: Lophotriccus pileatus (assembly GCA_035583135.1). Lineage (NCBI taxonomy): Eukaryota > Metazoa > Chordata > Aves > Passeriformes > Tyrannidae > Lophotriccus > Lophotriccus pileatus. The sequence continues at coordinate 92,057,188 of JAWWES010000115.1, forward strand.
AGATAAAATACAAATGCTCGGTAACTCCTCTCCTGCAAACTAGTTTTCTAGTAAAAGTATGTAAATAAATATTTACCATATCTGGCTCTGTCCAGAATTCCCACTAAAATCAGTGGGAATAAGGTGGATATATCGGGACTACAGCTTTAGTCCTATAATAATGCAAACTACCATGATGGAACAGAAGGTACTGTACTAAAGTATATACACAGAGAATGAGGAAAAGGAATCTAATCTAGTTAGCCCTGTATAAGGGCAAAGGTTTAAAAATGTCCTGCACACTCAGTGCACTCATGTCTATTTTTAATTTAAAATTCTATTAACCTTAAAATTGAGGAGCTAACATGATAATTCTAATGCTATCCATGGAATTTTTTCTCAAAATTGCATTATTGGTTAAAATGCTAATGCATTTATCCTTATGCTATGAACTGGTACTGGGAGAGCTATAAAGCCATTTTTGCTCAGACTGTTGATGGAGGAAAGAACTTACTGCACAACACTGGAATACTCCTGGGGTTAAACAGAGGAAGAGTAATGATGGGATTTGGAGGGAATTCAATAAAATCCTTCTCATTCAAAGATGGCCAGTGTCATAAAGACTTTGAAGGAAGGGAAAAGCTAAGTTGTGCAGAGAAGATATTCACATAAACTCCAAAGTGTTTTTTAAAGATTTCACAGCTCAACAAAACTATATGGTATCGCCACACTTTGTTCTGCTATATAACAAACCTCTTATTACAAATTAATGTGATAATTAAATGTTAAATAATCCCATACTAAAAACAGTAGTTTTATCAATTACAACCTTATCACAGCTGATTACTTTTCCAGTTTGCAGTAAAGCTGAAATCAGGTATGAGATGACTAGAAGAAGGAAAAATAAGAATACTTTGAGTAAGTAAGTTTTATATTATTTCATAAATGAAAATAACACATCAGGTTTCTTCTGCTCATTAAAAGCTGAATATATTCACTCCGGTAGTGCCAGCATGAGATAGTCACAAAGCATGCACATCAGGGTGACAGCTAAAAAGCAACAGAGAGCTTTGCACATAATCTAAAACTAAATCTGTATGTAATTTCCTTCCCTTTGTTAATTGAAGATTAAAACCAAATCAAGGGGAAACCTTCTATGAGGCTACTTCCAACAACAGATGACTCAACTAGCACCTGAGAATTTGTTGTGCTTGTATGTACTGAGGTTCTGAACTTCCTGTTTCAATAAAATACCAAACAAGTTGTGTTTCCTTTACAAATAAGCTATTACATCAAACCCCGTTCCTATCATTTCAGTTTTTGTCCTCATTCCAACATTTTCTTTGGCAAATGTAGAAACATTCTAATTAAAGAGAAGAGAAAAACAAGCATCATTCATCATGGTAAGAATGAATGCTCAAGAGAACATCCTTACTGGTTACTTTGTTCATTCAGTTTAATTTGGCTTTAAGTGCACTTAATTATGGAATGCAGTTCTCTGAGATGAAACATGGATAACAACATTTCCACTAATAGTGGGTCATGAAACCACGGAAGGTAATAATCAATTACTCTAATGCCACACAAATGTAATACAACCTGTGTCAAGTGATTAAAAAATATTTTCAGAACACCAGAATACTTGTAATACACTATTCTGTGACATATAATTGGTTTTTTTTTTAATGGAAATATTCCTGTGTTTTCCTCAATGTGATCTATAAGATAAGAGCAATAAGAATCCTTTACAATGTCCTCTTTCCTTCATTTTCAGTTTTTGTTAATGTTTAGATTCCAGATGAAAGATTTCTGTCTACTTCATTTAAAATTACCATGAGAAAGACAAATTCCTGTGAAAAATTAAACACCAGACCTCCAAACACAACATAATATAATTGTCTGGTTAGGTACAAATATAGACAATAGTCTATATTTGACAGTGTACGTGGTTTCTTTCCTAAATTTATTTAACCATACAATTGGAAGTGCTGATTTACCAAGGCAGAAGCTCAAACTTCAAATGACATTATAAAAAGAGTTGTAATTAGGCAGACAAATGTCATTTTGAATAACTAACAGGCGTTCATGTGCACATTGTATCTTTGCGGAAAGCACTGCTCTTTTTCTTGTAAACTAAAGGTAAGTTCTCCAGTATATGCAATTAAAACCCCAGCCAGTTGCTCAGGCTTTTGCTGTAGACAAACCTGAAATGCAACAGAAAAAACATGCACTGTAAATGGTTGAAGCCAATAGAGGATGCTAAAAACTTCTGATAAAAGAACCACTACTACTTCTGCAACACCCTCCAAAGACAGCATGAAAATAGAAATAGTGCAGTTAATCCTGGAAAAATCCTAAATTTGAGAAATAATCTCACCAAACAAAGGAGAAGGACTTGGGGGTTTAGTTGAGAACAAGCCAGCAGCTCTAGAGCACTGGTGTCATGCTCTAGGGGAAAGCACACAGTAGGAGATTGGATGGCAGTGTGTACTTGCAGCCCAGAAAACCAAGAAAGCCAACCATAACCTGAGATGCATCAAAAGCAATGTGGCCAGCAGGTTAGGGAAGTGACTCTGCCCCTCTCCTCTGCTCTCATAAGACCCCACCTGGAGTGCTGCATCCAGCTCTGGGTTTCCCAGCATAAGAAGGACATGGACCTTTTGGAGCAATTCCAGAGGAGGCCACAAAGATGATCCCGGGGCTGGAGCACCCCTCCAGTGAAGACAGGCCGAGAGAGCTGGCGTTGTTCAGCCTGGAAGAAGGCTGCTGGGAGACCTTAGAGCACCTTCCAGTACCTAAAGGGGGCTTACAAGAAAGCTGGGGAGAGACTTTTTACAAGGGCAGTAGTGATAGGACAAAGGGCAATGGCATTAAGCTGAATGAGGGTGGGTTTAAATTAGATATTAGGAAGAAATTCTTTACTGTGACGGTGATAAGACACTGGAACAGGTTGCTCAGAGAAGTTGTGGATGTTCCATCCCCGGGAGTGTTCGAGGCCAGGTTAGATGGGGCTCTGAGCAACTCGGTCTAGTGGAAGGATGTGTCCATGCTGGAGCGGGTTGAAGCTTGATGATCTTTAAGGTCTCTTCCAACCCAAACCATTCAATGATTTATGATTCTATAAATATCAGGGGAAAAAAATCCAATAACCCAAGAAAAAACATAGTCTAATTTCATGTCAGATGAACCACTGTGCGTCCTTCACCATCTCCCACATGAGAAACCAGCTCATTCTACACCACACAGAGACTATAATCGGATCACACTATGCTACCGCTTCAAGAACAACATTTTTTTGTTTTATAAGCATGGGTTGAACCACACCAAAAACCAAAGGGATGGGACAAACAGAGCTTTCAGTTATTTATGCCATTCCTATTTTATAGTTTTTATTTGAAGCCACAATCAACTCAACTATATAGTTTCACATAGCAAAATTTTGTGCAAAACATCATAGTTGTCTACCTCCTTCATGTTAGACTAAAACCAGAATTTCAATAATAATATTCAAAAAATCTGTAGAGTTTGGCATTGCTTTGTGTTGAGACTTCGGCTGTTTCGAACACTTAAAATGTACCTTGATTCAGGAAGGAATGTATGAGGCTAGGCCAAACTTTTGGAACATCACTAAAGGTTTGGGACAAGTTTTTCAGTTTTAACATCCTTAGCGAGGACCCCTTTAAGCTAATTCTGCAATGTTTATTTCCTTTCATTTTAGGGAGTTAAAAGTTAGTACTACACAAAATTTTTACACTTTTTCCCTGGATTGTCCAAAACCAACAAGTTTAAAAGTTAGATATTAATTAACAGTTACTGTTAAAACAGCCAACAAAAATCCACCCCATTCAGACTACCCATAAAATTCCCATCCCTCAGGCATACTCCCATTAAACTTCTCTCTCTACAATAGATTTAAAAGTAGGCATGCCATGCAGCAAAGACTATTGAGGGTCTGCAGAATCAGCCTGCTCCAAATAAGCTCCACAGGTAAAAGCCTCTCATGTCAACCACTGACAGAGTTTTCTGCTTGAGATGAAGTTGATAAAGCCCCCAGGCCACAAATAAATCTGGTAGAATGGAATATGGGTAAAGTGTGACCTTTCAGTCAGACTGGGAAAAAGAAAGGTTGGAAATATTCTTCTGTAGCTTAAAAGGTCCCTGGTGCAGACATTATCTTTTGGTTTGGATTTGTACAATGCATTTAGATGCAAAGTCTGGTTTTATGTTCAGTGGAAAATAATGAAGAAATACTACCTTTGTAGTAGTAATATACTGACTAGCAAAGTGAGGCCCTTTTATGATTGCAGCCTCTGGGACCAAATTTGGGCAAATATTAAATAACACTTTTTAAAAATTATGAATTTAGATGATCTTTTAGATACTTCTGGTAAATAACTTCAATACACAAGGTATAAATCACTGTGAGAAAAACATGACAGCGGAACTTCTTTTCTTTGAAAAAGCCCCCAAGGTCTACACCAGAATCTCATCAACACGTAATAAATCACAAAACAGTAATAACAAGTACAGAAGTATGCCTAAATATAAAATTGTATGCCTGCAAGCACAATAAATAAATAAAAAAAAGCTAAATAAATCAGCTGAAGTTGGAATTTTGTTTGGCAACTATCTTCTGAATAAGTTTCAAAATTGAAATTTTTTTGGAGCAAAGGTATGGGAGTTAGAAATCAAAGGAGCTCATTCTATCAGTGAAACTACGATTAGCAGGACAAAATTTGGCACAGGTTCATGGAGTAGTTTCTTCATATTATCCGTGAATTACTTCAGCCTCAGTTTTGGAGGACAGCATGCTGAAGTTAAGGCCATGCCTTAGACAAACGAAAGTGTCTGAGAAGGGTAGCTGTATCAGCTAAAATATACAATCTAATGTTCTCAGGAGATGTAAATGAGAATTACATTCATAAAAACAGCTTATCAGGTCTGTAGGCCATGATTCTACATGCAGAGACCTTGCCATGGACTTCACTGCCATATGCTCTTCAAAAATATGAATAGAGTTCCAATACAACATTTTGCTTATGAATAAATGAAAAAACAGCAAGGAATTTATTAAATATAAGGGAACTTTAATTAAATTACTAAGATTCACTTTTGCTGGAACCATTGCATGACACTGTGTCTTGAGGGAGTCAGATTTATAACTAATTTTATTGCCTGGATATAGTGTACTACAATTATAATAAACAAAAGCCAACCAGAGCATCTCAACAGCTGTCTCCACTAAAACTGCTAGACTAGAAATTTTACCTTCCCAACATAAAGATAGCAATAAAGACTCTCCACAAAGTTCCACCATATGTTGGCTTCTTCAGCTATTCCATCTAGAACTATTGTTAAATAAATGATAATATAAAATAAGGGCACATAATTGAACAAGTTTTTCCTCTTATAAAACAATGTTTCTTGATAAACACATTTTACTGTGCTACATAGAAGTAGTTCTTTACAATTTCACCTTTGAAATAAATGGAATGTATTTTGGACTGACAGCGTTTTAACCATTACAGATAAACACTGCATAGAAGCCTGATTTACTGTTATGCAATAAAATATACATGAGCAATATCCTTCTACCATAACAAGTGTGAGGATCAAGTAAGACAAAGCATGATTGCTAAAGCTTTAGCTATATAGCCCCCACGGGGCTTGAATGGCTTAACCAACATAAATATCATTCATATGCAGAAGCCAGGAGGTTTTCTAGCACATATTGGTCTCACGAAACACTCACTCTTCCATTTCATTCACATAAGAAAGATAGAACACTAATTTTTCTGCATTACCATCTATACATGCAATAAGTTTCACTCATACTGAACGTGTACAGAAAAAACTTTTTTACTGAAGGATAAAAGTATTTAGATGGCAGTGACTAAAACAACCATGATTTTTCTAGGCATTAGGATAATATATATTACTTACCCCAAGAAAAGAAACATTAAAGCTAAAAGCTGATTATTAGCATTAAGCACTTTTGCTAAGTGTACGTGACCATCTGCCAGCAAGCCTGTAATGAATCATACAGGCAAACACAACCACAATGCAACATCACTAGAAGAGAAAAAAAACCCAACAAAGGCACATGAACTCAACCAGGTTTTTTTCTACCATGGAAGAAAGACCAAAGTAAAACTCTGACTGTGTAGAACAGTTTTCCCAAATGCTGATTTTCTAGAAGTGCAAGGTTACAGTTAAGATGATAATATAAAAGTAGAATGTGTTACATTTGCAGCAAACCAGAATTCTACCAAAACTACATCAACAGAACAATAGAAATCTCTGTTATTCTTAGCAATGAATATTGGCTGCAAAGATGACTGGGCCTGACTCTGTTCTTCTTATTACCTATACACTAAGTTCAGCTTCCTTACTGCAGGCTTGCTTGCTCTTCTGGTACCTTGTTATCACAATATTTCCCATATAAGTATATAGAAACATGTCCTAGTGTTTCTTTTCATTTAAGGATCATGTCCTCTCAAGAAACTTGGAACAAATCCCAAAAGTAAACAAACAAAAACTGCAGTTTAGGTTTATGAAATGTATTCTATGTTTACATTGCACAGAAAATTCTTGTCTGGAATCAGCCATGCTGTCAACGCTTAGCACCTTCTTTTAGCAAAAAAAATTACATTCACTCATTTTTCATTTCCATGCTATCCAAACTGGTCAAATGCAGAGAGAAAACTGGTGTCATACATTAAAATTATACGCAAAGTAACCAGTGAAAAGTTTGTGACCAAAGTGTATGAAAGCATCAGGATCCTATTAGTGAGATATATGAGGCCATTGTGCTGTAAGCAAGACTACAGAGTGGTAAAAAGGAATTACAGACAATTATTTTTATCCCAGAGAATTAGCTATGTAGCTAAAACAGAGTTCTTTTTAGATGCTAGTGTGGTGCTAAAAAGCCAATGCAGGACATGACCGTGTGCTCAAGTGCACAGATCAAGTACACCAGCCAGAGAAGCCACACAGGTGTGTGGGGGTCCTTCCCAGAATGGGTTCCTGAGCAATAATCAGATGTACCCATAAAGTCCAACAGGTTTTGGAAACTTATCTTGGCTATTTTGTCTGCATATGCTATGTATGTCTGAATATGCTACATCTCAAAAAACAACTTTTGGATAAAATTGGCCTTTTGACTCAGAACGTCTTTGTAAACTAACATTTAAAGGACAAAGTCCAGAAAAAAACGACACTATGTCTTCCTCCTTCCAGTTTGAGCCAATTTCCCTGGTATGGAAGCAGGATGTACTTCAAGTTCTCATGTCTTCACTGGTAATAAAGGATAAAATTAGTGCCAGGCTCAACAATCTGTCTTTATTAAATAAAAATAGTAATTTACATTCTCATCCTGAATATATGAAAGTTTCTTTCTTTCTCGTCTGTAGCAATGTATCAAATTAATATAGGGATTATTCTGAGTTTCACAGATGTAACACAGGCAAACTAACAGCAGTACAGTATTAGAATATTAGAGATGCAGCATACGACTTGCAGAAAGTCATTATGGCATGTTAGCACCTTTTTTGACCTAGTACATAAAGTGAGACAATGCAAAGGTGATTTATGCCATCTCTCTTGTAGTGTAGTTAATACTTAAACCATGATAAATGAAGGTAAATATTCTCATGATTCCTTCTGTTAAACTGGGAGTTGAAGTGCTTAAAAAAAATCCTCCACAGGAATTAGCTTGCATATTATAAAAGTTCTACTAACAGCCACAATAGGTTTTAGGAAGTGAGACCTGTGACTGTGGATTGTACTGTAGGCAGGACATCCAATTCCAATTTAATTTGAAGTTTTCCACAGCATCAAAGGTATTGAGAGGACTTGCTTCTCTCTAGGTATAATAAACACATGCATTCCAATACGAAGGGGTTGAACGGTATTAGATGTATAAATAGATACAAGAAAACAAAGTCTGGAAAGCAAAGTCAAATAAGTAGATGTTATCAGTATTTACTTTCACATTTTGGAGATGTGAAAGGAAGGTCTTACAATGGGACTTTCAGGGGAATTCATATGTCTGGGACTGCTAACTGAACTACAGAGAAATCAGGTTCCTGGCTTCCAAAATCATACTAAAAAATTATGGCTTTTATTTATTTGCTGCCTTCTATTGCCTTTTTGCAGAGTAACATTTTGATGCTTCTGTAACCCTGAGGAATAGAATTATTTCCCCCAAATTGAAATAATATTTTTTATTTTCTTAATCTATTTAGCTCACAGTCCAGGATGTAACAGACCAAAATGGCTGCGTAACCTAAGAACTGGCAACACTGGTATGGCCCAACACAAGGTAAGACTTATTTTTTACCCCAAAACTGTTTAGCAAATTTATAATAGCTGCCATTTACATTTCAAATACAACCTAAACTACTCATGCATGTCACATATTAAAAGGCTCTTATGCTTTTCCAAGCTAATAGATCAGAGACACATTCTTACCTAAAGATACAAAGGGAGACATACTAGGATTTTTGGAAGACTCTAAGCCTACACTGAGAACCCCTGAAAATCTGTCATTCATTTATGCACATTAAACATTTTAAAGTTTTGACCATGAGGATTTTAAAGTACAGAATACATGGCTATTCCAGCTCAGATACATTGTTAGAAGGTGACTGTAACAGCTGAGACCAGAGCAGAATATAAAAATTAGAAACAGAATAAGGATTTAGAAATCATTTATTCCACTGGTTTTGTTCTCTTGCCTATATCTTTTCTTTCTGCTGAGCTTGGCAGGTGTCCCATGTACCAGGGGATGTCCAACATTACACAGTCAAGTCTTGTGTCTCATATGAAAAGCATATGGAGCATGGCTTTCCACACATTTTCACTGAAACCAGGTTGTTCTTCAGACTCCTAGTACACTGGGAAAATGGCACAGTTCATACATGGATAAAATCTACATGCAATACCAACTAGAGTGTATTTAGTGTATTTATGTGCAGAGGTGTTACACAGACCCAAGCTGCCCCAACATTCAACATTTAGTATTTAGGATTCACAACTCTATTTTTATGACAGAAGATGAAACAATAATAATAATAATAATAATAATTACAAGATAAGGAACCCCCTCTCCCTTATTTCTAATCCTGAACACCTTCCATTCTGTTTGTCTTCTTATTTAATTCCCCCAGCTGTAATATGGGGCAGTACTTACTGCACCATCTGCCAACTCATTTTTTGGGAATAGGTGCTCTTTTTGACATGAAAGAGACAGAAAACAGATGGAATTTGATGGATGAACATTTAATGAATTTATGAACATTGAGAAATCAATGAAAGGGAACCAAGTTTCACATAGTGCAAAGCCTGATTCTCATTTGGACCAGCCATGAAAGCCAATATTTTAACTAGTGGCGACACCTCTTGAAAATGCTTCCAAATGTTTAACTAGTCCAGTGAATGTCTGGTGAGAAATCTGTATCTTTAAAAAAAAATATCTCACTGTGTAAAGCTAATGCAAATGGCAACTGTTTGAGGATTCACACATTCTGGTTTATTTTTTTAAATACACTTATATATTGCAAATAAAGACAGTTCTTGGCCTTTCTTCATGTCATTAACAGCTTTAAAAGCCTTGGGCTATCCTCTCTAAGCAGTCACAGGGTATCTGAAAATTAAAATAATGGAGAACAGACCCACATTTTGTTTACTTCAGCAGCTTCTAACCACTATGCATGATAGACACATCAGAAAAAGGTTCTGACTGATACTAGAAAAGTCTAAATGAGAGGCCCTCAGATTGCCTTTAAAGGATCACTTTTTTCTTAGTCCTCGGGGCTATCAGTTTATTGAAATAGCTATCTTAAAAGCATGTGTTATTTTTCTTTATTGGGTGTACTGCAGTCTTAAACTGGGGGCCAGCAGAGTTAGGTCAGGGGTAGGTGAGTGCAGATTTTCTGCCCCCATTGCAGAACCTGCAAGATAAAGAATATGAATACAAGAGAGACCACTTCACATAAAATAAAAGTTCCAAAATAGAGGTTTTTAAAGTCAGAAATGAATCTATCCCAACTTAGTAGAAACGAAGAGCAGTCTGATTTTGATGTAAACTTTGTGGCCTGTTATGTTCATGATGTCTATGAAGTGCAGGTTCTCCTGTGGGCAATAACAGTCTATGAAGCAGTCTCACTCTGATGTTTTTATCAATTGGATTAACTATATTCTTTTGCATGTCAGTTATAGATAATATAAAATGAAGCTGTCCCAATATCACAAAAAAATCTAAATCCATAATAATTTCCAATATTAAAATCACTGCTGCATTATCTATCAATAATTGTGCTTAGCAGTTTGCAAGCATTAAATTAGCTTGTGGCTGACAGGTTTAATTTCACAGCTACGAGAAAATGCAAGAATTCTTTCAAATCTATTAATTATATTTTTATCATCTGAAGAGGGATATTTTTTCCTATAAGCACTTTTCTCATGGAGATCCAACACAAACATTTTTCTTTCTTTCATCAAAGTGATGAGGTTTGATGAGAGAAATTAAGAGATGAAAAAGCTTATTAGGTCACTTAATTCATACTCCTGCCAGTACAGCATTTTCCTTTACATATTTCGGTGTTTTGCCCATCTATATTAAATTACTCCCACAAAAGGGATTCCACTGTTTCTCATGAGAGGCTTTTCTACAGCCTCATCGATCTTAGCATCAGAAAATATATCTTTATACTTTGTATGAAATTAAAACAAAGTTTTAGGCCATGACTCCTAACCATTTCCCAGCTTGCTGTAGTCCTGCATGGAATATTTCAAAGCTGGTTGAAAACTCAGGTCTTTGCTAGCCCACCCTTCCTTGCCAGGGGCTGCAGTGGGGTTCCAGAACAGTCACTGTTTCAACAGTTCAGCTGACATTTACCAAAGGTATAGTGCTCTTAACCTTGAAGAATGTGCCTACAGTGTAAAATAATTATCTTTCCAGGGTGAATAATCCACTTAGACCCAATTTTTTGCTGGCTTGTTTTTTTTTTAATCAATTCACAGTCCACATGAATCCACTATCAAAAGAGATGAGAGGCAAAACAATACAGTTCGGATACAATAGTCTGAATTGTAAAAAAATGAAAAATACTGATAATATGTTTATCACTTTAACCTGAGACAGTAAAATACATCTGAAATCTGGAATAACCATCACTTTTTTCCATAAGTTTCATGACATTCAATTCACCTAACTTCAGATGCTGTCATCTGAGCTTATTACTCAAGAGTCCCCTTCTGATCAACAGAGAAAAATATCTCTGACTCAACAAGAAAGTCTTGGTTGACCTGATTTTTGCATTTAATCAGAGAAGGCCACCTTGACATCTTGTACAAGGATACAATCTTCACTAATATAAAAGGAAAATATTCTAAGTTGGCTGAATTAGGAGATGTTCTTCTAATTGTCATGGCATCATCTAGTAAATATTTTAATGCAGGCATTTTGCTTCCTAACAATGATACTTAAGTGGGCAAACAGGCAAAGGAAGGCAGAAATTAGTAGAACATAATATAATTATTAATTTGATGAACTAGAATTAAAGCTATTTACATTCAAGTAAAATGCTATTCACAGGACATTGCTATTAGTAACATCCCCCAGGCTATGGCTGAAGGAGTGACAACTGAGAATGTATCATTTAACATCAAAGCTGAAGCTTTATTAATTTATAATAGAATTTGATTAGAGATTTGACTGAAAATATTGACATAAAAATCAAGTAAGAACATACAACTACAAGCAAGATGTTCTGTAATCAAGTGTAAAATGAAGTTACTAGTTTAAAACTGAAATATTTGAAAGGATTTGCATATATAAGTCAGTTTGACTGTGGCTAGGCTGAATGCGGATTCACATTCAAGCAATATAGACATCATCTAGACATCATTTACAGATTTCCTGTACATATATTTCTAGTGGGAGAAGATAAAGTTTTTAAAATATTTGAATTTTCTGTGTAGTAAAACTACTCAAAAAGTAAATCAGATTTAGAAAAAGTGAAAGACCATTAAGAGGATTTTCTAATTGGTTTGTGTTGGGAAGAAAATATACCACTTTCATGATAGCATACACAGAGATTTGATCTGTACACATTCCACTGGAGATGGAGGATTGTCTTTCCAGCAAATGATTTATTTGGAGAGATAAAGAATAGACTGTTACTCAGCCAGCGAGGTATTTATGTTAATATTTACAGAGTAATAGGTCATATGAAGGCAAGGAGTCCAAACTCAAAGGAGCCCTAATCTTAACATCTGTATGCAGGTAATCTTTGTCCTGTCTCATCGCAGGTTCTGATGCCTCACTAACCGGGGAAAATCCCCCACTTTTATTCCTTCCTTTCCTTGTACAACAGTAAGACCAACGATAAAAAGAAGGCCCAGTTTTTGTGGCAGAATCAGAAAGAGCGTGGGCACTGTTTTTGAGAACTATTACTGAACTATGTTTATTAGTACTGAAAAAAGAAAATATTTATCTTTATGGACTGCAAAAATAGTTTGCAGTTGCTCTGCCCTCTTCAAATTACACATCCATAATACAGTTCAACAAATATGAATATATGAAAATATGCTGCAAATATTTTTCTTGCACTCTCCATAAAAAGGTTAGAACATGTACTGTATTTTTTTCTTGAGGGAAACAGATGTCAGGAACTAGGTACCTTACTGTTGCTGTAAATGTCCTCTCTCTCTCTGAAAGCTTTGTTTATTCCTCTTACACAGTTTTTCACTTCCTTTTCATTCTCTCTTTGACATCAATTTGTCTTTGAATTCAGATTCTTAACTTGAACATGCTCTTCGGAAGTATGACAGGCTGTTATTATCAAATAAGTGTGCTATTATCAGATGAGAGAACCTTCCACCAACCTGAATGACTGCTTACAAGAGGAAGGGTTTAAATCACAGGGACTGGGGTGATTTGTAGGGCTATCTTACTGTCAACTGCTTAGACATTTTAAAAATACATCCTTTTAAACAAAGGGCATATACATTTTTCTTTAGAATGTCAGTAAGGCAGATTTCTCATTTTTCAAAAGCCTTCTGGATTCTTTCAGAGTCTGCTGCCTTTTCACATCAACATAATACAACATTCACATAATACAACAAAAGTCAAAACCTTACATAAAGATTTTAGGTTTAAATTCTCCAAGTGCACAAAACTCTAATTAAGTGACATTTTTCAAAGCATATAAACATTATATAAGCATATAGAGTAAGAACATCTGTTATATTCTTTCACTTATAATTCAACAATGAAGAGTAAATATGCAAATGCTATGGGAACAATTTTTAAAAACAGGATTTAAAGACTTTACTAAAGTAGTTGCTACACATTAGCACATGAGTTATTTCATTCAGCTTCAAACCAATAGTAACTTGCTTAAACAAGTGCTTATGTTTTGCCCACTATGGGAGATAACACAGGGCACAATACTTAACACTGTCAAAGATACTCAGCAATGCAATTGCAAGATCCTTAACATAGCTGTAATTTCCATGTCAATTTTGGACTTGTGCTATTTGAGTTTAAGATGTAATTACACTTTTTACCAGCTAAAGTTTGCTGTCATCACATAACTCTGAAGAGAATAAGCTCAGCCTTTGAGCAGTATAGCCAAACAATATAAAAGTGTTAAGGAGGAAGGACATGCAGCAGCTATTCTTCATAATACAGGGACTCACTTCCTACTTCTGCAAATGGATGATTCATCATTCAAAGATTAAAATAACATTCATTATTATAAAATGCTTGAAGTGAAGGGAACTACCATCTGTCTTACAAACAGGAAATTCATTAATGTACAGTGAGAATCTTCTTACATATTTGCCCACATCTGTATAGATTACAGTTTTATAGATATTTGTGAATTCTGTACTGATATAGGAAACCACTATAAAAGTAATGAAACAGCATAAACTAAGAAGCATTTTGTATTTAAGGAGGTTTTGGTATCTGGAAGTGATGATGACAGGAATTTCAAAAAAAACATTAGTTCATGTTATTGTTATTGCTCAAGGTGTGATATCATAGAGTCCCCATCTAAATTAACATGACCAATTGTATTTTAGCATCTACAACACACCAAGCATACACATATAGACAGATATAATTCTGTATATCTAAAATGTATAATTCCTTTTAATGTTGGTGCAATCTTAGTCAAAAAGCCTTGAGCAAATATTATATAACAAAAAGTGGGACACCAAAATAAGTTTATAATCAGAAAATATGGTCACGTTAAATGTCAGATTAACTGAGAAAAGACATCCCAAGTTTAACCCAAGATAGTCCACAAAAGCCAATGCAGCCAGTGGCTGAAAAGCAAGCAATGAAACTGACTTACTGGCAGGAAAGGTGCTGAATTTAGACCTTCCAAAAATGAAACAAATTCAAAGCAATTAAATAGATAGTCCACTTGTGTGAAGCTCTGACAGATAGCAAAGTTGAATGTAATTTACTAAGTGAGGCAGAATTACTACAATAAACTTCATAAGCAAGTCATATTTCAAATGTTATGGAGGAGTCAGACAGAATATGTTATGAAATTCAGGTGTTGACGATAAGGATCAAGATAGGAATTTTAGATACATTAATGAAAGCATAGCTCAAAAAAGGGAGAGAATAAAATACCAAAGAAATGAAGGAATATAAATATAACTTGCAGATTATAGCTTTAAATGCATTGAAGGATGGTGGCAGTATCAACTGTGAAAAAGGGAGCATGCAAGCACTTCCAAGGGAATAGTCTGGTTTTGGCTGCATTATGCTTCCACTAATGCTGTGACATCTAGGAAAAGTACTGTGTACTGAAATGATGGATTGGATGTTACAAGGCAAGATGGGAACAAACAGACTGAGTCACCAAGACAGAGTGGTACTGAAATTTTCAGTGGATCAGATTATTGACCTCTTGTCCCTTCAGCGAAAGTACAATATGAGAACTACTGGGCAAATGCCCTCTTTTGAAAGGAAAAGCACTCAAAGGAGACATGACAGAACATCAGAGATGGAACAAAAAGATGATTATAAATTCACAAGGTGTTACACCAGATGTTCTGAGTGATTAGAAATAAGCTGCAGCTGAGAAAGTGAGGGGGAATCCTGAGATTTTGTTAAAGAAATCATGAGAGACTGATGGAAAAGTTCAGACTGAATAAAAAGGATAATAAGCAAATTGCGGGGAAAGGAGGAATGATTGGTAAGATATTATCATTAATTTTAAAGTTCTAAAGATCCGAACTATGAGTCTTGATGAAAAGAAATTGTTTGGCTTTTAGGAAAACATAATAACCTGTCACTGCTCTCTTTCAAAGACCGTGAAAGATGTAAAAGCAGATAAGATTTTCAGCAGACTAAAAATGCAGTAGGGTCCTAGATCCTGTTGCCTGTTTCTGAAGCTACAAGTTCATGAGTCTTGTCCTTGTTGACATTTGTTCCTGAGAAAAACGCTAAAATAATCCCAGTGGAAGAAAATATTTTGAAGACAGCAACTGGAACTATCATAAACTAATATTAAAGTACCAGGAACCAAAGGTGGGGACTTAACAGAGAGTGTCAAAATGTAAGGAATGTAAATACCAGGAATATATAAAATACTTCACTGATTTATTCCATGTTTCAGATAATTTTCATCTCAGATTTGATTTTGAAGTTATATATTCTCACATGACAGCATTTTCATTTCTATATGTAGATCAAATAGTCCTGTAAGAAAGCAGTACCAAAACCTACTTGCTTAAATTGTTCTGCCTTTATTTTGCACATATTTCATTATGTACTTTTCCCTTGCTAAAAAAAAAAAAACTGCTGAAATGGAAACTTATCTACTAAATCAACATGTTATAAGTTTTAGGTGGCAAAGTCTACAGATAGCAGACTAAAGCCAAGTCAACATTTTCTTACACTACTTCAAAAATTTATATGCTTTCTTTTCTATCAGAGATCTCACAAGATCTCTGTATCTGCCTGTCAAACAGAAGCTGTGCAGCTGTAAGTAAAATGATAATTGGAAAGATAATGTTAGTAGAATTCAGGCAGCTCTCTCAAAGCAGCTCAGTCATATGCTGCATGGAATAAAACCAGGATTGGCTAAGGGAATTTACTGTTTCCCAGGAAAGGAAATTGCCTGCACACATCTGGCAAAACGTTCTAAATGTTTAGTTTTGAGAAAATATACATTTCAGCTCTGCTTATAAGGTGAGTTCTGTAGAGTGGGTATCTTCTTTCTAAAAAGGGAAAGATCTAATTTGTACTTTAAATACACCAAGCCACTATTTGCTATTTTATGGCAACTAATGTATACACTCAGCTCTAAAGCAAGCAGGAAATCACAGGCTAAACAGCTATATTTTAGTTCACAGAATAAATGTGTCATGAATGTAAATATGACACTCCATATTGACAACAGAAATCAAAGATAAAGAGAACAACGACCACGAGAGAAACACGGAGAGGAAGTGACTAGTCTGAATTATGTCTGAATTATAACTTTTTACTCAATTTCATACTGACATTTATAAGACTCCATGCCAAATTATTTAAATTCCTCCCTACTTCAACATGTCTAATAAAGAGATGGTCCTTCTCATAACTGACAGGGGACAGGTCTTCTCAGTCATTCAGTTTTTCTGGAATAAGCCCTTCCCTTCAAGCAGACTTGTTATAACACCCCTTAGGCTCACTAAAAAGGCTTATACTCAGGCATCTTCCTTCCTTTTCCTCACATTTCAAGGACAGAAATGTATTTAACTTGCCTAACTTTTCACACCAGTTTTCTAAATTTAGCTGTTACTACTTTCTTTCCCCCTGAACTCTGACTGGCTTTGACTCCCTGGGGAGGCAGAGAAGACCACTTCCTCCTCTGCAGCTGGGAAAGCTGCTCCCAAAGGGGTAGAAAGGGTGAAGGATCACAATCAAATGCTCCAAAAGATGCACCAAATACGGCACTATCCTGCAGTGAAGGGTTAAAGGGATATTTATTTCGTTGGCAAGGTGAATGCTCACTAACTTTCCTGGACAGCAGGACAGAGCACTTCATTAAAGCAATATGAGTCCATTGGACCCAGATGGGGAAACAGAAAACTCTCTCTCAGTTATGTGTGTTGGGGGTTGTATTCCAGTTATTGCCCCTACAGCCAAGAAAAAGATGGGAAAGCATTACCATGGTGAACCTGAGATTGCTTCATGAGCTCGATGAGAATCACAGCGAGTAGTAACTAACTGGTGATGCCTGCTGTGCCGGTAAGAGTCTTCCACTAGTAGTCTCTTGTCAGTTCTCAGAATAATACCTGTGCTTTCCATACCTTTTTGCCGAATTGCTGCCATAGCAACTGGCCATTTACTCATTCATTCATTCATTGATTCAAAACAACAACAAAAATCCCCAAAAAACAAACCCATCCAAAAATACAGCAAAAGGTGATCTTGTTTCTCTCTCCAGTATTCCTACAACCATAGTTCTCCCTAGTGGAGGCCCAGGATACAGCAAGCCTTCCTAGGCAGCCTCCAAGTTCAGTTTTGCTCCTGGCCCCATTACATCACAAGGGCCTCCTGGGGGTCATGCTTCGGCCTTTCCTAAAGGAAAACAGACTCCAGTTCAAACCTTTAGAGACACTCCAGTCTCTCCTCAAAAACCCAGCAAAATTGAGCTGCCAGATTACATTGGTGATCTGACTCACTAGGGTGGCACACAGATGCCAAGCTTCATAGCCATTCAGAAACTACTGATTTAATCAAGCCTCTCACAGAGATCCTGTCTAATGAATTCTCAGCAGACTCTTCCTTAAGTCTTGTCTTTTATATATATATATAGTCCATTGAGTAGAGGCCTAATAATTAAAAAGAAAACTTCTAAAAGACTACACTTCTCAGTTTCATCTTTACATTTAATATATAACTAAAGAATGAAAAAAATCCATGAAAATATAATCATAAAAATAAAGATTATCCTCCAGTTCTTCCTCATTAAGAGACAGATATTTTCAGGGCTGGAGCAATCTAATTTTCAGCACTACTCTATTGAGTATAAGCAAACAGTGGGGAAAGGGGGAATGACTAGTAAGATATGGCCCTGTATTTTTTGAGCTAGCTGTTCAAGGAAAAGAAAACACAGAACACAGCAATTTAAGAGCAAGTACAAGTCATAATAGGAAATTCTCATTTAACTTAGCAAATTAATTAAAGTACTCAAATAACAGAAAATACTGAATTTCAGTGTCTGGTTAGATACTTAGAAATGCTTCACACAGTCTAGTACATTAATCTAATGATATATTCTGTCCTCACTGGGTAATAGTAGGTTTCTCAAGTACCTCACAAAATACTCTTATTCCCATGGAAATAAATTTAATCCTTTCAAAGACTTCAATACACTGAAAGTCCGACATCAGCATACAAAACTTCGAAACTTTTGTTATCAATGCAGCTATCACATTAATCTGCTTTGCTATTTTAATACAAAGTTGAAGTGATAGAGAATGCATAATTTATATACCAAACACTCCAAAAGTATACATTTTGTAGAAAATAATCTAGACTGTTTCAAACATATTTCTCTGTTTCCTCTGGCTGGAAAGATGAACAATGACAGATTAATACTCCACAGGAAAAAATCTGACAAACTGGTTCCACTTGTCACAGTCCAGATATAATTAGAATCTTTCTGGGATTCTCCAGAACTGAAGACTAGAGATTTTCCTTTCCAGAGGTAACTTTCCAGTAGTAACTTTCCTTTCCAGTATGTAATGAAATCCCAGCAGCTTCCAACAATGTAAGACATGCATTTTAGCTGCTACAACTATTTTTGACAACAACTACCTGGAAACAACTCCCACAATTTAAGAAGTAAAAGCCACATTAACACACTATCTGAGATATAGCAAATTTTGTAAGACTGTCCTAAGACATCTCGAGACATGCTAGGATTTTCCTCGAATAAGAGAAACTTCGGTCAGTAATTCATGTTAGGTTGATGGGCATGGCATTCTCTCTGTTTATTTTAATTTAAAAAAATCTATAGCTTCCAGATCCAGACCTAGCCAAAATCTCATCAGGCAGTTTGTCTTCAGGAGTTAGAATCCTATTATGTTGGTTTCAAGAGGTCATCTTCTTTATACAGAGAAGTAAATTTTTCCAAAATTTCAGTGGAACAAACTCTTTCCCAGGGTCTGGTAGCTGGCTAGTAATTTTCCACTTTTTAAAGATGACTGATCACTGCAGAGAACATGGGAGTGGGAAGTAGGGGGGAACCTCCTTTTTACTCTTACATATACATTTCAAACACTTAATTTATTAGAGTTTCCCTCACCTTTTATGGGTATTTCCCACTTCTAAGGACACAGAATTGGGCTAGGGAGAGCTGACAGGGTAACTGCTGTTCAGCCATGCCACTTCCTGGGCCATGCCTTACTGCCACAGCCTCTGGATGGTTATTCCCTCTTCCAGTCCCAGCTGACTCATGATTTCTAACTCTCAGTAACATTAGCACTTCCAAAGTTAGCCATTTCATACAGACAAAAAAGGCCTTTAAAATAATAAATAAAAAGCTTGTAAACACTTAACTCTTGAAAGATATGCTTAAAAATGAGTATTCATTTCAGAGACTCAGTAAAATATGAAGTCTGTGTTCGGCTGAAAAACGGCCCCTTGTTCTGTTTTGCAAGGACGTGCCCATGCCTGCTTTTGTATGTTTGGGACAGTGTCTTTCTCTGTTATTACACAATGCTTTAAACACCAACTAAATTACATCTTGGTTCAGCACATTTTTAAAAAAATAAATTTCTAAGAACAAGCAAGCCCAGGAACTTTTCTTTTTTCCTGGTGGGAGGAGGGTGGAGGGAGGGGGGAGAGTTTAAAAACTATTACCCCCGCAAATAATTTGCAAGCATAGTTGGAGGCTATCGGAACTGATCGCTCTGTCTAGGAAACCCTTAATTAGAGCCGTGCCGCAGGAATTCGCAGGGGTCCTGCTCTGGCGGCTCCTCCCTGGGGTTTCCTCTCGCCGCCCCGCTCCCTCCAGCCGCTCCGCGGGCCCCCCCGGCACCGGCGAGCGGGGGAGGGAGGAGCAGCTCCGCTCCCCGCGTCTGCCCGCTCTCTCAGCTTATCATATAAGGGCCGGGAGGGGATCGCTCGGGGTGCCCAGGCGGCAGGAGCTCGGAGGGGCAGGCAGCGGGCCGGTGGGCCAGGCGGGGCCGGCCCGGCTGCTTCCCTGACAGCTGCGGGCACGGCGGGAGCGGCCGCACCGCCCCGGGCGCCGGAGGCAGGCAGGGAGGGAGGGAAGCCCAGCCCTGCCCTGGCGGCACATGGCAGCAGAGCGCTCCGCTGCTCCGCAGGTTAACTAGGGCCGGGCTCCGGCCAGCGCACCCAGGCTCTCTCGGTCCGCCAGGTTACCGCAGGGATTAAAATGCAGCTGGCTGCCTGCTTCTTTTTGGGCTGCGGTATCTTCCTAGCTTCAGGATACAACTCCTTCAGTAAGACTATGGAGACGATAGGCAAGAAGCAGTACCAGGTTCAGCACGGGTCGTGCAGCTACACCTTCCTCCTGCCCGAGACGGACAACTGCCGGTCCTCCACTCCGTACGTGTCCAACGCGGTGCAGAGGGATGCGCCGCTGGACTATGATGATTCAGTTCAAAGACTGCAGCTACTTGAGAACATCATGGAAAACAACACTCAGTGGCTAATGAAGGTGCGGTAATATAATTTCTATCCTAAAAATCTTGTTTGCAACATCCTCTTATCTCTTTAATTGTTTGTATGTTTTTCTCTAACAGTTTCTAAATTCACAAAATGCATTGTCTAAGATAGATTTTTGAATTACCTCTCAGTCAGAAAGTTCTTTTGAAGTCTGGGAACACAACTTTACTGACTAGAAAGGACCAGTGAAGAGCACAGTTCTGCAGAGATCATGCTTTAAAATTTGTCATTATATTGGAGTTGCTTGGACAAAAAGTAATCACATACAGAGGTGGACTGTGGGCATATTTGAAATTTCTGACATGAAGAACCAGCTACTAATTTATAAATAATTGACAAGGGCTATTCTAGCCCTATTTAAAGAATATGGAACGTACCTTTATCCAAAGCACGTTTGAAAAATGTTATCTGAAATGCGATTTCAAAACTTGGATGCAGAAATTAACCTATTAAGCACCATTGATAAAGAACTGTTGTTCTAAGCAAAGACTGCAAGTCAAACTTGCAGTGAAATTAGCTCTGTGAAATGATAGAATTTCAAGAAAGTTCATTAGCGGATATTCTTTGCATCCTGTAACATTTCCACTCAAATGTACAACATTCAAGGGAAAGTATTCTGGAAAAGGTGTTGCAGGTGCCACAGAGCTTCCTTTAATGCAACTCCATTGGAACTAAGGGAAAATGTCGTGTTCATTGCTAAAGTGGCAACATTTGTAACATTACACCTGAAAGTGGCAACATTTCTAACATTATATCTGAAAGAGCAGAAAAAAATTTGCTGTATATATTCTTAATATTACTGGAGAATTAACCTGATAACTATTTCACATTTTTATAGAAAATAATTTGATTCAAAATGCTATGCAGTTCAACAGATTTTAAAACCCTTTATTTCACTAGTACCTGTGATAATACAGTTTAATTGCATAGTAAATTTATAAGTGTTTATGTTCTATACCAAGATGCCTATCTTCTCAGCAAAAAATATTTTGAGGACTTGACATTTTATTTCCAAATAAGTGTTCCAGTGATGTCACAATGGTTTTGTTTTAAACGTAAGAAATATGTATTGGAAATGGAGAGAATTCAGTTTTCTGCAGTGAGTAGCCACTTCATACATAGCTATAAAATAATTTTGCCTTAGGGTTCACTTCTCTCATTAGTTACAAAGTTACAGAACTAGTACCATACAACCAAAGAAACCTGCTGGCAAACTTGAGTGTAAGAAACAGAAGTCGCATTCCAAAGCAGAGAGCACAGTGTTTTCATCAACCTGAAAATGAGCCTTGAAGTTTAAATCCAAAATGCATACACTTGAAGGCTCCAGTGTGGGACTCTAAATCTCTCTTTATGGGTTTAGGATGCTTAATTTAGACACCCAAATAATGTCAGTTGAGTAGCTCTTGTTGTTTTTAATCTAACAGGCAAGCATACTTCTCTCCACATACCTACTTACCTTTTTACTTGTTAATTTACAATGCTCACTATTGTAGTGTTAAGACCAACATTAACAGATGTGCAATGCAAGATGAAAACCACACAAAGTAAACCAGTCCAATCTACCCAGCTGCTAAGCAATTTCCTAACATAAATAGTAAAATCACACAAGATTCCAGGGCTAAATGCTACTGAAGTAGGCAAACACAGTATCATAAGTGGCATCAGGTAAACAGAAACCAGTAAACAAATTCCAGCATCCTTATTTAGTAAAAACTATGCTTTTTCCTGTCAGTCCCTGGGAAATCAGTTCTAAGAGGAATAGGATAAGTATCTCTAACCTGTTCTTTGGGGGTTGAAAGGCAGATTCTGATTTACCAGACAGAGAAATATTTCTTTTATTTGAGCAAAGACTTCAAAATAGGATGCTTTAGAATAGCCTGATTCTTTTTTTTCCCTAGCTGTTCCACAGCTAAACATCCTGTAAAATAATTGCTGTTTGCTTTTTTCACTATTTTAACACCTGTTCTTAATGTCATCTGTTTTGTTCACAAAGAACCTCCAACAAAAAGTAGCTTTTCCTCAGATTTGCTTTGCTAGAGACACCTGGTCTGCAAGTGAAGATGAAAAGCAAACAATAACCTTTAAAGTTGTTTAGAGTTTACTTGCTGTTCTTTTTAAGGTTACTAATACACATTCTTAGGTTCATATTTCAACTTACCAAAATACAATGCAATATCAGTCAAGGCAGGGCCAAAAAATTGTGTTCATTTAATTTTTTTTTAGTGAATTGAGAGTGTAATATAAGACTGGTTTTAAAAATAACTTGACATTAACTTGCACAAAAACCTGCATTAGGTCTTGCTCTTTAAAAGTTAGTTTTGTTCATTTAAGAGGCAGCACCTGTTTCGTTTTGAAGTTGTGTAAAAACACACATTACAAACTTCTAGTGTGAATTAACTTTAAACATTGTTCCTGAAGTATTGCACATCCCAAAACATTTTTACACACCTCCCCCTCTCCTGCCTTTAATCCATCAACTAAAGGAAATGTTCTGTTTCTGAATGAACACTGGGTTGTATGAATGGAACAGCATGGGAAGTGTGCACTTCATCTGCTTAATGGACAAACACAATGGGAAGAAAATGAGTTGCATACATCCAGGTTCTTTTCTGATCTGCTTCTGTGTAGACAGCAGAAGAATTTTTCCTACAGTTACTACAAATTGCTTCCTCATGAAAATACCTTTTTTTTGGCCTGAATGTTAATAATGCATTATGATACTACTGTACGTGCCATACACAAAACTGGAGATGTCTTTTGAAAAGTAGATTATGTTTAAGCATTCAGAGGACATACTAGAACAAACCGCTATTCCACCTAATCCAGTGTTTAGCACTAAGCCAGTAAGTGATACTGTGAAGCAAAGGTCAAAACCCTAGATGAACCGTGTAGCAACATACCTGAAATGAACTTTTCTCTTTGTCTTTCCTTACCTTGGGATCAATTTGTATACTGAAGTGTAAGATTTTTTTCTAATGTGCATGCCAGCAGGGAGAGTAAACCTCTCGATAATAGAATCTTCAATTAATTTGAGAGCATAGCAGATTGGTATACAGATGAGATACAAGACTGGAAATTTTATGTATGCTGGCTATTATTTTGGAACTTTTTGTATAGAACACCAGGCTTTCAGATGTTCCAAAAAGACAGGCAATTCCTTTCAGTTCAACAATTAAACAAATTTCTGTCTGTAAATGTCAGCTTTACCATTTGGATCATGGCATTTGTACTCAAGGAACTGTATTTTTTCAGGTATTAAGACATTGAAATAACTGAATGCTGACTTTAATTTACTTCTTAGTACATTGACTAGACTATGATTCAGGAGATGTGACTGTCCAAAGCAACAGTGTAAAAGCAATAGGTCATTTTTTCTTAGTCTTTCCTGTTGCAAACAGCTGAAAACAATGTATGATCAAATTGCTTATAGCAAATGGAATATAGGTAATTTAGTTTATCAGCAGATCAAAGGCTAGAAAATAAAAGTCTGTGTTGGGAATCAGCATTTAAACCTAAGACCAGAACTTCATTCTGTACTATCCCAGCAGACTGGTGGGTGTATTGCTGCTAGAAATGCAGTATATTCATATACTCTGAAATGAGATTCGTTTTCCCTTGTCATGATATCCCCAAAAACCATTTGTTACTTTGAAATATGTTTCTTTCTGAAGCACAGCAAAATCAGATGCTTTAAGATATACAAGAATAAATGCTTATAATTTTTGAGGAGTAATTAAAGGTTATAATTATTGTTGTCCTGAAATTAATTTCTCAAATACAAAAAGATATTCTGACATACTGTCATCCAAAGCCATCTGCACACAATGGACAAAGACAAATATATTGTACAGTGTTGGATTTTGAAGTAAGCAAGAGATGATTCTGCCTCTGAATCCTGCATTCCTTTCTTAAGCAATGCATCTGTTTTTACTTATTGTGAAAAGTGCTTGTTTCTGTCTATCAACGATGTATTTGCTAAGCAAAAGAGTACTGGCAGGACTCAAAAGAAAATATGTTTTTACTTTCAGATTAGTACATGTTACCAGATAAAGTTTCCACAGTACTCTGGATGATATAACTATGCAGTTTATTGTCGTATATCCTGTAGGTAAATTTCAGTGAAAGGATTTGGAATGACACTTTTGCATGTGTTTAAAAACTACATTGTAAAGACCATTTCTGCATCATTCCATAAATACCAAATTGGTGATACAGGTATGAAACTGTACAAAATCACCAAAGAAGATGAGATTTTTCTTGTACAGATCTACAAGACAAAATTGAAGTTGACAGTTTGCCATCTCTGAGATGTTATCAGTAAAAAATGTGATAAACAGAGCTTGTTTTACTGAACCAGTCTCTTGCTAGCATTCAAGATATGTTTTTTTTGTGTTTTGTGATTAACATGACCATACTTCTTTTACTGGTCCAAACAGCAAACTGGGAGACTTTCTCCGTCAATTATCAACGTCAAGTGCTTAATTTATCTTCTTTTTTCTTTCTTCAAGTGTACATATAGGGAATGAGCTTGGAGATGCCTGAATTCCCGGTTTCCAGTCACTTTAGTTTGCATACCCACTTAACATATAAAATTTAACAGCATAACCTTTAGAATATCTTTGAAACTTTGGTACGTAGACTGAGGTTCAGAATGGTGTTTCTTTTACAGACAATTATCTTGTTACTGCTCCTCTTTTCTTGTTAATTATGAACAAATTCAACAATGTGCATCCCCCTTTAATTTACCAAGAGAAACAATATATTTTGCTTGATTCTTAAGCTATCACATATATATTGCTTAGAATGGAATTTACCCTTGAAGATACAGATACCCATTTCTAACCTTCATGATGTGACAACTAGGATCCTCAGTGACTGTACAGTACTGTCCTTTACATAGTAGAGTATTTGCTTTCCAAACTGCACCACATTGTTTGATTTACAATACTAAGCAGCTCACTCAACTACTAATTCTTTAATAATTTTTTACATGCTTTAATTCAAGAACCTCCTGTTGCATCTGTTGTTTCATGGGGTTTTACACAACTTTAGCTGAAAGCCAGGATGTGGGCAAAGTAAGAGTCTTCCCCCCACTGTTACCATTATTATAGGGCTAGACATGCACAGTGTTGCCAACTGATTTAGAAGGCACAGTGTCGTGTCTTAGATTAGGGTCTACAACAGAGAGGTGCCACTCATGGATCTTTCTCTGGAACTTGGCAAAACCAGAGTTTCGTCAGGTGCCTCAGTCTGCATTAATTAGCTCCCAGAGTAAGTTCAGTCTGCCTCTTCAGCCTGGAAAAGAGAGAAATAGTGGAATGGCAAACTTAACAGAAATTCTCCTTGAAGAGGCAGATCTGTCAGCATTGCTGAAGAAGTTGGGAAAGCTAGCATGCTGCATGGCTCTCACCCTGCATACTACTTTGGCCCTGAAGTTTGTAAGCCTCAGAATTCAGAGAGATAGAAGGTAGAACTATGGATTAGAGTGCAAATATTATATGAATATATAAGTAAACATTATGCTTCCCACTTGTTAAAAACCAGCTTAGGTACAAGAGTCAAAGCAGAACTGATGGCCTTTCCATATAGTTTGGTGTCTCCCTATTCCCACATTCTGACAGAATCACAGACTGGTTTGAGCTGGAAGGGACCTTCAAAGAACATCTTGTTTCAACCCCTTTGCTGTGGGCAGGAGCAGCTTCCACTATACCAGGTTGCTCAAAGCTCCATTCAGCCCAGCCTTGAACACTTCCAGGGATGGGGCATCTCCAACTTCTCAAGGCAACCTTCTCCAATGTCTGACCACATTTATTGTAAAAAAACAAAAGCCTTCCTGGAACAGAAGATGCAAGTTGTACTTTTGGACAAAAATGGTTCCAGCATCTAATTAACAGTAAGCTACTGATGGGAGTCCTAAGGATTCCTGTACAGACTGCAGAAAGGAAAATAGGAGAAGATGACTCCTGAATAAAAAAAAAATCTCATGTATATACTACTATCTGAAACAAGGCTGTCACACACAGAAGATATTTTGGTAGGCCAAATGCACCCTAGGAATTCTGTCTCTGGTAATAATAGTGAAAGCACTGAAACCGTGTGTCAGTGGACCATAGAACCTTCAAGAAAAGGAAAATTTCTATGGCACTGAATAAGAAGTTTCAGAAATAAGCAAAGACAATTTTATCTGCTATTTTATTACTTGAATTTCTCAGACTGGCCAAATATGAATTACAGTTGGAAAAATAATAGGAACATCAGATAATATAAAAAGGCAAAGCATTTGGGGGAAAAAGGTATAGCACAGCAATTTAATACTAAGAAGTGCCTTAGAGATATGGCACATTACACAGTGTTAAACCAAATAACCTCCCACACACAGTAAGTTAAAAAGTGCTTTATAAATGGAAATAGTGTGATTGTTTCATTTTCTTTAACAGACATTTCTAGGAAATGGGACAGAGGCAAAAAGAATTGTATTTATTCTCTAGTAAAAATAAATGAAATATTGTTTGGTGAACTTGAAGTCTATTCCAAGTAAACCAAGCTCAGAGGAGATGTTAAAGAATTCCTCAGGTTACAAAATCCAGATCTATATTTTGTATAAAAAAAAATCCCACACCTAAATAGTTCTGCAAACACTCACTGTGTCAGTTTTCAAGCTGCCTAGGGAAAGGCATTACTACTCCTTAAATGCCTTTTAATTTTTTTTTTTGCTATGATCCGAGTAATTACTGAAAATTCTGTTAGTTTTTATCTGTCTGTAGAACAGGTTAACCCTAAAATTAAGATGATGTTTACAAAGCTCAGCAAACATATCCCGCAATTTGTATGATTAAAAAAATATCTGTTCTCTTTCCAACTTGGAGCACATTATGGCTTAGTCTGGAGAGAGACAGGGAAGCTACAGGAACTTTTCTGCTGTCTTTATACTGCCCATATGTAGCTTTATAAGTTTAGCTAACAGTCTTCCAGGGGCCTACTAAGGTCATAAAAAGGTCTTACTGCTAAAAAGAGAAGGCTGATAGAATATGCAACCCTTTCTCTATTACCTTCCCTCTCTGTTAATAAAAGTATGGATAGAAATCTAGTATTCTTCACAGCCACATTATTCACAGCAGCTGTAAGGAAGCATTTTTGTCTCTAGATGAGCAACTACTTCAGAATTCTTAGATGACAGCAACTTTCTTCCCAATTCAGCTCTCTCTGAGGATTCCTGTTAAACCTAAGTGGCATATAAGTGTCCTAACTTTGCTCATACTCCCTTTAATATTGTAAGGAAAAAATTATTTTTTTAGTTTTGTATTTTTATTCAGATCTCAAGCTAATGATAAGAGTTTTAAAATAAAAAAAAAAAAACCAAAACCAAAACTCTATAGTTCTTTACGCTTTGAGGAACAACATATCAACCTTCTATCATTGATTTTGGTCAGGTACTAAAATCAATGGGTTGTGGTAACACAGCTGAGAGCTTAACAGACTATTTTATTGAATATCTAGGCATGACAACTTATTATTTAAGTGTCTAGAAGAGGGGGGAGGGGAAGCCTTGCTTGATACATTACAACTCTCTCAGTATTAGCAACTGAAATTCTTTTAAGAGGCGTTCAATTGTTAGACTCCGTAGTATCTTTTAATAATACAATTATCAAGAGATTGAAAATAGCTATGTGCATTTTCAAAAGCTGTGCTAAAGCATTGGCAAGGACCAGAGCAATTCAGTATAAAATCAAAATTAGCATATTAGAGCATTCCAGTGTGGTACAGCATAATCTCTCACAGAACTGTCATAATTTGAGATACTTCAGAAGCAATGGTTTAGTATTTTTTTAAATAAACTATTTGTCAAAACCATACAAAAACACACTAAGCAAATGTTTGATCTTTATCACTACACTTAAAGGAACTTTTTGACAGGGAGGAATTAAAACAAAATTCTCTTCTTTGGAGAAAATAATTGTATCCATTTAAAAATGGCAGGATCTTCTCAAAATCTCTAGCATAAAATGACTGAGCACTGTTTTAAGCCCCATCCAAACAACAGCTCTGCAGACCCGTTCATTCTCATGCTGCAGGCATTAGGAGTCATTCACCTCCTGCACTCACGGTATCAGCTTCATCGCTATGCTTGCTTTTGGTTCAGGCCTGCACCTGATCTGCGTGATCCTGGAAGGAAAAAGCCTCTTTGTTCCATTCTGTCAGGGTGTGGGAATGGGGAGACACCCAGCTCAGTGGAAAGGACATTTCCTGGGCAATAGCCATAGCCCCCATAGCAGCTCCCTCACACACGGAGTGACGCCTGTGTTCAGCAGGGGTGCTGTTCATCATGTGACCGATTGACACTGAGGCATCACAGTAAGCTGAGAGGTTTGATTTTGATTGCTGGCAGCTAAAAATCGTTTCAGTTTTGTCCTCCTTGAAAGAACTTGTAGGTATCATACTATGACATTTCACATACTTCCTTTAGGTCTTTTCCCATGAACTACATTATGTTCTGCGCAACAATTTTCCTCCTCATTTTCCATTACAAGGTGTTACTACCTGCAAGATACTAGTTCAAACCCATAGTTTTGAAGCGAGATATAAACCTGAAGCACCTTAAGGACAATGTGCCAATCAATCAAAAAGCAGTAGGCTCGTTGTCCCATGGTACCAGCTGTCAACTGACAATTTCAGCTGTGCAAAACGTTAACATTCAAACATCAAAAAGCTGCAGAAATATATGTAGCAATGGAAAACACACTTGCCATACTTTACCATTGCATTAATAAATACCCTGTCCATTAAGACAGTTTTCTTACTCAAGAAAATTTCCCAGTAAAGACTCAATGAAACACTTTCCACATTTTTGCTTTTCTTTTCAGATTTTTTTTTATAAACAGGGAAATTCAACTATTCAAAGGGAACATCAGTTTCCAGTTTCTTAATCAGCTTAAAAAAATGCATGAAGTATGCAAAAGATAGCTTAAGTGAGTAAGTAAAAAAGACAAATTCTTGTGTTTTCTGCTTTTAAGGAATTGACTTAAAAAACTCTTAGCTTCCTTGCATGAGGTCTGAACTTTGACCATATTAACTATCCTTGTGTTTTCCCTTACGTTAAACTGTCATCCTGATAGCAGATTTTCTGTCAGATATAACGTTTGCCTATAAAGTAATAGTAAATTAAAAAACCCTATTGTAACTGCTACTGGAGCCTTACTGAGAGTGTTTTCTGAAAAGTACTCTGACGTGATGAAAGAAAGTTCAGATAACTAGAAGGTAAGCCCCAAGACTAACAACCAAACCCTTAGAAAGAGTATAAACTGTAACAAATATAAACAATCTGACCTGCTGAAATCTTAGAACATACAAGCAAGGATTCTGACAACTAGTTTACCAGCTCTGGAAGAAAGTTTAAATATAGTCAGTAATACCCTAATTTTTTTCCCCTGACACGTAAGTTTATTTGACTTGCATCTAGAGAAAACTTAGGCATGTCTTGAGTTCAGCTTCTTTGTTATGGTAAACTTTATTATTTTAAAAAGGCTCAGAGGACAGCTTTCAAAAACTTAGCTCTGCTCTAAACAAGTAGAAAAATTCCCATTGACTTCTAAGAAACTGTTAATTTTACTAAGAAGTATTAAAAAAACTACTGAAAAAAGTATTTTAAGTTGATAATGAAGTAGATGTGTACTTTAAGGCTTATTTCATGTGGACTACCTCTAACTAAGTAAGGATCCTATTGGAATAGAAAAAAAAACAGTGATAAATTAAATCATAAGGAAATAAACATTTTCCTTTTCTTGTCCCTCTCAAGTCCATGTGGGAGTAACATCTCCCAAGAGTCTCATCCAGTCAAGTCCTTCACACACACCATTTTCCTCAGTGAATTTCCTTCCAACCACACAATGTTTTTTAAACTTCAAGCAAACCAGACAATTCCTTCTCTCAGCTGGATTTAAAAGCAGTCTTCCAGTCCCCTTTTGCAGCTCATTGCCATTAAGAATTCCTATCCCTGATGCATCCGTTTCTAAAATTCTGCTCACACAGATTCATTTCAGGTTCCCTCCCCCTCTGCTTCTTTCCCTCCGTTAAAGCTATCCAGCTTCCTGTCTGTCCCTTTTCTCTATGTTCCTTCTCATTCAGGATTCTCAGTTCTGGATTTGTTTGTCCTTACTGTTAGATTTGTTTTTAACCTTCAACTGGATACTCTCCTGAAAGTTCACAGAATCATAGAAAGATTTGGGTTGGAAGGAACCTAAAAGGTCATATAGTTTCAACCACCCTGCTGTGGGCAGGGACACCTTACACTAGAACAGATTACTCTGAGCTCCAAACTATCTGGCCTTCAACACTTGCAGGGATGGGGAGTCCACAGCTTTCCTAGGCAACCTGTTCCAGTGCCTCACCACCCTCACAGCAAAGAATTTCTTCCAGCTATCTAACCTGAACTTACTCTTCTTCAGCTTAAGGCCATTCCCAGTTGTCCTATCACTACATGACCCTGTGAAAAACGTCCTTCTGCAGCTTTCTTGTAGTCCCTTCAGGTACTGGAAAGCTGCTCTAAGGTCTCCCAGATCCTTCTCTTCTCCAGACTGGAAAATCCCAACTCTCAGCCTGTCTTCACAGGAGAGGTTCTCGAGCCATAAGATCATCTTTGTGGCCTTCCTTTGGACCCACTCAAACAGGTCCATGTCCCCTTCTTATGCTGGATGTCCATGTCCCCATCCAGAGCTGGATGCAGCATTCCAAGCACAGAGTAGAGGGGCAGAATCACCTCCCTCGACCTGCTGGCCGTGTTCCTTTTGATGCAGCCCAGGACACGATTGACTTTATTGGTTGCAAGTGCACATTGCTGGCTCATGTTCAGCCTCTCATCCACCAACACTCCCAAATCCTCCTCCTTAGGCCTGGTCTCAGTCATTTACTGCCAAGCGTGTGTCTGTACTTGGGATTGCCCTGACCCAGGTTCAGGACCTTGCATTTGGCCTGGTTTAAATTTATGAGGTTTGCATGGGCCTACCTCTCACGTCTGAGACAGATAGCTTCTCTTCCTGTCTAGGTGCATGAAGCATCAATGTCACTGTACTTTCTCCATTGCTAATGTGGTTACTCATCTTGAGAGCAGAGTCTTGCATCCAAGAGAGTCTCTGGAAAGTGCATTTGGAAGTCTCCTTCTTCAGTGGCCCTTACCATCAGATCTTGACAGGACAGAGAATAGTGTCCTCCCATAAAATACCAACCCTATAGTGCATAGCTTTAGTTCTCAGTCATTTTTTGCTGAGAGTTCCTCCTCTTCTACTGCTATTAATGCCAATAGTATCATTTTTTGGGGGTGAGGATCTGGCTTCAGTTTCTGGTCTTCATAGAAGGGCACCAACTGGCAGCTGCCTGGTGTCAGGCTTTCAGGAGCACTGACTGGAACTCAAGAGGTGACTTTCCATCACTGCCTGAGTGCTTAGGGGGTACCACGGACAAAGAGGGACTATTGGAAGCAATGGATGGAAAGACTTGTCATCTTGTTCCTGTTCCAAAAAATTAAACTGCCTGCTTTTAGATGGATAAGCCGAGCTATTGAGGCAAAAAAAAAAAAAAATCCTTTTAATCAGAATTACATAATTTATTTTTTTTCTTTTTCACACACTGCATTTTGTTTCTGCAATATGCTGCCTATATGTGCTGATCTTACCTCCAAATATTTGTGTTTGTCCACTCTTAACACAGTAGCTCAACACAGTAGCTTCCCATTTTATCTTTCAAGCATGAAATTCCACAGAAGCTTCTGCATTAAAAACTCTTAACTGTGCTAATGGAACAGCAAAGAGAAATAAATAAGTGGCATTTGACAAGAACATATCAAGATGCTAATTTTTCAAACTTAGCTAAGGTTAACCTGAGCTTCTATTATTTAAGGCAGCCCTTAGTGTTTTCTGTAGTCAGAGTTAAGCCTATTTTGGTTTTTGGGTCCTGCTTCCCCTGCCCAGTGTTTTGGAAACCTCAGGGAAGTTCTCTGACAGGTCTGGTCCAACAAGTGACGAATTTTCAGGCTCGTGATGTAAACGTAGCAGCTTTTCAGACACCCCACCTCCCCAGTCCCTCTAACATATTATCAATGGAAACAGTAAAGAGAAAGATGCAGCATGTCTTAAAAAAAGAGCAACAGCACTTGAGAGGAAATTACTTTTTCCTCCCACCTCCAAAATCATTGCATGCATTCTTAGTAAAGAAATTCAGTCCTTCAAAACTGAAATCAGCAGCTGACTTGTACTTCCCCAAAGTCTTGAGCATTAAAAATTTTCAGGCCTTCAGCTCAGATGACTGGTTGTCTCTTGGTAGCATAATTGAAACTTCTTCTTCAAAAAAAGATCTTAGAAAAGCCCCATAAACTATAATTAGATGCCAGTATGTTGCAAAGTTTAAGAACTACTAAAAATGCTTTCAGTTTCCTTATCTGTGAAGCTTAAAAGAAAATCTAATGATTTTTCATGCTGAAAGATGCTCTGTGAACACAGCTTTGAAACAGGAGACACCCAGTTTTATAGCTTACAAAAGAGACTAATTGTGTTCCACAGCTTCCTAACTAGTTTGATCCTTGAACTCCAAATCATTCTTCCTTCTGGTTGGAAGTGGAATGCAAGATGACTGCTTCCCTAGAAAGCAATGCTGAGAATGAACTGTGAATGTCTAGCTCTTTTTCACTTCCCCAATAACATGCTTTGAAAAGAGGAATTTGCTCATATTTCTTCACAAACTTGCACTCTGATTTGCTCCGCCACGTCATGAACTATTCTCTAAAATAGGCAGTCCTGTTGAAAGAGGAGTTCATAAAAAAACACTTGATATTCTAAGTTGAGATAAAACAGATAAATGTGGCAGATAAATTTGCTAAATATTTTGTAACATTTATAAGGCTACACAGCCAATGTTTTTCATGAAAAATGTCATAAGTATCCCCACCAGCATATCTGATAGTAAGTTTATTTCAGCTGCCTATTATTCAGTGGAAGGGATAAAAATACAGAAATGGGGAAGGATAATTTAGATCTGGGATAGCAAGTGTTTTTTCAGATATCATCTTTTGAGGGCAGAATCTCAACTTTACACCAGTCTGCTAAAGTCCTGATTCCCTGATTGATGGTAGCGTACAAGATATTACTGAAAACGTGTAGGCTTGTCTCCAAAAAGTTTGAAAATCCAATTTGTGAAATTACAGCTGAATGCCACAACCTAGTATTTAAGAATTAAATATTGATTAGCAGTATTTCTTATACTGTTTATACATAAAGAATTCTAATTTTGAATATTGATGGCTTGTTGCATATAACGAAAAATATTTATATTCATTGCAGTGAATGGCAGAAGCATCACTGGCTTCTTGTCTTCCTGGCTTCAGTGCTACTGAACTTTGGCAAAATGCCATTCATGACTCACACTATTTATTTATTTATTCTTTATTTTTAGACTAATGGGAACTTTATGAATTCCTTCCCTGATTTCTAAGAGAAATACCACTTAGCTGAGATCCTGAAAAATGGTGATTCAAATCTTAAATTACTGCCTTAATGAACAGCCTTAATTCTTAATGAGTGTGTTTAATCACCAAATAATTGATTTTAATTTTCAAGATATTGCTGTTAATTTTTTTAAATTATTTTCTTACCTAAATTCACACTGTTAAACGGTTGTCAAGTTGACTATTTAGTTTCTATTAACAACATTTTTGTGAAATATCCAGAATATTTTTCATTTGCAATTTAATGTACAACTCCCCAAAAATGCTCCATATGCATCATATATAGGATGAAGAACCACGTCATCGTCCAAATGACGAAACATATGCCCATTATTTAGGAAAGCAGTAGTGTGGTATCACATGTACAAAACAAACTCAGTGTCTGGAATGGCGGAGCTCAACTCTACAGCAGCCTTTGGGACTGTTTCGGCTCTCAAAGTCTCTTCCCCTTTTCTGTGTGCTCTTTTGCTTTTTCTGCATCATCACTTGGATTGTAACATTCGTAGTTAGTTCAAAACGTACAGTAGAAAGTATGATTGTGTCATAATAACTTTTAGTATTAGGTACAAAATACTTCCATTCAAGAACAGAGAGTGAAGTTCATTCTTCATAAACATTTGCATAGACAATGAAGGCATTTCATGCATTTTGTTTCATGTTATATTAATGAAATATTTAGTTTTTATTTAGGTAGATTATTGCCAGTAAAGGGGGGTGTGATTTTTTTTCTGCTAGCAGGTGTAAATTATAAAAGCATAACAAACAGCTTTGTTTAAGTGAAATGTAATCAGATGTGAGAATAACTTCGTAAGCTGTCATTGAATGCACAAGAGTCTTTAACAGAACGATCTCCTCCACATTATTTACTTTAAAGTCTGTATTTACTATTTGAAGAATTAGCATTTAAATCTTTAGTATTTTATTACACAATTTTAGCTTGAATATTTTGCAGTAAATCTCAGCTCACTTCCCGATAGTATTCATTTATGACGTGCTTTTCACCTTTTGTTTGCTGACAGGAAAATGAGATAAGAGAAAAATCTTAGCCAGAGGTCTGGACAGGCAGACATGTTCGATGGGGCATGTAAGAATCTAAGAGCTTAGAGACAATCTCAAGCATTCCCATATACATTCCCAAAAGAATTTTTTCCCTCCCTTGAGAAACAGCACAAAGACCATGGGGACATCCTGCTCTAGGGAAAAAAAGAAAAAAAAAAAAAGAAAAAGAAAAAAAGAGATAAAAATGCAATTTAAAATGTTGCTTTTTTCCTTCTGTGGTGTAATATTATTTTCCAAAAGTTACGAGCTACTAAAATTGATAACTGACTTTTAGAAAACATAGAGAAATAAATTATTTTATTAAAAGCTGATTTAAAATAGCCTAAAGTCTGATTGATGGGGATTGATGCAATGCTCTTAAAAATGTGTTCCCTTAGGTCTGTCAAGATAAATGACTCTTGGAAGGCATAGTGATCCTTCTATTTCTATTCTGACTTAAAGCAGTAGCAACATTGACAGACTGTGAAAAAAGTATGAAGAACTATTCTAAAGAGAACAAAACTGTCTGCAGAACTGAAATCTGTACAGTATTTTGCCTTCACAACAGCAACACATATCATATACCTGTGATACAGAAATACAAATATAAGCACATATGGAGAGCCTGGCAATGTGGTGCTCCTTGCATTACATACGTGCACATGAAGCAGCATGTGTAGCATATAGGCAAAATACTACATATTGCTTATACGAAGTGCTGTGATGAAATTGTGACCATGTTTTCTTCTTTTTTAAAGACTACATAACATTTCACTGTTAACCATACCCAAGGATCCAAGGTGGCTCATTCCAAGAAAGCCTTCCTCATGTAGAGACTTCAATTATACTACAAAAACCCAATTTAAATACTTAGTATCTTAACTGAAAGTATGTTAAAATGGTCTTTTAAAAAACTGTATTTTTGTCTTTATGTGCAAAAACCTATCTGTGAATCAGAAATTGAAGGATTTTATGGCATATAAGGATAACCTTCAGCAATGAGACAATTGCACATTGGCACAGAGTTTGAAAAAAATGTTCCAATTTATGGGCTAAATTCTACTTCAGATGACTCATGAAGAAACCAGATGTGGCCACAATCCAAAGATCACAGCCACTCTGAAAAAAAGGGCAGGGCAACTAAGACCAAAGACATCTGGAGTATGAGAAGTAGGAAGGTCTCATCTGTACTCCGAAAACGTATTTTGAAAAGAACTGATGAGACTCATCAGCTGTTTTCGTATTTTGCCCTGTCACTAAAACTAAGCAAAACTGATTATGGACGCTTAAGGACATTTTCCATCTTGCTCACTTTTGTGAATATACTGAACATCTTGGGGAATAAAATACCAGGATGATGACCACAGGTACTGGAAGGGCTGGTTAAGTTCCTATGGCTTAAGTTTACAAAGGCAAATTTTGAATAAAGCACAGGACATTTTTAGTAGGGATGTGAGAACAATAACTCACAAAGCTTTTGACAGCTTAATAGATGCGTCACATCTCACTCCTATGCGGAATAGAACACCCAAAATTTGTAGATGCCTCTGGTTGAAAAAGAGTGGCAAAAGCCAAAAGGGTTCAGAAAAAAAACCCTCACAAATTTTTATTAGCAAACTACAAGCTTGGCATGGAAATTGGCATATGTTTGCCCCTATCTTCTAATAATAAGAGTTATAAAAGAATAAAAGACAAAAAAGAGATAGCGAGGAAGAGATGTTAGATTGGAGAGGAAAGTAGATCACCAGTCCTGGGTCCAGCATCAATCCAGCTGAGAGGGTGTCCAAGGTCCTGGTGGTTCCACCTGGGCTTTAAAGGGCACATTTTATAGGTGAGTTTTCCCCACCCTTCAAGTAAATGAGTCATCACTCACAATCCATTCTTCTGTACTTTTCCAGAAAAAGGCTGGGGGACGTGGAGGGTATTTTGATGGTCTTGATCCTCCTCTCCACTGGATTGACTCTCAGTTGACAGTTCCTGCCTTACTGCCCAGGCTTCTGCTGATGTCAAACACTGTAGCTTAAAATGCACATTCAAAAAATGCCTAGCTATAAATGTTGTATTTTCTGTTGCTAGATTTTCTGCTGGATCTACTCCACTCTTGGAAATTCAAAACAAAAATTAGAGAAAAAAACATTACAGGCATGTCATTAGCCCTGCAATTTTCTCTGTATCTACATTAGATGACTAAACATGCAATACGTGTTGTAATACAACCTGTTCATATAGGACACAATACTGTATAGAAACCCATGATTAACATTATCTCTCCCTGAAAATAAATGTTACAGTTGACAGAATCAGATTATAAACATTAAGGAAATCACTAAACTTTATTTGGAAAGCCTGCTCCAATAACTGACCAATTCTGTAAAATCAAATAAGCAGCCCATACTGTTTGTACCATTTATATGGGGTAGCATTTGGCAAAGAAGCGATGTATGTATTCATGTAGCTACAAATGCTGCTAGGAACGTGACTGTTTAATTAGTACAGATTAAACATTTGGCAGCAAAGAACACAAGCAAGATCTCTTTTGTAAGTGTAAATGTAAACAATGGTAAGTCAAAGTGTCTTTGAAATGCAAAACCAAGTAATTGATTCTTCGTAAAATTATTCTGCAATATGTACGCAAACTATACGATAGCAGTCAGGAAGGCTTTTCATTTGAGTAAGTACTGACAACTCTTCATAAAGGATTAATACTATCTCTGCCAATGGTTAGAAAACAAATTTCTTTTACTGCATACTCCACATGTTGTCTTTTCTTTCTTGTAAATTTAAAGCTTGCTTAAAAAAGTCTTGGCTATAAAAGCAATGTGTTGGAATGTGTTCCACTATGATTGACCTGTCCTTGTTCTTTTGGCAACTTAGCTAAAGTATTTTCATCAAACTTTATCATTTCATATAATTTGAAGTAATAAACTATGACACAGCCCCAAAGTGATGACCTTAGAGAATTTTTTCTCTCTAAAAATGCATCACTGTAACTCTATTACAGATCTTAACTATGAAATTATTTCAATTTTCCCAGCTGTTTTTGCAATGTAAGCATACTTTGAGGCATGTTTTTTTCCCATCTGTGCTTTCATTTTTATATTTACTTTATTCCAAAATACATGCAAGCCAACTTCTTACACAAAAGATAGAATGTTTTGTAAAAAAATCTCACAAAGAATCACTGAAATGCTATCAAATATTCCTTCTTTCAAAATGGAATGTATTACTACCTCTCTCTC
Organism: Lophotriccus pileatus; assembly: GCA_035583135.1. Taxonomy (NCBI): domain Eukaryota; kingdom Metazoa; phylum Chordata; class Aves; order Passeriformes; family Tyrannidae; genus Lophotriccus; species Lophotriccus pileatus. The sequence continues at coordinate 92,095,652 of JAWWES010000115.1, forward strand.
TCTCTCCCCTGTAATTTCCTTAAGTTAGGACTCATTGATTGACTTACTCCCTCAAAAACAGAATTTCTGAAGGAAGATGCATCGCTAATAGTCAGCTATTAGGTTTCGACAATTTCTTTGTCCAAAATAACCATCATGTAATCAAGGTTACGATATATCAACACCATTCCTATATGCCAAATATTATTTGAATTTAAGAGACATTAAAAATTATCTTCCCATAACTAGCTACGTGACAAAGGAGAAATCCGTCAATTGCTGCTGCACCCTCCAAATCTGAGCAAAATATTGATTAAGACAGACATGCTGTTCAAACCAAACTGCCAAAATTCCCAACTGATGCGTGGGGACTGCGGCATTCATTCCTGTGTCCTTCCCTCTTTTAAATGACCCAGCCTATTCTTCTCCCTTCAGAAACTTCTGAGTGTGCTGCTGCTTACAAAGGAAGGAGGCTCCTTGGCAGGAACTGATGAATAGTACTCTACAAAGAAATGTGCCACAAAGAACTGCAGTCCTGCAAAATGGCTGCTAATCCTCCGTGTTGTCAGTGGAGTTCAGCCGTGGTTGTGGGAACCAGAGTCTGAATTGAAAAAGTTCTTCTACCTCCCTCTCAGGGAAAGCTGAGGGCCTTGCTTTCTGAGAGTATGCAATGGGAACATGTTCTGTTTTCACTAAGGTCAGTGGGAGATGGCGGGCATTTAGGATGAACATCATTCTTTGAAGAAAGATGAAAGCACGTGCCACTTAAAAAAAATAAGGAAATGTAGTTGTAAAAAGTCCCGCTTTCTACAGTTATGCATTTCATGATGGAGAGAGAGGAATATAAGCAGAGAGGGATGAGTGTGTATCTTGGTTCAGGTCAGGAAAAGAGATTTTATGATGTGTACATGCAGAGAATGTACAAAAGTGGGAGGCTATTAGTGAATATGAAGTAAAAAACAGAAGGGATTTATGTAAATGCTTTGTAGGACTTTTAGGGAAAAAAATCCCAAGAAGCTGCAAAGCCACTTAATAGCTCAATATAATTTTGATGCTTCATGTCACTCTAAATTAGAATAAGTAAGTCAGATAATGAAACTGGCTTTAAATCCTAATATAAATCCCTTTTGGTGTTCATATTTCATGCTTACAAGTAAGCACAGATACCATATTCCCTAAGTTACTTATTTAATATTTTTAAGTTGAAAAACAGATGTGAAGACAAACCATTAAACTGGAATCAAGAGAATACTTCAGCGATTTAGAATTCACCACATAAATGAGAGATTATTTGAAAGAGGTCAGATACTTGGAGATATGCTTACACTTAACAGATATTCAAATAAGATAAATTATGAAAATGCAGATCTGTGTGTCTAAACAACTCCTTTCTAAGGTTACAAGCACGGTGACAAGGGGTATAAAAATCTGGCAACCAGAACCACCAGATGCCTTAAATTGTAATCACAGGTTTTGCATACTGTAATCAGAGCAACCTTACAGCTGTGTGTTTGAACTGGGCAATTCCCTAAGCCCACCATAAAATGTTTACCTTACCTTTAAGCCCAGAATTAACTGATTTTCTAGTTGCATGGTTTGGAATAACTCGGCGGTAACGATTTCAAAGAGGTCATGCAGTTCTGTAATCCTGTATGTGGAGATGACTTCGCTGAGATTCTCATTCTGATTTCCAGTGAACAAGGAACCAACCTTGAAGACTGAGTTTTAATATCCATTTCGTCTATTTATTGCTGTCTTTCTTCTTAGTGGGCCTTTTTTTCTAAATTAAAGATGATGCAATATTTTCAATGCTTTCTCATACAGTAGCTCTTTGATACCTGAGATGTCTCACACCAGTTGACCTTGAGCTGGTCAGAAGTGGAATGTTTATATCTGATCAGTGGTTTGATAGAATATGAAATCGTAAGATGTTTTTTCCTCACTGATATGGAAAGTAGCCATGCAGTAATGTTCAAAGTTTCTCCTTACTACAAGCCATCACTCATATCAAGACAGCATTATTAAAATAATATTTTTAAAAATTCAAGATATCAACCTGTTTTACCATTTTACTTAGATTAAGAATTGGTGATGTGTTATAATTTGTGCTTAATGACATTATCTATTTGTTATTAGCTAGTATCCTCCTTGTAGGTACAGCATGAAGCTCAAAATTTACTATGGATCTCTTGTTAGAACAACGTTGAAGCAGAAGTTTGATTCCAGAAATTTCTAGAAATTTCCCCAGCCAATGGCAAAAAAATGAAATCCTGTGGTGGATTTTTGAGTTCAGTCATAAGCCATGAAAGAAATTTGAAGTATTTGCAGTGTTACTGAGAAAATGATATTAAAGAAGTGTGGACAAAAATCAGGCTGCTTTTTGATAATCCAGACAGGTGGAAGGAGGCAGATAAAAGGTTAATTTAATTTTATCCTTTCTACTTATTTTCTAATTACTTTCCTTGAAAGCTGGGTACTCTGTTATAAAATGACTACTAAAAAAGCCCAATTACAGAAATTACTTCAAAATCAACTATTTTACACAACTTTTGCGTTCCTAAATCCTAAGCATTTAAAGTATTTATAGGTTTTTCTATGGTTTCATGTCTTTATTTGAAATTCTCTCTGATAAAAATGTGCATGTAGGAGTTTTAAATGACATCTGATCTCTTCTCTGACTTCTAGTCACGTGATGAAAAATGCTTTTGAAAATATTTAAGTGTAAATACAGGAAGATGACTAAACTCTTAAACTTTTGTCTTCTAAAAAATTCCCATCGCTGCCAAAGTTGGTGAAGCTCCTCTGATGGTTAAAATAGTCAGAGCACTAAGGCAGAAAATCTTCCAAGTGCCCACAAGCATTCTTACCACTGTACCTTCTATCACCACTGCAAATCTCTGTTCCTTCCTTTAGAAAATGAGTGGCCACACATTCCTTATCACATTTGCCCTTCCTCTCACAGAACTTAACACTGGGAAACTTCACATAAATACATAACAAGGACAAGGAACAAATTTGTTCAGCAAGGCAGCAAGCAGGCTTACTGTACTACCCGCATTTCCAACATTTTAAAGAATGCAACTATCTTCTCTGTTTCCTTTCCCATGTAGCTTGAGAATTACATCCAAGACAGTATGAAGAAAGAAATGGTAGAGATCCAGCAAACTGCAGTGCAGAACCAGACTGCAGTAATGATTGAAATAGGCACAAACTTACTAAATCAAACAGCTGAACAGACCCGCAAATTAACAGATGTTGAAGCACAAGTAAGTAATGAATTTTAACCTAAAAATGCTTCTGCTTCCCAAATACTACAACTATACATTTAACACCATTTAATGTTACACTATTTAGTTCAACAATTAGATGTCAATCATTATCACCAAGAGCTCCACCCCGCCTAAGGATACATTAGTATTTGATAATACCTAGTTCCATCTCACGCCCAGTGCTGTCACTTGAGTGATTTCCTTTACAGCAGGATTTGAAGTAAGTTTAGCAAGACAACTGTTACATTAATCTTTAAAGAGAATGTACTTAAAACTACTAATCTAAGCATCAGTTGGGTCCTAGTGTGCTTTCATACAACCTTCTTTGTATATCTCTGTTGATTATTCACCACCTTAGCTATAAGAAAGTTCCTTCAAACTGCCTTTGTTCCATTTACCAGGTCCACTGCTTTTTTTGAAATTGAATTTTTCTATTTTTTTTTAACTTGTCAAGAAAAATATGTCTTTTTAATGTCTTTTTAATGAATGCTTTCACAGATACTCTAAGTGGTTCCAGTACAATGCACTATATTATGGATAACAGATACATAAACAAATCTGAGATAAAACAAGAAAAAAGAAATTAGAAGGCTGCTAGAAAAGCATATTCACATAGAAGGAAACCTGCCTACTATACATATTATTTGCTAACTTACTTTTAAAAAAAGGGTTTATCTTTAATTATGGTTTTAATTGAAAAGCATTAAGTACAATAGGACATGCTGTTAATCAGAATGCAGATATTTATAGGAGGACAAGTCCAATCAATGTAGAATGGTATGTATTTGTATTTTTGCAGAAATGGTGGAAAAACTCAGGTCTATAATTGCCAAAACACATAATGAATCTAGCATGCAGTACATAATATTTTATATAATATAAATAGCATACAAAACCTAAAATCCTTGTTAGACATTTTACTATCTGTAGAATTCATCCAATGAATAAAATTACACTTTTTAACAAGCCTTTGTGAATTCTCTGATAAACTGATAGTTCATAGCTCATAGAGGTACTGAATTTAACCTTCTGATTGCATTATTCTGGAGCCTAATATTTTGCACATGTTTAGAGAATGTATTTATTCATTCACTGTAATGTCTTTATGGAAATTACTCAATTATTTTCTGCTTAGAGGAAGAAAATCATAACTGTAACTTTCCTTCTCTGCTTAAAATTACTGGTGACTGGGTTAAAGGCTTAATTAGCAACATAAGGAAATTAACCAAACAATTGCTCTCTCAAGGACACTTACTTTTGGCAATAGTTTTCAATTACACTTAAGTGTGAAATCATGTCCTGAATGACTGTTTAACATGAAGGACATGAGTAATCAATTCTTCCTGTCAAGGAAAGCCAAATCCGTTGAATTAAAAAAAGCTGTTCTAAAACAATGAGAAAATATTTCTAGAAAACATGCCTCAAAGTAATGCAATCCAATACAGACCGAACAGTATCTTCCATGTTTCCTAGTATCTGCATCTCTTGATTTAAAAATGCAAACAAAGTGTAAACATTAAAACAGAAACAATGAATTGACAAAAGTGTGTTTCACATGAAAAACATTAGAAAATATAATTTGAGATTGAGAAAAATAGCTAGGAGGGAACTATCAAGTTATTTTAGGATTGGGCCAAGATTTCAGCAAGTGAGAGAGTACTTACATTCTACACTAGACTGAGAAAACAACTGAACTCATTCTTTGAGTAAAAGCCGTAACAGTTCCAGTAATAAACTAAGAATTATCATAACAGAGGGGGAGGTATAACAGCAAAGCTAAAGTACACAATAACTCTCATCCATTGATCAGAAATGTAGCAGACTACTGAAATATTGCAACTCATATATGGTAGCGTAATAATAAAATTAGTGCAACTCTGTGTATTCTTCTTCATTCTGATTCTGTGAATATTTGTGCCCCCATTAAGTGTTGAAAAATATATATTTTTAAATTATAAGCATAAGAGATTTGCATGATTTCAGAACATAAAAAAATTAAAATTTATTTAAAAGAAGTTGCTTAATTGTCAAATTTTTTTTGGTAAATTTTATTCAGGTATTAAACCAGACAACCAGACTTGAACTTCAGCTTTTGGAACACTCTCTTTCAACAAACAAACTCGAAAGACAGATTTCAGATCAGACCAATGAGATAACAAAATTACAAGAAAAAAACAGGTAAGTTTGCCCAGTGAAATGCTATTCCCTGAAGTGCCCTTCTAATAGTTTCAGAAACAAATGTACTCAAGCAGGAAAATAAGCCCTGGTACACAAGCTCCCCACACCCAGCTATGCTCATTACAAAGGTCATATATTATTTAAAGCCTAGGAGATCGTGCAGGTTTCTTGTATTCTGTTTATATATCATTCTTCACTATGTAAAGTTCTCCTTTATTTAAGGAACTTAAGGCTAAAACTGAAATACTTCTTATTATGTCAGTTGTAGCCAATTTATATTCTTCTTTAGACTTAACCAGGTGAAGTTATCAGTAACCTGATTCAAATTAACTGAGTGCAACCACATCTCCACAATTTTATTTCCATGTAGTACACAGCTATCCTAATGACCAACCAGGTCATTGCCAGTTTTTTCCTAACACGAGAAAATTAAAACACTAATCACATTCAGTGTTCCTTACTAGTCAATGTTTGAAATTCAGACCAATATCCAACTGTTACTCCTATCCTTTTCTGTACTCAGCTGTGGTCCAAAGGCTTATACCTTTTTTCAGCTGGTTTTGTTTCCATATCACCAGGGTCTTATTTTACTTTTGGCAATAAATAGTTTACAGAGAAATTTAAAAGCAGCAATAACAGTAAGTTTTCTCCTTCAAAACCATGTTTTTTATGAGAACCATATGTGCAAAGTGCTTTTTATTTTGAAAGAATTAGCTTAAAAAACCCATGAGACATGTTTTGACATTTTTGTTCACTAGTCTACTACATTTATATATGCTCCCTAAAGGTTTTATCTATCAGCTTAAGAAAAGCAAGCATCCTTATCAAATAGAAAGCAAAGGAAATACTGAATTTTAAAGGTCACTTTTCTTTGGTGTTGAACTCAGCAGCCCTTAGACTACTCTTGTAACATCCATGTAAACACAAAAGCATTGTTTTTCACCTAACAAAAGGCAATCTGACTTTGAGCTAATCTGCTTCAAACATAAGATTCAGGATTTTTTTTTTTCAATAACAGCAATAGATTTTAGGTGAACTTCTGTCTTCTGGCCATGTATCTTTTAACATCAGCTTTAGCAATTAGAACAATTAGCAGTGAAATAATGTTCCATTCAGAGACCTAATCACATCATGTCCAGAACTGGAGATGGCTAAGATGTCTTCAAGTAACTTTTTGCACGTTTCCCTGTCTTAATGCCATAATTAAGTATATTAAGTATATATAAATTCATATTAAGTATATATTTTATTATAATTATACGATGTTTGATAAGTTCACAGTTTCATCTGTTTGAAGATGAAAATAAGTTTCATGATTTAATAGGGTAAACCCATGAAATTTTAGTCACTATATCTTTCCATTAATAATGTTGAATTATCAAACACCCAAAAAGCCTGCAATACAGACTGTAGCAGACAATGTTATTTATTAATGCACCTATAGAATAAGTTAGAGCATATGTATGAAACTAAACTTTCATTTAGTCACCTACTGCAGGCATGGCATCAGAGAATGAAATCAAGTACTTACAAAGAAAGAAACTTCTACAACAGGCTTGACATCAGCTCAAAATTGCTTCTGGGGAGCCTAATTGTAATTTTTTATTTAGCTTTCTAGAAAAAAGAGTTCTCGAGATGGAAGACAAGCACACACTTCAGCTGAAGTCAATAAAAGATGAAAAAGATCAGCTTCAAGTCCTAGTATCCAGACAGAATTCTATTATAGAAGAACTAGAAAAACAGTTAGTTACAGCTACAGTAAACAACTCAGTTCTGCAAAAACAGCAACATGATCTGATGGAGACCGTTCATAACTTGCTTACTATGATATCTACACCAAACTGTAAGTAAAAGCAAATATGCTTATATAATTTCTGTACTATTTCCTAATTTGTGTACATTATTACCTATAAAGTCTTACACTTAGTTGTGCCACACTTCTGCTTCTCAAAAAATCTGTATTTTTTTGCCTGAGTTAATTAACCTACTTTTTAGGGGGGTGGAGGAAATAACCACATCATTTATATGGTTTCTTTTCAACATTTTGTTCATCTTCTGTGGTTTACATTGGTTTGCGTGCCAACTTCTTCCAGTGGTTCAACAAAATACAGAGATTCTGAGTATCATTCATCTCACACAGCGTTCATTTGTGTGGCAATATACAATCCCTTGACCATGTATCCAGGATAGACTGCATGATGTAGTCCTGCAACATTTCTTCCTGGCTCACACAGGTTGTTTCTCCCACCTCTTATTGCTTTACGCATATAGAGTTGATCAAAGAAAGGACAAATTATAGTGGCTGCTAAAGGCAAAGGAATCAGCACAGGCGTAGTTTTTACCTTGAACAACAGAAAGCAGCAGCCCAGGGCAACAGGTATTCCCAAAAGTTCTCCACTGAAATTTCCTTGTTCATCCTAAAAATCCCTCAGTCCATCAAATTTATAGGCAATAATCTCACCCCTAATTGCCTGACAACCCTGCAACAAATCATAGTCACAGAGCATGGCTTCCAAATTTATGCAGATTCACACGCTCCATAAAACCCCCACACAAACCACGAAGTTATGGCTACACAGGATTTAAACATTCCTTGCCTTGAATTTTATGTCTGATATGGAACCTCGACAAATTAAGAAAGTATAGCTGTTCCATATAAAAGACTGTAGAATCTGGCACATTTGCCTGTAAAGTTCTCAGAGCTTAAAATACACAAGCATACAGAACCCCTAAAAAAGGATTTCAAATTAAATACCAGGAAAAATTTTTAAAAGTTGTCCTTACAACTTAGAAGATAGTATATAGGTGGTATGTGTTACATTACTGTGAGATAGATCACAGAAAAGGAAAAGAGTGTCCGGAAGTGCTTACTTTCAGTAGTGTCCTAAATAATATGGTGGTGTAGGTTTTTCTAAACAAAGTAAATCCCAAGTTTTTTTGCCTTGATAACTGACGCTATCCCCTTAAATGCCATTACCAAGGCTGTTCAGGTTCCTGCTGATGTTATCTGCTCTGCTAGTGCACAAATAAGTAAACAAGGCAAAGTCATGTTGGCTACAGCACCATTAAACCCAGAGTGGAAAAAATAATGAGTGTTTGCCAAAAAGACAAAATTAGCAGGGAAAGCTTCTAAGACAGTATACAAACAATAGAGTGTGGAAAAGCAATTAAAACACTGAACGTGTTATTTTTATATTTAAGGCAAAACACTTAAACAGGTAAATAATGAATAAGCAAGCTAAAAAGAACATAATAAGTAAATGTAATATAAGCATGTATTTATATGCCACCTAAACCTTTGTTGTAACTGATTATGCTTTTTAGATTGAATTAAAAGGGAAAATACATAGAACCAACCCCAAGAGGTTCAAATATGAAATATCAGTCAGCAGGCGAAATGCCAGGAAATTCCAAACTCCATAGTTATAAAGAACTGAACAAAAAGATGATTCTGTGGAATAAGAAAGCTTAGACATATGAAAATGTATTTTTTACCCAAATCAATGCCAGAAGGGATGTCTCTTCAGTGGGTTGGGCTGAGCTACCAAGCTTCAGTTTGGTACATATAAACTTGTTCCTGCTCAGCATAGGGGAAAAGAAAAATACCTAAAATCTTTTTAAGAGTAGTACCACCAATCTGCTGCATCATAAAAGATTTCATAACTCTGACATTGAATTTTACAATATTAGAGTATTGCCCAAAAGTGATTATTAATATAATCACTTGCTAGTTAGGTATTTATGTAGTAATAGTTAATGAGCACAGAGGTTGTAATACATGTAAGAGTCCAGCAAAGGCAATGAGTGGAAGCAGAAACTGTTTAACTGAATGTCATGTAATACCCTAAGTTTTCTTATTCAACATAAGTATTGGCACTTTTCAGCTTACGAAGCAACCAGACTCCTATCAGAGTAATGTCTCTAAATAATCCAAAGTAACAACATGCATAGTAAGTATCTGGATCTGTCATTTCTTTCAGGATCAGGCATATTTTTTGGAGCTGCAAAGCTTTAAGATGATTGCATCATAAATTGCTTCTTAGTAACTTCTGTCTCCTCTTAATGCCTTCCCATTTCAATTGCATTTTTAACAGCTAAGAACAACTTCATAGCTAAAGAGGAGCAAATCAGCTTCAAGGACTGTGCTGAAGCTTTCAAGTCCGGACTGACAACAAGTGGAATCTACACTTTAACAGTTTCAAACACTGCACAAGAAAAGAAGGTAGGATAAAGAGATACCTAGGCATACTGGATGTTAAAAGTTATTTGATCTGGCAAATATGCTATTTTGAATGCTAGTTAATAGTGAAGTTTACTACTTACCAAGATCCTTTTATAAGCATTTCATCACTCCTAGGTCAGAATATCTAAAAGGAAGAAAAAAGTCCTTCAAGTGAAATCTTGGCTCAGTTAAAATGAACGAGCATTTTGTTGTTTGCATGACAGAATTTAATTCCTTTTTCTGCAAAATTAATGCAGCTGAAGCAATAACGTACTGTCATTTCTTTATAAAGTCTGGAACTCCATGAGAGTTGCTCTGCATGATCTGCAGAGTCCTGTCTCCTTTTCAGTTCTTAGTTCTTTCATATGCCCAAGTCCCTTCATGTGGCAAAAGGAGGTAATATCAGGGTTGCAGAAGAGTACTCATGGATGTAGTCTCATGACAGAGTTTTAAGGACATTTGTGTAACAATTGCATTAACAATTAGATCAGCATGACTGACACTGGGTAACAGAGAGGACTTTTCTGGAAAATACTGCTGTGATTTAAATAAAAGATGAGTTTGCAGTGGTTTCATTAGATCAGTTTAAATTCCTCTGTGGATATTTTTTCCCCATGTGTTTAACTGAAATGAACTTCAGCATCAATTTCAGTTAGAGCAATACACCATAGCTTTATAGAAGAGAGCTTGAGCTAAAAATGGCACACAGTAGATGAAACACTGGATGCCTGACAGATGCTCCATCTGCTGAAATAAATAAAATGACAATGTGTAAGTCAGTTGAAACAGTCAACAGAATGTGAAAGGGAGAAAAGTCACATGTGGATTGTGAGGATAAAGAACCGAAACCTGTAGTGAGCACTGGGAGGAATGGAGCTCAAATGATGAATGTTTGTTTTTAACTTTTCAGACATAGCTGAGGAGGCTAAAGGACATTTAAATAGGAAAGAAAATGCTTAATATATTTCTTAAACAAACATTAAATAATTTTATGATGTTTTTATTTTCTAATTTCTACTGTAGACATTTCCTTACACAAAAAAAGGAAATATTTTATGGAATTCCTAAGGCTCTACTTTATTACATCAGAAAAACGATCAGAAAATAAAAAAAAAAACAGAGAAAAATGAGGAACATGTGGAAAAGCAATTGATAAAACCCTGACAGAGAAAGCATTTTTCACCCAAACTTGGATAGCAAAGGTTTAGAAATTAAATTCACTAGTGACTAGTCTTTGAAGTGCCAGAACTTCATCTTGCTCAAGCCAGACTGTGATCTTTACATTTACAAAGCTCTCACCTAAAGGAAATAAGCAATTTGTTTGGGTAAGACCTATAAAATACAATAGATACAACTTGCAATTTTTTGCAAATATCATCTAGTTGCTTTTCTTGTGGGAAAAAAAGCTGGGTTTTTTGTCAAATATTCTCATCTAAATACATCTGTTTCACAAGAAAATTAGTTACATAAGACGCCATAAAGTGTGAAGCTGAATGGTATTTAAATAGCATAGATATCTACAATCACAATTTTAAAAGCTAAAGGAGATGCAAGCTACTACACCTCTGAAGTAATAGATTGCAGCAGTCTTTTTTAGACATCTCAGGAAGGTTTACATTCCTTGGATCTCTTACTGTTACCTGTCTCAAGCTTTTTTCTTGGTTTTAATTTTACTGTCATATATAATATACAGAGCATGCATATTTTCTAAAAGCAGATGAAAGTGCAGGACACATTACAGAAAGAAAATTTCTGTCATAAACTTTAACAGTGCATTTCAAAAGTACAATCACAAATTTCATAGGCTATAAAATATTAAATGCTTTATATTTGAACATGGAGGCTTAAAACACTTAACATAAATACCCATTTTTGGTAACTGACTAGGCTAAAAAAGTAGTTAAAATTTACTAATTTAATTAAATTAGTATTAAATCAGTAATTTAGTAATATTAAAGAATTTAAATCGTATGCTGCCCATTTCAGATAGAAAAAGACAGGGAAGGTTTTACTTACCATATGACATTGAAAATAAGAGACTAAAAAGTTTTAATCTGATGCTGATTTTTTATACAAATATAGGAGTTGTCAAGGGAAGTGAAGGTTTAGGAATAATCAACATGTTACACCATTTTCAACTGTTTATGATGTGGATGGCTACTCAGACCAGGAAACAGAGTGACCTTTTTTATTTGCCAAAAGTGCTGCACTGCTGTTTATGTTTTCATCTTTTCCTCTTGTAACACCTTCTGACCTCCCAGCGGGCTTATAAACAACTCCTGTGTAATCTGTAACTGATCCCACTTTACTAATTTGTCTCCCATCATTATCCAAAACTAAGGAACTGCATATGAGAGTCGAGAGGAAAACAATTATTTAATTCCATTAATATTTTCAAGCTTTCCTGTTCTGCACCAGGACAAAAGCTAAGTCCTTTTAAAAACACTGAGGAAAAACAGCAAAAGACTGCTGACACAAGGAAAAATGGCAGAGGCAAACCCATGAAAAGTCAATAGTTTCATGTTTACAGCAACCACATGAACCAATTAACCTCCTGGTCTTAACCAGGCAGAGTACATAAAACTGTTACCATCCTATTACCCCAAACCTTAAAATAGTGACTGAAACAGTGGCCAAGCTCTTTCCCATTTCCACCCATGTTTAGCTGAATTTTTGTCCCAGAACTGACACACATTCAGAGCCAAGGCCTTTTAACCAAAACTTTCTTGCAGAATGTGATTTGGGCAAGGTTGGATTTACCAACAAAATGGTTTATCAGAGCCTTCCAAAAAACTAGCTAGTCATTTCAAAAGGAGCTTATGCCATGGACTTTATATCTACAATAGACATACACATTCTTTCCTGTGCCAAACATTAAAAAAGATCAAATGTGTAGCTTTACCACTACAGTAAGTAAAATGATTTGGGGTTTTCTCTGTGAATCTTAGAAGTCTCATCATCTATCTTTTCACTGGTACCTGGTATTAGGTTAAATGAAAGTATAAACTGTGTGTGGTTATTTTTTCCAGAACAAGGAAACTCAAACTGCAGTTCTTATCTAGTCACATCTCTAGGAGACAGAGATAGCAGAATACAAAATCATTGAACTGAACTTGCTTTGGCATAAAAACTGTAGTGGATCTTCATCCTGATAACTCATCCTGAGCCTTATCATTCAAAAAGTAGGTCTGAAAACACTTACACCCCTCTCACAGTGCTACAGCTGCTAGAATTGTAAGCACTAAAGCAGTTGACAAGATACTTCAAATATTCCCCATTCCAAATTGTTGTAACTTGAGAGGCTAATCTCTTTATTCTTTTTGGCATCTGTTTGAAGACTCCTGCTGCCTGTCTAATCTTGGTATCTATTTTTACTAGTTTTATCAAATATTACATGTCTTCCTTTTGAATATAAAACCTAGGCTAGGTTGAAAGGTCAGAAGATTTCTGTTCTAGTAACGAGAGATAAAAGAAAGCCTTAGAGATGACTGACATGAAGGTTTTTTTGGTGTGGAAATATTGTACTCCCAAATTTACATAAACTTCTAAAGATTGGTAAAAAAAATCTAGATGAGATTTTTATGGACATCTCCAATTTCCTGTTATGTGTTTCAGGTCCTTGTGAGTTGCTTTTCCTTTGGGAACAAATCTGCCGTACCCCAGCATTTATTCCAACAAACCTATAGTGTCAATAAGAGCTAGTTGTCTTACCATTCACTTACAAAATGGATACTGCCTGTTACAGGAATATTTCATGTAGGACATCCACAGTCATTCACTGTTCGAGAACATTTTAATCTAATTAGAAGAAAATAAAGTGCTACTCAAAGGCATTTATTTCTTCAAAGTAATAATTCCGACTGAATCAAAATGTAGATGATAGGCATCAAGGAAATTGAATGTAACATTCAAAAAACCCACCAATTAACATCTACAGTAGCAATATCGACTGGACTTGCGGCTCAAGTAAATTATGGGCTCCTACTGTTCATAGTTAAAAACTCCATGTTTCAGAGAAGGGTGAAACAGTTCTGTTCTCCATCTGATTGCTTATATTGTTCTTCAAGAGGGGTGAAGCTTCAGAATCAACAACTGTCTCTACAGCCATGATATTCTACCATTGTTAAATGAGCTTTTTAACTTGTAGCAATGCTTAATAAAAGTATCTGCATCTGCTTTAGCCCATTCTTAGTATCCTTCTTCACACCCCTCTGTGGAAATTAGTTTTCACGTATACATATACATTACCTTTCATGAGTTAGCTCTCTGAAACAGACTGATCATCTCTTACATCTTGTGCCTTTCCTTTACAAAGCATTTTTAAACTAAATTTAATTTATATACTGTTATCAATTTTTTACTGGTCATTAAATACAGATGTTAGTAAAAACAAAAAAACCCAGGCTTTGAGGTGTAAGGAATTGCATATATCAGTACAAATTAAAGTTGCTGCTTTCAATTAAATTCCATTCACATGATATACTTTAAGAAGTAATCCCTAACCCAACTCTTTTCCTTATGTATTTTATCTTTCCTAAAATTCTCAAATTGAATGTCTCATGATTCTCTGATGTTGAACAAAGAGTGTAGATACAAGCTTAAAACAGAGTATCTGCTTTGGATTTCTAATGTGCTACAGCCTATTGAAACGCTAATATATTTTATATTTGCAGCTGTAAGGGCTTTCTTTCCCTTCAAAAGTCTGATGCCTTTGAACAGTATATATGACACTGCTTGAACTGTAAATACCGTTTGAATTATATAAATATATATATGCGTGTGTGCATAACATAGGTACAATCCACATGACCTAAAACTTCAACTATGTTGAAAATTTAGTAAGGAGAATTCTTTACTTCCTAAAATGACACACATAAAACTGCCGTAGGACAGAAGGAAATTCTGTCTTCTCTGAAGTCATACTTTTTCAATGAATTTCCAGGATGTTTAAGAGTTCAAAGAGCTCAAATCTGCTATCTGCTAACACTGATAAGCCACTGACCCAAAGAAGAGGATGGAAAAGCCATGCAGCTTCAGTATCATTCAGTCACGATTTGGGACATCTATAGGCATTGTGACAAGCAGCAGTAATAAGTTAGGTAATAAGTAAGACCACTGAGAGAATTTTTAAACAAGGAAGGGAACTTCCAAATTCATACTGGAATGCTTGGCTGGTTTATTTATTTATTTATTTAATTAGTCTGTACAGATGAAATATCCTATCAAAGTGTAAGAAGTCAAATCTTAGCTCCACAGCTGTAAATGGGAAGATGCAACTTTACTTAATAGATGAAAGATCTAGAATGCAGATTAGAAGTTAATGTAGTTTAATAGAATATAAAAATAGAATATAAAACCTTTTCAAAGATGTGAAATCTGAAGAAGACTCAGAACTTTAGTATCTTGGCAGGAAGAGGTAAAAAAAAATTAAACTTACAAATGAGAGAGTATTAACTGTGAACTCTCCAGACAGGAATGCTTGTACAAGAAATTTAATATTTTTCTTAAAGATAGTATTGGTACTAACATGCAGTTTAAACTGATACTAACTTCATTTTGCCTTTCATTCTACTGAGTTACACCAGCTTAGCTCCACTAACTTCTCACATCTAGCTGTAAGTTCTGTTACTTTCACTAAAGCAGAATTAGATGTAACAATTAAAATCCTTTCTCAAGAAAGATTGTACTGGATATTGACATATTTACAAAATTTTCTAGTTAATTTGTCCCCTTTTTCTCCCAAACATCACTTCAAAATTCCTGTTATATGTCAAAAGTCTTTTTTTCCATCGGCATCTTCCCAGTACACTGGGACCTTCAGTAATACCTTTCATCTCTGACACTGTGGTGACTTAATCTAGGAGACTGACTGAACAAGACACCTATAAACTTGAATTTTACTGTGCCAGGGATGCATTTACTGGGAATTCTAGAACTGAGTTCAGTGAACTGCCTATTACATGTCAGTCCTTTCAAAGTTTTAGCAATGACTTGGTAAAATCAAAGGTGATTTAGAAATATTTAGAGACATCTTATAGTTGTTACTTTTTTGTTCAAGAATATAAGATATTCATTGCAGTCTGTATAACGTGGCTTCAAGATTTAACTTTGAGATAACTGTTCTACACTTAGATTTAACTTTGGGGTCAGACCATTTGCAGAGGCACTGAACAGTGACTGTGGAAATAAAAATATATTTCAGTTTGCTTACTGCCTGAACTTGACAGTGTACTCTGAAAAGCCACGGGAAACTTGTACAGATCTCTCATGAAAAAGATGGAGAAGTGAAAACATCTTTTAGAAAAAATATATCATGAGGAAACTCACAAAAATACCAGTGCAAGAGGGTAGTACAGAATAAGACATTACATTCCTTTTTTATTAAAATTTCATTTAACAGCAGCTATCAACTATTTTAAAGGTGTCATTTGTATTCTTTTAAGTGTGATACACAGGAATATACAGAGGAATCACATTTATTTGTGGACAACCACAACTGATTTGTATGAAAGCTATGAAAAACCTGCATTTTTGTGTAACACATATTTTGCACACAACTTGCCTTTCTGGTTTTGTTTAGCTGTGCCTGCATGCACTTAAGCTGTTACACACTTACTCTGACAGGCCTACTGTGACATGGAAACTGGTGGAGGAGGTTGGACAGTTATTCAGAGACGTGAAGATGGCAGTGTGGACTTTCACCGGACATGGAAAGAGTACAAGATGGTAAGCAATGTTTTCTGAAGCCTTAATATTAGTTATTATTTTCCGAAATCTAATATACTAAAGTTACATTAATAGCATCCTTAGAATGTAAGCAACTTTAAAAAGTTGTGTATGTCCTTAGATGCTCATTTAGAAAACGTCAGAGTTGAATAAGTTATTTGTCTAAGCAGACTTGCAAGTGTGATGTTTGTTTTTAAAGAGAAACCTTACTTTTCTTTAATCAACTGTTCCATCATATGTCTACATTTTTTGACTTATTTATATTTGTGTTTCTAGTGGCAACAGTCGAAACTGCTCCAAATCTATGAAGTAATACTGATTCACTGTTTCAGATTTCTGAGCTTGTCTTTGCTGAAATTAACTTTTTGAAATATTACACAACAATAACCCTCATAGACACAGTAAAATTGTCAGTTGACAGACTTGAAAACTATTAAACTTAAAAACAGATAAAGTGGCCATTTCAAACTCATACAAAAAAACCTCAACAAAACAAAGGTTTAATATAACATATATTTAAAATATACTCCTTGAATTACAGGGATTTGGTGATCCTGCTGGGGAGTACTGGCTGGGAAATGAGTTTGTTTCTCAGTTGACTAATCAGAAGCGTTACGTTCTTAAAATACATCTGAAAGACTGGGAAGGAAATGAGGCATATTCCTTGTATGACCACTTCTCTCTAGCAAGTGAAGAACTAAAATACAGGTAAGCAGAAAAATCAGACTTGAATAAAACAAAGGTCTGATAGTAATCATTCTAAACTGTGTAGATGCATGAACTTATTTTGTACAAATCATGACTATTTTCCATTTCACTCGGAAAATAATGTTTGCTCCATTTTTCACCTATTGCCTAAAAAAATTATTTCTTTTTCCAAAGGAGAAATTGTGTATTTTACTAGTGCACACTGCATGAGTGTAACACAAGAAATGCAAAGATGAAGAGATGGTAGGGAATAAGATAGGATACATGTGCCAGTATAGTAGATAGGAGTGCACAGTCATCAGGACAATAGGAACCTGTCTGCAGTTGCTATCAAATCCTGATTCCCTGCAATAAATACATTTCTGGAAGGTAGATGACTAAAATGAAGGCTTTTCCATTTAAGTCAGTGGCTAGTAGGAACTGTTCTATTGTCATGAAGAGCACACTGAGGTAATCTGGCCTAATGCTTCCATGACCCACTGGCTAAGATTCTCAAAGAATAACTCTCTTACCTGTGAAAATGAAGCAAATGTGCATTTTACTCACCAACAAACTTCTTAATTTAAATACCAGATTTTAATGGACCTATTATTTATGCTCCCATCATGTAAAATGTCAAGCTTCATAATTTCTTCTTATATCTTAGTTAGAATAATAAATAATACAAATTTTAAATAAATAATTTTTATATAAATACTATCATAGTATTATACACTATAAATTGTATCACAGTATTTTGAAATAATATCATCCACAGCTGAAATATATGGGCAGTTCATAGTTCACTCTCCAGGCTCTCTGTCAATGCAGGAGATATTGTTTGATTTGTTCTAGAAGAAACTAGAGACTCCACAGTATAATAGATGCTTTCCTACTACATGGTCCATGAAATGTTTCTTTTTAATAATCATACAGAATCATGGAGCTTTAGGTGACTGGACAGAAAAATTACCTACATTTAGGTGAATTTCTCCCAGATTTCTAGCAGCTATTTGTTGTAAATGAAGTCAATCTGACACCTGAGAGAACTTGATGCTGTTATTTCAACTCCAGTCTTATATGCAAGCAAAGCAATTCCAAACTATCAGCATCTGCCCCCCACAAAACATTAGATCTTAATGCCTTGGTAGTATACAGTTGTCTCAACTCCAAAGTAAATATTTTTTCATCTGGAAACAGTCAGAATCTACAGCAGAGATTTTTTTTAAGTAATTCTTTAAAATACTTAGAAAGGCAACCTTTGCAAATTGGGTCATTACCCTTGTCTATTTACAATATTAAAAAATAATTACTGAAAACTAAGATGGTAAAAGAAACTTATAATATGCAACCAAACATGGAACGCACAATAAAATGGGGTGGTTTAAAGAATATATTCAACATCATGAAAAATTAAAAAAAAACAAAGAAAGTATTCAATTAAGAGTATTTTCTCTGTCCCATCTGGGGTGCAGTTTCAAGGCCAGATTGGGCAGGGCTTTGAGCAATCTGGTTTAGTGAAAGTGTCCCTGTCCATGACAGGGGGATTGGAACTAGGTGATCTTTAAGGTCCCTTCCAACCCAAACCATTCTATGAATCTGTGATCCATTACATAAAAAACAATTAATACATTCCAAATGTTGGAAAGATTATGAGTTGGGCCATAAAACTGAAATTTCTTCATAGAAAAAGTGAGATCAGAATGGACTTTGAATCAAACTTTCTGACCTCAAAGCTGAGAAGTTAAACCAGGTTGCTCAGGGCTTTTCAGTTATGTCTTGATAACCTCCAAAGGTGGAGACTGCACAATCTGCTTGTCTGTCATCATGGCAAAAAAAGGTTTTCCTGATATCTCGTCAGAACCTCTCATCTCAATTTCCATCCACTGCCTCTCATCTTCTGTTATATTAAGCTGTACTTTAAAAGATTTATTAATAACAATAAATGAATAATACTGTGCTTACATTAGACTTCAAATTATATTTCAGGATCAAGGCTAGGTGCATACATTACACTTAAAAATTTTAATATAATTTATGTTATAAATTGGCTTGCATAATTATGAACTCACCTTAAGAGAAAAACAGAATAATTTTTTTGAAAGATATTTTTGAGAAAATCTGTAATGAGCTGATCTTTTGAAACCTAAATGAGTAAAAATTCCTTTATTCAATATGCTTTCAAATAAGGAATATAAAATGTGTTAAAATAATCTGTTAAACTCCCAAAGACAACTTCTATCATAAGCAGAGAATTACATGCAAGATAAAGACTGATCCAGGGACAAGTTAATTCTTCTCAGAGATTCCGATCTCCTCCTTAAATAGAATGCCTCTGAGAAGCATGAGGTATTTGATACAGAAATTCAACCACCAAAGAGATACTATGGGAGCAGAGGGTTCAAATCTTTCCAGTTTGGTGCCCTGTGTCTCTCCCATTGAGACTGCATCAGCACCTGCGTAAGCACATCCCAAAACAGCAGCAGCCTCACTGAAAGCTTACCCTGCCAGGGAATTGAAGAAAACTTAAATACCTGTGATTATTTCATGCTAATAACTCTATGAGGGATGTGAAAAAGAAGAATAATTAGGAAAGTGGAAAGGGAAATACTGAGAAACTTCTAATATATCAGTTACTAGCTTGCAATCAATACTCCAGATAATGCTATTATTGCTGATTTATGCAGTTGTCATGCTAAACTGCTATGTCATGCTAACAGCAAAATGGGAATCAAAATTTTTGTTTTAAACTTTTAAACTTAATAAAAAAGTATTCGTATTACTGTTGCATAAAGTACAACAGTGTAGTTTCAGCATTAAGAAATACATGATCTACATGAAAAATTTCAAGAGTTATTATATACTTGCTCTAATTTGCTTCTAATATGATAACATGAAGAAACAATCATCTCTATAAATGTGGAGGCTGTTCATTAGAATGTTATGCTGACCACTTCTGTTCATATGAAAACATTATGCTGAAAAACAGCTTACAACAGTTGGCCAGAAGAGAACTTAACCATTTAAACAGGATATTTATTGCAAACTATTCCATCATTATTTTGCAGATCAGATACCATCAACTTCCACTTAATAATTGTTTTTCCATTTCTCACTTCTACAGGATTTACCTTAAAGGACTTACTGGGACAGCGGGCAAAATAAGTAGTATAAGCCAACCAGGAAATGATTTTAGCACAAAGGATGCAGACAATGACAAATGTATTTGCAAATGTTCACAAATGTTAACAGGAGGTAGGAATGTTTTTATGCTTTTCAGTCTTCCTATTTTTATTGGCAGTGAAATTGTCTACGAGATAAACAGTGATAATTTTGCATTAGTAAATTTTGACTATTAAAAAAGTTCAAAGCTCACAGATGGAAACACTAGTATGGTGACTCCAAATGAAGTATTTTATCATTTGACAATGATTAGTTAAAGTAAAACAAGAGAAGTTAAAAGCAGAGGGAAAAGTCTCTAAAGCTGGGGTACAAGACAGTCTGTAATTGTGGAACTAATCAGAGAGACAGCAGATTCTTCCTCCAAGGAATGAGATAACAGTCAGAGATCAAAATACAACTCCCTGCAAAAAACCTGTTTCAAAGATCCAGCTCGTCAGTGAAATGGCTCCTGATTCTTTAGGCATAAACTCTTTCCCTAACTACCCTGAGGAGAAAATCCCCAAAAGCTGCTGCGTACTGCACGTGCTACAGAAGGCAACACGAATTATAAATATATCTTGATATAATTATGAAGTGGTAAAGATACATCACAGATATATCTACATTTCTCTAATGATTGTTCACTAGTTATTTGAGTTCTAAGTGATATTTTTATCTTCAACCAAATTCTATAATTTGTTAATCTAGAATTCCACATTCTGAAATGTAAACAACTTCTTTGTAAATTTGACTTCTCTTCCTGTTATCTCTTAAGCAATGGTTTGTTTTCCTCTAGCGCAAGTTGCAAGAAAAAAAAGACAGCTTCAGTTTATCCAACAGGATAACTGGATTACTGCCCTGCAAAACAGAACACATATACTATCACCATCATAACAGGAGTATAAAAATAATAAAAATAAATTTTCCTTATGACCCACTAACAGGTCATGAGTATAAGGATACACAATGAGGGCTGCTTTTCCCTTCTTCTTACCAGGTTTCAGAAGGTTTTGAACTGATCTGCATAGAGAACTCAATTAACCCTCTAGAATTAAGAAATGAGTTCAAATCTGTGAAGAACAGGAATTTACCAAAGAGTAGATAAAATCAAAGAAACTCAATATCATTATAGCTCGTGTTCTGCCCTCAGACGGTCAACAATGTTTGATGTTGTTAAGCTTGATTGAACACCTTCCCTTCTCAATTTTAAAGTACAATGTATTACATAAGCTTCAAGAATATGTAGTTGACACAAAAAATACACTTCTTTCCTGAGTTTGAGGCAAGTATTTTATACTGACACTTCCAAATCATAAGAATGAAAAACTGGGTATAGATTTCTTTCTCATTTTCAGACAACAAAGTGACCTTATTCACTATTTTGAAAATTACTTCTGCTGATGTTTGTCTTCTGTCTTACAGGATGGTGGTTTGATGCCTGTGGTCCTTCTAACCTCAATGGAATGTATTATCCATTACGACAGAAAAACAACAAGTTTAATGGGATCAAGTGGTACTATTGGAAGGGCTCGGGATACTCTCTCAAAGCTACGACTATGATGATACGACCAGCAGATTTCTAAATGTTTTTGAATTATGTGAATTGTATAGTCTTCAAAGACTTAATTTGCCAAGCATATAAACACACATCTGCAACCTGTCTCATTTTTCAAGCCCAGAAAACATGCACTAGTCTTCTGAAGGGGTCAGTTCAGTACAATTCCTGAATTGCAATAGCCTTGATCAGCTAAAGCTCATATTATTCAACCAGACACAAAGTCTAAAGCATCAACCTGATATAACAGTGATTTGGCCAAATGACTGAATAAAAAGAACATCCAAGAAACTGTCAGACAAGGACTTTGTTTTACTGATCATTTATGCTATGTATGTGTTAGTAAATAACTGGAACTGTGAAAAAAAAAAACTAAAATAGTTTTAGAAATACGTGTTTTGCCTCACCACTGTACTTTAAACATTAATATAAAACATTTAGCTAGATCTAGAACTATTTATCTTTATCTTTCTGTGTCATGTTTGCCCTTTATGTACATAAAAAAAATACTTTCCTGTAATTAGCTCAATACTGTAGTCAGAGATTACATTCTTTCCCTCCATAATCTCCTAAACAATTCTTACACTTATTCGGGGATTTTTTCCAATAGCCCATATTATGTTATTTAACAGAGGAAAAATAGCATTTGAATAGTTTGCATTTATTCTTGGGGAAATACCATGTACAAAAATCACCATTTCTTTCAGTTTGTACTATTACAGTTACTATCTTTAATTTACAAAAATCGCTATAAATTACAATATAGTATGTATTTCTTTATATTTTTATGAAGATTGCACCTTTTTTCTTCCCTTGTCATTTACCTGTAAAATAATTGACCAGTATTCTACAAACTGAGACAACGGCATTAACACCAGATGTCTGGTTGTCTATGACAATCATTTATCACCTGGTGCTGTAATATATCTATATGTTTTGTAAAAATAACTTAAAAACATGCATGTTCTTTGATACAATTAAAATTATGCTTATGACTTAAGATACAAATTACTACATTTTAAAAACAGGAAACAGAAATCTGAAAGTAATCTAAGGTCATGCTGTTGGTTTTTTTTTTCAGTAAGGTTAGGAATTCTCCCTAAAAATTCTCTGTAGGTAGGCCCTCAATGTATGCCACAATGTGAATAAATTACTTTACTAGGTGATCTTTGCTTTTTTTTTCCTCCTTCTCATTTTATTAGTATGTGCTTTAAAATTGTGTACTAAACACTACAGTTCAGATTGAGAGGATATTTCTTCATAAATCACACAAAATAATTTTATGGAGATTTTCCCCAAAAATAAGCTTAGCTTTTACTTCTCACGCTCAGTCTTAGCCTCAAAGTACTATTTTTGTAAAACTTTACTTTCAGCAGATGACTGAACTAGTTAAAATGCAAGAACATCGCCCAAAACAAAATCCTCGGGCACAAAATTTCAGCAATCTTAGTTAACAAAAAGGGCAACAAGGCTCGTGAAGGTCTAGAAAACATGTCTTATGAGGAACAGTTGAGGGAGCTGGGGTTGTTTAGTCTTGAGAAGAGATGGCTCAGGGGGCACCTCATCACTGTACAACTACCTGAACAGAGGTTGTAGCCAAGTGGGGGTTGGTCTCTTCTCCTGTGCCTGCAGTGAGAGAAATTGAGGAAATGGCCTTAAACTGAGACAGGGGAGATTCAGATTAGAGGCTAGGAAAAACTTTTCACTGTTAGGGTGGTCAGGCACTGGAATAAGTTGCCGAGGGAGGAGGTGATGGAATCACCATCCGTGGACGTGTTTAAGAGGCATCTGGATTGGGCACTGGGTGATGTGGTTTAGGGGTTACACTGACAGTGCTGGGCTGATGGTTGGACTGGATGATCCTGTAGGTCTCTGTCAATCTTGATGATTCTATCTTGAAAACAGTAAATGATTTTGAGAAAGACGGAAGAAAACTCTTCATTTCATACTGACAGTCATTAGAGCTGTTGTCAGAGAACCCCACCACTCACACCACCACCATTCTTCACTGAAAATGTGTCATCTTTACTAAAGTATAGCAGATACAAAAAAATGTTTCTAATATTACTTCATGGTCTGATTTTAGATAAATCCAAAGAATGTAAATTAACAGTCATTGTCTGAAGACTTGCAAAAATTGTGTACTTAAAATTACTGTTTAATATTTTATTTATTTTCATAGCAAACTTGTAAGGATATACGTATCCCAAACTAAAAAAAAAAAATGTCATAAAATTGCTTTCATGAATTCCTAAGAAATGTCTTAGAGAGCAAACAGTAAAGGAGGAAGCAAAGGAGCTATGCATACCAAGAAGCACACAACACACGAAGAGAAGCCTAAAGAGTTGGTGTTTTTCAGCCTAGAGAGAGAAGGGGAAGGAGAGACCTTCCCGCTGTCTAGAACTGCCTGATCGAGGACACAGAGAAGACAGAGCCAGACCCTTCTCGGAGGTGCACTGCAGTGAGACAAGAGACAGGGCCAAGATGCAGCAAATACACATTGGAACTGGAGAATGTAAATTGTCTTTTTAATTTATTCACTCATTACCATGAGGGTGGACTGGATGAGTCCCTTGAAGCCGTGTTGAACTAGGCAACCTGCAGAGGTCCCTGCTAATCTAAAATATTTTATGATCCTGAGAAATCTAATAGGAATGCTGACTATATATTACTGCATTTCCTCCTTTGCTGCATTTAATTAGACAACTAAAGAAAATGCTCCCAATATTTGTGATACTAAGCACATCCACACCAATAATCTAGAGCAAGAAAAAAAAACACAACAAAAAACCAAACAAAAAAACCCCCCAAAAAGCTTCTTGAAAACCATGATGGAATCTGGCACAGTATGAATGTTCAAACTGGCAGAAGAAAACAGTACTAACTTCTGGTTGACATTAACTTTATTTATTTTGGTAAGAAAACACTGTATGACAAAAATAATTTAATATTGCATGGCTAGTTTTGCTTGTTGAAAACAAATCTTTATAAAGCTTAAGACTTTTTGATGATTATTCTGGGAAAGTGATCAAAAATATTGATGTAGATATCGAATAGATCAATTGTTTAACGAGACTTTTTAATTTTGGGGGAAAATGGAGCAATTTATCAACATTAATGTGAAATTTTAGAGAGAATGTTTTTAAATGACATTTTATCTAAAGAAGATTGCATGGCAATCACCATGGCGCAAACACCAAAGTGAAGTGAGAGGAGGACATTTCAGAAGGAATGAAACAGCAGTAAACAGAAGGCTTCAACAACTGCTTTGGGCTTGGTACCAAAAATTAAAACAACAGCAAGGTAACCCTTACTCTTAATTCCTTCCTGTAATCAAATAAAGTGTATAAAACTAGAATGCACTTCAATTTTCTTTAAATACTTTTTAGGGAGCAGGAAACGAACAAAAAAAGAAAGGTAATATAAAAAAGAAAGGAAATATAAACATCATTCATGCTCAAATTATAATAATATCTTTTAAAAAAAGTAAATTACCTGTTACAGTAAGAAATTACAGTTATTAAAGAAGAGAATGATTGGAATGGTGATGGAAATACCACCCTGGACACGAACTTTGTTTCTCTGCAAGAAGAGCACATTGCAAACAGAAGTGATTCAGGTTCTCAGCAGAACCATAACCTTCCTCAATTTTATATTCTCTCCATTTCTCAAACCCTCTTTACTTCTGCTTTAGGAGTAAAAACTCCAAATGGAATCTGAAAAACAACCCCAAGAGGAATCACTTCCAAAGAATGCTATGTACATTGTTACTGATAGCATACTTTGTTATTAAACAAGGTAGTCTGAAAAACAAACACAAAACTCAAAACAGTCTGAAATACAGTGTAGGTTTTTTCATAGAAATAAGGGGAAAAAAAGAATGTGCTACTTATTTATTTATTTTTCACATTAAGTTTGACCATTCTTAATGTATTTGCTATATTAAAAAAATTACCTTTCTCCTTTTAGAAAAAATACAAAATTATAATGGAGGATTAATTTCTTAGAGCTTATTTCAGAATAACTATTACAGTTTCCCTACACTTTGGAAACGTGACTTATAATCATGAAGTAAAGGCTTCAAGTTGAATATGCAACTTTACCTAAATTCTAAATTTAGAAAGAATTTTAAAAATAAGCTCTTAACAGTTAATAAAATTACAGTAAAAATAAAGTTCAAATCCCATTAATTATTTTTTCTTCAAAGTCTGTATGAAACTTTGAGAAACAAATAGCAGATGGCAATATATTTAACTAGCTGGTAAAATAAAAGAGAAATTGGGAAACCTTTCTTGGAGTGATTGACTAGTAACTAGCTAGAATTCTACTTGATTTATAACCAAAATAAAATTAATGTTTAATCGATTAGAACATATGAAGCGCAGATACTTGCAGGTCTGCAAAGGTACACAATGCCCCCATATGCATACTTTTGCACTAGTTCCTGATCAGTATTTGAGAATGATCATTAGAGGCAGGAAAAAAATGCTTCATTTTTTCCTACTTAGGAGTTCTAGAAGGCTACAGTGATTTTCCATTACTCAAAAAATTTCTGGACAAAAAAAATTTAGTCCATGACCTGCAAATCTTTCCATTTGGTAATAGCATACCTCTCCATTTTATATACAAGCACAGGTAGAAATAAAATTAAAGTACATTTATACTTCAATAAGATTCTGATTTATTCAGATATTAATCAATGGATCAATATTTTGCATTTTCCACGCACACCAGAGTTTTTGCACACACTTCAAAAAGTAGTGGACAAATGAGAAATTAACTTCTTATGGTATTTGCTTTAAAAAGTATTTTTTCTGGTAGGCTTTCTTGTTCACAAAACCTGTTTAGAGGGCCAGTCATTTCCCAGATAAACAAGAAAAGGTTCAGAAGCTTAAAGGACCATTAAACTTACAGGAGCTGCAGGAAAGCTGGATGAAAGCTCATATGGTTCCTCTGAAATCCAATGGCCTAGTTCCAAAGACCACAGAACCTAGAATTAAACAAGTAGTAAGTAGAACTCTTATAGTTTCTAAAAAAATAAACTCTTTGAATGTGTAATTAGAAGTGACAGTGCTGTTGCAACAGTTGTTTGATATTTCATTTATCCAAACCAAATGATTTGCTGAAAAATCATGCAATCAGAGAAGATGCAAATTTTACAACTGGAATAAACCATTAAAATACCAGTCATATTTCTATGCATAACTACATTAAAATTTAAAACCTTGTGAGGAAATGAGAAAAGTCAACTTATTTTCATCACAATACATAGAATTAGAACAAAGACTCCAAAAGGGAAGTCATACTATATCAGTTCTGTTCTCTTGGTTCAGTTAATCATTTAACTTCATGAGGTTTCTGTTGGCTTGTTTCTCCAGTCTCTCAAGGTCCCTCTGAACAAGAACATCCATTTGGTGTACAAAACACTCCTCCACAGTTTTCTAACATCTGCAAACTTGCTGAGGGTGCACTCTTCCCCTTCATCCAGATGTTAAACAATGGTGACAAGGATTATGCAACTATTGCACAGAATACACATTACATATGCAAATCAGCCTGCAAAGAAGAAAAACTCAATTTCATTTTCTTTGGTCCCCTCCTCTGTCAATGTCCCCCCTCCCCTTTCTAGAGCACAAAAAAGGGTGCAGAACATTGAAAATACATAATCTTTTGTGTTCAACTGAGCTCTGAAACGCTAGATCAATATGATCCTTGGAGATTAGCAATCCTAGCACTTTGGACTACTGTCAGACTTTTGTTCCCATCAGCACCATCAAGGTGAGCAGAAAAAAAACCTACTTAAAATGGCTGTATTTTTAATGTCTAAAAGACACTATTTTAAATTTTTTTTTGGCAAATCTTTCCCAAAACTACTTCATTCAGCATCTTTTTCCACACTGATTTTCTAAACCGTTCTTCAAAACAATTTACCATAACTTGCAGTTGGTAGACTGTAATATTAAAAGCCCCCAGACAGGGTTTAGATACTATCCCTCAATTGGTAAAAGCATCATCTTAATGGGAAAATGAAAAAGAGTGAAGTTTCTATATTGGCTCGACCCTTGATTCATATAAAGGACATTTTGCTACTAAATTATAGGTAGTCTAAATTTAGAAGCACATTCTGATGGAAGACAAGATTATTTTCCTCATTGGTTTCATCAGTGGTGAGCCATAAAGCTTCTTATATATGTAAAAGACTGGTAAATTCTTTGCCAATTTTGTCCACTCATTCCATTCAACAACTTTTAAAGATATTTAAGCTTCACAACATCCTTCCAGTAGTTGCCATCTAACACCTCTTAAATACAAGTCAAAGCAAGCAATGTTACCTACAAGTACCTACCCTGCTCTCATAGAGCAAAAGATAGTATGAAGGGAACAAGAAGCATACATATAGCCCCAAAATGGGATAAACGGAATTTATCAGAGAGTAAATCACTGTTTTAGATTAATTCTACCTCTGTCACATTTTCCCTAAATAGCTCTGTAATCATTTTAAATAGATGATGTCTGTTTCTTACTGTTAGCGCAGCCAGGCACCATTAAACTGTCATTATTCACCTTAGAACAAGCTGAATTTCATCAGTGCATGAAATTATTCCCACGCTTGATTCACAGTAACTGAAACACTCTGTTGTTCTTGTTTGTTTTTTTTTTTTTTTGGAAGATGCCATACAAATCCATATATTATTAATTTTAATTATAAAATAGTACCTCATAAAATTTGGGAGCAAGTCTATGAGCTTGGATAAAAACTGGCATTATAGATATCGAGCATGGTAAAGTTATCCTCTACAATGTTAAAGCTCACTAATGAAAAATTTTAAGCTGAACAGAGTGATTATAAACTAGCAACGTAAACTTTATAAAATGGCCTAACTGTATGTAGGAAAATAAGTTTCTATAAAGGGTTCTTTTGCCTCAAATCTATTGCTGCACAAAGTAAAATTCCAAAAATTTTCGATAAAAAAATTATTTTCTGAATTAAGTTCTATAGTTTTCAGTTGAAAGCAACTTATGCCTCACGACTTTCAGGGAAACCAGCAATGTTTAACTGCTACAAAAGCTGGTGCTTTGTGTGATGTGACAAGTCATGTTTGAGTTGTGAGGGGAGGTATCCAATTTTGCAGGCGACTGGAAGTGAATAGTGATTTGTTGCTTGTAATAAAAAGCAGAAGCATATCTTCAAACTTCTTGTTGAACTTGATTACAAAATTCCAAAGAATATTATGTTTTCTTTTAGAAGATGTACAACCAAATACTTGAAAAGGCAGTACATATACAAAAAGAGAAAATAATTTCTACAGTCATTATACCGTACCAAATGTACGAGTTAAGGATATTAATAAATCAATGACATTTAACAAATATTCAAAACTCAATAATGAATTGCTGTGTTCAGCTAAGTATAGTAACTTCTTAAAAACACACAGACTGAAACTAGGATTGTAAACTATAAATTTTGAAGTGGTACCCATGTATATTTTTTACAATTACTTTCAGCAATTTAAAATTAGAATATCGAAGTCTGTGAGCTTTATACTTATAGTTGTACATATTTATTGAAAATAAAAAAAAAATTAATCCAAGCCATTATCTTTTAATTCCAGTATAAATCAACTTTAACTGAACCAAGAAAATTGTAACTTCTAATACAATTCACTGAGATATGCTACACAAAAATAAATTCTTCATAAATAATCTTCAGTAGGAACAGATGTATCATGCTGTGTAATGTGTACATCATGTCCTTACAGTACCAAAATTATGTTTGTACCAAAAGTAGCTGGACAATGACCCAAACAGATTAAAACATAAACCCAAAAGATTAGTTATGATTAAGTAATCCCTTTCCATTTTCCAGGCCAATTCTACAGCAACAGATCTATCAATCCTTGTAGTATTTACAGAATTTTGTTTAGAAGTCAATTGTGCTTGTCTTAACAAAAGATGGATTAATGCTTGTCTATCATGGTTCTGGAATTGAGTACAAAGGCATCGTATCTACGTTCCTAGATAAAAACCAAATTGGATACTGAGTTCATGAACAGGTCCTGGAGTAAATAATTAGGTCACCATTCACTAAAACATTCAGTTTTCATGACAACAAAGACAAGAGCTTTCCATTGCAAATTACTGAAAGTTTGCCACTGCCTTTGACAAATTTTCAACCAGTATATTTTCACAGTAACACTAAAAAAATGCTTCAAATTCATGTAGGACAAAAAATAGTTACAATTTGCAATATTATTCTTAGTTGAAATACTTCAGAATATAAACGTTTTTCTATTGAGAAGAAAGAGCTATCTAGAAGTTTTCAAATGTGCAGTTACAGAAGATTTATCTTGTAATGACAAAGCAGTATGGTATGGATCAAGTAGGAATGCTGGATACAGGAGTATCAGAAGTTAGGAAAATACAGCTGATAATATTGAGATATTAAGAATATATCAGATTCTAGTAGAATACAGTCTTCCTGACCATGGAAGACCCAAGTTAGGAGAAAACAGGAGGAAAGAAGAGAGTGAGAAAAGCATAGTCTTTCTGTGGACTTCTTACAACCTTAATGTTTTCCTTTGGCTTTGTACTCTAGAATCAAGTTGATCCATCTATTACTTCATCCTCAAGTACGGGCTATTTCAACTAATTCAGTAGCAGATAACCTGTATGGCATAGAGCTCCAACAAGTGTTCTGCAGGTTATACAGCTAAAAATTTATCCTTGGTGCAGTTTTCCTCTGCACATCCATATCAGCTCTGTTCTCTTATCATATAGGGAAAGGTATGCCAGACATCAAGTTCTCAAGGATCTGAAAACACACTGAGTAGTCATCATTTATGGTCTCTTACCCCATCCAGATAGCACACTGAATGATCATATGGTATTTGTACTCAAATAATTCATCTTGGAATATATAAATAGAGTGCTACGAAGATTAAATGTTTGATGGCAAATTTGGTATTTTTCCAACATCCATCTTTAAAAATATAATTTAAACTTTTCTCAGAAGAAAAAAAAATATTTCAGCCTAAATTATGTCCATGTTTCAAGTCAAAAGGCAGAGGTAAATAACTTCTCAAAACATTGAGAGACGTTACAAAAGACAATCATCACTGTTCAAAAGTAATACCTTGATTAAAAGGTGTAACTAATTTCTCCAGATTGCTTGATTATTTAAATTATCCAATTTGAACTATTTTACCAACAAAAGTACTTTTGATAGATTCATTGATTTAACCAGGTTAAAGACATAATTTAAAAAAAAAGTTCAGAGCACTAATTTATTTCAGTGAAAGAGATTACATAATTACTTGAGGGAAATAGTAAATAAGGTAGACTGTAAGAAAGGAGGACAAAATTTGGCATTACTACTGATCAATACAGTCAAAAGCATGGGTAGATAGCTTCACCATGGATTTGTTCACAGAAGTTCAAAGTATAACATGGGCAGTGAAATTCCAGGACAGCAATTGTCAGCATACTGATTGTCCAAATACTGCCTTATGCACAAAGACAGGAAGCTACTTAGTGCTGGTTACATCTTGATAGTTATTTGACGCTTTTTTCCAAGATAAAATGCAGCTTTCATGTTTGACTACCCTGTTATGAAAAAATAGCTTAGAGAATTATGTTTGACTTGTTAAATGCTCCATACAAAGCCAAGTGTGGGACAGATAATTCAGTGTATTTAATTCATGGATGCAAAGAATCATATAGTAGTTGAGGCTGGAAAGGACCTCTGGAGATTTTCTTTTCCAAACCCCCTGCTCAACTGTGTTCCTCTTAATGCAGACAAGCTTAATGCAGCTATTAGTCTTTTTTGTGCCACAAAGGCACATTACTGAATCCTTAAGATGACCAAAGATGCAAACCCTCTATTCCAAGAGAAATTCATCACTAAGATTTTATGAAAACCCAACAATTTTAGATAACTGTATACATATCACACACGACAAAGCTTCATACTGCTACGTGTCAGACATCTCAGAAACAAAAAGGCTACAGGAGTTTATTTTCAGCCCCACAATTAAATTTTCAAGTATTTATAAGAAAAAGGAAATAAAGAAATTGAAAGTTATTCAACAAACCTTTTCTGTATAAGATGAAGAGGTATTTCCATATAAATTCCAACAGCTATGTTTCATAGTTCCAGAAACATGGGGAAAGCAGAAAAATTGTCATCTGCAAGGTCAGATTGAGTGGTTAATCTCTACTGTCACAATGAGCAACTGAGATGGTTTAAGAACGGGCTGACAGGTAAGCACCCCACCCAGTCAGTGCTATTTCTATTTTATATTTTTTCTACTTGCAGCAAAGGATCTAACATTTCCCCTTCATTTTTACCAAATACTGAACAAAATGCATGTTTCAGAACAGAACAGAAATATATTAAATCAGGATATAAAAAATTCAATCTGAATAATGTGAGTTGCCTAATGTTGAGCAGAAATGGTTTATTTAGCCTTTAATCTGTCCAAACCAAATGCATAGGACATGAGTTTCTCATCCATGAGATAAAAGTTCAGGCCTTCCTAAAATACATAATGAGGTACAATACTGAAATACTGAAAGATTGTAACTCACAGTAACAGAGCTTCACACAGACAAATTTTATCTAATTGACTTAATTTTAAATAAGCCCGAATATCTGAACATTGCACCATATCATGTAACATAGACCCTATGGTTTCAGCTATACTAAATAAGTTTAATTTATTGTGCAATAAAATTAAAAAGCATTTCTTACCTATTCATAAGAAACAATTCAACACCCATGCCCAATTCTCAGCATAATATTCAAGGTATGATGAGGATCCCCAGTAACTACATGACTTCTTGTTTCACATATATCATTTGAGAACAAAAGTCTCCAAGTTTTTTTCATCACCTGAATTATTGTATTACTGCTTCCTAAAAAGAAGAAAAGGGAAAAAAAGACCTCAAACAACACTGAGTGGATTTACAGAATTACAAAAGCATAACATAAATCAACTCAAACTCATCTCTTTCCTTTTCTCACTAAGCCTCTACACACTTGGTAGCCCTGAATTCATTAGCCTCTCAACAGAGTCCAAACAGACCCTGTTCTGTTATCATACAGTCATATCTACTTGCACTTCAAAGCTCTTTTGTCCCCCATGTCTATCTTGTCTGTTTAAATAAAAGCTTTTGAGTGCAGAATTATCTAATATGTTATTTGTGTACAATGCCCAGTACAACAGAGCCAAATTCTTAGTTGCTTTTTCAGTATATCAAAAAAGTATTGCCAAGAAATGTAAACATTTAGACACAGCACCCTTAACAGGTTTTCATTAGGAAGCCTGAGATTTTCAGCATCTGAATAAAATGTTGTGTCTACATTTAGAGAGAAATCCTAAAGTTCTGTCTGGCTTGCTACCTATACATTTGAGCAAATGTTTCAATTAAAAATTCACTTATCCTTAAATACAATTAAAATTAAATATAAATTACAGAATATCCACCTATAACTGGAGTTCTAAATTGAGGTCTCTACATGGCTACACTGAGGCACATAAATATGTCATTGAGCACGCAGGAAGATCTTGGTATCACTAAAGAAAAGCTGTTGCATAAGAACAATTTACTGCTGTTATTAATGATTATTTTTACAATTATAAATGATCATTAAAGATCCATAAATGAAAGCCAAGTTCTGGTGGCCTCTCTGCTTCCCCCACTGACTTTGAAACATCCAGGGCATCTGACACAAGATAAAGCAATTAAGTACAACCTTGAACACAGTCACATCTATCACACTGGCAATCCTTTCAGGTAAAACATTTAAGTTAATCACTGACACTCAGAGCGCAAGCGCACTCAGAGCATCTCCAGAAGCCTCTGTGGTTACTTTGTTCTCACTACATTTAACTCCACAGAAAGGAAGTCTGTTACAGACTCCCAAAATATCCCAGCTTAAAAAAAAAAAACCCTACTTCGCAGAATTCCAACAAAACTGCAAAAAATTCTTCATAGAGATTGGAGCAATCTATTTTTTCAAGAAGTTTAAAACAAATAAATTAATGGTAAAAACAGTGTAACAAATTGATTTCACACAAGTCAAACAGCTGACCAGTCCAGTGTGAATTTTGGCTTTGGCTATATGGCTTTGATTGTTACTAGAATATTTACTATTCCCTTTACATTTTTAGGTCAGCTTTAGCTGACACAGCCTACAAGTGAATGTTTTTACAACACTGCAACCCACAGTGGCTGGTCCTGCCCAGACTGCAAGATCAGGGGATGTATTTCTATGCTCTACCTGAACCTTTTCTTAGTTCTTTCCCATGTCTACACAAAATTCCTTATGATGAGAGGAAAACTTCTTGTACAAGACTTGAATCTAAGATGTCTTAGAAAACTCACCAGTTTATACTTGAGTCAACTGCAAAAAGTGATGGATGATAATTTACAGCAAAATTTCACTGAATTTGTAAATGAGAAAAATAGGCAGTTGCTGGCTGTGAATCACTGAGCAACATTTAATATAATCTCAAAACCCAATGCCATGAAACCACTGAACTCATGCATCTTAAAAATGTAAATTATAATGAACCGTTTCTGAGGCTGTAGCTACTGGGTAGTAAAATTGGCTTTTGACCACTGGGTTGTATTTTGGAGGACTATTTTCTGTCCTTTAGTTCTTTGAAGAGCAGTCCCTTTCCTTTCACCCATTTAAAAGTTGATATATGTCTACAACTGCAGTCAGCCAAAAGAATGGTCTTGACAAAAAGGTTCTGAAGAAAAGCAATTGTTAGCATTTTAATTTAATGAAACAGTAATTGGCTAGTGGGAAAAGTCAATATACAAGCAATATAAAAGAAATAAAATAATAATTGCCTCTTTTAAAAAAATTAAATTTTCCCCAGCTCTGCCAAGATTTGTTCTCCTCTTTTTGGCAGACCACAGCCTCTCTTTTTCCCTACTATCTGCACTGTAGCTGTGATCTTTACCTCCTCTACAGAAATCCTGAATTGCATGACTTGAAAAGTTCATTTTATAAACTTGGTGTTACTAGCATTAAGTACAAGAAAAGTATTAATTCCATTTTATGTTTCTGACATACATACTTGTTAATAGCTATTTTCAACCACTTACATAAAACTTCTGAAAGAGTAGCCACTAAATGCTGTTTCTGAGGACTTATATCTATGTAATTGTCAAGATGTAAGTACATCAAACCTGAAAGAGATTTGTGGATAGTAAAAATAGCAGTAGTTTTGAAAAACAATTAAAAAACTGTAAGCAAGTGTAGTATAAAATATGGAACTGTGTTTTTCTTGGATGTTCTTTATGCTGTAAGACCTTTAAGAGAATGATAAGAGCATGCCAGAAAATTATTAAGTCTCTCCCAAAATATGCAGTGGCAGCTGCTTCAAATGTTTTGAAACTAAGTGGCTAAAAAGCCTACAACTGATATTTACTCTGCAACTATTTGTATGAAAGAAAACATTTTAAGCTTATGTTTTAAACTATGATTTTTTAAATGGAAATAATTAAAATGTTTGGGGAAAACCTAAGTCTTGGGCTGAACCATTTACTACGTACAACTACTATTTACATTTCCTTCAGAAAAATTCAAAACTTGCCTAAAATTTCAGTTTTATTGCTCTGAAGCCCTGCTGAGCTCACCTGTGGAACTACATCAGTCTGCACCATAGCAACAGAAACATACACAGGGCAAATAGCAGTGACATATACATGTGTGTATGAATTTTTAGCCAGAATACAGAATGAAATAAAGTGCACAGCCCAAAAATTTTGTATACACATAACAGGATTATCCACATTCAAACTGAAACCGTGTGCTGAATAAAGAGTCAAAATGCTCAATAATTAGAAGACACCAGTCATAACCAGTATCCTTGTTGGCTAGAGATGTGAAAGAGTCAAGAAAACATCAAAAATATGAAAAAAATTCCCCTTTGAAAAAAATTTCAATTAGCAACTGTTCCATTAAAAGGACTAAACCACTTCATAATTACAGTATTACCTGGAGAAGAGTCTGTGCTAATTAACACATATACTAGAAATATTAAACTTGGAGGACAAGGAAGGAAACCATTTCCATCATGCCTTGTATGAAAGCATCTGATGTATGATAAGACAGCAGTGTAAGCTTTCATTAGCAAAAACAAAAAAGAAAGGATTTCCAGTCTGAGACGCCACAGAAAAAAGGATAGTATTTGTCTTCTGCCCTCTCTTTCTGATCAGATGGAAAGGAAAAGGCAGCTTACCTACAACAAAGAAAATCTGTAATTTAAAATTCCAGTTTCTCCCAAAGAAAGGCAGAGATTAGGTCAGATGTTGCAGAAACAAGAGGATATTTATTGAAAAATATAATTTTTATGACTTTATTTTTATAGTATAGTGGGGGGGGTTTTTTTGCATAACTTCAATATTTTATGTTCAGGTTAAGTAAACATTCCTTCACTCTTCAATATTTTCTAGTAAATAGAAATTGTCCGAGTAACATAATACACAAGGGATACTCAAAGAGTACAGCAATCCTCAAACTAGCAACTCTGAAACACCTTAAAAAGCACCCCTGCCTTTCTCTGCAATGCCACCCATATCTTATATGCAAAGCAGGAGTGTTTGTTCCATAGGGACTATAAAGAAGCTTTTTAAGAATTAGTATTATAGAAGTCAGAAAGGAGGGAGTTCATCAGCAATGACCATGAAGGCCTCCAACATGAACAAAGGTAAGATAGAACATGAATTTTAGCAGTATCAGAGAAATACATAACTAAACAGAACATGGTCATCAAAAAACACATGTAAGAAGAGGGTTTGAAAATCTTAGTTAGGAATTACTTGTAGCTACATAAACAGACACAAACATACAAACATTTTAATTTTGTAGAAAAAAGTAGATCGACCAAATTTTATACAATTATTTCAAACAACTCTTAATTTTCAAAATCAAATTATGAATTTAAATTATTTCTCCAGATAACTATTGGTCCATAGGAAAAAATAATTCCCACTTCTGCACCCCAATATATTACCACAACCCAAGAGGTAAGCTCCCAAAGTTTCCTGTGAGTAACATACTGAGCTGAGACCACAAAAATATTTTGAATTGCTAGTACAGGCCAAAAAAAGAATTGAGGGCAACTCATTTTACCCAGTAATGAAACAAAGAACTGAAGAGAGAACATACTCTGATACAACTCCATCTGACTTCTCTTATCAGTACAGAACTGTTCTCTATTGAACAATCAAGCAATTTGTCACATTTAAGAACGGAGCTGGAATTACCTGTGTAGACTATTAGACTTACAGAATGTAGACTAATAATGTGCACCATGACTGTTCATTATATGAACATTCTTTGCATATATAGAACACAATTTAGATACCACTGACAAGGCAGATATTAAAGATAACATAAGAAGGAGTAATTTTAACACACACATGGTAATTTCATTCTGTGGGTAGGTAAATTTGAAAACCACAAGCCCCATCTATTTAAGTCTTCAGAAGCAACATAATGCAGCATATTCAATAATTTTTTAAATTCATCATAAACATGTAAGGTCTACAATACTTCAGAACTGAAAATGTATACGCCAAAATGTAAACCCAATCAATAATAGCGTGGAATAAAACTTCAAAAGACAAAAGGATACAACTTTTATATTGAAATATTTCAGAGACATTCAATGCAGTATTTTTGGAAATGCAAGTTTCCAAATTCTAACTTGTTGCCAGCAATAGTTACTGCTGATATCTTACTGTACTGCTAGCCTGACAGCTGTAGAGAGGATAAAGTGAACTTATCTGTAATCAAATTTTGTTCTATTCTTAGCCAAAAGACCTTCTACTGCATTATTTTCCAAATCCAAACAAGCAGTCACATTCAATTGCTCTTGGAAGTTCCAACTCAATTCTACACTAGAGTTTTATACACAAAGAGTTTGTGCAAAAATAAAAAAAAGCAACAATATATATTAGATATGACTGTCATAACATTAATATAATTTGTATTAAGTTATATAAACTCAGAATTTAAGAATAAACACTCAAAAAAGACATCTAGTAAGAAACTAAATAATGGTTCTTGTGGTGAAAGGACTGCAATAATAGGCACACTAGTGCACAGGTTAGGTCAGATGACTGAAATCAGACGTGTAGTCAAATTATACAATTATGAGGACATACTTCGTACTGTTTTAATACATATTGTGGGATCTGCAAAAAATCATGAACATTAAAGGATTCTGGGATGTGACAGCCTGGGAAGGCAAAATGCAAGGCTTAAACGCAAGGTTTTGCTTTGCTCTGTCCAATCTTTCTGCATGAAAAAACTCACCTAAGTCAAATATATATGTTTCAGCCTGGTCATGATGTTCTCCTTCAGTATTTAAAGCCATGGCTTGCTGCTATCAAAATTAAGCTCTTTTAGTCAAAGTCTGGAGTTAAATCCAAAAAAGGAATTCCACTAGGTTCTTGGGGCTCCTTGCATAGCATTAGCTCTAAAGCTAGATCCTGATGTGTTGGAATGTGCAAAAAAATATCCTTCCCTGCAATTTTTATACATGTTATGAAAGTATTACTAATCATACTACTACTTTTGCCAAAACTTGGGTTTAAAAAAAAGCATTAATATAAACCAGAACCAGAGCAGCTTGAAATCCTACAGCTGCTTCTTCAGCTTCAGAGCAGGAACATCTGTTAACAGTTTCTTAATACCTTGTCTATAGGTAAGTGAAAATACTGGATCCACATAAATGAGAAAACCTACAACCTGTCCCGACCTTACCCTACAAAGTCAGCTTTTGAACTGTGGCTTTTATGCCTCAGTACATGGCATACAAAATGGTACAGGGAGTATTCTGAACAAATGTTCTATCAGTGCACTTAAAAGTTATTCAAAGACTTCAGAATGCAGAAGAACGCACACAAAATGTAGAAACTGTAAGAAATTTAATTTCTTCCAAACTATTATTTCATTTGCATTCAGAACTGCATATTTTTGCAAGTTAGAGGTCATTTGCTAAGCAGACAATATTTTGTTTTATTGCTTCAATAAGACAAGTAGTTCTCTTTAATTACAGTTACCAAGTGGAAAACTTAGCCAAAATATGTTCTAATTTTCAGTTCTACATTTTTCAAGTTAATTGCTTCCCTCCCTGCTATGCAATTTTTCTTCTATGCTCTTTGTGCCTGTTTTATTTTTTATGTTGTTTTTATTGCAAAAAATCCCAACCCAACCCAAACAAAAACAACAAAAAAATTGAGTTAGCACTTTGACCGGCAAAAAGACATCTGCTGAGCATCACTGTGAGTTCTAATGCGTGTTTGTAGCAGGATTATTATTAATAAAACACTGGAAAAGGTGGTATTAAGTGGTCCTTTTATTTATCATTAATCTCTGAATCCTGAAGAGTTGCATTATTTGTACTCTGACCCAGAATACACTTCTTTCTGAATTACTTTTGAGGTCTGGAATACAAGCTTTTATATAAAATATAGTTTAGCTTTCCTTTATATATTTTCTAGAAGTACAGTTGCATTAAGTACTTGTTCAGAGTCTGCCAATAAGGAAAGATTTTTCTAAGTCATCTGAAATATAAAACATGCATTTCAGTAGCTAAGAGGAAATAGTATTTCTAAATCTCCCCAGTACTTAAAAAACAATATGATACTTCCTGTATGTTAACTTACCAATCCCAGAAAGAAGGTGTCCAACCTCAAAATGTATTTTTTTCTTCCTTCTACGTTTGAGCAGGTGCTTCTTGGAGCTGAAGGACAAGAAGAAAAAAGTCCCATTTTGTACAATCTGCTTTCCAAAAAGGTGAACTCAAATTTTCCTTCGTTAAGCATGTCATGAGTTCTGTTTCATAAGTGACAAATGAAAATTAGACCATAAAATGTTTTTCCAGGCCAGTTTTCAAGAATAAAGTGCATTCACATAAAGAATTAACTTGATAATAATAATGTTACATCTGTGACTGGTTGAATTCCATCTTAGGTATATTAGATCTCATTTTGCCTTTGAGTCAAGATCCTAGGCCTCAGATATTTTTCAAGAAAGGATTTCAACCAATAAATAGCAGTTCTGAATTGTATATTAATGAGTCCAAGTGCTCCTCTTGTGTCTTAAAGTTGACTGAAGTTCTGAAAGAAATACACCTCAGAGTACTCTCAATCTCAGATATATGCTTTGATGGAGCAAAAAAAGACCTTCCCCTTTAGAACTCAACAAGATACTTGCCTTATGTGATTTGGCCAATATACCAGATAAAGATATTTTTGGAGGCCAGGAGTGAGGCAGGAGAAAGCAGTGCATGTGTGGGCAAATACAGGTAAGGCAGAGGACAGGATTATTATGCTATCTTGTTCGTACTCTTCAAATCCTTTCTTCTCTGGCTATTTTAAGTCCATCAGATGGTTTTGAAATTGGTTTAGAACTCTTGTACTGACTTTTGAACTTTACAGCAGTATTTCAGAAGTAACAATCTTGAGTTCTACTAGTACATAAGCCAAAAGACAGAGCCACGTGTAACACAGGAGTATTCAACAGTCAGGTTAATTTCACTTTGCTTTTATCTAAGAAGGTTGTAATGTGGATCCAAAACTTTAAGTCTGCGTTTAGAAGCAATCTGTAAATTGTAATACATTAATTTATTCAAGTAATTGTGGCTCATAGCTGAAAATAATTGGTAATTGTAATGAATGATTAATATTCAGTATTTTTTAAACAATTATTCAATTTTTAAGCAATTATTCAAAGCTGTAATTTACTTTCTGGCTGGCCTTTCTCCTCTTATCAGTCCTTTGATACTGATATTTTTCCAGTTTCCTCTGGCTGCAAAAGTCAATTTCAACTGTAATTTCCTAACCAAATAT
Organism: Lophotriccus pileatus; assembly: GCA_035583135.1. Lineage (NCBI taxonomy): Eukaryota > Metazoa > Chordata > Aves > Passeriformes > Tyrannidae > Lophotriccus > Lophotriccus pileatus. The sequence goes on from JAWWES010000115.1 coordinate 92,136,309, forward strand.
AGCACCTCTGCTTTGGTCCTAGAAAGATACGAAAAAATGCACCCATTCTAACTAAATTCAATCCTGCCATGGGGAAAGATGAAAAAACAAGGTAGGCTAATAGAAGACAGAAAAATAAGATGATGTGACAGGTGTCCAGGCAGCATTTTTCCTTCACTGCCAAATACTAGAAAAAACCAGAAATCTTATAATTGCAGACATAGCAACGCCTAGAACTTCTCTGTGCAAGATGAGAGATGATGAGTGGTTTCAGACTTTTCAGATTAGCAGTGTCAGAGTTTACAACTTACTGACATTTTCAGTTTTCCACATGTAACCAATCATAGCTAACAACTATATTTTAGGAAAAAAAAAATCAATCATAGGGGATACAAAACCTCTGTAGCAAGGGACAGCTTTCACAGCATTCTGCAACTTTAAGGGACATGTTTACCTGGCTATGATCATTAGCAAAACTGAAGACTGACTTTTTCTATTAGAATAGCCAAAGGTTAAGGGGAGAGCAGATGCTCCTTTTCAGTCCTTTGGCTGCAACAAAAAAAAATCCAAGTAAATCGACATGATATGAAAAGTTTTATTATCACTTCTGTAAGCACAGGCAGCAGTGATTCCCATTCTGATGGAAAGCTTAAGTGTTTCCAACAGGTACCAACTAGGGGTTGGCTTCCTGGTCCACTGCTCAGGAAAAGCAGCAGTCCAGTTCTCAACTGTCTTTCATTAGCAAAATTTCATCTCTAGACCTTATTATGAGAAACCTGATGAATCATCGAATCATAGAAAACCCTCAGTTGGAAGGCACCCACAAGGATCAAGTCCAGCTCCCAGCCCTGCACAGGATAGCCCCAAGAATCTCACTGTGTGCCTGAAAGCATTGTCCAAAATTATTGAATTCTGTCAGCCTTGGTGCTGTGACCACTTCCCTGGGAAGCCTGTTCCAGTGCCCAACCACCCTCTGGGTAAAGAACCTTTTTCAAATATAAGAAAGAGACGGAGACAGGTAGACTAACAATGTGACAGAAGTGAATTTCAAGAAGTAGGATCCTAAGAAGGGAAGAAAGCTACTTTATAGTTTAGATTCTAACAGAAGATGAAAGATTGGGTGAGGAAGGGCACTTGTTCACCCCAAAAAAGTCTCAAGACAGGAGAAAGAGGAACAAGGGCTATCACAGGGCAACACTACGTTACAGAGAAAACTCATATAAGCAAGAAGAAACATTTTAAAGACAACACCAAGGCACAAATTAATTCTGTCATTAGTACCAAATAATGCCCAATGTATACTCACCTTCACAAATGATCTGTGAGAAAGTCATGCAGTTTCTGCTGAAATTTTAAGCAACATGAACTTCTCCCCTCAAACCCCAGCTTCACCATGGTTAAGAAAACTAGTTTGTACCCTTCTGTGAATAATTTCAACAAAAAATTAAATATCATGTAGGAATGAATGTGTTTCATCTGTTCAGACATTAAAAAAGTGTTTCACTATGATCCAATGAACTGAACAATCTCTTTGGATAGCTGACTTATGACCAACTAAAAGCACTTCATAAAGCTTCAGATGAGATACCATAAGCCCTAACTGCAAGATAAAAAACAAGCCCAAGGGTAGTGGGCAACAGTAGAGTAGCTTCAGCAAAATTAATGGTTTGATATTTAGGACCTCATCAGCCATTTATTTGATTTTTGGTACTAGTGGTTGCCACTCACCATGGAAGGTTCATTAGAAATGATGTTTGCCTCAGCTACTTCATTGCAGACATCACTGGCTCATTAAGTGTTCACAATGGGTCATTGGGCAGAAGCAACTGAGGCACAGACAAATTTCCATTGCGCAGGCTGAAGGGATGGAACCATTTTTAGAGGGAAAGAACCATTTTGAATCCTCCCTACTGTTACATGCCAGGTTTGCACAATTAGTAACAGTGTGAGGTTAATTTGATAGTTGAAGTCTTTCAGAGATTGCCAGCTATGCAGCAATGAGTGGAATTTAAGGTGAAGATAATCCTGAACATGTTTGCAGCCCGAAAGAGTCAAGTCAGGATTTATGTTAACTTTCTGTTAAGATACAAGATTGTAAACTTCAGTAAATAATTCTCTGACAAGACTGTAAGCCACTTGATGATAGTTAACAACCTGAGTTAAAGCTATACAGCCCTTTAGACAATATGGTAAACAACTGAACGATACTGATTTCAGGCTTTGAGGTGGAACAGCAATATTAGGAAGGGTAGAATAATAATTTAAAAGAAACCACTCAAAAATATTTTAGGATCTTGAAGAATTATTAATTAATCATACTTGCGCACAAATCTTTGAAAAAAAGATTTTTGTAGCGTGTGCGTAATGCATTGCAAGATTTTTTCCTATTTAGCTGATTGAATACTTATATTTCTGTTCCACAGACTTGTTTGTAAACTCATAATTCAATTCTACAAAGATCACACCATTAACCTATAAAATGTTTAATTCCAGTGTGGAAAAGAATGGTGATATTTGTTTTAAAATATTAAAAAAATCTCAGTGAAGACACGTCAAATACTGATAAAATGGAGTTTAGGAAGCCTTTTGTTCAGATTGATTTTCAACAATTTTCAAGATCTGTGAGACTTATCTAGAAAGCAGTTCCATCAACTAATGGCTTTCCAACCGATAGAGGCATGCTAGATATGAGTAGGTTTATGTAGGGCACTCATTTTTCCAAGAGTTAAATTTAAAAACAAAAACAAAAAAAGAGAGGATCTAAGCAGCACTTCCTTTTTCTCCTGGTAGTTTCTGATGCCAAGAGGGAAAACAGTTTCAGTTTTACGCTGATTCTCTGTCAAACCAGCTGCAGTCCAGTGGATTGGTTGGTTTTCTGGCACTAAATGTAACAGTGCACCCCAAAACTGGAAAAGAACAGAATATAGACTTCTGTTCAGCAATGAGGTATGTACACTTCAAGCATGGACTCCACACTCTCACTTCTTGCACAATGTTTATGTACTGCTCCCCTCATGCTCTGAGCCAGGAAGAGCTGCATCTATTTCTAGCGCTAAAATCTCCCTTCCACCATGAAATCCAAGAATGCATAGGCTTTTAAATAAAAGGATTGAGATGATATAGATGTACTTCAAGTAACTTGTGATTCCAGGATTTTAGTCTCAATACTTATCCCTATCTACTGTTCATCACGGATAGATTTGGAGCAATTTCCTATTTGCCTAAAAGTAATAATAAAAAATATGTCCTGAGTTTATGTAAGATCTCATAAATAGTCTCTGAACCAAAAATCACAATACCTACCAATCTTCTAGAAAAAAAAAAGTGGTTTTTTTCCTTAATTCTATGCAGACAAAAAAAATCAAAACTCTCCATCTACTTAAGCCACTATTTCTTGAAAAGGGTTCTAAAAAACAACCAATTCGTAATTTGATGAGTGAGCAGAAATTTAGTGACACCAATTGTTTCACAGCAAAAGCTTAGACTCCTGGCAGAATTTTTCACTCCTCTGGAAAAATCTTGTCAGTTCAGTGTTGATACATATACCTTCACCCAAGTCCAAAAGCTATAGAAATACAAGCCAAGATGATTGTTTAAAAACAAAACTGAAGGAATTCCAGTTCAGTTCATACTGTCGTCTTTGTGAAAATACTGTTTTAATTATCCCTCATGATGTTTAACTGTTTTTTTTCATATGGTTAAAGAGTTTCTTCTATTCGCTCAGAAAACAGTATATTAAGTGGTTTTTTACTGTAAAATTTGAGTTGCATTTCTAGTGATATGATACTGTTAGATGCTTTAAAAGACATTCATCACCTCCCATATCCCTCTAAAACTAGGAAACAAATTTTTTATTTGAATAAAAATGTCAGTTAACTGGTTATTAATAATGAGTCTCTCATATTTTTAAAGTACAAAATATTTACATTTGTGACATGCGGCAGGCGGTGTGGTAAATATAAACTTTTTAGTGACAATAAGCAACAAAATGAGCACTCAAACTCATACCAACAGTTTATCACCACCATAAATAACTTGTTTGAATACATTTTTTGCTTTATGATTAATTTTAATTATTTCACTTCATCCTCCCTATGCAAAGCAACAAAGAACTATGTATCCAAATTCATGGAATAATTAAAAAAATGCATCACAATACATAAAGGGTTTATTTAATCCATAAAATCCAGTATCATCAACTTAAATTTCTAGAGCAGGGAAGACTCATGATGACATTCACAGGCATTAATCGACAGTCTTTACCCTTAACAACTCTGTAAGTAAAGAATCTGAAATTATCCTCATTAAATGTTGCTGTGTCTCAAAACTAAGAGTCAACTTTACAAATTTATCTTTATGCACTGCCTTTGAACACACCAAAAATCCTGGGTTTGGAGTGGAGTGGTAGTGTTGTTTTAAATCCGGAAAGCTTCTTCCCAAAGCCATTACAGATTTCTGAAAATCTTATCTTCCCCCAACATGTCTGCAGCTGCCATTAGAAACTGCTCTGTCTTCATGGCTTTTGTTTGTTGACAGTACAATTTTAGATAAATTTGATTAGAAGTCTTCCATGTTAAGAGTACAATAAGCATGCCTATATAAAGAGTGCAGACAAAGAAATTATGAGTAGTTGTAATTTAAAATTGTTACATACAAGCATCTGAACAAAGTAATTCTTGATTTTGACTTTAGCTAAAACAAAATGCAAGAAACTCAAATTGCATGAGGTTTTGAAGAAAACAAATGCATAACACAGTAAGCAAAGCAGAGAAATACAGCATCTACAGCTTGATTTATATTAAAGAAACTAAAAATGACAAATAGAAATAACCAGGGAAGTAAATAATGTTAACACTTACACCTAGTCTTATTTCATAAAGGTATCTTTCCATGGCTTTTTCAATATTTACCATCACATAGTGAACTCCAAATGCCTATTGATAGGCATTCACTGTACTGAATGAGTTAGAATTGTGGTCACTATAGCATACACCACTGCGAATGAGTTGTAACTAAAGTACACATAAAAGTTCCAGTTTAGACCTTGTCCAGGAATTACACTCAGCAAACATCTAAAATATTTTTAAAGAGGCAGTAGATTTTTTAGACTCTTTCTATGACAAAAACCTAACTGCAATTTATATAGCTATCCTTAATTTGGGAAGCAAAATAATGAATTTAACAGATTACACTTACAACAGATTTCCAGCAATATGGTCTGTCTGAAGATTAACATCGTCATCACATTTGTGGGAATGTTTGTATATTGAAACATCTAGGAAATGGCACTTCTTTTGAGCTTGTATTTTTAACATAAAATTTCTTTTAAGATTTCAATAAACATTAGAAAATACTTCATAATAATTCATGATTCAATAAAATAATAGTTTTTAAAGTATTCATGCTATTTCTCTAAGACACTTTTTTGTTTAGGCAAAGGAAACAAACTAATGTTTCCTAACTTCACTTTCACATTGTCAAAAGTTATCAAAACATTGCAATGCTTAAGTTGTAGCCACTGGAAAAAAGCATTAAATAAAAACTTGTATAATGTTTGCTTGTTTTTATAAAGATTCAAGAACATATTTTGGTTGGTAACAGAGAAGTTTTGCCACTTAATCATTTGCAAAAATTTACGTAGTCTAATTTTGTTCAAAACAATGCCCTCTTTACATCAAAACTTTTCAGTGCAACAGTCTAGTTGCCAGATGGTCTGGATAATTACATAGCATCTTTTTGTGAAATTTTTTTTACTTTTCAATCAAACCCCACTCTCCCTAAAAATTGTCTTTCAATGAATTTACATAGTTAAACTGACAATGAAAACCTTTAAAATTAGTTTTAAAAAGCATTCATGACATGAATGAAAGTATGTACTGCTATTTTATTGATATTTGAGTGAAACTGTATTACCACCCAGCTGAAATGGATGGATTAAAGCAGCAATCTTGAAACACTGAAAAAGAATTTTCTCCAGAGCCTACTTAGCATTGCTACTGTTAAACACCTCACAGAGCATTCTTTGCAAGCAGACACCAAATGATTTATACATTCTACATAGTAATTGGTTACTAATTTTACAAATAATACATATCTACATATTTAGGAAAGTAAAGGGAAGAAATATATAAGAAAAGTAACAAGTAGTAAGATGAAGACAGGTCAAATAATTTTAAGCCAGAGAAGATCATTGGTTCATGGAGATGAATATCCCATCTTCAGGATGGTATTGACTCTAGTAATTGCACCTGCTCACATCTTTGACATAAAAGAGGATCAAAATCTGTGATCAGCCTCTTTAAAATTCCACCAATAGGTACCAATGAAACTTTAGTACTTTAGGACTTCCCATTCTCAAAACAACTCAGCACTTATTCTAATTGTATGACTTGCTACTTACTGATAAAAAGAACTAATATTTATTTTCCTGATCAGTTTTATACTTACTTAAAAAAACTTTTGGAAAGGAAAAACAACTGAAATAAGATTCAGTGCTGACCCAAGCCTCTCTCCTTTTTTTACAGCAAAACTGTGCTCAAATACTAAGTTAAGACATTTAGTTTTCCTGGAACCTAAAAGACAATCTTGCATAAATCTTTACCCTGCAGAAACATCCCCTCGTGATAAACCACTATAAAAAAAGTAAAAACCACTGCCATATTTAGTAACTCCTCGAAAAGGGATAGGCATCTTTTCAGGTTACTTCAGTGGCTTTTCTGGAAAAACAATTCAGGCTGGCTTACCAAACTCCTTCATCATGTCAGCCTGGCATGGACTTCAGAACTCAGAAGGCTGAGTTCTATGGTTATAGATGATGACCACTAGTGTAATACTTCAAGAAAAGTGAGATTCAGAAAAGTTCTTAAATTGATAGTGCATAGAGAATGCATTTATTTTTCATACATACAAAAGCACTCAGTGATTCTCTGAGAAAAAGAAAGAGCTTAAGAAACCAAATGTCCAGCTAAACTGACCTTTTGGAGTCTTCTAGCTTTTCTTAATCACCTATTGCGTTTATTCTTTCATTCATCAAAAACTTTGTGAGAGCCATCAGTAACAGGACACTCTGAAACTTCATTTTCGTCACCTAGAAACAAAATTTAGAAACTTGAAATACGCAATCTTGTGAAACTGCCACCAATTATTTTATCATGGCACAATGCTATGCACAGTTAAGATACTTGTTAATTTGCACCAGTTACTTCTCATGGTATTTCAATTAGAGAAAAAGAATGACTTTCAAGCATCTGACTTCATCTTTCAATACCTGTTGTTGTAAATGAACTAGTTACAAAACTCCCAATTTCCAATATTTTGAAAACCATATATTACCTACAAGTAGAGAATCAGCTAAATTGCTTTCTATTCACTACCTAATTTGGAATTTCTCTGAACACAGAGATATTTGAGTCTGAAGAAGCAGTGACTAGATTTTCCCTTTCATATTGAAACATCAATGGTTTCAGTACACACTGTTTATCTAAAATGATCTGAAGGTCTGAAACATGTTTTCAAACAATTTGCAAGCAAATCTAGCAAGCTGTTAGTGGGCAACATTGCATGTACATTCAGGCATATCAGCCCTGTTATTTAAAAAAAGGCACCATTCATAAGAATGCACTCTAATGTGGCTGCCAAAAAGCAGGTTTTTTCATTACATATTTTAAGAATTAACATATATTTAATTCTTCAACATGGTCAGAATGACTTTTGTAAGAACTAAATAATAAACTCCTGAATTGTTTGAGAAATTAGCTTGCTTGCATAAGATGAAAAATTTTATCTCTTGGTCAACGAAGTTTCAGTTGTTCAAAATCTAAATTTAAATAAAATTTAATTCAGTGGAGTCTACTCTAGAACATTTGTTAATTTTTCATTTCAAAGAAATGCATGAGACTAGTTCAAGACAGCTTAATTAGTGATTAAAGAAGCCTAAATTCAGCTCCTGCCAAACAGGTTTCTTTGATTACTTTTGGAAAATACTGAAGGGTAGTCTCCATCTTTACTAGCCTGAATGCATATATAACTAAGAATCATTTGTTTTTCCTCTGTCAGTTATTTACACTCTTAATCCTTGAGGTGGTGGAAAAAACCCAAATTATAATCCATTACTGATTACTCATTTTAAAATTATAGCCTTTAAACAAGTCAAAATTTATTACAGTAATTTTTGTGTAATACATTTAAACCTGGTTTTTAGGTGCAATTTTTCATTTAAATCCAATATTTAAATACGAAGTGTCATGTAATAAAGGGTGAACTAATTACTTAATTATGTTAATTTTATTTAGCGTTGCATTGAGGCCCCATCACTTTCAGTCAGTGAGCGAGACTGATGGCAAGTAGGAGAAAAAAATCTTGCCACTAAAGAAAATTACCTTTTTTATGAAAATTTACTTACTTTTTACCTCCGTTTTGTGAAAAACAGACCTTTTAAATATATATTTTCAATCTTATAAACCCTTAAAAACTACATGACTGCATAGGATGTCAGGAGATCATCTACTCCACTGCTTTAGCCCAAGCAGTCTCTGGTAATTTCCAGATATTCATAAAGTCATTTCAGGTACTGTAATACTTGATTTTTTTTATTTTTTTGGGGGGGTGGGGGATGACAGTGAAAAGTGGTGCAATATTCCTTTTGCCACTCTTGACCTGAATGCCCCACAGCTCTTGTTCCACAGCTCTTGTCCCACTTGGGATTAAAGTCTCAAGAGCTGTATTCTTGGACCACTTTCCAGTTAGGGTTCACTCCCAAGGGCTCTTCATATTTATAGGAAAGCAGGAAGAGGGAATAATGTCCCTCATCTCTGATTATCAGCTCAGGGACCTTAGGCATTACATAAATAATGACTGTTCTTTGCAATGAAGCTCCTACTTCTCTCCTGACTATCAGGACTTTTCAAGCACCTTCCAGATGTTCCCTCCAGTAGGTCTCAAACTTTGCTATTGTCTGTTTTTCCCTGATTGCTTCTTTTTAAAGCAGTTACTCAGGCATAAGCAAAGAGTTTTTATCTTTAGCAGCTTTTCTTAGGGTGCTTCAGATAGAGCTGACAGAACTTTTTGAAACAATCCCATCCACTGTTATCCTTAAATTAAGTTCAAATATACAGGTAACTCATGACACTGTGGTCCATTAGATTTCCTAAATGCTCTTCTAAAACACTGCTCAGTGACTGGTACCAAAAAAACCAGCTCTCTAACAAATGAGAGTGACTTTACTTTGCATTTAAGTTTCTACTCATTCATGATAATTTTATCACGAGTGAGAAGTTTTGAAACAGAATATCAAAATTACATTTGATATTTCCATTGAGTTGAAAAGCAATGATTAGGCACAATGAGCTAGTTTTGTTCAATCAAATAAATCATGTCTATCTGATAAAAATTTTACCTGTAGTGTTCTACTTAAAAAATACTGTAATGAAGTGTTACTGAAGCTATATTATATCTATTATTTTGTACTTATCTACAGTTATTTACCCCAACTATAAAGAAATTGTCTGAATTTGTCATCATCCGTAATCCTTCAGATACATATGCACATAATATTTAATAACTTTTTTCTTATTATTGTTGAAGATATTAATCCAGCATGGGCAAATACCAAGCTTTTACTACACAGAACACAATTTCTTCAAGTCTTCTGAAAACTTATGTGGCCCTCAGATTCTCAAAGAGATGCTGTTAATGGTTTAGAACATTTAGAATTTAATGTCGTTTTTTAGGTGCTCTAGGACAAGTGTCATCAGTCTTTGTGAATTTGACCACATTAAAATAATTCTCAATCCTCTATTCAGACACACTTGTCTTTTTTTGTTTCAATAATTAATTACAATCAATTTTTTTGTGAAGATAAACAAAACAAGGAATCCAGGAAGAAATAGTTTTCTTCTTCACGCCTCATTTGTTTTGCAAAAAGACAAAATGTCAATAAAAGACAACATACAATATTTTTAGTGAGCCTGTCTTCTTCTAAAACTGAAAAAAAACAAAAGGTACATCAAGTCTAAGGAAGTTTTCATGTGTGTGCTTTTAAAGACATAAACAGTATTTTGGCAGCACTAAGCCCCATAGCACCTAGAAACTCCAGTAAAACTCATTCACCTAAATTAAATGTAATGATTTCTTGCACCAAATAACAGAATGATATTTCAGAGTTCCCATCTTAACACTGAACTACATTAATTACACTACAGTCTTAGTTTATGCCTTTTGGCCAATTAAGATAATATTTGCCTCCCACATTCACCATAAGCATCTAAAATTCACTCAGCTAAGCCTTAAGTTTATTTTTAAGATTGGAAATAATGCTAAGTCTGAATTCAGATTTCTAAATTATTTGAGTATAATAAAAGCTTAAATGAGCATACTCTTGCATTCCTTGCCCATCATTATTTCAGCTTGCAGATGAAGTCACATGACTTGGACCAAACTGAAAGTAAGTAGTCATATTTATGTCTCTGCTGCTCAGCAGAACAACTGGGCAGCCCTGAATGGACCCTACAAAGGAACATGAAGCTTGGTACCATGTAACCATTAGGACTCGAAAAGTTAGTTTCAGATTAGCCTGCATATTACACTTCTACTTTGAAATCAAATATTCCAAAGAGTCTGTTCCAAATAAGAAAGGAAGATTATCAAATCTTCTTGTCATTAAAGACACTGGGGAAAAGTGCTACTGACATAACATTATAACCAAAAAATTGGCAAGAATAATGTTTGGTCTTTAAAATATATACAGATAAAATGAAATTTTACATGACTCCTAATTGTATATATTACTCCTAACTGTGCGTGTATATATATATATATAATGAGTGAAAATAGTTCTTTGGCTTGTAAAAATATTTTACTGCATTTACCAGCTTTAAAATAATGTACAATATACAGAAAACAAAACAATTTACTATTTATTTACTAACGACAAGAGTCAACTTGCATTTAATAAAAAAAAAAGGAAATACTTAACCGATATTTAATAAAAATCAATTATTCCAGCATACAGAGTCACAGTAGTAAGTGTAAAACAGGTATTTAATTTTCTTCCACAGAACTTGCATTATTAAGGAAAATACAACTCCTTTTTCATTAATGACTCTCTCCATTTTTAAGTGAGCTTATTTGAGCTGTCAAACTTCAGTTTCTACTTTGCGGCACAACAGATGCACGAAGTTGAATATATTATACTTGGGAAAATGGCCATCACTGATAAATCACAAATACTATTAAAATCACTAGAAACACAAATTGAGACTTACAGATGTTCCTAACAGAAAGGATAAAAAGTATAAACATTGGATAGTTTTTGTTTGCTGAATAGTTCCTTTTTTCTCCTCCAAAATCTCGTATTTTAGACAACTTGTCCAGCGTGAAAATAAAAGCATGACACACTAGAACATTGATCATAATTTCATCACTAGAATTTAAAATTTGGAATTAATTCTAAAATGAACTGGCATACTTCAGTTTAAATGTAGCAAATAAGACAGAGCTCCAGAAGTGCTTGGACAATGCTTTCAAGGCACACAGTGTGACTCTTGGGGCTGTCCTGTACAGGGCCAGGAATTGGACTTCAGTGATCCTTGTGGGTCCTTTCCAATTCAGGACATTCTGTGATTTTTTTTCCTTCTGTATTTGTTTCCATAATTGTTAAATGAAAAATTGACTGTTCTTTGACATTAGGAAATAAATTACATAATTTAAGAAGAGTCTTCTAGCACATTGCCACATGGCAAAAATACACGTACAGTATGTTCATATATTTTATAGAATCATAGAATGGGTTGGAGGGACCTTAAAGATCATCTAGTTTCAACTCCCCTGCAACAGGCATGGACACTTATGTAGATGGTTACTTAGAGCGCCATCCAACCTGGCCTTCAACACTTCCAGGGATGAGGAGTCCACAGCTTCTCTGGGCAACCTGTTCCAGTGCCTCCTCACCTTCATAGTAAAGAATTTCACCCTAATATCTAAGCTAAACCTACTGTCTTTCAGCTAAAGACCATTCCCTCTTGTTCTATCACTACATGACCCCATGAAAAGTCCCTCTCCAGCTTTCTTGTAGCCCCCTTAAGGTACCAGAAAGTGCTCTAAGGTCCCCCTAGAGCTTCTCTTCTCTGGGCTGAACATCCCCAACTCTCTCAGCCTGTCATCACAGAAGTGCTCCAACCATCCATCTTTGGGGTCCCCTCTGGATTCATTCCAACAGATCAACATGGTCTCAATCCATTCTCCACCCAGCCTCTACTTGTGATTGGGATTGTCCTGACCCACATGCAGGACCCTGCAATTGTCGTTGTTGAATTTCACAAAGTTTGCGCAAGTTCACCTCTCAAGCCTGTCAAGGCACCTCTGGACGGCAACCCTTCTTTCCAGCACTGTCAATCACAAAGCTTGCTGTCAGCGGCAAACTTGCTAAGGATGCACTTGATCCCACTGCCCATATCACTGACAGATGTTAAACAGCACCAGTCCCAATACCCACCCCTGAGGAATGCCACTTGTCACTGATTCCCACTTGGACATAGACTAACCATTGACTGCAACTCTTAAAAGTGTAATCATCCAGCCCATTTTTTATCCATCCAACAAATCCACATCTCTACAGTTAAGAGACAAGGGTTTCATGCAGGACAGTGTCAAGTCCAGGTAGATGACATCTGTTGCTCTTCCCTCATCCACCACTGCTGTAACCCCATTGCAGAAGACTACCAAATTTGTCAGGCATGATTTGTCTTCAGTGAAGTCATGCTGGTTGCCATCAATCACCTCCTTATTTTCTGTATGCCTTAGCATTGTTTCCAGGAGGAGCTGCTCCGTGATTTTGCCAGACACTGATGTAAGACTAACTGGCCTGTAGTTCTTGAGTTTTCCTTAATTCTCTTTTTAAAAATGGGTGTTATGTTTCCCCTTTTCCGGTCAGTGGGAACTTCACAGGACTGTCATGATTTCTCAAATATGATGGATAGTGGCTTAGACACTTCCTTGGCCAGTTTCCTCAGGATCCACGAATGTGTCTTGTCAGGTCCCATGGACTTGTGCATGGGAACCTTCACATTCCTTAAATGGCGTCAAACCTGCATTTTTCTTACAGTAGGTGGTTCTTCATTCACATGCTGCAACTTGGGCAGCGTGGCTGAAGCACTTGATGGTAAAGTCTGAGGCAAAAAAACTCGAATAAGCCAGCATTCTCCATGCTCTGGGTAACGAGGTCTCCTGTATCCTTCCTGAGAGGACCCACATTTTCCCTAGTCTTTTTTTTTGTTGCTGATGTCCATACAGCAGCTTTTTTGTTACCCTTGATGTCCTTGGCCAGATTTACTTCTGCCCATGCTTTAGCTTTCCTAACCAGATCCCTGGTTCTGCAGATAATTTCTCTGTATTCCTCACAGGCTATCTTTTCCTGCTTCTGTCCTTTGTAAACTACCTGTTTGTGTTTAAGTTTGTCCAGGAGTCCCTTGTTCATCTATGGAAGCCTCCTGGCATTCTTCCATGACTTCCTCTTTGTAGGGATGCATTGTTCTTCAGACTGGAGAAGGCAATCCTTGAATATCATCCAGCTCTTTTTGGCCCCTTTTTCCTTAAGGGCCCCAGCCCACAGTACTCCACCAAACAGATCCCTGAAGACGCCAAAGTCTGCTGTCCTCAAGTCCACAGTGATGAGCGTGCTCTGCGCCTCCTCACTGCCCCAAGGATCCTGAATTCCATCATTTCATGGTCACTGTAGCCAAAGCTGGCCTTGAGCTTCACATTCAGCACCAGCCCTTCCCTGCTGGCAAGGACAAGGCCCAGTATGGCACCTCTCCTTGTTGGCTCCTCTATCATTTGGAGAAGGAAGTTATCATTCATGGATGTATGCTTATAACACACCTGTATCCACTGTTTTTTAAACTGTGCTATAATGACACACTCCAGGTATTAAAATACAGATGTAGTGAACCAAAAATAGCAGATCACAGTTCAGCAACTACTTGCAGATACAGGCACAGTCATCATTCAACATTTCAACTGGATTTCATAACTCTGATACCAACTTTTTTGAGCCCTTTAAGTTAATAATTAGTTTTATATAATTCATTGATGAACTGCTACAGAATTTTCTAGGAAAAACAAGTTACTAAAATATACAATTATAATTACAAGTATTCAATCCCATGTAAAGTTTGACAAACAGAGCTCAAAATATCAAAATTGGAAAATGATTACCCCAATACAAGTTAGGACCATTTTCCAGGGAAGTTCCTGAGATTCAATATTTAAGTATACATTTTCATTCAAATACCTTAAGGTATAAACTAATTAAAAAATCCTTGAATATAAAAAATAATCCTAACATTATTATTAAAAGATGAAGATCAGTTCATATAAAAAAGTCATTGTTGAAAAAGATGCTTACATTGCAACTCATGTCTTATTCCATTTTTACCTCTGAACAAGTCAGAAATTACTAACTCAAACATGTTTTCCACCATAGATTTTATGCTCTTAACTGCAATTTTAGTAGAAATTTTTACTTGTGAAATAAAAATAGTTTGAACAAGGGAACCTATGATGAGGAGCTACTTCACAAGAGCACCATAACATTTAAAAGAGAAAGACCTGGTGTCTTAAAATTGATTTTGAATAGCAGCAGAAAGTGTTCAAAATACTGAACATTAGGAGAAAAGAAGGCTCAACATTACTTTTGTTGTACATAGCAAGCAGTTTCCTATCTCTTATGACTTCTTTGCGTTTCTAATGTATGGCAAAACAAATGGGTGTTCTTTTGGATCCTATGCACTCATTTATTTTACTCAGAAATAAAGTCAGTACTGCACCATTTTCTTCTTTTAGTGTGTTTCTGAAATATTTTTCCTTTTAGAATGTTGGTACATTTTCCAGTTTAGTTGCATATCTAATGCAGTATGGTATCTTTTGATTTTCCATCTCTAGGTAGTAACTTACCAGTAGTACGAGCACAGTAATTCACAACATTTTTGTAGGATTTTTCATGTGCATGCTGAGGCAGCCTATTCACATCATCAGAATCTGGAGCTTCTCCAGTGCCATCTGATACATTTAATGGTATGCTTCCAGCACGTTTAGCCGGTTTGACTTTTTTCTTTACTGGAAAATCATTCACTGAAATAGAACTTTTCCTGCTTTTCTTGGTAGTATTATGCGGCTTAGAAAAACTCACATGACAGAAGTCCTTGCTTGTAAAAGAGTCTTTGCAACAAACTTCAGGATGACTCTGTGATTCATTTGGTACTTTTATCTGTACTTCATTTTCATTTAAATTAAATGATGAAAAGAAGTCTTCATAAGCAGCCTCTTCAGTACAATACGACTTGTTACGTGTAGTAACTGTTGGCAAGAGCCCTTTAGACCCTGATGCACGCAGTTCTGAGATAACCAGCTTCAAACTAGGTAATGGTTGTAGTTTCTTCCTCTTCTTATCTTCGAGAATACTATCATTTTTGTCAACAGGGAAGCTTTTATCCAGTGAACATGTATTTAAGTCTTCGCTATTCATAGGTGAATTAGAGAGACTGTCAATCAAAGAAGGAACAGTATTTAGGTGCACTGATTTTTTGGAAGGAGTAATATGATCAAAGTCCCTGAGAAGAGAACTTTCATTTGCAATTGAAGTAGTCTTGCTCTTTTCATTCTTCTGATTTTTCTTTGGAAACTTTGATTGTTTCTTTTCTAAAGACAATTTGTCATCCAAAGTATGCTGTATAATCCGTTTCTTTGTTAAACTACTTCTGGTATGCCGTTTTGGTGTTAAGCTCTTTTCCTCATTACCCTGTGATGGAGAATTCACTGATGCACTCGTGGACACAGGAGTATCAGTCCAACTATCACAGGAGAGTTCTACTACCTCTGTTTTCTGTCTCTTTAATTTCTCAGTTCCCCAAAGATAATCATAACTTGAGTTCAAGAAGTCTTCCATTTGTTCTCCTGCAGAACAAAAAAAGTGTTAATATAAATTTATCGAACAGAACAGAAAGAATACCAATTTCTCAGTAAAATTTATCAGGAATTACTGAACCAAAAAAAGGATTTAGCCACTTCTCTGGATATTATATGGCAAGTCAACAAAAACTAAACAGAAAATGGATTAGAAACAAAGCACATTCTATGTTGACAAGAACCTACAACAGCTTTAGCTATCATATCTCCTTACCTGGTCATTAAGCACCCATAAGTCCTGTTCTGCTTTCCTGAAACAAAGCAGCAGAGGAACTAGCTTTCACTCTTGTATTTGTGGAGAAAACCAGCAAGATTTTACTGATAAAACTTCCTAGAGTAATACAGGAAACTCAGTAACCATTTTTGCTACCAGAGCATTAGCACCACCTTGTAGTTCTTGCAGTCAAGAAATTAAATACAACATCATAGTATCATACCACATACATCAACACAATGTATTAAAAATAATTAGAATGTGGAAAAATGTATAATTTCTTGAGCTATTCTTAAGAAATTATTTTGTGCAAGGTGGTACACAGAATATATTCATAACTCTTCACAATAAATTCCTCTGAAACAAGATAGTATCTCTGATTATTCAGAATACATTTTTAAAAATCCTGTTGTTCTACAATCTGATAATTGCAATAGATGCTTCTGCTTAAATACATGTTGAGTGCAAAGCTTCAGCAATATTCCTGCAAGTGCTCCTATGGATTTTAGGGGAAGTCTTGATGTTATTTGCTTACAGATAATATGTTTGTTATTTGCTTATAGATAGTATTTTTAAACATACAGTATAGCTAACTATATTAAGAAAAATAAATTATTTGGAGAAGAAAGGATCAGACTCTCAACTGACAGTTGAAGAGGTCTTAAATTCAGTCCTCAAATAAACTGGCTTCGTGAAGTTTTTAACCACTATTAACCCACATATCTCATGTATCTCTGAAGCACAAACAAAAGGGCAACTGTCACAAAGCATCAGAGATGGAAGCTACACTGAATGTTGTCATGGGATGTGGTGATCTATTCTTAATGTAAAATTACATTGTGCAGTTGTAATATTGGAGGGACTTACTCAAGGTAAAGCTCTCAAATTGCAATGTTCTACCTCATCAACACGTAACTAATTTACAGAAATAAAAAAAGTTTGCTGGCACAGTTATGCAACCTCCAGTATTAAGCTATCACTTCTCACTAACATTGCACAAAGACATACCAAGCTGTTTCAGGCTACGGGATAACACCCCTGTTCTCAGGTAAGCCAACATGACAAAACTCCTGTGTGATGTCAACAAAATACAGTCCTTCAGAACAGCATAGGTACAGCTCACTGTTGGGGGAGAACAGAGAGCTTCTCAAGCAGCCCTCCTTATGAATTCAAAAGGCTGTCTCCTTGCATTACTACTGAGATCAAACGCCAGCATCTGACTTCAGCTTTTGGTTATGTGACTGACAGAAGAGATGATATCTGAAGTACATACCCACTGCATACAGGATCAATACTGTTAAGATGCCCACCGATGTAGCTCAACAGACTTCACAATAATCTCTCTTACATCCTGCTAATATGCCAAAACACAGGAACAAACCCCTGACTTGATGAGGATAACTTTCTGAGGGTCTTACCTTTCTAACAAATTATTTTAATTCACCTGCAACCATAAAATATTTAAAAAGCCAATTTAGTTTTACTCTTGTTATATCTATCTTCAAACCTGACTACTTAAGCTGGGAAAAACACATAAGGCTTCCTTTTGAATTCAAGTTTTCAATTTAAAATTTGGAAGACATTTCGGTTCTTAAAGGTCTCTCTCTCATTCAGATCTCTTTTTAGTTTCCCACATTACACTTTCATGCACATGTTCTATACTGCTCTGCTAAGAGCAGGGAGGACTGACAGCATGTCAGGACAAGAAGTCATTAATGGGGAACGGTGTAAGTAAAGATCAGGAAGTGAGGCAAGCAACACAGCAGTAAGGCAGAGCATTTACCCAGTGGGATTCCTCATGCTCTATTTTCCTTGAATTCTTACTACTACATACTTTCTTTAGTTAAGAAAAACTAAGATAATTCAGCTTTAAATATAGAATATACATATATATATATAGTTCCCAATTCAGTATACTAACTTTCCAAAATAAGATATAAAAGGTGTGTATTATTTTTAATTTCTGCAATATAAAGATGTGTTAGTTACCTGGTAACAATGTATCTTCTGAATTAGTTAAGACACAAGTAGAAAGCCGGCAGTCTCCTGGTGAACTGCTTGGAAGTATTTGAGTCATTCGTGAATCTAAGAATTTGTAAACAATAAACTAGTTAGCCCTATCTGTAAACGGACAGATTTCCATACCATCTATTCATATTTAGAAACAGCTTAGTTTTAAGAGACAACTCATTGCTTTGCCAACTATAACCATATAAATAATTACTAACTGCTTAGCAGCCTCAAATTTATATACCAACAAAAAAAGCTATTACATATTTGTGAACATTTTTTTTCTAGGTAACTCAGCAGCACATTTTTCTGAAACTAAAGAATGATGGCAAACCATTTAGAAATCATCACAGACATTTCTAGGACCTGTTGAGGCATTTTATTAATGACTCTCAAATTCTACAATTAGCATCAAAGTCTTGATATAGTAGAAATGCTTTTCAATATGTTCGAAGGTTTACCTAAAACTCAGAGAGAAAATAAATACAAGCTACACTAAATTACACTGAGGTTTAATTTCTCATTCATAGATCACTTTATCCTTACTTACATCTTTACTTTCCTCTCACAATTATTTTTGAAATTAGAAACTCACAGTCTACTTGACACAGACACCTTAAAACTTCAAATACTACATATTCGCCCCACCAAAAGATGTTCCACATTCAACAGCTCTTACAGCTGGCAAAACCTAATGATTTAGACCTTAATATTTTCTCAGTAAGGTAATGCGAGCACTAAAAAACATTTGAAAACTATAGTCTACATTTAATTCACCTGCATTTTGTAATCAACTAAATTTATTCAATTAGGTTATTCAAATTTATTTAATTTGTAAACCCTGTTGTTCAGTACCTACTCAAAACCTGTGAAGAAGGGAAGACATGCAATCAAGTAAGTGACGAAAAAAAATTCTGAAGGTGAGAACAAAACAAGTGTGCAAAAAAGTCAGCAATAAAAACAGTAGCCATTTGTGCATGTTCATGGATAAGTAAAATTTAACTTCTTACCATTAGGAAAAAGATTTTCAATGTCTTTCTTCATATCCTTCATTCCTCTTTCAATTGCATTGCATTGATCTTTCATCTTACTAACAGGGCTGTATATAAGTGAACCATTGTCTTCAAACAGTAAAACTGGAACATCTGTTTCTGCACAAAGAAATTGTATTTATATATTAATATTTAAATACTATAACAACTTCAGATGAAGTTTCATTTTTCTTTTGAAAAAATTTAACAAAAAATTGTTTCCTTATATCTAACGTCATTACAATGTCTTAACACCACAGACTTGTAAAAAACTCTGTCAAAAGTCAACTTCATTTCTCATGGCGAGATGCATAAAACTAAAAAAAAAGAAAAAAAAAATCACCAAAACCCAAAACTCCCTTAAGTGCTTTAAAGAAATAACTTCAGATAGTTAATGTTAGTCGAAAATAGTTCTTACCAGCATTAATTGCTGTCTTTTGTAGAGCTAAATCTTTAGCCATCTGGTCCAGTCTTCTCTGAAGCTTTCTATCATTTTCTGGAGTTTTTTCAACAAAATCTTTTGGCTGCATACATTTGTGCTACAAGACACACAAAACTATCAGTTATATAGTATAAAACTGCCAGAAGTAACTATACTTCCTATTTGCTTACCACTTTGTCACAGTATTTATTACTGGTGTTTATGCTACTTATCTTGAGTCACAGATAATTGTAGAAGTTAATATTTTTCAAAGTGAACTTTATATTAAAGTAGGAAAGAACCTAACAGATCTTTATTGCTTGCAGCAAAGCTAAAGCTTTAAAGGTATTTTTTTAAAATACAGTTTGTTGTGACTCAATGAAACATCTTCACTTTTTATTCACCAATACAAAAACTGTATTTTAGTATACTTTTTTCAGATAAGATGCCACATGATCACAGCAATAGCCTATCTTTAAAATCCTATTTAGATGGATAAGTACAGTTTACAGAATGTTCTGAAAATAAACAGTTCAAGTGTCAAGTCTGACAGAAAGTCAAGTTCAAACTTTAAAGCTTACTGTTCTAGGCCTATTTAAAAAAAAAAAATTCACATACTTTTTTGATCAGTACTGGAAATCCTTCATTAGTGTCCACTGCAGGAAACAAGGATTCATCAACATGTACTCCAGTTTCTTGACACCTGTACAATAAATTAGAGCAGGTTTGCTGGGGTTTTCTTCTCTTAGTTTTGTTTGTTTTTAAGAATGTGAACCTTTACTGCAAAAAAAGCTGTCTGAGCCCTGTAATAATGTAACACCAATCCTTCCTAAGTGTGTAACTTTAAGGTAACTACTGTAATGCTAAAAAATCACCCAAATCTATACCTTACATGCCAGATATGTGATATAACTTTTTGTGCTAATGATGTCCTCTAAATTGCTGCTCTGAAACTGAAAGATTCCCAATCATGTTATTTTGCACACATTCCAAAGTTTCAGCTGAAGTCCTTCCCGCAGCCACTGGTGTGGCTCTACCGACACCTAGCGATAGGACTGCTAGAAAGTCTGTGGCTGTACAATTATAATCTAATCCTTAGTTACTTAATTTTGAACAAAGAAAAAAGCCAAACTACTATGTGCATTTATCAAAAAAACTGAATTAAGAATTCTCTGGAGCATCAAAGAGATATTCAAAATTATGGACTTTAGTGGCTGTTAATGAATTCTAGATAATAATCAGCATAGATGTAGAATACATGAAAAATTACATTCATTTAGAGATTTTGTTGATTCAGAAAAGCTAAAGAGAAGAAAATTTGGCCACTAAGTATATTATAAGAATTTTCGCATATAATTCTGAATGTAAATGATTTATCATTTATTTGTGATAGACAGTTACTCATAGATGAGTTAAGAACTCATAGATGAGTTAAGAATACACAGGTAGAGCTTCACAATCATGGTTTCGATATGGAAGTATTAAGTGTTCCTAATTTGGATGCAGATTGTAGCAATTCCATCTTTTATAGGGTTCTTTTTGGGTTTGGGTTTTGATTTTTTTTTTAGGTTGCTCACTGAGATATTTGTGTTAAAGAAGATGCAAAAAGATTTTTCTCAGTGATGCCAAACCTGTTGATAATTTTGCATTAAACTTAACATTTGTTTGCATGATTGCAAGTCCATGATTTTGTTCACAGTTTTTAATATGACACATATTTACCATTCTTAGAAAGGAAACAAAAGAAAAGGAAACTAAAGAATTTTTTTAAAATTAAAAATTCCTTTACTCTGTAGTTACAAATTTTTTTGAATTTCAATTGTCTACGTTCCACAAAATTCTCATTTAGAAATGGTAAGATGCAACACTGTATTTATCTTTTGATACTACTAAACTTTTAACTGCTTCAGGAATTTTCTAAACCCATGTAAATCTTTGCTAACTATGATTCCGCAACAAGGAGTTCTGTTAAAACCTGTCATTTACTGTTTTCTCTGAATCTGCATCCAGGCATATTCATGTGATGTTTTCCAATTCTTCTACTGGAAAGGAAAATATACATTCATTTCTAAATGAATGTATATATAACTTCAACTCATATGAACTCTGCATTATTTGCTTACACAGTTGTCAGGTTCAAACTAAGCTTCCATTCACACAGGACAACTATTTTACTGGCACGCACACTTTACATTTTCCCAGGGTTCAACAGACCTTCTTTTGCCTACCAATGTCTCAGACACTGATATACAAGGCATATAATTTAAAGTCAGGCACTCCAGTTTCCTCATCTTATTACCAAAAAAAATTGAATGCTAGCACAGACTGATTTTAAGTGTGTACTGCCTGTGCGTCATTTGCATAACCCTATGACTAGTAAGAATATTTATTACTATCTCTTCTGTAAGCTTCTACCACTCCTGACCTATACTTTGCTCAAGGATATGACACTCCCATAAATTCTGCCTACAGTATGTACCAGTCTAAGCTGTATGTCCTTCCGTTCTTCTTTTGGCATTTACTTTAAACTAAAAGGCAGAAGAAAAAGATTACAGAGAAGTTCAATCATAATTCACAGCTTGGGTCCTCCTCTGCAATAAAATACCTCTATTTCAGAAGAATCCCCCAGTTCCAACAAACTTCATCTTCTAAGCCATATAACAAGAGCTTGCCTTGGTCAGAATATGATATTAGGAACACTTAAAAAAATACTAGAAAGATGCTAGCCTTCTCTTTCCTACCAAACAGCTTAAGTTTTCCCTCCAGATCCTTTCCCTTGTTTTTTTTTCCTTTGTTGCTGGTATCCAGCAAAAGTTTCTTCAGGATTTTACTCCTGGATTTCGAAGCCCCTTGCTGTCTCCTACAGTGTCACATATCCAGTTGTCTCTACGTCTCAACTTTCTATAGTGTTCATCCACTCAATGCCTTCCAGCATTGCAGAGGAGATTCTTGTGGTGGAACTGCTATTATGGAGATGGTATTTCTGTATGACATGACCAAGACTCTTCCTTGTAAGGAGCTCTCATTCTTTTTCCATGGCTGATGCTACTCACCTGCACGTTTTTGAGATTCTTTTTACTAAAGCACATCCAAGTCCCAGAGAGATACATTCGCATAAATATAATTTTGCTTTACCCGCATTTTTGGGAACTTAAGGTATTTTTAACTTGGTGTTAAAGCTGGCTGGATTGTGTGACTGTAACTTCTATATCTGACATACTTTAAAAATAAAAGAAAAACCCTGCTTCTACAGATCTGCATAAATTTTTTTTATGAAAATAGACTTGCATCACAAGTTTTCTGGTTGTAATGGCCTACAATTAAGTGGTTGAAGAGATCAGATTTGCCCCCCTTTTTAAGAAAAAAAGCAATAAAAAACCCCAAAACTTTTGCACTGAGACTGCTATCTCTCTGTGCATATTACAATTGGTATAGGTAAGGCCTTCTTCACTTGACTTATATTCTAATTTCCATCACCACATCGATTTATTGATTGGAGTGTTTGAATATAACACATGCATATTCATAAACTGTGTTTAAACTTCACCTGAAATCTAAGTTAGGCCTCACAAGCACTTTGTAAACTCAAGGGAAGCAGCTCTGGCCTAGCAAATTCTCACAGACTGGCTGCACAGCCAAAATTTTTTTAAAACTTTTTTTTTTTATAAATTTAACTTTGTCCATATGGTAGAAGAAAATCTTCAAGTAGTGCTGTTCTGAACTTGACAAATGTCTTAAAAGCCAGACTACATATGGATCTTTTTCTTTCTTGATAGGATATATTCTTTCTACAGAAGTACAGAAATAGTAAAATGCCCTTGATGAAATATGCTTTTTCATATGAAAATAGAAGAATTCTATTCAAGATAAAAATCTGGCCTTCACTGCCTACGCATGCCATCTGAGAGGAAGGAGTAGAACACTGAACAGTTAACAAATGTACTTCAAAACTACCTCAACACATTCATTTTTAAGAGTTAACATTTTACCTTTTTATGCAAGTAACATGCTTTATAAAAAGGAATAATGACATAGCAAAGTTACAATTTACTCATGGATTTATCACTATTTCAAGTACATTAATAAAACAGGTTCTAAAGTTCTTCAATAAAACAATACTAGAATCAATTATCTCTGGGAAAGCCACATTCATCATAACCACAAGTACTCACTTTTCCACCCAAAGTACAGAAACTGTTTTTACACCCAACTTCTGTGCTTTTTTCCATGTAGTCAAACGTCCATCCTTGAAGACTACATGGGTCACGTGTTTGTTCAAAGTTTTTGAGACCTGCAGAAGTACACAGAGAGCTCATCTGTAAGTCTGATAATAAGAAAATGCTAATGAAACTAGCTACTGTAGTTTATTTCTAGTGTATAAACCATTAGCATAAGAACTTATTCAAAACATTACATCAAGAACTCTTTTGATCTTTCCCATCTTTACAAAAATCCTCAGACAACCAAAACTCAAGTCTCATTTTTCAAGGCAATGCAGGCTAGAGGGCGAGAGTAGCCTTTTGTTTTCAAACTTCTTTTCTCTAGTTACTATTTCTAACTCCCTACTCTAGTTGTATCACTTACTTATGTAGTGCAAGATAATTTCTTATGGAAGAGCTAGTATAGAAAGCAGATGCCACTATCCAAAGAAATAGCAAATTATATCTTTTGTTCAGCAAATAACTCAGGCTTAAAGAGTACAGCTAATCTCACTCCTTAAACCAGTTCTCATCAATAAAGATCACTTCTGGTTTTGAGGGAAGGCTGAAGGTGCTACTAACATAAAAAATTACAGGTGAATGCTTTAAAAAGTGAGAAATACAAAAAATTAAAGTCAGTACACAGCTATATTCCACATCTGATCAAACTGTCAATTCTCAGCTTCTATTGACAACTAAGCGATAATGTTTTCAGTTCTAGATATTGCATTTTCACGAGCAAAATTTCCACTGTGGAGATTAAACACCCTACACAGAACTGCTTGATTAGTTGTGATTGTTGACATGGTGAGATCAATACAACTCACTTTTTACAGCAGCAGCACCTTCTCAGCACAGCCAAATGTGGCTCTCTCAGCTGCATCACTATACTTGCCTCCCAGCATGCTGTGTCTGTATTTAGCTTTAAGAAAACCATTCAGCTTTTCCAAAAATTTCTGGTGGCAAGCTGATTTATGACTTCTTAGCAGACAAAATCACATGATTTTTAAGTAACTAGGTATATAGGACAGATGAATCTCTTCTGGAATAAGTTATGACCCCAGATACAATTGCTTACTCACGTTTGCCAGTATCCAGCTGACAGCTCATGTCCTAAGCAGACAGATGCTTGATATAGCTTTGCCTCCAAATTAGGGAGGAGCACCATCTTATACCTCCCTCTCACCCCTCCCACCTCCTCCCTTACCCCAGACATCTTCTGCTGCTCAGCTGAACTTACCTTGTGATGTCTGAATCAACAATCTAGTGAAAACCTAACATAGAATTTAATTTCCTGACACACTGAGCCAAGCCAGTCTACTATCATGTGCTCAGCTAATAAAAGGGAAGTATCTGGAATAGCGAAGGGGCATGACCACCCCTTTTCAGTCATAGGGATCTGCTAAATAGGCTCACTCATATCATCTGCCTGCACCTTCCACCATATTTGGCTACTTGGATCAACCTGAAGAATTTTGAAGCCTTACGCTTTTGTCATATTTTCTGTGCAAAAAATCTAACATCAGAATTGAATTACATAGATCTGATAGTACAGCACAAAAGAACAGGAAATATTTGTTACTTGAGTTATTTATTGAGAGTTGTGTTTGCTTTTATAATAAAACCAGTGATCCTACTGTTCTGTCACACTCAGCTTATTTCATACAGAAAGAGAGGATTGGGGGAGATCAGCAAGCTTTCTTAATTATAGTAAGATATATCTACACATGCCCACTTAAAGAGCACTGGGAGTTCACACAAGTGTTTTTTAGACCATGATGTGGGCTGTAAAAATCTCCATTAATCAGTGATAATGTGCAAGAAGGGAAGATGTGAGCTTGACTTTGGACGCCGGCTGAAATTTTACAGCTGGCAATTAAACATCTTTTGCAGCTACAAGTCAACTATATTTGGTATGGAAAAAATAATTTTGACATAAACTGAGACTCTTAGACGTATTTTTACTATCACTTTCTGGAATTGAAGCACATTTGTGGGAGAGGGAATGGAAGAGTAAAAAGTCATGGTACTTGACTTAGAAAATATTTTACTAATAACAGAGCAGCTGCCTACAAGTTAAAGAAAACAAAACCACCTAAGGTACATACTTGTAAACCAAAGGTTTTCAACACTTAGATTTGTTTTGCCCACAGTACGTGGCAAGCCCAATACTTCACAAGAAATGCATGCTATCACATTAATATGCAAAGAGGTTTGTAGATGTAGAGGGGCTTTAAATGCATTTCCCATCTGTCAGAGCAAGAATTTTACAGCACATTGGTCTGTTCTCGAGTCTGTGATTTTCTTCCTTCCTGCCCTTTAAAAACTCGTACTAAAAAGAAATATACATGACAGGCAGAACAAGCAAGCTAGTGTGTAATTAAGAGCTTTCAGATTCTATTTATTTCAAAATAATCTCCTTACTTTGGCTCCCATATCAAGAAGCTGCTGTTCAAAGGTTTCTGAGTAATTTTCTGTTCTGTTAGATGACCAAACTTCTACAAATGCAGAAACACCTGGATAAAAAGAGAGAAAGCAACAAACAACTAATAAAGTATGTAATATGGTAAAACTGGTTAAGCTGCCTTCCCAATAAAATTTTGCTTTTATACATATTGTATTCACTTGTAAATATATATTTTAGTAAACTGAGTAACAGATTTTAGCAGCAGAAAGTTTAAGTGTATTTATGTCGCTTAAATTAGTTGTAATTGAATTAACTTAGAAGTCTGACACTAGTTAAACAACTTTTCACTTCACTTATTTAAAACACACTACCAGATTAACATGCAATGTGTTATCTTTACATGAATGCTTAGTCTTAACATTATTTAATTACTGCTAACTTGAGGTTAATCAAAAATTTGAAGACAAGTTGATGTAACACAAGTTACAAAACAAAATTAAATAACCACAATAGAATTATTCCTTCCTCAAACTCCCAGAAAACTCAACAGAAATATTACTTAACAGTTTCCCATTGACTTGAAGTTTCACTTACTTTATATTGAACCACCCAAAATTAGGTACATATAACAGGGGCTAATAAAATTTCATGTCAGTTGCCTTACATAACTTTACATATTCACATTTAAGTAGCTTCCTTTATCAAGCAGTTAAATGAACTCTTCAAGGAATGAATCAGCCTTGCTTCAGAAGGTCTTTAAACAAGTAACTAATGCAGAAGTACTGACATGGAAGGATAAACAAATAAAACTCATAACAATCCCTTCATTAATTTAACTTCATTTTAGGATGAACACTAGTGTCCTAGAGTTACACTAGTCATGTCACTTTCCCATTTTGAATGATGAATCACCAAAGTTCCAGAAACTAGAAGAATGCCAGTTCACCAAAAACAACTTTACACAAACCACAGGCCAGACAACTCTCAGAATTGATGAATTAAATTGAGAGTTTCAATTTAGAAGGGTCATCCTTAGCAAATACTGCTTAATTGTCTTACCTACTACACATGGCCTGCTGATTAATTATTAAATAGTGCCATCTGTCTTCTTTCTAAATGAAAACCAAAATAATGCTCTAACAGTAGAAGTACTTTTATAACGATTAACATATTTTTACAATTGCTAGAAATACTTTTGACGTACAAAAGAAATATGGAACATAAACCACTTCCTTATGCAGACCACTGGGAAAAATCTTATTATCAGTACTATGACTTCAGATATACACTGGAACTTAAATCTGCTCTAGTGCACTTTCAGTGACTAGACCAGGGCAGCATTTGACAGTTTTGCTTTTCTCCCTTGATTCTTTTATTCTGAGAAACACTGCACTTGCATTTGAAAAGACACCGTCTTCCTTTTACAGGAAATATTTTAGAACCTTCATAGTTATAATTCTCCTAGAAAAACAGATCGGAACATTTCAGTAAAGGCCACACTAGGAATTTAGATGGACGCTACTTCAAAGCTCCATGCACCTGCAGTAGGATCAAAGGTATATTTCACGATAATCTGTCAATTTTAGGTAATCAAATATACTCCAACGGAAGCCAAGGCCCTTTGTAGTTTTTGTACAGTTGATGGAAAGGAAAATGAGGAAGAGGTTGGAGCTTTTGTTAACTAAAAGAGCTCTGAGATCGGTTCTTGTAAACGCCAACTTATGCTTAGAATGTCTCAGAGAAGGCGGTGATTGCTGAGTTCCCATTAGAGAGCAACTTGGCGAGACAGAAATTTAGAGAAATGCAGAAGGAAGCCAGGACTGACCGGGGCGGATGGGGGCTCCGGGCAGTGCAGTACCGGGAGCCACCCCAGCGGGGCAGCCCGAGCGAGGCGGGTCCGGCCCGGCCCGGCCCTGCGCCTGACACCCGCGCCGGGCCTGCCGGGCACAGCCCGCCTGCCCCGGGACGGCGGGGTTCGCGCCGAGCCAAACAGCCCGCGGGGGAGCCCCGTCCCTCCGCCACCGCCAGCCGCGACCGCAGCCCCTCACCAGCCAGGCCCGGCCGCTCCCCGCCGGCTGCCCAGCCGGGAGGTGCCGGGTCAAGGGCCGCAAGGAGACGGAGAGCGGGACAGTGGGGCCCGCGCCAGCCCGGCGGCCCCTCTCGGCCGCTCGGGAGAAGCCCCCGCGGGGCGGACGGGCCGGTACCTGTCAGGACGGGCTCCATCGGCACCACGGCCCGGAAAGCTCCGGCGCCCGCCACCGTTCAAACCCGCCCCGCGCCGCCCGCCGCGCCTGCGCGCCGCGCCGGGAGCGGAGGGGGCCGTCGTGTCCGCACAGGGATGGGCGGCAAAGCGGTGCCTGCGCTGGGCAGCCCTGCTCAGAAATAGGAGTGTGCTCTACCCGGTTCTGGCCCTGCCCGGCCCCGGGGGAGGTTCGGGACAGCGAATGCTGCTGGAAACGGTGCTACAGAATCACAGAATCAGTTAGGTTGGAAAAGACCTCTGAGATCATCGAGTCCAACCTATGACCAAAAACCACCATGTCAACTGGACCACCAGGGGCAGTGACTCCACCAACGCCCTGGGCAGCCCATTCCAGTATCTGATCATTAATTCTGGGAAGAAATTCTTCCACATGTCTAACCTAAACCTCTGCTGGCGCAGCTTAAGACTATTGTTATCTTTTCCTGTCACTAGTTGCCTGGGAGAAGTGACCACCACCCACCTGGCTACAACCCCCTTTCAGGTAGTTGTACAAAGCAATGAAGTCCCCTTTGAGCATCCTCCAGGCTAAACAACCCCAGCTCCCTCGGCTGCTCCTCATGTGACTTGTGCTCCAGAACCTTCACCAGCCCCGTTGCCCATGTCTGGATACGCACCAGCACCACAATGTCATTCCTGAAGTCCTAGAACTGGACACAGAACTCAAGGCCCCCTCAATAGCAATTACAGGGGAAGAATCATTTCCTTATTCTGGCTGGCCACGCTATTTCTATTCAGGTTGGGATGCCAGGATGTTTTGACAAACCAAACACTAAATGGGTTTTCTGTTGCTGTTCAATATGAGGAGTCCTCAGGAAGAATTTTAGTCTGTGGAAAGGTGCATCAGAGAACCAGTAGCCTCTTAACTCTCTGGCGGCCCAAACTGCAGTGTCTGAAGTGAAAAAACCAGCAAAACAGGGATTAGCAAAGAGCACTGTGAGAAAGTATTTATGAAAGCTTACAAAATTGCTTGACAGCAACCGTACTATTAACTATAGTTAGTGCACTGTAGTGGGAACTGACTTTGGTGCTAGACAGCTGAAGTGTAGTAAATGTGATACCAGAGGGAAATTGGAGAAAAACTGATGGTTTCCTCAGGAAAAATGATAAAATGTATAATAAATAATAGAATTAGTGAGTATAAGGATATTTGCCACGAGAAAGAGGGAGTACGTCAAGGAAAATGATGCTGCACAGCTTCATTATACAACTCATATAGCTCAGTTGTTGCCATATGGCTGGACAAATATGGTTGTCCTGAAATCTTCAGTGTGCAAACTTCATTTCATCATCTGAAAAATAAAGTAACAGATATGGAAAAAAACCAGAAATGCAAAACAATTTACCTGTCCTTTGCACTTCTGTCAGTATGTTACACAGTATTTTGCTAGGCAATAATGTAATATTTTTGCCAAGGTTCTCAACCATGCCTCCAGGAAAAGGGAGTCTAGTCTTAATGCAGCATCTATGAACATTAATCTGAAGGCAATTTCAGAAGCGGAGGTAGGGGAGATTTAAATGTACACTGAAAACCTTTAGTAAAAAATCCACAAGCTATGTTTGAGCCCTTATGTGAAAGGTAGTAGCAGGTTTTTTAGACACTAAAGGCAAATATGCTGAATTGTACAATTATTTTGGTGTGCTCTGATAGAGAAAATGAAGAGTTGTAGTTGTAAAAAGATGTTATAATTCATTATTGGAGCAGACTAGGACTACTCATGAGAACACTGGGCTTGGGATGCCCACCTTTTTACAGAAACAAATACGTACAATACCAAAAGTATCCTACAAATTTACGGTTTTGTCCTAAACTGTTGACATTTTGACCTCAAAGTTACTTCGGGCGTTACAAGAACTCGGTTATCAGATGATGACTACCCTTCAGAATTCCATGGGTAGTTAATAGCTGTCTGTTCTTGTGCCAGTATTGTCTTGCTGTCAGTTCCTCCTTAGCGTTTATAATCCTGTAGTACTTACAGAAAACAGCAATATATTTTTACAGCTGCTATTTTGTCAGTTTGAATACATCAGGCTGTTCTAGCTTTCATGCCACAAGGAACTCCAGAAAATGACAGCAAATGGAGCTTACTTACATTAAGTAAGAGCCATCTTAATAGGCTTGTTGTGTGGGTTGATGATATGCAATTTCATGGTGACAATAAAGCTAGGAATGTAGCATCAGCTTTTAGATTGACATGATTTCTTTACAGTCTGTACTTACTAGGACATTATAGAATGCAGCACTGGGAAAAAAGAGTTTTACAGATAAATAATTTTGAAAAAGGAAGGAACAATGAATCTCATATTTCAATTGACCTCCTAATCAAAAAGAATTAATAGTCCCGAAAAAGTCCTATGAATACTGAAATGCTTGTCAGGCATCCAAACAATCTAAAAAACTAAAAAATAACCCAACAATGCAAGTAATTTTCCAAAGCCAGCTAAAATATGAAAAAATCTGTGTTCTCAAGTCTTTCTTTGGTAATTCAAGAGTCCTTCTCAGCCAGCTCTTAATTGTTTGATATAAATTGGAAAGGACCTTCAGGATTGTATTTGGTAAGGCTATATGACAGAGACAAAGTTAATTTCTCAGACACAGAGTTCACATGGTGGGCTATGTATTACTCCCTAAGACATGACATTAAGTGTATGAAAGATACCTAGAACAAATAAGGAGGTTTGCTATTATTAAGTGGAGTCTAATTTTGTGTACTGATTATTGGGTGGTATTTGTTTGTTTCTTTGGTTGGTTGGCTTTATGTTTCCAATTTGAGCAAATAACAGCTTTAACCTTTTGTATTTTCTTTTTTTTTTTGACATTCTTAAATTTCCAAGTGTGAGTTATATCCCAGATAAACTCAAATAGCTGGGGTGCAGTACTTCCTCTAAATCAATACATCCCAGTCAGTCAATTTGTTTATTTAATACCTGCACACTTGTATAACAATTGCAGTTATCATCTGTAAACGCTATTTGACCACTACAGATGTAGAGGCAGGAAGAAGTGCTTGGAGGAGGTACAAACTTGCATGTTCCCTTCATGGAGAAAGCTCCAGAAAGCAGCTGTGATTGTCCACATCCACTGTCATCATCTCTTCTGAAAAGGTAGACTCCTCATTTTCTCAGTAAGCCCAACAGTTCTTGTCTGTGCCTGTTTCAGTTTGAATTTTTATTTTTTAAGTAGGACACAAAATTGTACAGTGTATCTGACATGTACTATGCCATTAACACTGGACTGTTAGATACAGTTTCCATAATTCACCCTACGATCCTTTTCTCAGAACCACATAATTATTCTGTGATAGACTAATATTTCCAGCTGATGAGTTATGGCATCGTAACTGCTTGTTTATTAGTTTTCAATTTCATTGAATTCCAATATATGAGGTCATCCAATTGTTTTTGTATTCTGGTCTGCCTCTGTTTTAATAAAGCCTCTGTTCAGGCCATCTGCAAATTTCATTAGCACACACTTTTTTATTTCCAAGCTCATAATTAAAATAGTAAATAAGATGGAATCTTAACTGTATCTAAGACTTAGTTGTAGCTATGACTGGATCTTAACTGCACCTTCAGGATCTCCATCAGAATATTCTTTAGTTCTCCCTCTCCTGTGACCCATCTTATGCCTATTTACCCTCCCCATTTAGGACTTGAACAACCCCCTTCTTCTTCTTCATATGTAGTAGTAACATAACATATGTCAAATGGTTTATTAAAGGAATACAGATTTAATCTTTGTTACCTCTGTCTAAAAAACAGTTTTCTTATGAAAAAGTGGTATATACTAGCATGATCTCAGGAATCCTGATTTATGCAACTGAAATTTTTTTTCTGTGTCATATGTTGCCCCTAAATGCCTTTTTCTTTCTCCTATCCTAGTTGGTATAAAAGTCAGCAAAATTTTTCCTGACCAGTTAGCACCAGGAAAACATCTTTGGGCACAGAAATAGCCATTTCCAGCTGATTAGACTTTTAATGACGCACAGTAGAATTACAGGCCAGGAAGCCAGCTGAAAGTGGTGCTAATATAGCTCAAAATTGTGACTATAGTAGTGAAATAAACTCTGATGTTGCCATTTTTCATACCACATAGTGATCTGACATACAGGCTGGCAGTAGGTTGTGCTGAACTGCTGTAAATAAGATATAGGAGTCACGCCTCAGTAGCCTTAACCTTCTAGTCTCTTTGCTTTTCCACAAGTAGAAAGCCTCCTGAGATTGCCAACAGTGGCTTGTTTGTTTTCCTGTTTTCCTTCTTGACTGATGCTTGAAAACGTTTCAACTTTCCACTCATGTTTTGCAGGGTAGTTTAATCTAAACAGACAAGAGGAGATTCTTGTCCCATATTTTCCCTGTTTATTTTAATATATATTATGTAGACTATTACTATATATTAATAAAACAAGCAAAGAAAAAGGGGTTTTTTAATAGCCATTGTGAGTAATATTGGGAAAAAAACAGTCACATATGTTTGTCAGATGGATGTGTACTTATCATTGTCAAAAAACCTTTACTGCTGCTCTCATTTCTTATTTATGTTTCACGGAACAAGGAAAAAATTTGAGGGACATTTATTGCCTGTCTCAAAGGAAGTATAATATTATTGATCATGTAGTCTTATAAAATTGTTGAATGTTATCAATGAGATGACTTTGTTAATTTTCCAATGTTATATTCACGATTAAGAAAATGACATGAAGTAAGTAAGTATGAAACCTTCAGGAAATGAAAAAGCAGTTAATATTTTCTTCTTTCAGCTGAGGCAGTGACACCAATTTTATTTTTTCTTTCTACCCTGTAATTTAAGAAATCACTGTTTTTAAATCCACAGCTAATGTGCTGACACAGCATCAGCTTTATTTTGAGTTTGTGAAACACTGATAATAGGATAGAGACCTACTCTTGTTGAGTTTTGACTCACCCTGTAAGACAATGTCTTCTACACACTATGACCCCGAAGGCCTACTGTGGAATAAAAACACAACACCACGCTGAAAAGTAAGCCCACCATGTAACTGAGAGCATGACTCAACAAGATGGTAATAAGCAGGTGTCTGTGTTGTTCATGCTGGCATGGAAGGCTTGTGCATTTGCCCTCTGAACAGTTTTCACTGCCTGCAGTTCAGGCTATGACTGCAGCTGTGAAGGGGTGGGAAGGACAGTTTATCTAACCTCTGTACTGAAATTCTGTGCTGAAGGTTTGTGATTTTCCCAAGCAATGTAAAACTGGACTACTGAACATGGGCTGCTTTCTTGTCATACATTTCTGTGGAGACGCAGATCCTGACTATGGAAGACAGCATTAACGACAAATATCCAAAATGCTTCATGAGCCTATTGTCTCTTGGCCAAGCAGCTCAAAAGGTACTGTTTAAAAACATGGTCCTGTTGCATGTGTTCAGGCAGGTCTTGTTGTATAGGTGAGACCAATTTAAGAGACTTCCATCTTCTGCTGTGAGCTCCATGGCTTTTGTGAGTCTCTGGAAAAGTGATGGTAGGGTGAATTTGGAGTTCAGACTGTGAACTGAAGCAGAAAAGGTGCTGATTCACCTACCGCTGACTCAGTTCCTGAAGCAGTGCACACAGCAAAGAGAACAATGGTACATGTGAACTTCTTAATTCTCCCTGACACGAATGACCAAAGCTCATTTGGAAGCATCTAAAGTGCATTACTTGCCAACTAGAGCTTCTGACTTGTATTAAGGGTGAAGTGGTCCACACAGGAAGGGAGCCTTCTGTTAGTGTCTCTTTGGGAATAGAGAGCAAAAAAAAGAATATTACTGTACTTGTAACTATACTTTGCCCATCCCATCAGCAGAGCTTGTTTCCTAAGTTAAGTAGCATATAGTAGAATTCAGGTTCAGAGAAGTGTGACTGGTGTGAGCAGAGGTGGTTAGGCAGGGCAAGCAATTCCAAAATAGCAGAAGTCAAACAAGTGGTACAGAAGACTGGCTTGGATAAGCAGGGATTTTCTTCTAGAACTTAGGCAAAGGAGGAAAGTA
The DNA here is from genome assembly GCA_035583135.1 of Lophotriccus pileatus. Lineage (NCBI taxonomy): Eukaryota > Metazoa > Chordata > Aves > Passeriformes > Tyrannidae > Lophotriccus > Lophotriccus pileatus. The sequence continues at coordinate 92,170,795 of JAWWES010000115.1, forward strand.
TATGGACAATGGACACAAGGTCAGGCAACATGGGAGGAGTACAGAGATTCTGTTCTGTCCCAGTTATGGGAAAGGGGTAAAATCCAGACCAGTGGGTTCTTGACTCTGAGTTGTAGTATCCACGTGTAAATCCCACAGGAACGAGACACAGACACAACGTGCAGGTTGAAGGTCAAAACTGATCTAATTTATTTTAACAACATGGTGGGTTTATATGGGGCAGAAGAGGGGAACCCTGGGAGAGGGGACACCTGGACCTGGGATTGGTAAGGTAACATGAACCTCAGGGGAAGAGGAGGGAGTTACAAAGCAGGGACAACTGGGGATTGGTCATAGCAGCTGCCCCTGGGGGCCAGCTCTGCAAGGGGCTGCCTGCATCTCTCCAGAGAGAGAGATGTCCTTGACCATAGGGAAAAGGTCACAACACAGTCTTTCTGGTAGATGATTCCAGCAGAATGTCCTTTGTCTCTTTCCACTCTCTGAAGCCTTCCACAGTCCTGAGCCTATCCCCAACACTGTTCACCACTGTAGGGAGAAAATTCTTGTGGCCAAAACTTGGTTAGATTTGTGAAGCACAACTGTTGCGTGACGACCTGGTTCGAGCACGGCACGGCAGCTATCTCTTAGCTACTCGGGCCACAGCACACAGACACCAATATGATGGATGGCAAATGGCGTTTATTGTTCTGTGACACTGTCTTATATATTGCAAGTTTGTAACATCACTTCCGTCTGCTTACGTCACTACTTTGATACTACTGGCTTCTAATTATCGGGGGGGGGGGGGGTTTCTACCTTTCCGTACATCCCGAAATCTTCCGGTCACCAGGCCCTATCTACCTACACACAACAAAAAGGGCTTTTTAACATATGTTAATAACAAAAAGAAAATCAGAAGTAATGTCGATCTATTGTTTAAATAGGGACATAGACAAAGTGGAGGCATTTAATGCTTTTTTTTGCCTCTGTTTTCAACACTGATGATGGTCCCTGGGACCTGGAGCCTGTGGAGGAGCAGAGGAGAAGGAGAGAAGACTTTCAAAGATGGAGAGAGATTTATTCTAAGTATTAAAGAGGACTGCATACCGGACAAGACATTCAAGACTTTATAATGGACTGTTTAGGAGGAGTTTTAATAATATTATTAGATATGTTTGGATTTCAAAAATTTTCTCTATGGTTACGTGATATGTTATGTAACATGTTTGTACTTGTTCTCCCCTTGTGTCTTGTCCTTACTCCTGATTGGTCGATACATGCCGCAGTGGGCTGTCTCCCAATCTCCCCTGTTCGAGGCACCATTGGTTGTTAATTACATCACCCCCTGTTCTTACTCCCCATTTGTCCCATACTCCCTGTCAATCCTTAAGCCACCCCTAGTTTCCAGAACCCTCTAGCCGGACCCTTTAAATACCCCTGTTTCTCTCCTGTTCGGGGTTGCGGAATAAAGTTTACCACCTGTTTGGACCTCTAACTTCAGTGTCGGACCCTTATTCGCAACCACCCCCACCGGACTGCGACAGGAGCCCAATGTTGGGAGACCATGACTGGGGGATGATGAACTTCCAGCCAATGATGAACTTGTTTGAGACTTTCTGTTCCAGCTGGATATGCATAGATCTATGAAGCCCAATGGGATTAATCCCAGAGTACTGAAAGAGCTGGTTGATGTCATTGTGGGACCTCTCTCTATTATTTTTCTGTGTCTTGGGAGTCTGGAGAGGTTGCAGTCAACGGGAAGTTGGCGAATGGCCCACCTTGCAAAAAGGGCAAGAAGGAAGAGCCTGGTACTTACAGGCCTGTCAGCCTCACTTCAGAGTCTGGTAAAATTATAGAGAAGGTTATTCTGGGAGTTATTGAAAAGCACTTCAGAGACAATACAGTCATTGGTCACAGCCAGCACAGGTTCATGAGGGGAAAGACCAACTTAATTTCCTTTTATGACAGGGTCATCCATCTAGTTGACCAAGGGAAGCCAGTAGATATGGCAGTTTGAGATTTTAGAAAGGCTTTTGATACCTCTCTCACAGTGTCCTTCTGAATACAATATCCAGCACAGAGCATAATAGTCCATAATAGGTTGGGTAAGCAATTGGCTGATGGGTGAACATGAAAGTTATAGTAAATAGGGTTACATCAGTCCAGCAGCCAGTCACCAGTGGGGTTCTCCAGGAGTCAGTTTCAGGGACAGTGCTCTTTAATGTTTTTATAAATAATCCGGATGCATGAATCAAATGTACATTAAGTTTGACAATTATACTAAATTAGAAGGAGCTGTGGACTCTGTCAAGGGTCTGGAAAGTAGCCCAGAGTAAAGAGATCTGGGGATTTGGTTTGATGGCAAGTTGAATATGAGTCAGCAGTGCCCTGGCAGCCAAAAGGGCCAACTGTGTCCTGGGTTGCATCAGGCACAGGATTGCCAGATGGTCAGAGGTGGTCATTTTCCTTCTCAACACTGCAATGGTGTAGCCCCCACACTATTGTGTACAGTTTTGGGTACCTCAATATAAGAAGGACATAAAAGTATTAGAGACTGTCCAGACAAGGTTGACCAGAATGGTAAAAGATTTTGAGGGCAAGACTTAGGAGAAGCAGGTCACCTGGCTTTTTTGGCCTGGAGAAGAGAAAGCTCAGATGTGACTTCATGAGAAAGTCTACAACTTTCTCAAGGCAGCCAGCAGAGAGGGGGACATGCTCATCTCTCTCTAGTGACCAGAGATAGGACACAAGGAAGTGGAATGAAGCTGTGTCAGGGGAAGCTCAGATTAGAATTAGGAAAAGGTTTTTCACTGAGGAGCTGGAACAGGCTTTCCCGAAGGGAAGTGGTCACAGCACTGAGCCTGTCAGAGTTCAGAGAGTGCCTGGTTGATGCTCTTAGTCATATGGCCCAGTTTTAGGTAGTCCTGTGAGGAGCAGGGAGTTGCATGCAATGATCCTTATGGGTCCCTTCCAATTTGGGATATTCTATAATTCTGTGAATTCTTTACCGTTGGAAATGATGTCTTCCAGGATGCTATAAAGCACTTAGTTTTTAGTGCAATATTCATAAAAATTACTTGATAGAGTCAACTGGAGTTCTCATTATTTAATATTTTTTGTGCTGTATTGCCTAATAAAATTACTGATCTGGAAAATTGGTTGGTTTGTTTGTATTCATTCTGCTTGTTCGTTTCCCCTTGTAGATGCAGAGACATTTGGAAGAAATGGTGAGGAGGGAGAGGGTAGCACCTGCTCAAAGAAACATTTGCTGCCAAGCTTTAACGTGGGAAGGAATTCATTCTCATGCAGGATGCTGTGTATCTTTATCTGTCTGCTGAGAGGTAACTCCCTTGCTACAAGTGATAAAATTCTCACAGACGTGCCTGGGGGCCCCTGTACTGGGGCCAGGCAGGCCATAAAGCACAGAGGGAGAACACAGAGGGAGAACACGTTTTATTGTGCATGCAAAAGGTGGCGTTATAAAAGCACCAAAGTGAGTTTCCGCTTTCACTTTCTGTCTTTTCAGCCACAGCCTGGTGCCCGGGGTTACCTGTGTGCGTATCAAGCCTTACACCTCTCTCCTTTTCAAATATGTTTAAACAGCATCTAGACTAAGACCTGCAAAAAGGTTTTTCCTGTGCCTCTAGCTCTGCTTAGCTAATCTGTTATCACAGTAAATTGAAGAAGTGGAAGAAATGCAACAGAACTAAGTGTAACTCTCAGTGCTGCTACATGTGAAAGTACATTGTGGGCAAGCAGCAAATGAACAAATGACAAATGTTGGATAAATGTCCATTTATGTTCAAGTAGAGAAAACCCATTTTGATTTCTTTGATTGCTCATCATATGTTTTTGGTAATCAGGGATGAAACTAATCTTTTATGCAATTCTGTGAAGCCAGTAATGAATATGGTCCATTTAATATTAAATGGAATAAAATTCAGGAATGTAGTATAAGGAAGAAGTTAAATGGCAGATGGGAGACTTGAGAGTGCTAAAGATTAACCAATTTGCTTTTCAGTTGCTTGAAGTTGGATTCTAATTTCTCTTTCATCAAGGCAGCGATAGAATATATTTGGATCATCATAATACAATGAAACCTATCAGAAGAGTAAGCAACTCTGTCAGACTGTTCAAAACATAACAAAACATAACAAAACAAGATAAAAAGGTGCTCTGCAGTTAAGAGTGAGTAACAGATACAGAGATCACTTAGTAGGGATTTGAAATATGAACTGTATTTGTTATGCAATAACCCACTGGATGTGAAAATTTAAAGTGACATATAGATCTGCTGGAAAAGCTGTAGAGATCCACAGACTGGAAAATACTGAAAGACTGGAAAACACTGTAACCCACAGATAGATAATACGCCTATTATTTGACATTTATAAGACATCCTAAAGTCTTAGATCAAATATAGTTTTGTACAAAGCCCAAGAACAGGATCACCTTGAGGTGGTTATCTAACTAGTTTCTGTATTCTTTCACATAATGCAGTTCTGACAGAGTGCAACACAAAGCTAGACACCACAGGAACTAAGAGATTACCTTCTTCTTGGTGTATTAACTTGCCACATTGTTGGGAGTGGACCCATGGAATCCTACGAGTGGTGGAGAAAACTGCACGAGGACCGAGTCAAAGCTGAGGAGGAACAGGACTACATTGAAATGTATTGAGTGCCCCTGCGCCACGAGAAACAAGGAGAACTGTTGTTTGAGAATGTTGTTCAGAAGCTGTTGTGAACTGTTGTGGATTCCGTAGGTTTTACAGAATGTATTAGTTATAATCTTTGTATTATTCCCTGGTTTGTACCTTGTTAAACCGTCCCTTATTAGTCTGTTGTAAACCCTCTCCCTATTGGTCATCCTTCCCCATTACCTCATCCCTACACAAGCCAATCACCTATTCCTCCCTTTGCCTTACCTCACTGCTGCTTACCAGTGAGTGCTCTATGTTACTGTTTATGTCATTCCCCAGTTATGTTATTGGCCTTCCCCACGCAAACTCCTCCCATGCTCCTCCCCTGTTCTAGCCCTTTCCCTGCTCTACCCTTTATAAGCCGGTGCCCCAGTTCAATAAATGGCCATTTTGTTGTCACAACTGTGACTCCCTATGCAGAGTGGTCCTTCTGGGTCTTGATATCAGGGGGACAGAGCCTTTCCCCCGACACCACATGTATATTGCATTTCCATATGCCTGTTAATAAAGTTGAAAAGCTATTCTTTCATGAAGCCCAGTAGCTCTACATAATATTTCCAAAACTGATTTCTGTTCATCTAGTTGAAGTTTTCACATCAGTTTTTGTTGGCTGGGCCTGAGACTCACGAGCATACGGCTAGCTGTAAAAACACTTTCGGCACGAGTAGTGGGCTCCATACCTGTGATTAGACTTTTTATGATAATTTTGGGTACCTAACTTTAAGTGTGGCTACTATACAGAACGTTTCTGTTGATAAGGTATGGATCTATGGAGCAGTCATTATAGAATACATTTGCTAATTTGTAGCACAGCAGCTTGTTCAATAGCTGCCAAAAAGTAACTGCTCTTACCTAGGAGCAAGTGAATGATTGATTACCCTTTCTCACTGACTCAGAAAATGTTTACAAGAGGCGAAGTATGTGCATGAGTTGTTACTGTTGAATGACAAATTCGTTGCTTGTTCATGGCCTATGTTAACTTCTTTTATCTTGGTATGTTGCTGATACTCTTAGAAAATATCATCTGTCTCTCAAAGAAGATTTATAGGGAAGTTTGGATTGAACATCTCAAACTGTTAATTGGTTTGGGAAAATGAGGCCATTTTCAAAAATGGCAGAACACTGGGGCAAAGAAATATCTTGTTGCACTCTCATGTAGGACTTGCAGATAGCAGCAAAACTGTGTCAGACAAAAAGGAAGTGAATATATTACTAGGAAAAAAGTTGCATCACTACACTTGCTTGAATAAAAAGTACTATATAAAGTCTCAAATGGGATTGTAAAAGGATTCATGCTCTAGGAATATAGTCAGTGATGTGGAATTCATCTGCTTTGCCTTCCAGTTGGAACAAGGAGTTCCTACTGGCAAGGTATTGGGTTGTAAAAAGGATTTTAATGTCTCTTAAAGCTGAGGAAGAGACAGAGTGTTCTTACAGAAAGAAACTTCAGGAGCAGCAAAGCTTAGGAAAAACATTAGGATGGGTGAGGTCTGTGTCTTTTGGAATGAGGTCTATGTCTTTTTCACTTCCTATAAGGGAAGCACTTTGGATCCTGTATGTGTATGTCTTATTAGAAGCATAGAGAAAATATTAGTGGGATGATGTATGCTTCTTTTCAGCAGTTTAACAAATCTACTACAAATCAGACTCATAATTCTCAGTATAATAAATGTCAAGGGCGTTTTGAATTTCACAAGACTATCAAGAGACGTTAAGTATTTGGGCACACAATTTTCATGCAGTACATCCATGATAAAATGGATGAAGGTGAAACAGGCTTAAAAAATTATCCCTTCTATACACACACAGTAATACTGTGGTTGTGTGCTGTCCCCTCTTAGTGGCGCTATTCTGTCAGATTTTCACGATGCATAGTTGGCTGCATTCTGATTAATGAGTCTTCTCCTCCAAGACTCATTTTTTTGAACAATGCTACTTCATTTTAGTAATCTGATTGAGAAAAGTGGGCAGGGCCCAAAGGAACTCTTGAGGATGAGAAACTTCTTAAGTGTGCTTCATTGTTAAAGACAGCATATTAGCAACTACAGCCTCATTTTTGACAGCGGTGTTATCCATGGCTTCTCGTCCTTGCATTATCCAGTGGTGATCCTTGCTTTTTCTGAACTGTGACCCTATGTTGTATGAGAAAAGAATCCAGGACTTTATTAATATCTGGTCTCAGAGAGTAAAAGGAAATCATGTCCAAGTCCCAGACCTGTCAGTGGTCATAACATCAGGATCACTACACCCTGACTATGAAGCCAGGCTATGGCATGTATTGCTGCAAAAGTTATGTTTGATTGCTGAACACAGGAAATGCACATATTTGATGGGGAGGGGGCAGGGTGGAGCAAGAATGAAGAAAAAAACTTCTGCTAGTAAACAAGCATGTATAGTTTTAGAAAATTAGGTTATATCCATCACCTCACAAGAAAGAAGCACTCCAGAAGATGATCTTTACACAAATCAAGGCTGATCAATGCTTCTGGTTACAAAGAGAAAATCAGGAACATAATTAAACTGAAATGCTTCAGGGAAAGCAGTTTCTTCATTTTTAAAAACTATTCTTACATCACTTTTCAATGTCAGCTGAATTTCAAAAGTCACCTAAAAACTAAACACAACTATCAATTTCTGTAGTAGTTTTATTTTACGTGATAGGAACATTGCTCCTGCTCTCTTGATCTGAAAGTAGGCTGTCTGACCAACACAGATAAAGAATTATTTACTAAATTGAAGGATGTGGCAGGAGAGACCCACCCTGATAAGATCTAAAATCCAATCAGGCTATCATGCAAGCCATCACACAAGATCAACTGCTGGAGCTAGGGTGTTGTCTTGGTTTTAATTATACTAAAACCAACCTGGTTCACCAGACTGCAAACAGGTTAGCTGGTAGCTGGCCTGTGAATGTGTGACTAGTAGTCAATCACTTTATACTATAGAAGTCCAGTCCCCTCTCATGCAGTCAGGTTCTTTTGACATAACCCTTCTTGGGGTGTTATGTACAGAGATTCCTCTCTTGGCTGGGGATGCCCTCCAAGGATACTCCTCGAGGTTGAGAGAAAGAGATCCTCCCACGAGTGTTGGTGTGGATGAGTTACATCAGGTCTCTACTTAATAGTTATTTATGTTTACTAGCTTTAATGTAATTGTTTCAATAATTGCTTTGTTATAGTGCACTGTACTACTTTATGCTATATGATACTCTACTGGAAAATTTATAGTGTTTATGTTGTGTAGTAAATTAATTCTGATTAAGATCTTTCATCTGTTCACCTGTTTGTTAATTTTTCATAAGCGATAATTTATTTATATAAACATATCTGTTTTGCCATCATTAAAACCTGCAGGACAAAGTGGTTTAATCATACGTCTATAATTCCTTACATTTAAACCATTAACACAGTCCAAGGCTAAGACAGGATTCAGCTGCACCTAAACCCTTCTCTGAGAAAATGTTTAGAAAGCAAGGGAGTCCTTTCTATATCTCAAGACTTTCCAGCAAGGCTTTGCTTTGTAATAATTTTGTCTAAGTCTTCCACTCCCACATGTGACAAAGGGTAACCAAACTGTTTCATAGATAATAACTAAAGGGTTTCATTTCTGAATATAAACAGGTATAAAAAAAGGAGCATGGAGTTCATGTAAACATTTTTACTTTTTAATGTGAGAAACCTGCAATGATACATTTTCAAGATGTCAGGGAGAGGCCTCTGTTTTCTTAGTCTGATTTAATCCTTCCTACTTCTCTGAAGCATAGGAATGCTGTAAGAATTGATTAACGTTTGTTCCTTGCTTTTTTCCTAGGTGCCTTATATCCTGTAATACGCAGCAGAAACATTTCAACCCAAGCGTCACTGTTTCAAGAGGCTGTAATTTATTGCAATAAAATGGTGCAGCTCTGCTGTTTTGACCAGGAGGTCAGTCTGTGTGGAAGTAAACAGGATGGAATTGTACGTATTTTTAAGGAGAGCGCTTTACTCTCTCAACAGTATTTGCAACAGAGAAAGAGGAAACAGAGAAAGCAAGACAGTTCAGAGAAATGAGAGGAGTAGCAGGGAAGGAACATGGCTGAGGTCCAGGTAAGATTGCTAGGAAGGAAGCAGGTCTTTGACAGTGACATTTGACTACTACACTTCTTGACAAACATTAAAAAAAGAAAAATCTTTAGGGAAAAAGTGATGTTACTAGAATCATCAGCCGTATAAATCACTATAATTGGCCAACCACATTTACAAAGCAAAACCACTGCTTATTGACTGCATGAGTTCTCACAGAATCATAGTATGTCCTGGGTTGGAAGGGACCCTGCTGTGGGCGGGGACAATGTCCACTAAATCAGGTTCATCAGAGTTCAATCCAGCCTGGCCTAAATGCCTATTACACAAAGGAAATAAAATAGGACTATTTATATTAATGTAAATGAAAAGTATTAAACTGTGTGTGCTAGTATTGTCAGGAACCAGCAGTCATGCCCTGGACAGTTCCTGCCATCCTGCAACACCACCTCTTTCTCTCACCTTAAAAGGTCAGTCTCTGCTCACTGTAATGCATACCTTGGGTCTAAACTGAATCTGTCCTTAAACAAACATTGTAGCTGTAAACTGTAAGTAAATAGGGATTTGTACAAACCATAAACCCTCCCCACCCAAACTCAGAAATCAATCAAAAATTTTAGTGTTGCTCCCTGACAGAGTAGACTATCCCCCACTTGCCAGAATGCTGAGTGTACTTTCCTTTAACACACTATCATAACACAGCCCTTACTGCTGTTTTGACCTCACCATTGTCCTGCCTTTTCCCTCTTGAAAAAACAAATGGAAAAAAAAAAGTGTGGAAACTTCACTTTGGACCAGGATCAGCAGCTGCAGAAATGCCAGTATCTGCAGATACATGCCCCTTGGTTCTCGTCCAGCAGCTGACTGGGGCATTAGAAGAGGAAGGTGTGGGAGTGAGGAGGTCAGTTCTAGAGCATTGTCTCTTTGCTCAGGCTGTTTCTGTGGACTCAAGAGAAAATAGCAGCTTGCAGCTGTCCACATCACATGAACAAAAAGTGAGACGCTTGTGATGAGTGTAGCCGTAGCTTAGGTAGAAAATTGTAGCCCTAGGCATAGCTCAACACTAGGCGCTTCCTCTTCTCTCAGTTTTTCTGGAGTGACAGCTCTCCTCCTCAAAACAAATACAACCCTGGTGCTATGGTATGAACTGCTGCTCACAGTGTGGGCTTGAATGTTTTTATAGTATCTGTGGAATTTCTGAGTGCTTGAGATGTCTTTACTGTAGCCGTTTCTTGCCTGCAACAAGTTTGATATTCGTTCCTCAGCTCAGCAGTAGATGTGGAATTAACATGCCACTGGTGATGCATGGAATATTTCTAATCTTTCACTATGAATAAAGACTAGGAGTGGAATAAAATGGGACATTATCGCTGAATTTTGCTTCTTTCTATACAGAGCTGTCTTGGGGCTTAGTGTTAGGGTTAGACTGGGGCCTGCAGAAGAGTTTGACCAGTGGAAAAACAGTTCCCCAGAACAGGAGACCAAGATATAAGAAGGGAAACAATTCAAGCCCCATATGTGTCCCTGAAAACTGCTGTGAGTTACAGCAGCCTGAGAGACAGGACAGCTCGAATGATTTATTACTCTCCTGACCCAATGGTATTCCCCATAGTTATCAGTAGTAGTTATCCCCCTATTCCTGTAACTGTCCTATCCCATATGTTAGTTTTACATATTCCCCCCTTAGTTCTGGTCCTTTCCACACAGACCCCTATAAAACTGTGTCCCTTTGTGTAATAAAGGAGTTTGCCATTTTCCAACAACCCTGTGTGATCTCTTTATTCTGCTAGCTGGACTGTGGCC
>JAWWES010000115.1:92181439-92206112 GCA_035583135.1 Lophotriccus pileatus
CCATTTTCCAACAACCCTGTGTGATCTCTTTATTCTGCTAGCTGGACTGTGGCCCCTGCTCCTCACACAGGGCAGGGTCTGCTCCCTGCCGAGCACCAGGGGTTTCCCCGCGGACTTCAGGCTTCCCCGAACCCAAATCGGGTCAGCTTAGACTCTTTCTCAACTCTCCAGTTTCACAAATTACCTCTTTTTTTCACATACTGACACAGTGTGGTCAGTGTGACTGGTGAAAGGCAGGAGCATCTGGGACAGTAAAGTTAATCAGCTGTGAGGTATAGACAAAAAGGGGTTGACAAAGCAATAGGAAGACCTTTCTGCATCTTACAGATGTCTATGAAGGAGATTGCTTGTAAAAGGGCACCTCACTGCGTAGGGTTAAGTCAGGACTTGCTTCATGGATGCAGAAAGCACATAGTGATCTGGAGCACCATGGCTGGGCTGGTCATCAAGAGGAAATGTTGGCTAACATTCTAGGTCTTCCCAAGAAGCAGAGCATTGTAACCATTTTTGGTTTTATTTAGATGGTCTCTGTTCCTACAGAGATTGTTTGTTATGATATATGACTATGCTGGGTATGTTACAGCTGTTATCTTGGAGATTTGCCAGTGACTGTTTTAACATTCTGACACACTATTCCACTTCCAGTTAGGGTGGCAGACTGATATAGATATTGAAGTATTTCCTCTGTTTGTTTTTCTGTCTCTTTTTAACTTATTCAGGGTTACCAGACTTTGATTTAAGAAACATAGTAGGTGTTGGCACAATGGCCCAATACAGTTCTATAGCATGTATTGGGTATTTTAACTTTTCTATATGTGAAATTATCAGCCCTTCTCTATTTCTGTTTATTTGGTTTGTTTATTTATTTTAATTTGTATTTATCTGACAGGTCAGGATAATTTTCAGGATCCAGATTATGAAGCAGAGTTCCAGGATCCAAACAGAAAATTAGATGCCATCTGCTGTTGTAAAGCATTTTTTTCTGCCAGTCTCTGCAGTTTCTCTAGCTTACTGGTTCCTGGAGAAACAAAGCCAACAAAGCACTCGTTCATGAAAATATATTTTGATAATTTTAACTTTACATTTTCTTTTCCAATATTAGAATGCTTTAGCTCATTTCATATTAAATCTGACCTCATTAGGTATCATGGGAAGCTGCTTCTAACAGTTCTTTTAAAGAACTGAATTTGTAGCATCCATCTGTTTCCCAGGGTACCAACTTTTAAAAATGAATTATATCATAGGATAAGACAAACTTCTACTTTGAATGAGCTAGAGTGTTACTTGTCTTTGTGCTTTTCCTTACTGCACGTAGCAACTCCTTCATGACGTCTGTAGATCTGTGCACAGTTCTTCATCTGTGGTTTACTTGTATGCTGCTGTCTCCAAGAATAGGGGATTTTGTTCATCCCAGTCCAGTGATTGAGCCTGTTTAGTTTGTAACTTAACTTTTTTTTCCTAAAAGCTAAGGGCAGAGGAATAGGCCAGTTTAAAGAGTAAGTTTTCCTTCTGTGTATTACAGTCTTTCTGGATTTATTAAATTGATGTCTAGAATATAGTGTAGATATCCAGGTGCCTTTGGATATTCAACCTTAGAAAGTTTTTAAGTGTGAAGATAATTTGCACTTGGCAAACTGTAAAAACGATACAATGACCTTCTTAGTTTTTCTGCCAGAGTCTTTTATAGGCAGGCTTCTATAGATCTCTTTAGGTATTAAGTTTTTGCCAAGTACTTATTTTCTTATGGTGCTAATACGTGTACTGCATGGAAGCATGCTGACAAACAATAGAACTCACAGGTAAAATTATCCATTTTACATTTTTAGTAGATAGTCTGCAGTATTAGTCAGCAGGTGAGCTGATTACAGCAAAGATCCTGACTCTGCACTTTCAGTCTGCATAAAATATTTCTGCTGTATTCATTAAGGAGAATGCTGATGAAATTGGGACTAAAAATCCTGATTGTGTTCCCCTGAACACGATAAAAAATAGTACAGTTAAGAGTGAAAAAGCTAAACTCCCCTGAGAGATAGGTGGGTTTACTTTAGGAAAGGCTGAAGAGCCTGGGTGTGTATCCTGCATTAGCAAACTGTATCTTATCAATCTGCTACTTTCCCCTTTGCTGAGGACTTTGACAGAGACTGTGCTGGCAGGTCTCACATCTCAGAGAACAGGGCAAAGGAATTCCTGAGACGCTGAAGTGTCCTCTGTCTGGCCACCAAATCCTATTTACAAACACACACGATAGAGCCAAGCAAATGAAATACGGTAAAATCTTAGTTTTTTTAATATCGTCTTGCATTCATGTATAAATAAATATTAAACAGGAAAAAAGGGAGTTCTTGCTTAAATATGCCTAAAGCAATTATGATTTCTTTAGCATCTTATTGTTAATAAAGATGTTTGAAAAGTATACTTTTTTTCCTTTTTGAAAAGGAAAAGGGCAGTAGCTTTGATATAGAAACAACTAGATGGTGCTCCTCTGCTTTGGAAATTTTTCAGGACTGCAAGGCAAGTGAATTAGAGAAGCAAGATATGATTTCTAGAAAAAAATATATAATCAGAATCATTCTGTTCCTAATGTTTGTTACAGATGCATAGAAATGCTTGTTGAGTAGCAGTTAAGGTTGTGATTTAGGAAAGATTGAACCATTGCTTTCTAAAACATTACAACCTTTTCTTATTGTAAATCAAGTGCTTAGCAGGGTAATCATCCACACATATATGATTTGTTACATAAATATGATGCATAGAATACATACAGTAGCATTCCTTTTAAAAAAACATTAAAATGTTTAAAAATTGTTTACTCTTAAGAGATTTTAGCAAATAAATTATGCTACATTTTAAAACCAATCCTTGTTGTAATGACAGCCACAAAGAGGGGAAAAATCTTAGAACAGTGACAATAAGTGAATGAAGACCAAAAGCTAAACTATCTTTTAAGTGAAACACCATATTCAAACGGATGCCATTAACTTGACAGTCACAGCTGCAATTTAAAGTTATGTAACTTCAAGCATCTCCTAAAGTGTTAGGACATTGTTAGAAAAGAAAACAGGTTTTTTTCTAATAATTAATAATAATTTACCATTTGCTCCTGATCACATGCTATATGTAGTCCATGTTATGACTTGAGAGGTTGTGTTTACTCTCTCAGATTTTGCTAGGTCTGGTATTTAATGGCAAGATTACCATCCAAGATAAAAACCTATGGGCCAGGATATTAAAACAGACTGATGGAAACCAATAGAAATGGCCAGAGGTTCACATTCTTTCTTAGTAATAATGAAACCCAATTTTCTTTCACATAGTAGAAAAATAATTTAAGTCTTTTGAAGGAAATCTTAAAGAAAAGTTTGGAAGGCACTTCTCTTTTTTTTTTTTTGGGTTTGTTTTTTTTTTTTTCCAGAAAGCTGAAATTTTTTGAACAAGTGAATGCAAGTTAATATATCAGTGTAGATATCTTAGGGCATGTAGAAAATGATGGTAATGTGCTTGATTTATGAGGTATTACCTCTTTCTCCTTTCACTCATATATATGAAAATAATTTAGTTTGTATAAATTTTATAGCACTGAAAATTGCCTTTTACTTAAATTACCATTTACTTACATACCAATAATAAAATGTATAGTTCCTGAAAATACTTCGAAGTATCATACATTTGCTCTATTTATATTTGTGTAATATGAACCAGCGTTGCCACTTCTATGCTCTGGCATCATTTAACGTGCACAGTTCTGTAGACCTTGTTATTTATCAAGCTGAAAGATTAATACATTCCCAGTATAAAGCACAAAAAAGACAAAGTGCTACTGTATTGCTGCATGTGCTTGAGAAGTGTGTTATTTTCCAATGGAAAAGTGTAGCTCTGTATAATTTTACTAAAAGCAGAAGATGGAGAATATTTTAAGCTGCTACTAAGGCTATTTCCTGGTTTTACTGATGACCATGTCAAGTAATCATGTCCATAAATGGATCAAACTCAAATTAAAACCTTTTCCTTAGTGACCCCAGGGTAATGGCTTATAGTTATTGGTGACTAAGTAGTACATTAAGTTTTTCTAGCCACACTGGTTATTTGTCACTGCCAGATGTAGAGAATAAGGTGAACTTCAATTTTGGAGACCACTATCTTGATATTGGGGTCCAGCATTTTCTTGCAAATTGAGAATATGAGATATGCTTAGAGCTTTGAAATTAGCATATGAAGAATGGGCATGCTTTCTCTTGACACTTGACTGCTGATCAAATGAGTTCTTTATTAAGTAGTTTTTTGAATTACTAAGAGGCTTTTTGACTGATCAGGTAGGTTTTACGCAAAACACTTCTTCTGCCTTTTCCACGCTGATAGGATGCACCAGGGCATAATCCAGCTACTCGCCTCACTCCAGACCCTACCATATCTCCGTTCCCACTTGCAATCCTCTGGTACAGTCAGACCCTATCTTTTCCCCCATTTCTTTGCTTAGTCTCAAGTCTGTCTTTGCTTCTTATTAGTCTTCCTGTTCTTCCCCTGCCTGCATTCCTACAGCCACAGCACAGTGAGTGCCTTGCCATGGTTCCCTTTAGTACCACAGCTCTTCCTAAGATCTGAGATTGCACTGCCTCACCACATGTCCTTTCCAGATCCCTTCCCAATCTCAATGCCCCTATACCTTGACAACTAATTTTGCTCACTAACCTCTTTAGTTCTTCCTGTTTGCATCCTGTTCCTTGGCTCCTGTTTTTCTCTCTGTCTTGCTGGTTGTGCCAACCTGGTTGTGGTTTCACTTTCTAGTTTCTACCATTGTGTGGTTGTTGTTACCCACAGCACGTCTAGTTCCAATTCTGTACTGCCTTCCCTCACGTGGGTGTTATTTTTCAGTCCTAATTTTCTCTCATACCCTTTCAGGTTCAGCCTGTTTTTTTTCCTGTTTTGAAGGCCCACAGTTCTTCAGTGTTCTGTGAATGCAGGGGAGAGCACTCGTGCTCACAATTTGGCCCTGGGCTCTTCATGGCCCACAGCCACCCAAACTATCAGCTGCATAGCAAGTGTTGCTCTGAACTGGCTGAAGCAGGGTCACCCAGAAAAGAAAACAACTAACCAATCTAAAGTAGTTAAGATCAGCATTTTCTACAGAGCATGTGTAAATGGAAACATTGTAAGTTTTCCAACCTAGACAACTTTGTATATATTTGCATGAAGTTGGATAAGGCACATTTCAGAAATATGTGTTTAGTCAAAGCCAGATCTTGAGTACCAGATCTTTACAGGGCAAATAGCCTTCAAAATACTTTTTCCTTGAGTTTTACAATATAGCTTACCCTATATTTACCCTCAGGAGGAGCTGAATCAAGTTGACAAAGACTTTCCCAAAGAGTTTGTTCTCTGAATGAAAACCTTTCAGTTGAAACTGATAAGATTTTGCAAGATTATTTGCAGCAAAGTGAATGACAAGCAATCTGAATAACAAGCAAACCCACCATTCTCATCTATAAAAATGCAAGAAATTGCCAAATGTAGATAAGTAATTTAGCATATATGTTATTACTTTAGTCTTCTATTCCCCACCTAAATGTTACCTGTCTTCCTTGTCTTGCGAAGATATTGAACGCTGCTGAACAGTCTGACAGTGCCCTCAGGGTTCAGTGATAATACTAATATTAGATAATAATGATAAATCCGTAAATCACTTGGGACATCCTAGAAAATGCATTGCCTAGTCCTTATTTTGAAGTTCAAGACTAGAAGGTGTGAGTAACCATTTATTTTCCATTCTACTTTAATCCATCTGTATATAACCTTAGGGTTCCCCCCCCCTCCCCTTTTTCAACCTTAGTGATAATTAATTTAAACTTTTGCACCATCAGGTGTAATAACCATTCAGCAGCTATAGTTCCAATTTTATACTGACAGAGGCGGATGTTCTTAGTGCTTATGTTTCCTAAGTTGCCCTAGGCTTTCATTACAGCTAATTGGAAGGCTCCTTTAATGGATGGTTCAGAGTTCAACCCTAATTAAACTGTTCAACTTTTTTCACTTGAGAACTTTATTTTCTCCATTGATTTGAGACAGATCCATAAGGATTCTTCTCACAGAGCTTTTAAGTTCACCTGTTATGTGAGTAAGTCATCCTCTATTTGATGTTGAGGGAATTCCATGCTGTAATATGATTATCTAGGGCATATTAGAGATTATTTCAAATAGTAAGTAAATACTGGCCCCTGAGTTTGTTACCTCATGTTGATTTACTGAATTGTTGGCTCATCCCAGTGATAAATTCCTAAATATTTACAGCATAATAATTACCTTACAGCATGCATAATAAGAAAAATAGGCTTTTCTATCCTGTAAATTTGATGAAGTTCTGTACAATTACTCATTAAAGTATCCCTAAATCTTTACAGGTTTGAAATCTTCTGCACTGTCATAATTCCTAAAGACAAAGGCACGGCCTTTGAAACAGTGTTCAATATTGACTCAATTGCTGAGCTAAAACTTTGTAATATTTTAATATCAATACTTTTGTACAAAATGTTGCAGTAAGGATACTGACGTTTCAAAATTTTTTTTTTGCCTTTATATTTTGAAGCCAAGGACATTTTTATCACATGGATGCTGGTTATTCTCTTGGTTTTCCTTTCTAAAAATTGTTCTGCATATCAAGCTGTAATAGATATATATTTTGCAAGAGTCCATGCAAAATCGCAAAAACAAGATATCTTTACTAAATATCTTTTCAATTCTAAGCAGAAAAAATTAATTTACATTTATAGAGTAAAACTGCTATTTGCTACTGATTTTATCTTTGTAGATTCTTTATAGTGCATGAAAGGTCTTCAGCACAGTCGTAAGTTAATTGTTATTTATATATTGTTTTTATTTGCCATCTGTATATTCAGCCTTATCTGACTTGCATTTCTTTATTTATTTATGCTCAAATGAAGTATTATGGGATTGTTTTTAAATTTCTTTTGATCATGCCTTATTCAAGTCTTTTTCTCTTTTGATCATGAAGAAAAGTATAAAACAATCTATTTGTGAAATTCTTTCAAATAAAGATAAAACAGATACATATCTAAAATACCTTTCCCAATATGGAAAGCACAGAGGGAATGCATCACATCTTTCAAATTAAACCTTGTACATATTCAAGGCATGTAAATAGGAAAAAACCCCAACAGAGTAAGCAAAAAATTGTCTTCCAACTGTCATCTATAGGGTGATAGTAAGTGCTTTAGACTGGTGATGTGATGTGCTTTGGATGCACATACATAACATCTATATTTTTATAATAGTGCTGTGTAAACAACTTTCATTAAACATTTCTCTTACTTGTCTTTCATCCAGCAGAATTTGTTTTTCTGCTTTAAATTCTGACTTACAAAGAATCTGATCCTGCAGTTTGTACCCAAACAAATTTAATTATTTCTTGCCTTCATAAGTATCCTAGAATGAGTTCATCCTAGATGTTGTTCCTTGCTCAAATGAAATGATTAAATGGTAAAGAAAGGTAAGAAAAGATAACTCTACTTTTTTAAGTAAACAAAGTTAATATTTAAATATTAGCATTAGTCTTTTTTCCTTTATTTATTAGTTCAGGATTCCAACTAATGGTCAGAGAGAAATGGACGTAAGATAAATACATATTCTGCTTTTAATTTTCCAATCACAAGGATTCTTTCTGATTTAGTTTAATATCATCAACTATCTCTTGAAGTTCAAAATTCAGATTTGTATCAAAGAAACCTTTATCTGCACAAGTACCTTTGCCATATTTTTATGATAGTGCAATTATTTGATCTACTTTTCTATAAACACACAGTATCAAGCACGACATCGGATATTTGCAATGACTACTCTCACGCACAGGAGGCTGATTTCTCTAGACTTCCCTAGTATTAGTAGAGATACTTCAGAGTAGTAGCCTAGTTTAGTTTGCTATGACATGCCTTGTTGAGAAAATGTTCTCTCTCTACTATATACAACAAACCTAGAGAAGTAATGTTCCTTGCTTAGTCTTCTGGCTCCTGTATAGCCTGCCACTGCTTGTCAAATTGAGGTTATATTTCCAAATCTGTACTTACAAGGGATAGACTCTCAAAAAATTTAAATCTCCCAGATTCACTTTCATGAACATTTACAGGTGTTGTATCTTCCTAACAGACTTCCCACCTTGGTATACATAGTTGTATGTGTAGTTAGGGCCCAGTGATAACATTTTTTTTTTTTTAATTGTTGTACATATATTAGATGTTCATTATAAAAATATATGCATTATATAATCCATATTGTCTGTATTGCCTATATCACATATCTTATGTAAATATTAACCACGACTTAGTCCTCATATTTATACTCTAGCATAGTCTTCTGATTTCAGCTCACATTTCTGACGAGCTAAGTATGTGGTGATTAATGATTCTCTCTCTAGTCTGTACTAGTGTCAGTGTAGTGGAAGTACTACATAGTGAAAGAACATTGCATAGTAAAAGTTGCATGAATGTATAAGCATTTTGAAAAGTAAGTAGCTGCCTCCCCAAGTTTCAGTTTTTGTTTCAAAATGACTGTCATGGGATCCTGCCAAGCAGGTTCCTGACAAGCTGGAATTTGTTTTCCTTAGGTCTAGGGTTGTGATTCTACTATCTGTCTTGCTCACTTTTCTCAGAATTTTGAACTCCACAGTCTTAAGGTTACTGCAGCCAATGTTGCCTTTGACCTTCACATTGTTGGCCACTTCTTAGCTATGTTAGAATAATAGGTCAAGCAGAACATCTTCCTAGTCAATCAATCCCCTTCATTAGGAGGAACTCAAGCTTTTTATCCAACACAGCCAAAAATCTCCCAGATCACTTGCACCCAGCATGTTCTCCCAGCAGATGTCAGAGTGGCTGAAGTCCGTAAGTGTACCAGGGCATGTGAAAGTGCTGTGTCTAAAAAAGCTTTCATCTTGATATTTCTGATTGGTGAAATGTAACAGCTGCATACCATGTCACCCATGTTGATCTGTCCTCTGATGTAAAAAAACTTTGACAGAAAGCTGTGATCTGTTCCACCACATATCTCTATCCCAGTTATATTACTTCTCTACAGATATGCAAGAACTTGTGATTCCTCTTGAAGTTTCCCACACTTCATCCGTTTGTGTAAAGGACCTGTTGCGGGCCCTCACTCATACTACATTTAGCAGCAGGGTGCAGGTACTGCCTCCTTCATGTTTTCCCCTGGACTCATCCTCATCTCCCCCTTGGCTTTCCCTTCTCTTCAGATTGTAATAGATTTACTCATGTTTAGTCATGGACCAGAAGGAGAAAATGTTGTTCTTTAGATGAAAGCGTTAAAGAGGGAATTAAAATAGGACATTTGTGCTCCTATTAAGTAAGCAAGCACATGGCCCCTGATGCAGCAAATTATGTGTTCCTGTGAAGAATATTTTATACACGTATTCCTGTAAGACGTTCGACTGTATGGTGTAGAAAATCTAAAGATACTCAAAACCATAGATTGGCAAATGGAGTAGAATCTCTGCTTTAGAGAGAGATTTGTAAACTGTGCAATCACCTTTCCTGTGATAAAGTGATAAAGCACATAAAATGGTGTATCTATCCTTGGAAAGTCCAAAAGATGGCAAGGCAATAATTGATAGGTGTTTTTTCCACTACAAAATATTAAATTCTGACAATATATACAGTTCAGGATTAAACTTCTAAATTGTGAAATGTACTTGCATCAATGCTTGATATACTAAGGTGCTACAAATGCTCTTTCAATTCTATGTTTATTTGTGACATGTCTCCTGGCATAATATTATTACCTGGCAGACTTTGAAAGCTGTTATTGCACTCGTACTCTATGCAGAACTAGAGTAACTGCATTTTTAGAGTAGACCTCAGGAGAGGAAATGCACCAAATTTAAGTACCTGCTCAAATCCCACCTTATCTATTGACCCAAGCTCTGAAAGAGCATAAAGGTCAGACAGACATTTTGGTTTTTTTGCTTCTGTGTGTGTGTGGTTTGTTTTCTTTCTATGCAGGTTTCTAGGTATATAACTGAGTCTTCTGTGTATCTGGCGTGTTTCCACATAACCTTCTTTTTTAATTACTTCAACAGAAAAAAATGCTTCGTTTTACAGACCTTCGTTTAAAATGCTAGACCCGTTCTTTCTTACCTCACTCCTGTCCCAATCAGTGAGTCAGACAAAGAACTCAGCCATTGTAATCCTGAAGATTAATTCCTGTTTGGTACAAAACCATTAAACAAGCAGAAAAAAATGTGACCTAAGTACCTCAACCTTTCGTTCCACAAAGTCAGAATACCCTTCTCCTGACACAGCTTGACTCAGGGGAAAGCACAAGACCCGTCGGGTTCTTTGAGCAGGATTGTAAATCTTCCCACAGCAGTGCACAGGGCCAGCAATCCGATATCTGCACAGTAGCTGCTCACGGCTGATCCAACTTTATTTAACAAAAATGGAGAGTTTATATAGGGTTGGCTAGGGAATGGTCTGGAACTAGGGAGGAGCATGGGAGGAGCATGCAAATCTGGGAGAAGTGATAGGGTAGGCATCAAGGTGACACATTACAGGGAGGAGTACAACTAGTGACACAACTGGGGAGAACCGGGATTGGTTAGAGCTGCTACCCACATGGTACACTGCTCAATAGAAAACTGTCTCTGTGCTTTAAGGAGCAAGTCCATGAACTGAAGGTAAAAGCAACATAAAATGGAGGTTTCAACCTAGGCCTCTAGGTTTAGCCTCAAGGTTGTTTCAAGGTCAGTCCACCAGGTGGCTTGCAGGAGTGATGTCGGTGGTGTTATTCAGGCTTTGTGTTCCAGCAACAGTCCCAGCATCAGTCACAACCTCGCAGATCTCCTCTTTCCACTTTCCAAATTCTGTCTCGGTCTTAATCCTATCTCCAACATTCTCCAAGCACCTGTCCCAGCTACCCGCACAGGAATAGCAGACCATGGAAGATGTGAAGGTAGGTTATGACAGACTGTTGGCTGCCATGACATTTGGCAAAAGCCAGAATGAATCACTAGATCTCTGATCAGGAGAAATTAGGTTACCTTAGGAAAAGACCAGCAGAAGACAGAAAGTCCCTTCTATCGTCAGCTAAACAAAGCACAATTTCAGAATGTTCTCCTTTTTCTCAGCCTTACAAACAAAACTGGGACTAATTTTTTCAGTGTAGCATATTGGAAGGCATTGTCTTCCCCAGGATTACTGAACGTGGTTGTGGGTACCATGGGAGAAGAAGACCTGTGATCCTGGCTAAGTGTTCAAACGAATCTCCAGTTTCAGTTTCCTCTTTTCAAGTCTATTTTCTTTCTTTTCTGTGTTTTCCTGAGGCATGTGCTTTTTGTTTGTTTATATACAATGACTTCTTCTGTCCTCTTCCCTACTCTGCCTGCACAACAGCATTTTCCTTTTTATGTTCTGTGCTTTCACCTCTCAAGCCCCTCACCTCCTCCAAATGTGTTGCTTCTGCATTAAGACAGAGGAGCACAACCATGGGGGAAAAATGAAGCAGTTAGTTTTTCAAAGAACTAGACTGCAGCCTCACTCCCAAACCTGGGTACATATTTCTGAGTATGAAAGAAAATCAGATTAAAGGCTGGTGAGATTTTTGGTACTGTTGTGTTCTTAAAGTAGAAAACTCATAGGAGAAAAGAGAGGAACTACCAAGGAAGTATCAGGCACAGCCTGAACCACTTTTGGGAATGTGGTCCTCAGAAAAGAAGCTTTTGGGACTGAGAATTCCAGGGCAGAGCTGCAAACTAAGAGACTTATTTTTTTTCTCTGATCACAGAAAGAGGATTTTCTATTTTTTAAATGTTGATGTAAATAAATAAGATTGCATTATCAGCATCTTCTCGCACAAACAACCTGCAAGTCCAAAATCTGGCTTAGATCAAAAAAACAGTAACTGTATATTTATGTAGAGTGAATAATACATGAATCCCTTGCTCTCCAAGTGTGGTACTGTGTTCTTTACAATGTATTCATTAATCTGTACAGCACAAACAGTGAGAGCAGGTCAATATATTATTCAATACGTTTGAGTAATTAGGAATTGATTAGCACACAAGAAGCCAGATGAAAAGACACATTTCCCCCAAGGATTGAAGTTGTTGAATTAATTGATAAAACCAAGAATCTTTATTTGAGTTCAAATTCTGTTATTCTTCACACTTATTCAGATTTTTTTCCTATAATTTAATGTTGGCATGTATCAGCAATGTTGCACGATGCCTTTGGACCCTTAGCCTTTGCACTGCTAAGGACCTTCTCTTTCCATTTATGTATTCTGTTTTTCATTTCCAGTTCTGTAAACTTTCAACCAAATTACTGGACACCTGCTAGGGGAGGACACTTGTCTGGAAACTCACTTCCCTTCTCAGTTGGCCACTGCAGAGTCTTTCCTTCCCCTTTTCCTTTCTTTGTCTCTTTCTCTCTTCCCCACCCCTTTTGTTTTATTTTTTCCCCAAAAGTAATTTTGGCTGTTAAATTTGCTATATGCCTTTGATGCAGACCCTGCTAATCTTTGTGCATGTGAACCTGTCAGGGAAAAAAAAAAATTAAATTTAGAAAAAGAAAAGAAATTAGTCTTTGATTTACTTATTATAAAGTGTTTAATTGAAGAGACATTTTCATGAGAAACATAAAAGAACATCTATATGCTGTTAGAGTGTTTTAATGTCTTTCAGTCCACCCCAGTACAACCTTGATGCACATATGCTTTTTTTGTGGAAGACTAATATTTGGTATAAAATATTCCTTGAACGTGAGTCCTGAAGGCCTCTAACCAGTGGCAAGAGCTTCCTACTGCTAGTCAATGCTTCCTAGAGTGACTTTGGAAAATAATTGTTAATTTCATTAGCATCCAAACATTATGTGCCCTTATAAATACAGTGTTGAAAACTAACTTGAGGATTTTCAAGAGAAGATTAGTATTGCAGTTTCTTGTATTGTTTTTCTGCCATCCCACTTAGGAGTGAATTTCATCACAATCTGTTGTGTTTTTTCTTGTATGAATCCCACATTTGGAATAAATGACACAATCTATGTATTTTTTCATAGAATCATGAATTGTTTAGGTTGGAAAACACTCTGAAGATCATGGAGTCCAACTGTTACCCTAGCACTGCCAGATCCACCACTAAGCCATGCCCCTACACGTCTTCTAAATACCTTCAGGAGTGGTGACTCAACCAGTTCCTTGGGCAACCTGGTCCAATGCTTGACAAACCCTTTCTGTGAAGAAAGTTCTTTTAATATTCAGTCTAAACGTTCCCTGGTGCAGCTTGAGGCCATTTCTTCTTGTCTTATGGATTGTTACCTTGGGAGAAGAGACTGCCCCCCACCTGGCTACACCCTCTTTTCAGGTAGTTGTAGACAGTGATAAGGTTCCCCTAAGCCTTCTTTTCTCTAGGCTCAACAACCTCAGCTCCCTCAGCCACTCCTCATAGGACTTGTTCTCCAGACCCTCCACCAGCATTGTTGCCCTTCACTGGACATGCTCTATCACCTTAATGTTCAGCAACAGAGTTGGTGAATGGGCTGGAAAGAATGTCCAGTATGGAGCAGCTGAAGACATTTTGCTTATCTTGTTTGGAGATGTGGAATCTAAGGGGTGATCTCATTGCTCTGTACAGCTTCCTGGGGAGCGGAACTGGAGAGGGAGGTGTTAGTTTCTTGCCCCTGGTATCCACTGACAGAAGGAATGGGCATGGCTCAAAGCTGTGCCAGGGGAGGTTTAGACTGGATATCAGTAAGCATTTCTTTGCTGAGAGGGTAGTTGTGGAGACTAAAGCTGGCGACAAGGAGAAATACAAGCGATGGAGAGCAGTTTATGAGAAATACTGAAGGACTTACACCACTGTGAACTGCGTAATAGGCTTGAGAAAGCCTAAATCACTGATGTGGACTGGAAAAACTTTACAGCAAAAGCTGGATGGGACTAGAAAAAGTTTAATGTTTAGTGTTAATGTTTGTTTCTTGTACTCTAGTTTTTTAAATGGTTTTATTGTATGTTCAGACAAGTTCCAACATGTTCTCCCCTCAGAGTTTATCCTTGTTGGTGGTTGGTTGAGACTTGCTGCATAGTGGGCGGTCTCACCACCTTCCTAAGCTCATATTATTGGTTCCTTGTTATGTAACACCTTTCCTAAGTTCTCTATTCGTTCACTACTCCCTGTCAATCCTAAAACCACTCCCATGTTCCAGCACCTTCCCTACCAAACCCTATATAAGACTCCTACTCCCTTTCAATAAAGAGATAGCATTCCCATCTCTTACTCTGTCTCACGAACCCCTTATTTTGCTATTGACCCCGACACGAACCTGGCAGGTAGTCAGACACTGGAACAGGCTTCCTAAAATGTGTGGTCAAAGCTTCAAGCCTGTCAGTGTTTAGGAGGTGTTTGGATGATGGTTTAACTTTTGGTCAGTCCTCATGTGGTCAGGCAGTTGGACATGGTGATTGTTGTAGGTCATTTCCAGCTGCAAATATTTTGTTTTATTCTGATCAGTCTAGTGTAGTCTAAATAGTGCTTCCAACAGAAATTCTTTAGTTCATTTGCATTTGAGATGTTTCCACTGGTTTTGTTTTAAGGCTTAAATACCAATTTTTTTTAGTCTGTCATATGTCTCAGATGATGACATGGTTCTAATATCCATCTGATACCTATTTCCTTTACTCGACTTTGCTCATAAAGTTCTGCTGGTGTTTCTTTTAACATTCTAAGTTAGTTAGTGACTAGTTTCAGGATACACTTTTTCTTTTGAAAACTAAGGGAAATAAATATCTTGCTAGAGAAATATTTCATTCTTTCTGCTTCCTCCACAAATGCTGAATTTCTTTCAATATGGCCTGAAGCCCAGGACAAGCAATGTTCTGTACCAGTGACAGGATTAAAATCCAAGATTTTGTGATCCATCAGTGTTGAAATGGGAGCTGTATACCATTGTTAGGGCAGGTCGTTGGAAAGGAAATGGAATGTGTTCAGTACTGTCTATTAGTCATGTCAGTGCCGAAATATCAGACTTTGAACTTGTCATATTATGTGTGAAACTGCTATTTATATATAATTATTGCATTTCTAAAATGTGTTAGTGATCATTTCACTCTTCTTTAGATGCCTATACAGTTATACTCCTGATATTAGAGGATTTATTCTACTGCTGAAGCAAGTGTCACTAATAGTATTTCTTAAATACAAAAAAATTTGCATAATCTTTCTTGTAAAGTCCAAGAAATACAGAGCATGTCTGACAGATGATAGAGAGATTATGTTGTCATTTATTTGGCATGCATAAATTTAAGGCCAAAATGACTAGATCATCTAATTGCATATAACATTGCATTCCACATTATTTTGCAAAGTTACGTCTTTTGAAAATGGATCAAATCTGTAATTGAAGCTTTTTGCCAGTAATGGAGAAAATTCAGAGATTATACATTCTCATCACTGAAATCTTGTACCTTAGCTTTTTCACAAGTTTCTATGGATTCAGCTTCAAGCCACTGCTTTCTGCTTTGCTCTCTCCTGATAAGATTAAATAACCTTAACACCTGGTGTTTCCTCTCTGCAAATGCACTTTTATTCTGTAATCATCTCATAGCTTATGTGTTTGGTAAAATTGGACGGGTCTATTTTTTCTCTCACTGAAAGGCATTTTCTACAATCCTCGAGGTATTCTGTATATTTTCTGTACTGCAGAATTTCCAGCAACTTTTTCTAGACATAACTCCTAGACCTAAATTCAGTCTCCTTGGATTACTCTCACCAGTACTCTATACAGAACAGTGATAGCAATGCACCCAGTGTTTATGTTTAGTTGGTAGTCTACTGTAATTCTTACATGCTTTTAGTCGCTGCTTTTCAGGATACAGTCTGACATACTTTTGGATTTTACCTCTAGTTTTGCTTTTTACAAATAGAATTTTGCATTTTACATTAGTAAATTAAATGCTGTTTAAATTGAGACCAGACTTAGCAAGTGAGAGACACTGTTCTGCATAATTTCTTTTCCTTATCATTATTTATCATTTTGCTGACTGTATGGTCATGTGTAATAATTTTTAACTAGCTCACTAATGAAAATGTTGAATAGAATCAAGACTTGAACTGGTGCCTTTGGGATTGCCTGAAAAACACTCCCAGTAAATGGAAAAGTTTTCAGTGAAAAGAGTGTCCTTCTGGACAAAATGTCCAGCATACAGCTGGATAAACGCATCCCGTTGTGGGTCACGGGTCGAGCACAGAGGGTGACAGTGAATGGGGTAACATCAGACTGGTGACCTGTCACTAGTGGGGTTCCACAGGGCTCCATCTTGGGCCCTGTGCTCTTCAACATCTTCATAAATGACTTAGACACAGGACTGGAAGGAGTAGTAAGCTAGTTTGCAGATGACACCAAACTGGGAGGAGCTGTTGACTCGCTCAAAGGCAGAGGCCCTGCAGAGAGACCACGACAGAGAACTGGGCGATCAGCAACCATATTTAACCATATTCAACCATATTATCAGCAACCAGTTCAACAAGGAGAAGTGCTGGATTCTGCCCCTGGGATGAGGCAACCCCTGGATGTTCAGACAGACTGGAGAATGAGATGCTGGGAAGAGGTTCCATGGAAAGGGGCCTGGGCATCCTGGTTTATGGCAAGTTTAAATATGAGTCAGCAGTGCCCTGATAGCCAGGAGGGCCAACCGTGTCCTGGGAGGCATCAGGCAAATCATTGCCAGCCAATCAAGAGAGATGTTGTCCCACTGTGTTCTGCACTGGGGTGGCCTCACCTTGCATATTGTGGCAGTTTCGGGCACTGCAATATCAGAAGATATTAAGCCATTAGAAAGTGACCAAAGGAGGGCAAAGAAAATGGTGAAGGGGCTTGAGGGGAAGCCGTACGAGGAGCAGCTGAGGTCACTTGGTCTGTTCAGCCTGGAGAAGAGGAGACTGAGGGGAGAGGTCATGGCAATCTACAAGTTCTTCATGAGGGGAAGAGGAGGGGCAGGCATTGATCTTACCTCTGTGGTGACCAGTGACAGAATCCAAGGGAATGGCCTGAAATTGTGTCAAGGGAGGTTTAGACTGGATATTAGAAAATGATTCTTACCCTAGAGCATGGTTGGGCACTGAAATAGGCTCCCCAAAGAAGTGGTCACAGCACCAACCCTGACAGAGTTCAAGAAACATTTGGACAATACTCTCGAGCACATGGTGTGACTCTTGGAGACGGTCCTGTGCAGGGCCAGGAGCTGGACTCGATGATCCCTTCCAACTCAGCATATTCTGTGATTCTGTGAGTTCTTGAAGGTATTTCAGTAAGGTAGCATCTTATACTGGATCTTAACTACATTGCCATTGTGTCCAAGTTCTTGGCTTCCTTGTCTGTCAGACTTTTAGCTTGATCACAGAGATGGTGTAGCACCATTTCAGGGATTCTCTTGAATTTCCAGGATGAATCTGACTTTGCTTGCTTAGTAAGTTCATGCATTTTCAAAAGGTATTTCAAGGTCACTTGCATATGCAAGCTTTGTGTGTTAAAAAATTCCAAATAAGAATTATTTCTGGCATATTTGCACCCGACTTCATCTCTCTTCATGTCTCTGATTCCACTCCATGAAACATAAAAACAACAGAAAAAGAAAGGCCACTCCTGGGTGGTTTTGCTTGGTGATTCAGAACATAATACCCACCAAAGAGGACTGTGAACATCTTTTTGGGTGACTCCAGGGTCAATTTAGGATTCAAGGTATATACTGTCCATGGTAACTTTTAGCGTGTTTACCACGTGGTTCATCGATTATCATATGATGCTTCTTTATTAATCACAATGTAATGTGCATATAAAATCCTTTTCAAGTTTATGTATTGTGTTTATAATTCCATACATCAGTCTTATGAAAAAATGAAATCACTTTTATTTGATGAAGCCTGTTTTCCATAAAATCAAAATTCTTGACATTAATTGTATTCCTATCTTAAGTGTTTGGGTTTCTCCACAAATTTGGTTGGTTATGATGACAGCCTAGTCATTTAGGTGTTGAAAACATTTGTTACTTTAAAGAAGTTTCCTGAGATGATCACATATCTATTCTTCTGAAACAGTGTTTGTAATATGAACATGAATCATATTAGCTTTGCCAACTAACCATTTTAAGACTCCTAACTGTGAGACATGCCAGTGTTAATGTCTTTATCTGTCTTAGATGATTTGAAAATCCATTCTATCTCAACTTCATTTGAGTGTTCAGTACATTACTATTTGGGAAGATACTAGTTAAAATGAAGAATAGCAAAAAATGGATAGAAATACAGAAGAACTGGCTAAAAACATATGACAATGGCTGAAAGAAGAATTGTGATGAAAAAAGATTGTCTGTAGATTTCCTCAAGGATTCTTTTTGGAGGTTGATCTCATTTAGTAGTTTAATTAATGTTCTTGGCAGAAATGGTGGAAATGTGGTAATGAAATTTGCTGATGACAAAATTTGGGAAGTGTTATCAATACAAAGAAGAAATTGGATGACCTAAAGGACTGCAGTAATAGAATAGGATTGCATTTAATAATGAAAAGTCATGCATTTAGGGACTAATAGCAAGAATTTCTTCCAGAAGCTGGGGACTTATCAGTTGGAAATGACAGCAAAGGATAATGATCTGGGTCAGCCAGGGTGTGACAATAGGGCAGGTCTGTGAAAAGGGAACTTAACACAAGGATGTATATTTTGAGTAGCAAAAGGTGAGTATTAGTGCCATTGTACACTACACAATGAGGTCTTGTGCAGTTCCAGGATTGGAAACAGTCGAATTTCCAGTTTTCATAAACATATTGCTGATCTCTTAAAATCATGAAACTTGTGACTCAAGGTCCAAGATACTGCCTTCCAAGTTAGCTAGGAAGAGAAGAGATATCAGAGACAGGTATTTTTCTTCTCAAATGCCTGCCTCTTTTTTTTTCTGTGCATTTCTGAAACCAAAATGATTATAAAAATATTTTTCATTGAATCAGCATTTTTTCACAAAATCTTTGCATTTGCATTTAAAATTTTTCATATGAGACTTCTGATGAAACTTCTGCAGGACTGGGCTTTAGGTTTGTAAGGACAGAGGGAACTAACACAGTGTCAGGCTTTCTGATATCATCATATTTCAAAGGAAAGTTGCCATGCAGTTTTGAACTGCCATTACATATCCAATAAAGAGTGATAAGACACTGATGAAATGTTGCAACACAACATGGACATTTTGCTTTATGTGATAGAACACCACAGGTAGCAATCATAACCTTATTCACATTGTTTCTAAGGGAGAAGAAAAAAATGCTTCCTACATGCCTTTACAGCTGAGCTGGCATGTAGCTTTATCACTTGTTCATAGCTGTATTTTGGGTTTTTTAGCCATAGGATTTACTCCATCACTGGACGAGAATAGAGGGGTTTTTTGTGTGTGTGATTGTGCATGAAAGGATGGATTGAGTAGCATATCCTTAAAAGAACAAAATAAAATAAGGTAGTGAGGGCTGCATGATCTGGTTTCTGACACCCATTCAAAGGCTTCACAACTCCAGCTGAAGTTTTTAATTTTCTGCTTTCAAAAACAATATTTCATATGCAGTACGTCTAATGCTTATCACTGAGTTTCTGGCTCTCCACTCCTAACAGGAGCCAAAGAGAAATAGATATGCCAGATGTATGCCTTTGTCTGCTCCCTAACATATCTTTCCTTGTAAATTCATGTAGTGCAGGGAAATGAAGGGCAAATGAAGGTAATAGCTAATGCAGTTTTTGTGTAAATGGTCACAACAGATACTTGATACATGGTAGTGAAAGGGTTTTACAGGAAAAGGGGCAAGGAAAGAGAGACAATGGTAATTCTGAATTAAAAATACGTTTGCAATATTTAAAACTCCACAGAGGTTTTTGTGGTAGCAGCTATAAAAGGTGTAAATCGGTGATGAGAATTAATTCAAAAGAGGATGAAATGCTTCCACAGATGTTTTAAGAAACTATTCACAAAATTATTTTATATAGAAAGACCAGTTGAGGAATATATTTGAAGTGAAACATCAGTTAACTAACCAATGTATTCATGGAGTGTTCAGGTTGTATTCAGCTTGCGTTCACTGAGCAGTATATGGAGAAAACAGAGCTTTGATTCATCCAAAAGGTTAACTTATCCACTGTTGTCTACGGAGTTCTTAAAGGCTTTCTTTCAACTTTATTGCCTGGATAATTTTGTCTAAAGTATGAAACTATAAGTGATCCAGCCATTTATCCTCTTCCCATCCATGTGCAAAGGGGGAGCCAATGGAGATGTTTTTCTGGGTGAGAAGAGGCTTCTGTTTTATCTGCCTTCTCTCCCTGCCATGGCACCTAAGAACACAGTGGATAGACAGTGGAAACATTCTCAACTAAACCTGAAGAACTCAGCATGGAACTCAGAATGCATCATAGCACATTTGTAAGGCAAAAAAGACCTTTTCTGGTAACCCAGAGAACTACCCTGCTAAGAAGCACTGCTACTCCAGCTTCACTTGGGTTTCATGCTAGGCAGAAAGGTGTGTGACAGAAACTCCTATGTTTTAGTGGAATGAAGAAGTAGAGTGTGTATCACAATGCAGTTGCTGATTCCTTTGGAGCCATCCCAGCTGCTTTTGGGAACGTATCAGTGTGTGCCATTACCATCTTCAGAGGAAAAGTCTTGATCAGAGCAACTGTATTGGTATTTTAATCTACCTTTTGTATGTCCAATCAGTCCCACAGAGTAGGAAGAAAGAAATTGGCTTGTCTTAAATATTGCGTATTAGAGCTAATCACACTATTAGCATTGGATTTCTTTTTCAGCTATTCTCTCATCTTGCTTAAATTGCAAATTAATTTGTCTTACCAGCAAAAGAAAAATGAGAAATATCTTTGGAAAAGTTTAAAACAACCCTTATTGTCATTTGCAATATAATGTTATGCAAATAGTTGCTGTCTAGAAAGGGAAAGGGAAATGTGCCAAGATTTAGTGACAAGGGAGACAAGCAGAAAGAAAGACAGATTTGCTTTTTGCAGACCTGACTGCCTGACTGGTTTAGTTGGCCAGAAAAATAGTTACCAGCCTCCTAACTCTTAAGAAGACAGGACTGCAGCATCTTGCATTGCAAATGCTGCTTTTGGAAAACAGTGTCTCAGAAGCAATGACATTTGACTATTGCAAGTTCTAAGATTTTGAAGTAGCCTTGCATTCTCTTTTTATCGTCGATGCTCTTCACCACAATTACTTCTGTCTCTTCCCATAGTTACTGAGTAGGCAAATGGACAGAGTGTGTTGAGTTAAATAGTATCCTTCTCATAACTCTGTTAACATCGTCATTAAAATAATGTAAAACATCACAAGTACAGGTTTATAGTTTTGCCTGATCACCTACAAGAGAGGAACTTAAAAACTGTGCATAGCTTAGTGTTCTGTGTGGAAATAAAATGATAAACATCCCATAAATTTATGGTGGATGTTTGTATCTTGATTTTCTGATTCAGGTTATGACCACTGCAGAAGATTATGGTTTCAGGGTTTTGCTCTGCCAAATTCCAGAAAGCAACTATTTTATTGATGGTAAGTTATTTACTGAAGTTGATGTCAGTTCCTTGTTGTGGCCAGACTGAAAATAATATTTAAATCGACAAGAAAAAGAAGACACTTGTAACTTAAGAGAGAGCATGAAGACAACCTCAAAAAATTGAATATTAATGTCTATTAAACAGTAATTAAAACAATTTTTTTGCATGTGTTGCATGCTTTTGAGATACAGAGTTTTGTTTTTCTGGAATCATTCAGGCATACAGTGGGCAAAGCTCCAAGGAGATGAAAACTCTCATTTTAGCAGATATAAAACTCTCATTTTAGTAAACAGCATTCCTGGTGAAATTTCTGGAGGACTTTTTCAGTCTAACAACATTACTACCTTACCTCATATGTTTATATTCTTCTTTTCTTAAATTTTCTGCCCTCATGCACACCCCAGATTTAGTTATATTTAACGAGTTTGATATCCATAGACAATAATACGTTGTGGTTGGTACCATACCATTATTTTTTCAATATTTTTGATTTATCATCACAAGTTAAAGGTCTGGAATTTCTTGTAATATCATGTTCCAAAATGTACCCTGATATTTTGGACATAGCAGATATTTTCAAGTTTATTATGACTTTTAATGGTGAGAAGTTGTTCAGATTGCATATAGAACCAGATCTGTATCCTTTCTTGATGTACTGTACCAATTTTAGGAAGCAAACTTCTTTCATCTTTATCTTGCTGGGTAAAAAATATTATGAATTACCTAAGAGACATGCTTTTATCTAAACCTTTTATAAGTGCTTGTACACATAAGCAGGCCTTTCCTATTAGAACTTGAATAAAGCAAAAAAATGGCACTTGACTACAAAGTGCATGTGTGCTTTGCATTCTGAGTGGAGTACAAAGCTCAGTGTACTTATGTGTTATAAAATCAAAATCAAGTCATCATTAAGTTTGGGTTATAAGATCAGCAATATTTTTTCTCTTTTTTTTTTTTCTTTTCATATTCCTGTGCTGTTTCAGACACAGTGATTTTCTGGTCCAAGTGAAAGGTTCCCAAATGCTACCATAATAAAAAAAAAAGAAAAAAACCCTATTATTTTTCTTATTCATCATTCCCCCTAATGCTGCCCTCAAATATTATTTTTTTTTTCTCTTTCTGTAAAGAATGCCTGATTTTTAGAGTGTTTAATTTAGAAAAAAAACCAAAACCAAACAAGGAATCAATTATATTATTTCTGTAGAACAATCTGTGTAACATACATGCAAACTAGATCTCATGGGAAATAAACATTGTAACACATGCAGCTTCTTATTATGGAGCACCATATGTCTGATGTACACTAATGTTATAAAATATATTGTTCTGATAAGCTCCACAATTATTTAATTATAGTATTTTCTTCAGTGCAGTCAAAACCAGTTAAATATTGTGCAGAAGTAGTTCTGCACATAATTTTTTACCTTTTTTTTCTGACATTTTGTACCCAATTTTGTTTTATGTAGGTGTGGCACTGTATTTAGGGAAGAATATTTAGCAGTAATCACAGCAAGTGGGCTTATACAATGAGTTTATGAATTTTTAAACACTGTGAACAACAATGGCTGTATTAAATGAGCTCTTTATGTTCCAAGTTGTTTGGTATAAATGTGTAATAACGATTGTGGAAAATTTGAAATTCTTGTGGTAGAGATGCATGTTAGATAAACAAAAGAATTCTTTTTTAAAAATAAACTCCACCCCATTGTTTCTTTTGCTTTCTTGACCTTTTCCCCTCCTTGTACTTTGTAGGTTTACCTGACTGATGTTGAATGATTACTGAAAAAAGACTCCTGGATGCTTTTAACTCATCTGTACTACCAGCTTAGTAGATGGCATTCTTCTTTTTGGGTAGACACTGACCAAAAGCCTCAGTAGTGCGTTGTGAAGTACTGCTCTTTTACGAATGCCTCTCATCTTGATGTTCCCCACAAAAATTATTATTTTTTATCCTATATTATCTTTCTATCTGCACGTAGGAAGGCTAGTCATAATCTCTTTCTCAGGTAGTACACATTGACAGTTTACAGTCTATGCACAGGACAGGATAATGGTTGCTTAAAATGTGTGAGCATGAAGACACAGTGACATATTGGTTAGCATCGCTGACACTAATCTTAGCTGTAAATCATAGGTTGGACAAGTGATTTGAAGACAGAGAAATAAAATCTGCAATGTTTACTGTTTGTTAAAAGGTGAAAATGTTGTTATAAAATGGAGTAAGTAGACAGTGGAGTCTGACCTCATGGAACAAACGGAGGTGAAAGGTAACCCCATCTGAATGAGAGGTGTTAGGTCAGGAGTGGGCTGGAGCTTGAAAGGGAAGCTTATCCTTTGCCTGAGGGGTTGCAAAAATACAAGAATGAAAAAGTGTAGTCAGTTATCAGTGTGACACAGGTAGTGTTCAAGCCATAATTGGCCTTTTACTTTTGTTTGCAGGCAACATGACAAACCGCTGTAGGGTGAGACAACATGCAGTTTCAGTTGTATTCTTAATGGCCTTTTATGTCTGAAGACTTTGCAAACACTACAGAAACCACTTAAAGCAAAGATGTGACTTTCAAAAAAAACCTGCAGGTAACATTTCTGGGAAAAAATACCTGTTCTGTGAGTAACTACTTTAAATAAATGTTTATGTTTATTGGAAAACATTTCCATGGGACTTGTTCTGTCATCTGCAGAGGAATATATGAAAGCTTGGACCAGATCTATACTAACTTTTTGATGTAGCTGCTGTTATGTTAAGCATAAAAGTGGATATAAACCACATATTTAATTTTCTGCAAATGGATCTACAAAAAAATAAATCCCACTGCCAGGTAGTGTTGCAGATCTGTGGCTTGCTGATGAAAAGATATTTTAATCAGAAAAATGTCATTTTAGTTTGTAGCATGACTGTGACATTACAAATGGAAAAAACGTGTAACACATTCTGACTTTATTATTATGAGACATTGTCATGGTTTTGCTTTGTGCTGCTAGAATGTTAAAAATTATTCCTTTTTTCCCTTGTCTGGTTTTGGGGGAGGGGAGACTGGTGGGACCAGTTGGTTCCCAAGCAACTAATGGCCCC
>JAWWES010000115.1:92215480-92238129 GCA_035583135.1 Lophotriccus pileatus
TGTTGATAACAGTTTCTGGGAAATGGCATGGAAGGCTATAGAATACACAGGTTTGGGTTACACCCATCCAGTGATGAGTTGGTCCCAGCTGTTCTAACTAGGACACTGGTTTTCTGCAATACTAAATAGAACAGAACAGAGCAATATGAAGGGCCTGTCAGCTTGGGGGAATAGGAAGGAAAAGCTAACACAGGACTGAAATACAGGGGAACAAGAAGCTGTTGGAAATGTCATTAAGGAACACGTGCCTGGGGTGTACTCAGCTAACATAGCTGCAGGCATAAAAATGTCTTCAGGGGGTGGAGTAATCCAAGGATAGTAAAGTTAACTTCATTAACTATAAAATACCTTGGAAGTTGTAATTTCTGCCTGGTGCCAAGGGAAAAAGGACAAGTGATTCCTTTGTTACATATAATAATGTGAGGTTTGATTTCCAGTGACTGGCAGTGATGATGCTCAGATATAGAGGAAGGTACTTAGATCTCAGCTATGGCCAATACCAGTCTCTAAGCTCTACTGACTTTTGATCATCTCTGATGATTGACTGTCAGTAACAAATCCCAAAGTATTCTAAATTTTTTTCCCTCTTAATAACATTTAAAATTTGAAACCATTTCCTTACATTTTAGTTGTTCATGAGTCTCTAAAGAACACAGAGTTACATCCATATCAAGCATGAGTAGAAAAGAAAAAATGTTGCTTCTAATGAAGTAAAGGAAGAATTTTCCAGTGAAAGCACTCTACAATTAAAGTCTGTAAAGTTCTTTTCAGTGTTTACATGTGTTGAATACCTGTTCAGTTATCCTGAGACATTGTCACACTGGGCAATGGTACTTGAATTTCACTCTAATTTTCTAACAGTTCACTTATGCAAGGTGAAACATAATGTAGAGGCTTTGAATTATGGGGGTTAGTAGAGTGAGGTTACACTTGAAGTTATTCCTTAGATTGTGTAGTACCTACAAGGCCTGAGACATATGCAGTTATAGTTATTGTCAGGAAAATTATCTTTCAAAAACATCAAAGAAAGCAAAAGATTGCTCAATCTGAGTGTTAGAGAGGGAAGAAATCATAATTAATTTGTAGCTCTCTGCTCTGACATCATGAGCCCCAATGCCATTATGAAAATAATGGCAATTGGAACTTCAGGCCAGGGGTGATGGAAACATGCTTTGAAACATACTCAGACTCAAAGGTCTGAAAATGGTAGTGCCTCATCTGGAAATTTGATCTGATCAAAAGCTGGTCAAAGAATCCCAGATTAAAACAGGGTGATAATGTATGCATACTTGCTTATGGAGGAAGGAGAACACATAGATATATCATAATTCTAGGTATATTTATTGCTGCATAGAAAGTATGAAGAGCATGCTCCTTTATATTTCAGCTAAGCTTTCAAAATAAAACAGCTATGTTGACTTATGTAATACACAAATCTGTTGGGCCGGTGCTTTGGTGAATGTAATCCAGAAATGAAACACTGAAATAGTGCAGATGTAACTCAAAAACAAATTTCTTTTAAAATTTGAGTAAATAGTCAAGGAATTAGTTCAAAATATTTAGTTAGCTTTAGCCACTGTTCCTTCCATTGAAGTTCACAGATACTTCAAACCATGAGTAGTAAGATAATAATGTTGCTAATGTGGTAATGTTTTGTTCTGTACATTAATCTGGTGAAGAATTTCATTTGCTCTCAAGGAATTCAGCTTCAGTTACTGCTAAACAAGCAGAAAATGTGTAGCTTATTTATAATATCCCAGTTGTGCCTGTTAATTTGTAAACATCTGCCCCAAAAGATACTAGTTTTCAGACAAATTGTATAGTTGCTTGATATCCTTGTATTGAATTTCAATGTGACTGAACTAATGGCATAAATATATGAAAAGCATGTGAAATGACAGTGTTATAGCTTCAAAATGTGGCTCTTGTACTTCAGTATGAAGCGGTGTTATAACATTTCTCTAAGGCTTGAGTGATCAAGGGTAAGGCGCTGTCAGAAATAAACCAGTGGAGCATCTTGTAAGTATGAATGTGCAGAGTTCATCCCAGGGAGGTTTAGTTACAGATGTGTAACTGCCTTTTGACTGAAAGGGATTTTCATTGTACAGGACAAATCCGAAATTTTTGGTAGAGTAAAACAGAGCCTTGCATTTCAGTAAACAGAGAAAGGATAGTTTTGCCAGTCCTGTATGCACAGGATTTTTTGGGCTATACCAGCATTCTACCTTCCCTGGGAACATATGCACTATCAGTGTGACCAGAGCCTTGACACTGAAATAGGTCCAAGGTGATGAACATGGGTATGACACTAATATGACACTAAGTGACCTATTCCTGAGAAGGTCACCTTGTCTTTAATGCCTGTTTTCTAGTACTGCATATGTGTTATGTGATAAGACTGCTCACATGATGATGGCATGGTCTCTCCTGGGTAAGCCGTCTTAAACAAAATCAGTATCTCATATGAATAACATATTTGCAAGGCTTGGAGACTATATTTCTTCAATCAATTGACAAAGATTTTTTTCCAGATTATCACTTACAGACAGATTTCCGGATGTTAATACTATTAGATTTAATTTTTTACTGGTGCATAATTTGAACTGTACTTTTGCCTCAGATCCAGTCAAAGTTAATTTGTATTTGTAAATTTTAATGCAAAAAATAAACTGTATCTCTCTATCTGTGAAATGCTCGTTATGTATTTTCTACTCAGTTCTAGCAGCAGAAACACTTAGCTTTCTGGATAGTGACTTATTCCAAATAGAACATCTTTGTGATATTATTGCACATCACAGCTGTAGGTTACCTAAATAGGCATTATATCCATTACTGTTCTTTTACATTGTTCAATACAGCTATTATGTTCCATCAAAAGTAGGAAAACATGTATATTATAGTAGCAAGAAAACCAGCAGGTTGATAATTGCTCTATGCTCACTAATGTGAATTACTAGCTGGCTCATCTATAATTGTAATTAACACCTCCTGCCTCAGCTTTGCAATTAACTGATGTTGCTACAAATTTTTGTTATATATTTAATCTTTATGTTGTTTCTCTGCCCTGCTCATATATTGAATTTATCAGTAAACCTACAAACTACATGGAGCTGCCATGGCAGCTACTGATTAGTCACATGAGGCCCTTGTACATAGGCTGGCTGCATCTCCAAGGAATTCACAGTCAACATTCTTCATTCTGGTTTAGTAAATGTTCCTGCTGGGTATGCTTTCACATTTGCTGAATCTTTTCTGGCTTAATTTGAATTCATGTTGTGAGCTTCCTGTGCCTGTAGTCACTTCATGAACTTTTCTTCTAGATAATGTGTTTTTCGGAAGTCCCAAACAGAGTGGGTAAGAAATTCTGGGGCAAACCCACTTTCCACTAGAAAGGTTTTGAGGGGAGAGATCCCAAAAGCCCTGGTTAGGCTGAGTAAGGTGCAACCTGTCACCATGCTAGCCTGCCTGCTTCCCAGCTGCCAGGCTCAGGAGCTGCCCAACTCCATTGGAACTCCCAGAGTGGATGGTCACCAAGTCTGTCTCTCTCTGCTTCCCACTCCTCTGGCACAGGGCTCTAGGAACACAGGGCTGCCCTGCTCCCACAGCCTGCCAGCTGCCTGGGAGCCCCCTGCTCCAGAGGGACTGCCAGGTGCCCCACTTTGGCAGCTGGGCAGCTATCCTGCCTTGGCAGGCAGATAGGCGCGTTGGCTCCAGGGCTGCCCAACTCTCCTGCTCCTGTGCCCTGCAAACTTCCCTGCCAGATGGGCAAGCAGGATGCAGGCTCCCTGCATGGCTGCCTCCCTGGGCAATCTGGGAACCTGGGACCTTAGGGAGAACATTTGGTTTTGAAAGAAAATACACACAGGGAAATTAACATGTGGAGAGCAGGAGGATGAATTTTCAGGGTGTTGCCAGAGCTATTGGCTCTCTGGTGAGTTCTCTGATTCCACTCTGGGCTTGCCCACAGATGCAAAGCAGTGCCCGGACTGCGCCTCGCTCAGCCCACTGTAGGCTTTCTCTCACTTTCAGTTCAGAGGAGCCCTACAGCATTTTTGCTACTTCACACTGTGGAAAAAAATTAACCATACCTAAAGTTGTGCATAATATTGGGGGAATTTTTACCTGCTGTCCCAAAACCCCAAACCTCTTTTTGACCCTAAGTTCTGTTTTCATAACACAAGCAAAAGTATGAAAGACTCTTCCTTGGGCTTGACATCATGAAAGAGGCCTTCTGGGTACCCTTCCTGCATAGTCTGGTTGTTTTGGACAGATGAAATAAAGGAGCATAGATGGAGTTCAGTCCAGTTCTTTTCAGCTTGGAGATAAGAGTTTTTGACACTAGGTGGTACTACAGACAAAGGCCAATATTTGCACTCTTTGACGGTAAGGAATCGGCAGCTCTAACCCTGGCATCTAATTTGGTGGCCTGATTATTGGCTTCCACATCTGAGATATATATTACTGAGATAAATATATTCTATTAGATCTGTTTCTGGAGCGTTGTGCTATGTGACTTCTAGCTCCCTGCAAAATTTATCTCTGTTATCAGTTAGGATTTTATCGGTCAGGTAATCTTGCAAAAATCTGTGAAATTATTTGGTATAATTTAGGGATAAATCTAACATCAGATATCACTTGCCAATGCAAAAAAGTACATATAATATTTTGGGCCTTCTGTATTCCATTTTGAAAATATATTTCTTATGGGCAACATGAGAATATTTTGCTGTTCCAGGTGTTCCCTGTATAGTATGTTTTATGGCTTTATTTAGAGCATGGGAATCCATCTATCAAGGGAATTTCTGAATATATTTTCCTTTCATTTAACATCAATTTCCACTCTCAGGTAGATCAGCATGCTATTTCCTTGAATTTCAGTCCTGTTTCTCAGTTTCTGCATTTTTTCCCTTTCCGTTTCTCTTCAGCTACCTCTGCCTCAGTCACTGCTAGATCAATGCTCTCTACTCCTTCTTGTAATGTGCTGTGCTTGTTTAGGGATGCAGAGTCTTTCATTTGTTACCTAATACTGTAGAAGCAATTAGTTGGGATTTTTGCTAACAGGTAAAGTAGGAGTGAAACTTTGTATGGTGAAATACATTTGATGCCAGAAGCAAGGAACTCTAGCCTTAAAAAAAAATCCATAATTGGTTTTTAAACTTTATTTTATACTTTTTTTCTGTAGTATCCTGGCTTTTAACAATCCAGTTCTTTTACTGTGTTTACTACTGCAGAAGTTAAGATCAATGTGTACTAGCTATCTCTTCACAGGCATCTCAATGAACTGTCTGCTGGTCCCATGTGATTCAAATCACCCTTAAAAATACTTTATGTATAAGACAAAACAGAAGTGGTTACAAAAATACAAGACGGCTGCTCTTTTTCTGAAAAATATATAAGCTGCACTAAAACTACACTATTACATGTACCAAATCTGTCATCTACAGTGGATTTAATGGTGAGAAGATTGATTTTTAAATAAATAAAGGTATTGGCAAGCAACTGAAAAGCAGAGAGTACACTTTTGTACACTGTGTAAATAAATACCAACAAGAGAACTGCTTTGTTCAAATAATGTCAAAAAATAAGAAAGAGCAATAAAAATTTTTCTGGTTTTTTCCTGAGCCAGTAAGCTTCTCAGATGTAGCTTTGCTTAGTTGTATATGCACTTATTTAACAGTTATCTTGTACTGAGGTAAAATGAAAATGAATGCATTTAGATTTTTTTAAGTTGTCTTTGTATTACATAATAGTGTACATACATAGTACATACGATAAAAGGATAAATAGAAGAGGACATGACATTAAAAATATTACTTCAGTGCACAACTATAAGCTTCACCATGACTTGTTTATCCTAAGAATGCAAATCATCAATATTATATCTAAATGAGTTACAAAAGTATTTATTCCTGCTTTTAAAAATGAAAGGGAGCTAAGGTCACACTTCAGAAAAATAGGCTGAAGTTTTGAATTCTTTCCTGTCCAGGAAAGGCTGCAAGATGAGGTATAGCTTGAGCTGGTGAGGTTTGTGTGAATCCCAAGCATATGTAACAGGCCTAAATATCACTGGTCATAGGCTGGAGTTACAAAGTGATGAAATTGACCCATTAAGGTTCATTTTGACTCATCATTTTCAGATGAAACCTAAGCTCACAAATACTTAACAATAAATTGTAACTTTGCAACTTTTCCAGGTTGGTATGCATTGTATGAAGAGAAGTTCTTGTGGCAGCTGATGGAAGCATTATCTGAAATCAAATGCAATGTCCCTGAAGGAAAGAACAGAGCAGTGACAGCTGCCACAATCCTTCACAGGCAGCACCATGCTCTGTGGGCTGACGAGGTAGGGCAGGTGGAACCACAGTGTCATTCTTTTGCTCAGGGTGTGCAAGCATTTCTGCTGGTTTTAAGCTCTCTGGGTTTTATTTGCTGAGAGCATAGACTATGTTCATTTTTGTCCAGATGCTAGGATTTGGGGGACAGAAAAGTATAACCATGTAGGAAAACCCTTGATATGCTCCTCTTATAGCTATTGAGGTCATCCTGATCGTACCTTGGTTAGTTTTACCGCATAAATGGTTAATGTATGCTTTTATACGTATTATACTCATTTTCTCTCTTCATTTAATTTAAAGTGAAATTAAATGTCTCCTAAATACATGTAGTAATAAAAAGTTGTATCTGGAGAAAGAGTCAAGAGAGATATTAAAACAATTTAACTTAAGCAGCAGATTATAAATCAAGTCAATATTGCAGGAGGCCAGTAGTCTAATTGCATTCTAATTGCATGACAAAATACCTACCCCAAATTAATCCAAATCTGTAGTGCTAAACTCTGCTTTTATAGGCAGAAAACACATTGCAAACTCATAACATCAGCTGTCTTCTCTGTGTGCTTCCTGTTCCTAAACAGGTTCTGCACAAGGACGTGGCTGAGGAGTGCAGCCCTGCCTGGCTGGGGCTCCAGCAAGGCCACGGTGTGGGGAACATCAGTTGATTACAGACAATCAGACTAACACCAAAACTGTTTTTCTAAGGCTTGGCATGGGTAAGACATAGATTCTAACAAAAGAATACAGAAACTTAGAGACTGCATTTTAGAGAGCCTTTGAATTTCTCCATATCTTAGCTACTGTGCTAATGTGGCCTCCTCCTTTTCCCTTCTGATTATTTTGCGAAGTGATGAAGAGAAAAACATGGAAAAGGGACTCAGAGCTGGGATCCCAAGTGAATACGTTGTGAGACTCTTCAAACATGGCAGTAGGGTGGTTAGTTTTTGTTAGTTTTGTCTTCCACCAAATGGTACACAGATTTCATATGCTTATTCTTTTTGGGGCAATGAGCTGTGTCTGCTGAATGCCCACTTCTGGTATTACCTATTAAGAAATGTTGTGGTGATGCATTTTTTTCAAAGTAAAACTGAAATTTTAACAATAGCATACTATTTACATATTAAATATCTGGAATGAATCTGTATAGCTTTTATAAAGAGCACGAATACACCTGGATGGATAAATCAAGTTTTCTTTGTTATCTTTCAATGTCACTTTATTTCCTTTTCTCCATTCTACTTTCCTTTAACACTGCAAAATTGTGTTATCTCTTCTACAAATGGCACACATAAAAAAATGAATTGTTTGGACTTATTACTAAGGCCCTTCCCCCCCCCTCCCACCCCCCCCGCAACTTATTGTTTCCTTGGCAGTTATAAATATGTTGCAGAAGGTGGCAGACATGCAAATCCATCAGTATAGTATATCCTTCAGATATTATGAACACTTATGCTGGAGTCAGGCATCATGGCACTGCACTCTGCAAAGTGAAAACTCAGAGCTTCATATGCACTTAGGGAGCTGACTCCACTGATTTCAAGAACTGAAATATTTTAGAGACACTGAGTTTTAGGAAACTAACTCTCATTGACTTTCAATTAGGATCTTCAGAGTTAAATCTTGCAAAATGCTGAGTATTCCTAAAATTCAGTGAGTTGCCACAGCTTTCCCTAAAAACAATTGGATTTGAGGCTGTCCAACACTTTAGAAAACTGCTCAGCACTTTGCCAGGTCAAGCTTTTAAAAATGTTTCTGTCAGGTTGCTATAATCAGTTCGAAAATTCATGGCCACTTTTGTAAATGCTTGCAGATCCTGAGTGTGCAGCTTCAGTATGAGATATTAAAAGTGCTTCACTAACAGGAAGACTTTATAATAGACAGCCAGACATAATCACTTTCTTACAAGGCTCTCCTAACAGCTTGGAGAAAGCTTTGTTGTTCTGCAACCATTTATTCACATTTAAAAAGTGATCATTCTGTCTCTCTTAGAGAACTACAGCCTTCCACTATATGAATAGTGCTTTCAGTGTTAGAGAGTGTTGACTCCACATACCATAATACAGCATGATGTCAACTGAGGTGCCAACTGCAGTGTTTGTCACATTTTTGGTATGATAAAGATCCTTATGAAATCTTTTCTATCTGGATGCACAAAAACCCCAGTGATTCAAATGAGAAAGTTATTTCATCCTATGAGGAATATTTTCTCTTTCGTCAGGCAAATGATCTCATTTGAAAATAAAAAAGAACTGAGTCAGTGGGTTCTGAAGAGCCTGACTTTTAGCCTGCTCCCTGAAATGTACACCACAGTTGTGTGTCAGGCACGAAGGCTCCCTGAGAGGAGCAGGGCAAGGGTTAGGTATGTCAGCACAGGATTCCAGGAAATGGTATGCCTAGTAGGTTAGGGCTTCTAGCTCTAAAGGAGCACAAGAAGTATGAGAAACCAAAGGGGTTTAAGTATCTGAAGCCCAGCCTTTTCTGGGGATCATTTTTATTTTTTTCAGGTTCAGGCAAAGAGAAAAAACAACCTGTACAGCATATAGATAGATACTC
This sequence comes from Lophotriccus pileatus, assembly GCA_035583135.1. Lineage (NCBI taxonomy): Eukaryota > Metazoa > Chordata > Aves > Passeriformes > Tyrannidae > Lophotriccus > Lophotriccus pileatus. The sequence goes on from JAWWES010000115.1 coordinate 92,224,366, forward strand.
TGTTCTTAAACTACATGTAATAGTTTGTTAATGAATATAAGCTTCCTTGTTAGGCATATAATATCATGGGCAATGAATATAATGCGTCCTTGTTGGGCATAAGTGTTGTACCAGACTGAATGAAATGCTAAAGATGATGTCCAGAAAAATAATTCAGGAAATTATTAATTAAAATGTAAGATGCATTGACAATTTCTTTAGGATTTTGTAATTTTATGACTGTGCATCATAATCCACACTGTTTTCAGGACTGCAACTTGGAGTTAACTCTGTTAGAGATAGTTCATCTTTTTTCAAAACATGCCAGCAGGCATCAGACTGTGTTAAACAATCACGGCACAGAATAATCAATTTAAAAGTGTAAAGTTTTCTTAAGCAATGAATAATTTAAAAAGTAAAATTAAGGTAGGTTTATTATTAAATATTTTTAAAAAGTATTTTTAGTTAATGTTCTAAAGACATACTTCTAAAAAATTGAAAATAGGCCCATTACAGATTTCCAAGTTACTATGTCATTTTTGTCAGTTCATTTTTATTGATTAAGAAAACATTTAAGGTGGTTTAATCCCAAAATATTGTCTGCATTTGGATTTACACAGATGAAACTAATGCAACTAGAACAGAAATTGCTAATTTGACAGAAATATAAACCTAACTTTGAAGTATTTTGTTGTTTTTTCAAAGTTCCTAAAGGAATACAAAATATATTTCCAGCCTCTGCTTCCATTTTCAGTCTAGATTTTTGGTTTACTGTTGGCTTCCATAGACCAGAAAAATTCTTAAGTATTGTCAGTATAATTAATGTCAATTATACTTTCTGGTTTCCTATGACAGCAATTTTTAAATTGCCAATGTTAGTAATTTTTTAATGTATTTGGTTATTCCTTGAATTACTTTGCAAGTGTTCTTTAATTGCTTCTGAATTAATTCATGATAGATTTCTATATGGCAATCAGTTTGAATTTCTAAACTAAGCATTAAAGAAATCCTAACAAATTCTAACCTAGCTTTTGTCATGAATAACCGGAATAAGTTCAGATAATTTTTGGAGCACCAGAGGTTATTCTAAATGTTATAGTTAAGGCCTCTTTGGTTAGGCAATGAACAGTAATTGCATAGTAATACAATAGTAATATTTATAGCAAAGTCAAGTATATTTCAGAGGATCTTACTAATATCACTTTAAAATTGCATTACTTGGGGAGGTACTGCCTTAATATCAGACACATTTTAATAACAGTCTAGTTCAGCCTCTCCATCCCTAGAGGGAACCAGACAAGCCCCTTTCTTGTGAATTAGTGTTAATAAGTCTTCAATAGATTCAGCTGTGGGATAATTAATGACTCACTTGTTCTTGCCAAAAGAGTTCAAGTGGGCTTCATGCAACATGCTGAGTTATTATCCTCTGGTGGGGTCATGCATCATGTCAGCCAGTTAACAGCAGTGGCTGCACAACACATTTGGAAATTATATAATCAGAATAACCCAAACATTTAGACCCTGCTTGTAAAGGTTTCAGTCTTCTGCAGAGTTACAGTTGAAAGATGTGTCACAATATACTTACAGTGACAAGCATACATAAAAATTGACTCCTGAATTCAGCTTCCTTTTCTGCAAAGTACAGTGATTTATGATCGTGCTGGTTACTTTTTTATATTAATAATCATAATACGAGCATCTACAAACATGTGGCACATGCATTACTATGCTAATTTCTACCCAAGCAGTGAAGCAGGTGGCAAAACCCTTCTGCTGTTGCAATAACATTTGATGTTATGTAGATGTGGCCTTCCTGGACCAGGAAAGAGCTGTAATGGGAGACAGTAAAACTGTTCCCATTTAGTCCTGTTCTGTTATAGTGTGTTTGGATGAAGAATCTGCACAGTCATGTAGTTCTCTCCTTTCTCTTTCCATTCAGTTGCTGACTGCATTTGATACTGTTAGTAGTGGTATCATGGTGACACTGAGAGGGTCTACCTAGCAATCAAGGCCTCTGAATGAGAAGTTATATATATATACACAAAATAAAACCATGTTCGCTCCTCAGATAACTATGTAGACTGTACCTACAATTTCAAAGGAAGTTCTTTGTAAGGGCAGTAGTGTTATGCCCTGGAGATTGATTCACTTGACACCACCTGTATTTGTCTCCATCAATGGGTTCCTTCTCTATCCATTAAGCTCTTCCTGCAAGAAAATCTCTTATTGACACTTGACATATGCCCTTATTAGAGAGTTGGCACAAGTGCTGTTCTTTGTCTTGGCTGGGCTGCCATTACCTTTTCTAAGACTTATTTTTGTCTTTTGAGCTTTTCCTTCTCTCAAGCTACTCCTAACTGCTGCTTTTCTTCTGATCCTCTTCACCCTCTCTGAACCTTTTCTGCATACCTCCCATATTTCTCTTCTCATAGTTTTCCTTCAGATTTTAGCTGTTTGTGCCCCCATTATTTACACCTCAGCTGGGATTTCTTTTAGGGAATAATAAAGCTCATGCTTTAATTCCTTAACATACACTATATTAACAACATGTGAGTCAGGAGTAGTTTTGTAAAGTGCAGGTAAAAACATATGCACAGAAGTAGCTTTAAGTTTCATATCTACCTCTTTCATAATCCTTTTCTGGCAATATTTTATTTTCTACAGTTTTAGGAAAAGCTTTGCTGTCCCTGTCTGCTCCCCTTTTGTCTCTTGAATTTCTTTGAGGGACAAGCAAAGAAAGGAAGAAAACTGCACCTTTACTAGCTATTTATGAACCATCTAGGCTAAAGTATATTATGTCAACAGTATGTTACCCCCAAAGACTTTCTTCCCAAGCACTGTAGGCCTAAATCTGTGATGAACTCACTGATTTTCTCAACAGTGTGTCCTCTTATGCATCTTTTCAGCTGAACAGAACACTACACTTGGTGAATTCTTCCCGACCAGTTGTTGGCAAGCAGCAGGTTCCATACAAACAAGGCTGTACTTTCATCTGTTTAGGGCAGTGACTGAAAATGTTTAAATAGCTGTTCAGGTTACTCACTGTCTTAGGTGTAGTGAGAAATACAAAAAAATATGTGCATTTACTGAACAGCTCTGTAACAAAGCTCACAGAATAGTCTGCCAGCTGAAGAGCAATTTAACTAGAAGGCTGCTGCCAGCTACATCAAATACATGCTTTTCTTTTAAACTGCTGAGATCAATAATTGTACATCTGATGGCAGAATGGAATCAGTGTCCTGAGCTGAGCCTGTCCTGTTCATTTCATCTCACTGAACCTCATCCCTGACTCATCAGCAGAGCTTGACTTCCCTTATTGGATTGCCAGTTGTGGCAATTTTCTAGCATATGTGTTGTAGTCAGTATCCACAGAAGGTGAGGGTGACATATCAAGCACAATTGATTTAAACCAAGATTTGAGTGAAAATCTTTGCTGGAAAAAGTGTCTTGTATTAAAACACTTATCTACACGAATATTTCAATGTAAACCATTTACAAATCAGTGTTGATCACTAACTGCTCGCCTAGGAGCAGAAATATTAAATAACCACTTTTCAGAGGTGTCTCATGTATCACACTCTTACATTTACTTTGCACCTGGAGATAATGTGCAATTGTTGATATTATGTTGGTAATTCCATTGTGATTATGCCTCTGTATAACATAAGACATGACGAAGTAGAATAAATGCATCCTTCATCCTTGTTATGAATCTTCCCTCTGTCTCTTCAAGCATACTATCACTGTAAAACAGACATCTCTTAACTCTCTCTACTTTTTTCCACTATGTTCATCATGCAGTGCTACAGTAACTAATGGATAGGCCATTTAGATTAGATAGAAGAAAGAAGTTACTTGAATCATATGATATCATAATGCTTCCACTTGTTACATGTTTAGCAGATGTAAAAGTGACTGAAAGCACAAAGGGATGGGCAGTTACTGGGTTTCCTTTATACTCAGTGCAAAGAAATGTCTGCTTCTGTATGTCATTTGACCTAGATACAGATATGCAAAATAAATAATAAGAATTATATTCTGAAGTGTTTACTTCTTCCCATTGGCTATAAAGAGACATTAATGAAGCAGTTCAGACTTAAATTATACTTAGCTAATGCTAATACTGATGCTAATAAATATTTTTCAAAGTGGAATTCTGTTGTCTAAACTTAGGTGCTGAATGTCATCTCAAGTCCAAGAGACCCCATCTCCAATTGCTTGTAAACAAACATATAGGTTTCTAGTATGTTCCATGTCATTCTTGCTAATTCCGTATAGGTGGCTTAGATATCCTGCAAGATCTCAAATAACATGAGACACCCTTGTTTAGACACTTTGATTACTTAATTCTCATCTAAAATGAAGTTGATGAATTATACTTACAATGTTCAAAATTATCTTTAGGGTTAAAAAAAAAGTCAGAAATACTTGTAGCTTTGAAATAAATAGTAGTGGATTCTGTCTCTCAGATTTAACTAATGGAACTCCATTACATAATGAATGCAACTGTTTAGGGGCTGATTTTGTTATCACACTGGAATATATCAGGTGCGATATCATTGAAGTTGGTTCAGCTACAGTGGCAGAGGCTGAAGTCAGAATCAGATCCCACAGAAAATATTCACAACTTCAGTGATAAAATGCAAATTCCTTTTTCTGAGGTTACAGAAGTTTATGACTGACTGTTTGTGTGTACAGAGTAATGGTCTATGAAATTGTATACATTTAAAAAAAACCCCAAAACCCAGTACTCTTACTACTGTTCTTATAAAACCTCCCAATTGATCAAGTGTTTTTAAAGATGTGATTTCATTGCTGTCATTCCATATCATCCACTATATAGCCAAGTTTTCAAACTATGAAAAATATTTTATGTTTCATTAATCATAGACTGCCAAATTAACCATAGACATGTGTGTTATAGATTGTCTATGTATAATCTATAGCCTTTATGAAAGAAAATGTTGCTACTCCAGAATAAAAGTACTGGTAGATTTTTAGTGTACTTACAAGTCTTCAGATGACTAATTAACCCGAGCTCAAGGTTTTACTTTTAGAGTAAGTAGCATTTGTGTATAGGAATGTAAACTGGATATAGATTTTTCTTTGCATTTTTCTGAACTGTCCTTTTGAAAAAAATGACAAGAAAGGTAACCTAAAGGAAGTGAGTAGAGAAGAAAAAAGCCTAATCAAGACAATTACAAAATTTTGAGAGTTCTGATAGAAGTACCTATAAATTAAATGTTGGCATGAGGACCATCTCCCTATTTGCAAGAAGAACAGAAACAGTAGTTGAAATAAATGTATTTTGACTTTGTTTGTGGATATGCAACAAAAGCATTGTTGTGTGATATTTTTTTAGGTTTTTTTGTCAATATTACCTTCAGTGTAAGACAGAAGGAAAAGTAGCATAAGAGAGATTTCTTATATTCAATTGCCCATAGGTGTTACATACTTGTCCCTATTTCATTTAGAAGATTTGTACTATGAGTCCATAGTTCCTTGAAAATCAGAAATTTATGTTAATAAATATTAATCAATTGATATCCAATATAATTAATTTTCTATAGGCGTACATATTTGAAAGACTCACATGCACAGAGAATCATATAGGTTGCAAAGGACTGTGGAAATTTAATTAGTCCCATCCAGTCCTGAAAACCTCCGAAACCAGAGCTAGCACAACTCCTCTGGTCAACTTGTCCCACTGTTTGGATGCTGTCAAAGCTCCTCTTTCCCTACTAGGTAACTGAAAGTCCCACTCACAACAGAGGAATAGGTTTTAGCCAGCAGGCATTCGGGCTCTGCCTACCTTTTACCAGGTCTGTGTGTGTGGTATTGGATTTAAGAATCAAGGCAATTTTTTTTTTTACACTGTCCTGAAGTATTTAAATAAAATTCATATATTACTGAATGTTTTGGAGTTTGGTTATGCTGGCCTAACAGAGCAAGAGAAATTCAAAGGAGTGTATTTGAAATCTTTAGCAATATAAAATCTTTTCACAGTTTTCAAATAGAGATCAAGAAGGACATGTCCCTTCCCTTTCTGCTTTATGGTCTTTATTTCTCATATCTGGTTATTCCAATGGTTATTCCAGTGGTTATTCCAGCTACTCATTATGGATTCTGTCTCATCATTTCAAGTTGTCTCCATACATTTCACCAGGTTGTGGCTGCCAGTATAAGCTAATAAGCTCATTTTTGAAGTTGATTTTTAATAATATAATGAGACATAGTTCAGAACTTACAGAAGATTTGGTTATGGTAATTTCTTAGCCACCGATCCTGGAAATTTAAATTATTTTTCTAACCTCCTACTTCAGTATACTTTTTTTATCCTGTATAATTCTCTTTGCCTTAAGATACATCACATTCCTCTTCAAGAACACATTTAGGATGGGTTTCTTCTGAACAAATGTGGATACCTATAGTACTTTGTGAATTAGTCACCTGAAGCTCCCTTTATAGTCATTGCAGGGAAATAGACTCCCCCCAGGGTGTGATGTGTTATCCCACACTATGCACTGGAAACAGATCAGATGAATGACTCCCTGAACGTGCCTCTTGCTCTGCATCAGTGATATGGGAAGGCCAGAGTGAGAAGCTCGGATGTAAATGTCCACACTACAACTATCTGACCTTGTGAAAAATAAATTCTACCCCAAATTCTACCCCAAAATTAGAATTTGTTTTCACAAAAGAATTTTTTAATACAATTTAAATGTTATTTAATTTTTATTTGTGCCCCTACGTGTAGTGAAATGAAATTTTGACATTTGGATAAATCATTCTCCAACTCTGAAGCATCCTTTTTTTAAGATTACTGCTTTGAGTCAGCTTGAACACTCTACTTGCAGCATGTGCATTACTCTTGCTTAATATGGTATCAACACATGCATGTATTAGTCCTATTTCTCCAAGCAATGATTTAGGACAGAATTGTATAAATATTTTGAGACCAAAGTTTCTAGTGCCTTTTCAGAATACATAATAAAAATAATGATAAAATATAAATAATGTAATATTGACTTATAATGATAAATTTTAATAGATATGAGCGTTTGTGCTGTAAAATAAACATTGATTAGGCTACTAGTTAAATTTTTTATTTTATTCTGTAGCCAAATATATGATTCTGGAATCTGTTCTTACTTATATGTGCTGAAAAGAACAGAATGAAGTTTGGTTAGGTCACCTTCAAGATCTTCTGACAAGATGTATATACTTTTGACAGCTCATGAAATCCTGTACTTCCATTTGTTAATAGTAACCATATCTGTAGGAACATGCAAGTAATTTATTTCAAGAGACAACTCATTCCATCTGAGTTCTGATGCTTGTTGCTCTGGATGTTAAGGTGCGGACATTTTTTGACCCAGGTAAAATCGTTTTCATTATATTTCTTCCCCTGAAGTGGAAAACATATTCCCTCTAAATTCCATCTTTGTCTGTGAGCCCTGCAATGTATGACTTAAAAAAGCAGGTCTGACCCTTTGGGATCAGTCTTTTGTGCAGCCATCAGTTTTGTTTTATAGGTATTTATACAATTTATATTTATTTCTATATTCTTTTAGAGAAGACACTCATTTGCTTGATTATTTTATTTAACTTCAATCCACTCTCAAAATTTGCTTTATGTGCCTAGTTATTATGAACTGTTGATGTTAAAGTTTTTGGGGCAATTTATAGCAAAACAAAGAAAATAAAATAAACTGGCTGGTGACTTATTTAATGCTGTAGTAACCCAGGCAGTATTATTATAAATTTGTGATTTGTTTGTTCTTGCTGTATGATATAGTCCCTACTAAGTTCTAAATGCACTGTGTGTTCTGTCCTAATTGTTTCTTCTTCGTACTTGTAATTCTTTAGGCACTGACTGCCCATCTGAGCTTGTGTAGAACTGTGCTGAGCAGATCAGCGTGCTCCTTAGGACTAAATGTGATTAGGATCCAGAATCAGGTTGAACAGACTGCAAAGTCCTCAATGGGCCTGGTTTGATAGGCATTTGCAAAGCTTTTATATCATGCACTCTCAGTGCATGGGTAGCAGTGCCCACCTCATGTGATAGCTTTATGATTAGAGTGCCATCCTACTAACCTGACCATTGATTTTCTCTTGCTTTGAAGATAGCACTAACTCCACTGGAAGAACTTTTTGTCATTGGATTTTCATCACTGGATGTTTATGAATGGATTTTTTATAGTTACTATTGGGAAAAGCAGATTAAAAAACAAATTAAAAGACAAACAAATAAACCCAACAAACCACCAACAAAAACACCCACGCCTAACACCAAAAGGCCCAAACTAAAACCCACAAAAAACTGCTAAGTGAAAGGAAAAAGGGTACAGAGTCTCTCTCTCCTTCCTAGCATTCCTTACAGTGATCCTGTGCAAAACTATTTTGCTTTAGCTTCTTTTGATGGGACTGCCCTCACAGATAGGACAAGCATGTAGCTGCAACAAGTAATTTTGAAAGACAGTAGGACAGCCAGATAAAGAAGACACTGAATTTAGAGTTCCCTACCCCAGGTGAGCACTCCAGCCTTAGGACACTTATGTGAAATGTGAAGCCACCAAATGCCCCTTTGATACGCAAGTCCTGCTCAGTGTGGGTTGCATGGGGGAGCCAGTGTGTCATTCCCTAGCTCTGGGTTCTGTTCTTAGCACAAATGTGTGTGATATTTCAACCAGCCTTCCTACAGGTCCTTTGCTGCATCTGAATATAAAATCCTTCAAGGACTTCACAGCTTTCTACCTCCTAGTAGGATTCAGCAAGAATGACACGTATTCTTCAGTTGCTTGCTGAGGAGATGATTTTGGTGTTGATAGCTGGTATTTTTAATATTTTACTATAAAGTGCTTTGCAACCCTTTTAAAATGTAATTGTAAAATTAAGTAAAATGCAGTGTGTATTTTGCACGGTGCTTTTCTGACCTCCATCCTGCATTATGCACAAGTGAGAATCCTGCAATCAACAGGAGCACTGAATTCCTCTCACTGCTTTTGTCCGTATGCTGTGTTCTCCATTCACACATACTGCCTGCAAAAGTGAAAAGGTGCTCAATTTTCCACGCCATAGCTTCACAGAAACATATAATGGTTTGGGTTGGAAGGAACCTTAAAAGATCATCTTGTTCCAACTCCCCTGCCATTGGCAAGGACACCTTCCAATACATCTGGTTGCCCAGGGCCCCATCCAACCTGTCCTTGAACAATTCCAGGGATGGGGCATCCACAACTTCTCTGGGCAACCTCTTTCAGTGCCTCACCAGCCTCACAGTAAAGAATTTCTTCCTATTATTATGCAAACATACCCTCTTTCGGTTTAAAGCCAATTCCCATTGTCCTAGCACTACATGCCCTTGTAAAAAGCCTCCAGCTTTCCGTTTTGTCTGTCTGTTTAGTCTTTATTCTTTTCTGACTCTGTCTACAGGCATAAAGAAATAATGAGTACAGATTCACACTGTTGACTTTGGGCTATTGTCTCGTGACCATGAGGAATTTGTTTGTGTCAACATAGCTTGTATACTGATGGGTACTGAGCAGTAATAAGCTTTACCTACTGCCTCCTTAGGCTGACTTTTCTGGTGTTACATGTTGTCTGTCTTCATTGTTTTGTTTTCCATTCTGTGTCTGTAAATGAGGGAAATAATTTCCATATCAGTAAAAAAAAGAGAAAACTACTGTTTCTCTCATTTTCAGATGGTTGCTGAGGCATTGCTTATAGTTTTCTGCAGGTCCTTCTTCTTGTCTTATTGTATTTACTTATTTTTCCTGGCATATGCATCTCTTCTTTAAACCATACCTTTCAGTCAGTGCCATAATTAGTATTCTGTGCTGCTGAACCACATTTTGTTGCCACTTTGGCAACTCTGTACCTTAGCTAGACTATGTTAAAATCTTTGATATCATCATTAAAGCGTTGACCAAATTCTTCCCTCCTCTTCCTTTGTATTCTGCTTGTTGTGGAATGGCTCCATCCCAGGGCTTGCAGAACAACCATTATATTTTCTTGTCTTTATATGCTGTCTCCTAGTTCAATTTTTCACAATCACAATATAATGTTCTTTTGCTTTGCTGACGGCTCCCAGCTCCCTCTCTCTCTTTCCTGATGCTTCAGCTGCAGCCTATGTTTTGTCGCAGCGTTTGGCAGAAATTCAGAACTGAACACCTTAATTTTAAAGTGAATTTGAACAAGATGGAAGTAAAACTAATTATCTCGTGGCAAAAGCTTGCAACAGTCCCTTCTGCAACCATGTAATTTAATAGTCCAGTGTTCTCTCTGTACTAAAAGATTTCAATATTATTTTTGGATCAATATCTTTAAAATAAAGACTAAGTAATGTATATATTCTGACGAGAGAGAGGTTTATCACTTAAAGAATCCTGCTGAAGAGAAACCATTTGTATTCTGCTGCCAGAGTGATGATGTTTTAGTCACTGACAATGTTAATCCTATATTACTCAAAGAATGTGATTGTGCTGATGTTAGGAGTATACTTAGTCCAAATGCTTCTTCACAATTTATTAAGTTACTCCCAGTTACTAACCCCCAGTACTGCTTTTTGCTAGATCACTCAGTGTTTTAATTTTAAATACAATTTTAAATCTAGAAGTTATTGTTGACTTAGTTCTTAAGCTAATCAGCAACATTTTTAGTGACCTTGCCATTGCAGTTATTCTCTTGAGAAGGGCAGGATATCATGTGTTTTCCTCATGGAATTTGTCAGCTTCCAATGTTTATCTTAATGATTTTGGCTGCAAGTTTATTAATACTTGTGTGAACTAGTATTTGACCCTCCCCCCTTCCCCACTCCAACAAAGTCAATGATATTAAAATTGGAGTTGAAAGTTTGCATTGTTTATTGTGTTACAAAGAAATAGTGGTGATATAACATGCTCAAAATTGCAAAGGAAACAATTAATTAGGAAAATATTGATTCTTCGCTAGTTACTGCAGTACAGTTTTTCCTTTAAAAAGTTCGAACAGCTGCTGAAGCCTGGCTTTCCTTGTCTCTGGCTAGTACGTTCTGTCATCTTGTTGCAACAACAGCTCTTATGCTCCAAACACTTCTCTGTGTGTTTGACTTAATTCTTTGAATAATTACTTTGATCACATTTGGGTTATTCAAACTGATGGGGCCTAAATGCAGTGCTTTATACTGTGTTTGCTTCAGAATGAACCTGGGACATTTGCAAAGGTCACCTCCCTCCTCTTTTCTTCCATCTTTTCTCTTCCTTTCATGTACCTTTAGCTTAGATTCTTAACTTTTTCCTCTATTCCCTCATGGTCAAACAAACCTTTTGTTTGATAAAGGTGAATCCTTTATCTCTTATTTGTCAGATTGTGAAATTTAGCTGGGGACCTACTTACTGTCCTACCAGATTGAACAGTTTATGTTGTTTAAACAGAAAACCTGTGCTGAAATTATTAGTCCTTGAACTTTTAATAAATAAAGCTTTTTTATTATCTTGCTAAAGAGGAGATAGAAAGCACTGAGGAGCTAAGTGAGCTTATTGACAAAATCAGAGGAGCTGCCTATATAATAATTTCTTCCTTCTTGAGGAAAAGAAAGTGCAGAAAGGGGGAGAAAGTGGCCTGGCAGCTCCTTATATGTAGTCTGCTGCTTGTTTGTGTTGTAATTGCTCCCATTTCAAGTTCTTTGTCTGCCTTTATTTTCCAAGCTTAAATGAATTTAAATTTCAAAGAGTATCATGACTATATTGGTGGCACTGTTTCTTATCAGTCCCTGAAGGTGTTTAAATGAGCTGTGTCCAGTGTACATGACACATAAAGTGGCAAGGTAAAACCACTGTTTTGGTTTTTGTATTAATAAAATACAATTAAGGAAGATAAAAATTCTCCTTTTCACATACAGATGGAAAAAGTAAAGGTTGTTTGCCTTTCTATTTTGGATATTTTTCATTATAGTATCTATGGATTGGGGAATTGAGCAAGTAAAAGATCTAAGTGCGCTAAAAATCAGAGACTATTATGGCTTCCTGAAAGAAACGTGCGTGCCAGACTGAGGCTTCTGTCTCCAGTTAAGTGCACAGGGAGTACTAAGCCAATAGTAAAAAAAGCCCCAACAGGCTACCCAAAGGTGTCGGTGTCTCCCTAAAGCACAGCTCTCGCTGGTATCTTTCTTCAGAGTTCAAAAAATTAACAAGTTGTTCTCTCTGTTCCAATTTTCAGCTACAGTACCCTGGGGCTCTGGGAGAAGAATTTTGGATATCATACAGAGAATGTGAAAAGCCAAACAGACTCCTGGGAGTAGGGAAAGAGGAAGATTGGAAGGCAGCAAATTACTGCAGAGCTACTCATGAGAGTCATTATCAGTGCACGAATCAGTAATTGTCAGTGAATAGATGAGTAAGTCATACTTATTCAAGGAGTGTAAGTACGATACTTGAACTGAAACAAAGGCCTTCAGTAAACATTTGCTTATCCAAGCCCATGCAAAATCTTCATGTGTCTGTGACAGAAAACAGAATGTCCTGAGCACCTGAGTCCATACCTATTGAAAACCAGTAAGATTCTCGTTTTCTAAATTCTGGGCATTTAGATAAAAGAGGATGGAAAATGAGGAAGTTGAATTGTGCAACACTTCTTATGCCTGCTTAAAGATATTTGAAGCATGAGCGACCCATACCAGAGGGAGGCTAAAGCTAAATATGAAGGAAGTCCTCTGGAAGAAGTCTCTGTGCCTCTACACATGTTGCTTTTGGCCCTCAGAAAATAGCAAGAGAATGTCAACTGTTGGGAAAAAAAGGACTGCTGTGTCCCAAAGAGTAAAGGTCCACTGAGAAGTCCATTGGTTTCAAAAGTACCAGTGTCTTGTTTAAAGGCAATAGAATACATATTTGTATATATACACTATATATTTATGTGCAATGTAGTGAATATTTATGTGCACTTTAAGTCTGGGATCCAGTGCTCAGTCCAACCTTAACACATGTTCTGTTTGGATCCTATTCAGTATTACTAAAATGTGTGATCCCTTGAAAAAGTTGCTGTGTCCTCTAGTGAATGTCCTTATACTTGCCTCCACTATGTGCAAGGGCCTGAAATTAGTTCAAGAAATAGGAGATATGTTTAAAGTATAACTTGTAAGTCAACAGGGGCATCACATTAGGCTGACCTAATGGAAATTAATCCCTTTGTGAGCAAGTTGCAGATGATTCATTTTCTATGTATATTTGACTGCAGGCAGCTTGATTTTAAGAAAAACCTTCCATATATTTTGTCAGCCACAAAAGGATATTGTTGCTTGGGTAAAGCATGATATATGTTTTTCTATTTTATACTTTAGTCTTTTGAAAAGAAAATTAAACAAGCACGTTGTTATGGTTTTGTTTGTTCTTGGAGCTATGCTGGAATTTCCCTTTTCCCCTGCCCACTGTGTTGGGGGGAAGGGGAATTGGGCATGGTAACTGTATCTAGGCAACTAATGGCCCAGAAGAAAGAGCTAACAAGGCTGCATTCCCATGCTAATTGCATGACCTTGTCTCCAGGGAAACAGGGAAGGAGACTGGGAGGTAGCCTGAGTTGGAAGCCAGGAGCGGGGTTGCTGTAATCAGAGCTGTCGGGACTGCAGCTTGTGTGTGGCTGTGCTGCGGGAGCTGCCGAAGCTGCTGGAGCTGTGGGGGCTGTCGGAGCTGTCGGGCTCTGAGACTGCAGCTGTGGGAGCAGTTGGAGCTGCCGGGCTGTCGGGGCTGCCGCTTCTGTGGACGTGCTGCAGTTTGGAGCTGTTTGCTTGGATCTCCATCGGAGAGGGACAGA
>JAWWES010000115.1:92248063-92299984 GCA_035583135.1 Lophotriccus pileatus
TGCCTTTTGCAACCGGACATGCCTTTCTCGTATTGGCCTTTTTAGCCACCAACGCGCTTGCAAGAAACGTGGGTAGAACCCTTCCCAAATCTTCGTTCGTGAAGCCTAGCCATGATGATGAGTCCAACCTTCTCTGCAATAAGCAGGGACATCTTCAACTAGACCACATTGCTCAAAGCCCAGTCCAACCTTGCCTTGAATGTTTCCAGGGATGGGGTGATCATCACCTCCCCTGTGGACAACCTGTTCCAGTGTTTCACCAGCCTTATTGTAAAAAATGTCTTCCTTACACCTAGCCTAAATCAACACTGTTTTAGTTTAAAACCATTATCCCTTGTCCTATCATAACAGGCCCTGATAAAAAGTCTGTCCCCATCTTTCTTATAATCCCCTTTTAAGATCTCAATACAGTCTTCCCAGAGCCTTCTCTTCCCCAACTCTCTCAGCCTCTCTGCACAGGAGAGGTGCTCCAGCCCTCTGTTAATTATTGTGTCACTCCTCTGGACCCACTCCAACAGGTTCATGTCTTTCTTGTGCTGAGCACTCTGGATATGGATGCAGTATTGTAGGTGAGGGTCTCACAAAGGAGGAGTAGGGGTAGAATTGCTTCCCTCAACCTGCTGGCCATGCTTCTTTTGATGCAGCCCAGAGTATGGTTGGCCTTTTGGGATGCAAATGCACACTGCTGGCTCATGTCCAGCTTCTCATCCACCAGTACCCCAGGCTCTTTTCCATAGAGCTGGTCTTGATCCATTCATCCTCTAGCCTATACTGATACCAGGGATTTCTCTACCCAGATACTGGACCTTGCACCTTGAACCTTATGAAGTTCCCATGGGCCCACCTCTTGAGCCTGTCCAGATCTCTCTGCATGGCATCAAGTCCCTCAGGCATGTCAACTGCAACCACTCAGCTTGGTGTCATCTACAAACTTGCTGAGGGTGCATCTGATCCCACTGTCTAGGTCATTGATAAAGGTGTTAAACACTACTTATCCCAGTACCGACCCCTGATGGACACTGCTTGTCACTGATGTCCATCTAGACTTTGAGCTACTGACCAATACCTTCTGGATGTGACTGTCCAATTGATTCCTCATCCAGCAAACAGTTAAACTGCTAAATCTGTATCTCTCCACTTTAGAGAAAAGGATGATGGGGGTGACTGTGTCAAAGAAGTTCTTCTTCTTGTCTTTCCTATATGTCCCACAAATGGACTAAGAACAGCAAACTAAAAATTGATTACGCAGGTTTCACAGAAATATCTTTCCAGGCAGCTGCTAGTGATTTTTTACCCAGGAAGTTTATTTAGTGGTAGCCAACTACCTCTGAGGAATTTTTGAGCCATTATTTCAACAGCCTTGTGATTCTACCCTTAGCAGCTGCAAAAGTGAAAATGTCACGATTCTGCCCATACCACTGTTTCATACTTAGGTCTTTTCTAAAGATTTCTGGTAAATCTGCAGTAATTTTCAAATCTTACTTAAGGAAATTTGTCAGCACCTCTGTTGTTAAAAACAACTGAAAATGGTCTTATTTGAAAATGCATTAAATTCTTTATTAAAGTAATGGGGTTTTCTAATTTTCAGATCTTCACAAGAGCATTAGAAAATGAAGAAAAAAATATAAGATTAAGTTATTTCTTCATATTACTAGAATGTAACTCATAGCTGCACAGACAGTTGGTGGATGTTGCTGTGTTATGTAGAATGGAGATAACAGGGCATGATAAAGCATGCATATATACAGGTATATAGTTTCTGCAAATTAAAAAAATGAAAGTAGTTTTCAAAAAAACTCAAAGCATTTAAAAATTATAAAATACGTGCCTAGAAGGAACCTGAGGTACTTGAAATAGGCTCCAACACATCAAGACTGTAAGATGCTGATTCAATGCCAACCCCATCAATGGTAGAAGTTCCTCAGTGCTTTCAAAGGCTCATCTTCACTGCACTCCTCTGGCCTCCTGCATCATCTGCCCCTCTCTTGGATGGGCTGACCTCTGCTTTCCTGAACTGCAGTGGAGGGCTGGAGAACCAGTGCTCACCAATGGGCACTGCTGTATCTGTTGTGTTACATATAATGTTCCTCTCAGGATATCCCACAGTACTTTTTAGAATAAGTGTTGCATTGTGAACATAGCTTGAAATGTGAATAAACTTAACTTTCAGTAAGTCAGTCCCGCTGCAGCCTTCCTCTCTCCATCCACTTCTCTCTCCTTTGAACTGAAAACTAATCTGTCCAAAAAACTTATTTGTCACCTGCATTGCATCTCTGACATGGTTTAAACAATAGCTGTGCCAGTGTTTTTCCCTCACAAAAGGGAGGAGGGTATGGCAGCAGTCTGTGGCAAGACTTTTTCTTAGAGTGGTATGACTAATTTACATTAGATTGAAATATGTATTGAATTATTTTTAGCCTCCTATTATTCTTGCAACCCATCATTAGCCCCAGGCTTTTTTCTGTCAACTTTTTTTTTTCTTTTTAGTTTTATTTTGTCGTATTAACTTCAGATCTTTTTGTCAATTGAGCAAAATAATTCTGAAGGTAGTTGCTTATCCTGAAGTGCTTCCTACTCATCCAGCTTGCTCTTAGTGCAATTTTTTTTGTGTGCTCTCTCCTCCAGCATTCAAACTATTAATGGAAACCCAGAACAGACTTATAAAAGAATTTGATAGGTACAAGCTCTGAAGGTAGCCAGAAACTACTGAACACTGCACTTTGATCAGCTTTATTTGTCCAGTCTTTTCACCCTTGTAAGATAATTCTAGCTGCAGCGCAGTTCCATAGTCATCATGGCTAGGCTTCGCAGAAGAAGATTTGGGAAGGGCTCTACCCACGCTTGCTACAAGCGCGCTGGTGGCTAAAAAGGCCAATGCAAGACAGACAAGTCCGGTTGCAAAAGGCTGCAGTTCCATAGTAAAGATACGAAATATTTTTTGCTTTCCCTATCAGTTCTACACTGTCGAAGGTGAGATGATTTTGATAGGGTATGCTTTTGTACTTCTTTTTGAGATGTTTCTCATCACATTTCCTTCAGGAGCTAATTGAATGATTTTTCACATTATATTTTTGGGTTCATTATGTACAGTCCTACCTTTTTGTCACTTTGAAGAAAAAAAAGACTATGTTTACCATTCTCCAGTCCTCCACTGTTTATTGTCACCTCTGTCTCTCTCCCCTCAAGTTCTCTTAGGTAAATAATTGCAAATGGTTCAGAGATCACTTTTTCTACTTTCTTTAAAATTGTTAATTGAAATCTATCCCATTTAATGTCTTGAATATGTTCACCCATTTTTCTAAGTATTCTGTACCCTATTCTTTGCTGGCCTAAGGTACCCTATTTTAAATTTTATGTTATGTGCATGGTTGCTATTAACCTTTTTTTCTAAAGGCTCATAACAAAAAGGCACTAAATTTTTTGAGTTTATTAGTATTACTCATTATTTATTCACACTACCTCTTAAATAGTCTATCTATATTTCTCTCACCTTACACCTAAGGAAATATAATATGCTTTCACTTCATGTTGCTTTCTTTGTGTAAATCTCAAGCCACATATTTTATGAATTTTATGCCTACATTATTTTGCTGTTTATTTAGAATCACTCTCATTTCTGTGTTCAGCCTTCTGCATTTTTGAGCAGTTCTGTGTTATGAACCAATAGTTCATTAACAACATTGTTTGTTTTGAAAACAAAACAAAAGAAAGATAATGTTCAAGACTAGAATGCTGTTATGGGGTGTTCTGCTTTACTTAAAATCTCCTCTCCATCTCACATTGCCACTGCCTGTGATACTGCTTATTTAAAATCTGCAAGTTCTGTTACCTTTCTTCTTTCTGTGTTCTCTTGATTCACCTCATTATTTCTCTGCATTGTAGTGATGAGTCACTGTGGACTCCCGCCTGTTTCTCAGGCTTTTACTCCTTATGCTGGGGTCTCAAAAAATTCTATTACAGAAAGATCTTTAGCTACATTTGTCCCTCAAAAAAGGAGAAAGAAAAGGTAGAGCTATTAATGCATTCATTAATGCAGATATATACAAACAGGTAACCCACCATAATGATGTAAGTTACTGAGTAAACTTATTTTTCTGTGTGAAGAGTCTTGTTTTTGCTCACTAACTAATAATGTTTTTTTTGTAATATTGCTTATGAACTACTTATGAGTCATTTACTCAGAGTGTAGTGTTGTCTATCTTCTTGTAATCTACTTGTCTCTTGTAAGCCTTCAGTTGTTGATTGATTCTCAAGTGCTTTTCAGAAGTTTCTCATGCATACACATATTCTTATTAAGTTGTGGACCCACATTTTGTAGCAGTAAATTGGAAAGTAGTATTTTTTTCTCTGAATAATGAAAAAGTTAATGGTAAAGTTAAGTGTTAAAAAAAATCCTAGTGTTTAAGATTCACAATAAGTAAAATGTATGCTTTCATACTTGCCTGAAGGCAATACAATACTCAAGCTTCCCTAACATGTATGAGGATTGTACTTTAACTACAAAGTGAACTCTGCCAAAGCATTTGAATTATGTGTTACACTTGATTACTCATTAAACTATCCCTACATTCTTCATTATCCTTACTACATGGGCTTATTGTAGAGCCACATTAAAGCATTTGCCTTTTAGAATCCAGTCTCTGAAATGCTGCCATAAAGTTGTCTTATCTGTCCCTCGTTACCTTCATTGTTGAATCCCTGTGGAAATTCTTCTTCTGTTTTTCCAGTTGGGTTCAATTTTCTCATATCCTAGTCTGTGACTTTTTCCTGCTTTCATACAGTCTCAGTTGCCTTAATCCAGCACCATTTAAATGTTTATTGATGTTTATTATCTGTTTATTGATATTTGTTTTTTTCCTCCTGGAGCTCACTTACATTTTTGGTAAGTCTGCTTCCCCCCTTCTCTTAGAAATAGTTCTTGCATCAGTTATAACATATCTGTCAAACAAAGAAGTGAAAATAAAAAGATGTCATAATCCTCTTTCTTGTCTTCCTAGTAAAAGAAATATCAACAGGAATTTTATGTAAATGCTTTATTTATCGTATAAGTTTTTAAGATCTCAAATGAATACAAAGAATTGAAGGTTGCTGAAATTCTCAACAGAACACAAATACTACTTTGCAGTTCAGTGTTTCAGGAGGATTTTCATATAAATTCAGTTCCTTTTTTTTTCTATCAAATGAACAGATGTTTTCCATTACAGCACTTGTGTATCTCCAACTTGCTGGTGGCAGAAGTCCACTGAGGAAAATATTTTACTGAAGGAAGCAACTCCTATACTGCATGGAATGAGTAAATCATTAGTTAAAATTGTAACAAAATGCTGTGATGTCTGGCCAACCACCCCATAGCGTGGCAATCGAGAGGAACCTGGAAACAAGTCACACTATTAATTCTTTCCCTGCCAAAATTTAGGATTTAATAATTTTAGAGACAAAAAGCAGTATAGACTAACTTTTAGCTTTCCACTCCAAAGTGGGAACTCATGTTTTATGGCATTTTCTAGAGGCAAATGGTCAACGCTTCTGGGGATTAATTTTTGCCTTTTTTTTTTTTTCAGTAAAACAATGATAAATGGCTATTAGAGGTGACCCTATGAAGAGGAGAAGGAGTTACGGTAAGAATTAAATATTTGTTTTTATTTGTTATTACATAGCTTTGTTTTGAGCAATGTGAGGAAGTTGTATTTGCTATCAATAAAATATTCTCACCCCGCAGAAACTTTCAGTTATATAACTTGTAGATTTCAGAGGAGTAAATGAAAATTCTTCCATAGAACATAATAACAACAGAATACACCCAGTAATTCATACAGCAGTCTGAGAACAAACCTAGAGGGGGAAAAAATGGAGAAAACTATTTGTTTAAAAACTTTTGTTTGTTTACACCTGACTCCAATGCTCTTAGTAAAGGCAATGCAGAAGTTGACAAATGTAATGAAACTCCTGGAAAAGTTTCTGGATGGGCCACTGTCCTGGTTTCTTCTAGGGCAGTTAATTTCTTCTCAGTATCTATGACAGTGCTGTGTTTTGGATTCAGAATGAGAATGGTGTTAACACACTGATGTTTTAGTTTTTTGCTAAGTCCTAAGTCAAGGACTTTTTTTCTTGTCTCATGGTCTGCCAGTAAAGAGGAAGCATAGCTGGGACAGGTGACCCAAACTGACCAAAGGGATATTACACCCCACAGAATGTCAAGCCCAGTATATAAACTGAGGGGGAGCTGCCTGGAAGGGGGACCAATCTGGACTCGGGAAGGGGGATCTGGCATTGATCACTGGGTGGTGAACAATTTTCTCATCTTATAAATTGTCTTATTGAGAGTGCATCACTTGTTTTTCACTTTTTATTATAATAATTATTATCATTTACCCTTATTAATTTATCTTATTTTCAATTATTAAATTCTTCTTACCTCAGCACACAATTTTTTCTTTGATTCTCTTCCCCATTCCACTGGGATGGGGATGAAGGGGGGTGGGGTTGAGCAAGTGTCTGCCTGATGCTTAATTTCATGGGCTTAAACCACGACAGTCATACACATTTTCAAGAGCAGAGAGGGTGTAGGATTATCACTAATAGTCTTGATGTGTGAGTAGTTTAGTAATTAAAAGTCTTCTGTGAGACTTGTGAGACCAGAGGAAACTGGAAATGAAGCAGCAATGCTCTTGTGATACTCTGTGCTGATGTATGTAGATTCAGTACAAAGGTATGTAGATTCAATATGGTTAATAATCACAAAGATAAAATAATTTGTGATCCTAACTAGGCCAGAGCCTGGTATTTGATTTTAAATTGCTTTTTTTCAGATCCCACATAAGAATTTGTATTTGGGGGATTTGGAATACATGATAATAGGATGCATATTTTGCCCATTTAAAGCAAAGTCCCTCAGTTATAAAAACCTAGAAACTGACTTTTCAGTAATGCTCTGTACCCTTCATCACATTTGAAAAGATTTCTTGCTCCAGCCAGCAATTTTGCCATCAAAAACCTGGCAAATTTGAGAATAATTCTTCTTGCCATTTCATTCTTTGTCTAGTACTGGATTAAAACCAGTACAAAATGTTAAGCTATGTGCATTTCAATTTAGGTGCTCTTCTAAGAGCAACATGCATTCCTGTTGTAGAAAAGTTCATATCAGTTAAGTTATAGTAGAGATCAATGTGGCTGAAAATGAGATAGAGCTTTAGTCAATGCTGAAGGTGCTTATTCCACTCTCATCTGCCCAAATATAACTGATTTAGATATCAGTTTGTAGGGTGATAATAATAACAGTGGTTTGATGTCAAAGATCTTGAGGTTCTTGTTACATTTCAGCAAACAGATATTCCCCATTCAAATTCATAGGGAAGCCTGCACAAGCCCAGAAATGAATAGAAACTAAATACTTCCTTTGGCTGTGATCTTGTATAACAATGATCACAGAATCATAAATAATCAGTTACCTGGTCTACTTCCCTCAGGTTTTAGGTCAGTCCTGATAGGTGTTTGTTCCTGGAAATATTTGGAAATGAAGTAGTGACCAGTGTGACTGTAGTTACACAGGAACTCTGACTGCTTCTCTATGTTTTGCCTTTTCTTTATTCATAGGAAGTTCTTCAATTCAGCTCATTGGTAATTGAATTGGAGATTCAGCCTCAGAGGGACTCTCCAAAAGGATCATCTGTTCCCATTGTAAAAATGAAAAGCACCCAAGATCTCTTCTAGAAGACTCAACTGGAAGTTTTCTTTGATTTACTTTACTACTGAAATGTCTCTCTGATACAATCTTGAAGTGGCTGTGCTAAGACGTTTCAGTACGACAGGATATGTTTCAATTTCTACAAATAGAAATTTACTGTTTCTTTAGCATAGTGCTTAAAGAACCTTTAGAAGCATTTCAGATTTCAAAAATGTCCATTATGGAAATATTTGCACAGTTTTATTGAGTGGAAACACGTAATCTGGTCTTCCTCCTCAAAGCTGCTCAGCCTTGCACCAGAAGCTTCATAGATTGTGGTTCAACTACCTGTAGAAATCATTCTAAGAAAAAAATCTTAAGTAAGAGGAAGTATTGTTTTAAAATCAGATGGCTTTTATCTTCACTATTTGAATTAGCAACTGCTTATGCTATTTTAAAAACAATACTGTTATCAGTGTCAGGAAGGCTGATGTTTGGATTTCTCCCTCATGTGTTATGTAAACCTGTGGCAAAATGTTTTTTTATCAGAAATCCCCTGCTACCTGCAGACACAGCCTTACTATGTTGTTAAATAACTTTTGAAGGTTGATTTTTATTTTTCATAGCAAAGATAGTAGTAGGTTCTGAGGATCATATTTGAAACTGTTTATAGGAGTCAATGTTTGTGCAAAACCTGCAAAGTTCAAATGAGTTCAGGGTTACACCGGTACGCCGAGTTTGAAGATATAAGCTTACTCTCTTGATTTAAGGTGCTAACTTCAGAAATTATGTTCTGGATTAAAATTTTATTTTCAACACACTTAATACTTGGGAGAATTTAGATCTGGGACTTAGCCCAAAGTTCGCTAACCATCTTAAAGCATAGCTGAAAATAAAGTCAAAGACCATTGCTAGTACTAATAAATAAAATTCTTAAATTTAACTGTTTTTTTTTTCTGAATGCTGACATAATGCCAAATGCAGAGTTCCACTCTTTCCGTGCTTCTAGTCCTTATTGCTGACAATTTTGTTACAGAGGCATGCTGTTGATGCACTTGAAAGACATTTTTTTTGCTTTGCCCTGTATTCAGGGCAAATGCCTAACTTTCAAGATCACATCAAACAAAGGAATGATTGGCTGTTCCCAGAAGCATTGTTTGGTTCCAGGCTAAAAGTCTTTTTATTCAGTATCTACTTTCTTATTAAACTCAAACAGGAAATAGAAGCCTGTTTCATATATGGTGTTTGACATTTATTTCTCTCAATAATTTAATATTACTTACTTTTTAAAATGGTTCTGTCCATAATGATAATAAACCAAGGGAAATGATAGTGTCACATAGAAAAATTAAATTAGATGACTGTGATTGATTCATTCTGTCCATGAACCGAATACATATCACAATCTGTTATAAATGAAACGAGTTTGGAAGAAACCCTCCGTACAAGCATGAAAGGTATGCAGAAAGGTGAAAAAAAATTCTTAGAAATTTTATGCACTTTGCTTAAAAAAGAATACTTACAGTCTCCTATTGTGCAGCAGTGTCTCCTTCCTTTCTGTCTAATATAGAGTGTTCTTTTGAAATATGCTTTAGGATGACTGTAATTTTACACACAGAAACAATGAGTGTGACTTCAGGAGACTTCCCTGCACGGTTTGCTCATTTGTAATGTCAACCTTCCCAATCATGCTTGTCTCTTTTGATATACTGCCTCTCATGAAAACTGTGAGCTCTGTAAATGTCTCTATAATGACTAGCTCACTGAAGCCCTGGTTGTTGATGGCAGCTACCATAATGCAAATAATAAATAATAATAGTGTCTGTACGTAGCTACAGCAAAGCCAGTGAAGCAATAAATGTTCCTGGATATATAGGGATTCTAATAATATATTGGGTCAGGGTCAGATCTTTTCCTGTATCACATGGCATTGTGTCAAAGCAGGAGCTGGAGTTCAGCTTCCACAATCAGATCTGTATTTGAATCTTTACAGAGTTCAGTGAATCTCTGTGAGCCTACTGATCCACTCTTCCATATTTATTGAGTGAAATACTTTTATCCTTCATGCACATTATCCACTCTCTTTCCTATACATTAATTATTAAGAAACATTTGAAGACATCTTCTAAATAATGTATTGTGAACTTTTAACAGTATATACTTAACTCCTATTCTTATTTCCATTTTATTTAAATAACATAACCTGAAATTCCTATGGTGGGAAAAATACAGATGAGGGCTGAACAAAATTTCAAGAAATGCCCGTCAACATTACTTGAAGGTTTGGCTCCACAGGTTCTGAACTCATAACACCCTCATTAGAATAATTGTAATGAAATTTTCAAGATGCAGTGATTGAAGGATCTGTGGTCTTAACTGTTTTGAATATGTGCTTCATTAGTCCCAAAGTCTAAGCTGTTAGCACTGAATTACCTCAACTGTACTCATGTTCCATGTATTTGCATTTAGTAGTGCTGTGCCTTAATAAAAGACTTCCTTTTGTAGCCCCATCTTTGCCAGACGTCTTTAACATGTATGTTTCTGTGGAAGATTATAGTATTTAACAGAAACTGCCCTTGCTTTCAAGCTACCCTATCCACAGAAAGAAGTAATTAAATTTAATACAATCTTCAACCTCTAAACAAAGATACATGATTTATATGTGCCCATGTGCTGCATAGTTAAAAGAAACACTAACGTAGGACCAAGATTAGAAAAGCAGTTCTTTAATTTCAAAGGCTGGATATGTGGCAGTGAACTAGAAAAGGAAATGTTTTCAATACAAGACTTTTTGTATGCACTGGATCCCTACATCAGACACACTAATTTACATTTTGGAATAATTTTCTCTTCTGATTACTTGCTCTTGCTGAGCAGTGAAAAAATGTCAGATTAAAAAGTACAATAATAGAGCTATCTTGCCAAACTCATTGCATTTGACTGAGAATATACCCACTGTGTTGAGATTTATGCACTGGGAATGGAACACAGAATTATTCCAACAACTTGCCAGAATTCTGAAAGCAAAATCTTTTCAAATCTAAAGCAGTATTACTCTTGCTTAACTGCCATTTGTAGGCAATAAGAAAACTGCTGCTAATGTTTCACTTTCACTCTACACAAATGTGTTAACATATAAACCAACAGTAACTGATCCTCT
Source organism: Lophotriccus pileatus (assembly GCA_035583135.1). Classification (NCBI taxonomy): domain Eukaryota; kingdom Metazoa; phylum Chordata; class Aves; order Passeriformes; family Tyrannidae; genus Lophotriccus; species Lophotriccus pileatus. The sequence continues at coordinate 92,258,887 of JAWWES010000115.1, forward strand.
GGGAAATTCCAATACAGCAGAGCCACTATTTCTGGAAAACTATTTTTATATATGGAACACTACTGGGCTGTGTAATATTTTCTATTAGGTGAACACATTGAAAATTTTAATTGGCACGTGATTTCAGAGCTGTCTTCCCAGGGGGATGGTGTAACTTTATATACTGATTCGGTTTGCTGTACCTCTAGAACTGCTGTTAAAGGAAAACCAGTGGCATGGATCCATTGAAAGAAGATTAAAAACTAATTTTCCAGCACAGAAAAACCTAGAGAAACTTCTGAGTACCCTTTAAACAATGTATCTTCCTTTAACTTATTTATATATTTCAGTTAAAGAATTTTTACAAAGACTGTTTTCCACCACACTGCGTGCTGTCAATGGCCAGAATTGCCTTGACACAAGAACTGGCCTACTGCAAAACCAAGTTGTCCTTGCCCACCATTAGATAGATGTATGTCATAGCTGTGCCGAGGGATTCCTTTTCTTATCCTTTTCTTACATGCTCCTGCCCTTTGCACAGAAGAAGAGGATCTACTCTTTCCATCCTACTGCAGGGACTGATCTAGACACGTGTGAAAGGAATAGAGTTAATTTATTACTTCTGTCCTAAAAGTGCCTGTGAAAAGTGTTTGGGGTTAAAACTGCACCTGACCAAAAATCTAGTAAAAGCCCTTAAATTAAGTCAAGCTCAGGTTGATTTGCAAGATTATTACTTGTTTTTTGCGCAAGAAACTTTTCATGTGGAAAACAAAGGATAGGCAAGACACTTATGATTCTTTGCTCTTCAACTCAAATGAGTAGGTTCTGGGATTCAGGTGGATGGTGATTCTAACAGATTTCAGGATAAAAAAATATCCCACATAGATAAAACAGTCCTTTATGTCAGATAGCTTTTCTCTGCACTCATTACATTATGTTATGATTCAGTGAACTGCTGAAGCTATTTTTCATGTATCAGGCCAGGCAGACATGCTATTGGTCTCTAGTTCTTTCCACACAGCCTAAGTAAGGTGGCCATTTACTCATTGTAGTCCTTATTGTAGTCAGTTGTGATAGTTAGTTCCTCCTTGCCTCCATTTTCTTTTTCTTCACAAAAAATGCAAATTTATCCCATAGTGAAATGTTACTATAAATCGAGATCTATGCTTTTTTTCTATTTTTTTATTTTATTTTTTGCTTCCGCTCCCATCCCCAGGCCTAGGCAAATAAAAAATATGCTTTTCCTGAACTCAGCCACCTCTTCTTAGGTGATCCCTGCTGCTTAGATATTTGCAGGTCTTTATGCAGCTCTTTAAGCTTCCTCCCTTTGAAATGTGTCTGCTTGTGTTGTGCCTCTCGTTATGGCATTGTCTTGCTGATCCCTAATATTTCATGGCTTCCCTGTGCTTATCTTGCCCGCTTGTCACCTTTCCTCAGCCCTGTTAGATTTACCATACAAATTTTTCAGGGCTTTCTGTAAGTGTTTACACTGTGGAAACTGGGCTATCTGCTTAAAGCTCCCACATACTTCCAGAATAGATGGAATAGACACTTGCTATTCTAATGAGGGAATTTTAATCAATGGAGCTTAGTCTGAGCATGTTAATTCTTAAAAGACTGAGAGGAAGCCAAGCCTGACACAACTGGCAGAAGTTCTGGGCAAGAGCTCTCAGCTGGACAGAGAGATTAGATTCCAAAGCAGTGTTTTAATTATTACTAATAACACCAGTGCTCAGTGCTGGGAACATGGATTTCTTTCTGTAACTTGTTCCTACCATCTACTCATTCTAATGACAGCTGATCAAGCTGGGATCACAGAGGCAGTGGTTGAACCAAACTAGAAGCGTTCATCCTTGGCCAGAGTGCTAGAGGTGATAGGAAAGCAGGGATGGCAAAGGAACAGAAGAGCTGCTGATGACCATCTGAGCTCATTTCCTTCATGTCAACACTAAGCCTGTTATGTGCTGTTGTATGGCTTGGAATAGAAAAAGAAAGGAAACTATGTCCTACTGCTTCATGGCTGTAAAGCATCCAGGAGACAGATAAATAATCCCTCAGTTGTGATCTGGTCTTTTTGGATATTACTGGTATGCAGGGCCATCATAGTGACCTCTGCCCCTACTCCTTAGCACTGCCTGCCTGTTCGTACAGGGCAGGGACTAGGGGTATAATTTGGAAACTTGCAGAATAGGACTAACTGTCCCTCTGAGAGGACCCCTACATTTGGGAGTATTTTTTGTGTTGCTTACGGAAATCACTGCATTAAATATGTAGCTGTTTCCTGAGTATCAGATAAAGAGCTGGCTCCATTTCATCTCTTAGCTGGCTAAAGGGTAGAGTGTCTAGTATACAATTTCTAGATTCCTTGGGGAGAGATGGAGAGTTCTGATGGTCACTGAGACCCTGAGAGGTCTTGATGCCCCACATGGTAGAGTTGCCATTTGGGAGTTGTCCCAGATGATTCATCTTGCATGTCCTAAGTGCCCTTTTGGGTTTATTCCTGCAATGGAAACAATCATCTTGGGAAGTGTATGTGTCATTCCAGTGACATAAGTGACCAGCTAAGCTAGGCAACTAACTTTAATATGCTTTTAAGTGTATCTGGTTTTGACTTTTCCCTTCTTTCTTTTTTTTTTTTTTTCTTCTTTCTTTTCCCTGTCACAAATTGGCCTTTTCAGCAAAGAGAGAGGTAAGCCCAGGGGTACCACAACTACAGCTGTTGAAACCTATCCCTTATCTACCTTTCCTCTGGGACCACTTGAGAAAGGTCAAATTTCCCAGTTTCTATAATACTGGACAAAAACTTTAGGGATTAATTAAAATGAAAGAAATTAAAATCTATCTGTCCCCATGCCTCTTTATCCCTATCAATTTTCCTTGAGAAAAGTAGAGACACCTTTGAGAAAAAATCCTCTCAACTCATGGAGTAACTGTGTTTTGAGAGGGAAGGGAAAAAGCACAAGGTTGCTACCGGGAGGAGACTTGACATACTGTGCTTTTTATAAATTGAGAGTTCCCAAAGCTGTTCTCCCATCTCATTCATCCTAAAATTTAGTGAAATATTAAACATTAGGCTGATGAAACTGGGATGCTTTCTGAAAAAATGTTACTAGAAATGTCTAGTAGTTTTATGCATATGGAACAAAATTTAGAATGCTCAGGGAATATATTCTATGGTAACACTGGAGCAACACACAAGATTTGTTTGGTGTCTCAGTGTTTACAAGGTATCATATTAAAATAATAGTTTTTATAACTAGGAAAATACTTTTTTCCATGGCATAATTATCTTTTTTTCCCCAGAAGTTTTTTTGCAATAGAAGTATGCCAATTACTTTTCATATATTGAACTATGGTTGTTTTGAGTTTGCTTATTGAATTTGAAACCATAAACATACAATTTTAAAAAGTATGTAGTGAAAAATACTTTAAATTTTAAGTAATAAACAAGTTTAAAATAATAATAAAAGGCAATAAAGGACATCCTCTGTAAGGACAAACATTTTGCTTCTATGCTCCACAGAATGAAAACTCTTCCTTTCCTTACAAGGTATTGTGACTAGGCTTTTCATGAATGTCAGAAGTAATTTGAATTTCAGCTCATGTTCTTTCTATTTCTGGATGTATTAATATTCCTGGATTTAGAGGCTGGTCAATAGAGTTAATGACACCAATAATAAGGCTGCTCCAGCTATTGTCAGTCCACTAAGAGCTTTCTTCTCTGCTTGAGTTGAAATCTTTGCTATTGCTTATTAACTTTTATTAGTCTCAGTATTAAGTCTTTAAAATGACCTAAATATTTGAAGTTATAAGAAAAAAATGCCTCAAGACCTGAATAAAGTTTTGGATCTGAGTTTTACAGATGAGAACTATGCTAAACTGGCTTAGACTATTGTCTAATTTTTGTATTATTGTAGCACCCAGCTATCTTGAACTCTTTTCAGGACCTGGATGCTCTCATGACAAAATTTAGTCCTTGCCAATAAGACCCATAGAATGGCCTGGGTTGGAAGGGAACTTAAAGATCATGTAGTTCCAATCCTCTGCCACGGGCAGGAATATCTTTCACTTGACAAGGTTTCTCAGAGCCCCATCCAACCTGGCCTTGAACAATTTAAGGTATGGGGCATCCACAACTTCTCTGGGCAACCTGTTCCACTGCCTCACCACCATCATGGTAAAGAATTTCTTCCTAATATCTAACCTAAACCTACTCTCTTTCAGTTTGAAGCCATTCCCCTTGTCCTGTCACTACAAGCCCTTGTAAATAGTCTATCTCCATCTTTCTTGTAGGCTCCCTGCAGGTACTGGAAAGAGGCAACTGGGTTATCCTGAAGCCTTTTTTTTCCAGGCTGAACAAACCCAAGAAGGCTGGACCCACCACCCTCCCTCCCCAGAAAAATCAGAAATACAAAAAGAAGTTGAAAGCTATATCTAAAATCTCATATCTACAAATAAAAATTTTACTTGCTAAAACCAAGTACCTGCCCTTTATTTTTTTTTTATTTTTTTTTTTATTTTTTGGCTGCAAGTTGCTGCAAAGGGCCTTGAGATAGAATTAGGAAGAGGGAATGGTGACCTTGTAGGACAGTTCAAGGGAGACAGCCCTGGCCATGACAGGTACTCTGGGAGAAGGTAAGCTGTGTTGAGCACCTGCTGGCCTTACATAGGCAGATAATGCCACAGGGATGTGCTGGTTTCAGCTGGGGTAGAGTTAATTTTCTTCATTGGATAGTATAGGGCTGTGTTTTCCAGTTCTCCTCCTGATCTTCCTGACAGGGGAGTGGGCGAGTTGCTGCGTGGTATTTGGTTGCCAGCTAGGGTGAAACCACAAGGGTGGTAGCTTTGTGTCCAGCTAAGAAGCCCAAAACTGGGAAATATTTTAAGCAACATTTGGCACTTTGGTTTTGCTTTATGAGGAGATAGGAGTTTTGCTCTGAAAAAAAAAAGAATCTGATCAATGTCCCAGTGTTCTTCTATGCTCAGAAATAACCTAATAGTAACCATTACAATCTAATCTATTATCCCCCCCTCCCCCCGCCAATCCAGCCTACCTCTAACAGATTAAAGAGATGGGAAAATTCTTTAGCCTGATCTTGTAAGGTTGTATTTTTCAAGAAGTAACCAAGTTCTATGCTTAATGTGTCTTTAAAACAATGCCTTTAAGAGCAAGAGTCTCTAAGATACCCTTTTTTGTCGGTGGACGCTGCCTCTAAGCACTCAAGCTCTCTCTGTGGACTTCAGGTGGATCTCTCAAGAGATGTGCATTTGCTTTTCTAGGTAAGAGTCAAATTAAAGTAAATCTCTGGCTTTCCAGAACTTTACAGTTATACTGCTTATCCTTGTCAGCACCTTTGCTATGCCACACTTTAAATTTTGCTAAAAATAAGTTATATGATTGCATTCCTGGATTTACTGCTCCTGATATTCCTCGTAATATTTTAGTTACAGATATCAGTCTATGTGAAAGCCATGTTCTGTTTCCTTATGGAAACATATTTGAAATAAGAACTTTCCCAGAATCTTCTACACCAAAGCAGTAATGGTACTAAACAGACAAGGAGACACTTCTTTGATGACTTAGTTATTATTTTTTTCTATAATATTAGAAGATTTTTATGTCTGTAAAGAGCTTTCTTTGGTTTTAGATGAATGACAAAAAAGGAAATAATTGTGGTTTAAAGATGGAGCAGATTATATAGCAGGTGATTTTAAAGAAGGAGAAGATACAAAATGAAAAGCAGATGTTTGGAGAAATGGCACGTGAACCTCTGGTTCACAAAGGGTTTCATTTTTCATGGTTCAGATGGGGCTAAATTGCATTCAGGGAATTGCCTCAGATCTTGCCATTTTGTAAATATTAGCAATTCAACACAATTTTTTTCATTCCTGTGTCCATGACCTGAAGAAGTTCAGATACACCAAATATGTGGATTTCCTTTGATACATAGTGAACAGACAAATAAATAAGACCTTTAAAATCTGTGGAATTCATGCCTTCCTTAGGTTATTTTCTCAAGTGACCAATAATTTTAAAAACTGCTAATAAAAGAGGGTTTGACCTAAGTACATCTATGAAAAATGTTTGGTATTTTGAAGATCTTTTTTATTATTACTACATGCAATACAAAATTTGTTTAGAAATGCAGGTAAAGCTGGAGTTGAGAATACACTCTATATCCATCTAATTGTCAAAAGCACCATTATTTGTTTGCACAATTTTTACAGTTTATCAAAAACAGGAAAATACTAGAATGACTATAAATAACTTCTAAGCAGCCTGAATATTTCCCAATATGTACCATACCTGTCAATTTGAACTTGATATTGTTTATTTGCATTTAACAGAAGTGTCGTGAAAGATCAAATAATGGGGTCATTTGGAAATTAATTTCTTTGATATAAAATGAAATTTTTATAAATGCTTCACAGTGCATTATCTATTTTTTCAAATTTTCTGGCACAAAAGTTGCATGTATTATTATGAGAAAGTATTACCAGGTCAGTGAGCAGTGACTGAGTGACTAAGCGTAACATAACAATGGAAAAAGAACAGTTTTATTGATTTTCAGTCCAGGGTCTGTGAATCTTTGAGACTCTGAATTACCTTGGAATGCTGTGCAAAAGCATATAAAAATGTGCTCCTGTGGTCAGAAAGGTTAACTCTGTTGTATAAAGATGTGCACCTCTCTCAGACAGTGCTGGGGATCTGCAAATTGAGAAAGACTGAGAAACACCCTTAGCTCTACAAAGGAAACCATCCTGTGTTGTGCTGTCTGATGTTGTTTTGACCTCACTCTGGAAATGTACTAGAAACTTTTATAAAAGCAACTAACATCACAATAGAGTTGTACTCTGAAGGAGAGTTTAGTTTATTTAGGAAAATATGAGCTCACGGGGTGAAGGGAATTATTTTAGCAGTTTATTTCAGGTAGAAGAGGCTTTAAGGTGCACAGTCGAGTAGGTGAGGTTTTAGTGTGTGCTTATTTATCATTTCGTGTGGGCTAGCTTTTCTCCCTTAAATATTTATTACTTAGTCCAAAAAAAGTAATAATAGTCATGCTGTAACATTTCTCTGGCTGTGTTCCCTCTGCAGGGTAATTACTTGCGATGAGTGCTTGGGGGCACACTGATCCACTGAGCTGGAATCTCTTTGGCTGGAGAGAAAATGGTCAAGATGTTTTTTACCTGTCTGAGTTGCAGACCCAGAGCTATTGTGGAAATATTTCATTGACAGGAATACTGTAATAGAATTTCAAATCTCAAACCCTTTAATTACAAGATCAACAGCTTCCAAGGTAGCAAAAATAACTGTCATTTCCAATTGTTTGTACACTCATTCATTTATTCACTTAGCTAACCAACTAGAGCCAGGTACAGCATTTCCAATAAAGCTAAAGTTGTAATATTCTCTCTCTGTGGTTATAGAGCCTTTGAAAATGTACAGTGTAGGTTGGGAGTGATTCAGCTAGCTCAAATACTTATACACAAAATGTTCTGTGTATGCAAAGCCCATATATCAAAAAGGAGGGCACTACTTCTTATCAGGTATATTTTCCAAGAGGTCAAAGTGGGACACAGAGGAAGAAAATGAAGGAATTCTGAGCATCTCCAACATGTGACAGGTGAATCCTTTTTTGGTCTCTTGTCTGTGTGAGCCCTTTCATGTTCATCGATGCTTCTTTTTGAGCCCTCAGGCAAGACTACGATTAATGGGTGAAAATTAGAGATTTAAAGTTTTTCTATGAAGTAGTATACTCCAGAGATAAAGATGGGAAGTACCAAAGTCTCTTACATTTCTGTTCACAATGATGTGAATGATGAATATACTGAATTGGCCATGCACTGCCTGGAAAGCATAATTGCTGTTTTTCACGCTTCACATCTCTCGGCTACCCAGTTATGTGGGGGTAAGTTAACATTTTGCTCCTGCTGAGGGTAATAAGAACATTTTCACATATTTTGGCATCATGTGTAGATGTGTTTGTGTTTTAATGACGGACTACTCCAATGACACTAATGAGCTGGCTTATCCTTGTTTTAGAACAACCAGGCCACCATTACTCAGGTGTAAGCTCAGAATGACTTAGACAAATGCATCTGTTAAACAAAGTCCTTATTCTTCCCAGTTCTTCATTTGTCCATCATGGCAGTGTGCATGTGACATAATTGAGATATTGCCTAGTAGGGGCAGAATAATATCTGTCTTAACCATCTGTAATTGCTTGTTGTCTCACAGTTTCAGTGAAGTAGCTCATCTGAATGATAAGCTTTTCTTTCACCACTTGAAGCAGTGGTAGGAAAATAAGCAATGCATGTGCTCTGTATCATTATCTTGAATAATAGGTCAAAAATTTCAACACTGAAAAAAATATCTTCAGGATAATTTTTACCCTGCTCAAATATTAACAGGGTTGCAAACTATTCATGGTTGTGTGCTTTGACAGTGTATACCTCGCCAGAGTATAGAAATACCAGAAGCAGTTTTCAGTGGACATAGTTAATAGTACCCAAATGCTAAGACAGAGTGTAATGGCACTACTCTGAAGATCAGCAAGATCTCATAGCTGTAATAGAACAATGGATAGGATTAGGTGAATCAATAAAAAATTTTGAGCATGAACCCTGGTCACTTTCAGTCCTGAATTTGTATTGCATTGATGATCTAAGGGAGGAATAGGCAGTATGAAAAGTCTGGAATATGCTGTGGAAAATTACTACCTTACCAGAGATGGTTGGGTCAAGCAAGTCTAGCACTTCCTTTCTGATCAGTCCTTAAGTCAGTCAATTCATGCAGTAACTGTTGAAGAAATCAGGCCTTTAAGGAGTTCCCAACATTACATGCAAGAAGAGTCACTGAGGTATGTGGGATGCCCAAGTTCAGGCTCTTCTTGGGAGAGTGGGAACCTGACTGAGTTATGGGTGTTTTATATATGATAAGGAAACTGCTGCACTCAGTTTCCTTTTGGATCTGCACTTGACTAGGTGCGGAGGCTTTATATCTTCCATGAACACTAACTGCATGCAGGTCTTAGTCACACTATAATGAAAAGTGTCTGCCGGGGTCTTATACTGTAACAAGTGTTACAGTATAGCAGCGCAGAACTAATCTTGGCAAACATCTCAGGGCTGAGTACTTGTTATTTTGCTGAGGTCGTAGGTAAGGTTTTGTGCTGTTCTGTGAGGGAGAATAATGTGTTGTGTGTAGTGTGTTTCATTATCAGCTAGAAGCAGAAGAAAATTCCTTCTGGAGACTCAGAAGCTGTTACTGTGTGGAAACACGCTGTGTGAACAACAGGCTGTGACTAACACGTTAACTTGACGTTTTCCTGCTATTGGGGTAAGATATCTATGAGAAATTTTATATATATATATATATATTTTAAAAAGCATAACTATTTCATTCTTAAGCAATTTCAAAACTAATAGGTGTTATACTACCAGATTGGTTGAACTTTTGTATTTCTGGTCATAGGGGCAGTTTTATTCTGATCCATTGTTGCCATTTCTTTAAATCATTTTTTGCTCCAAACGTTTCTAGAAACTTTGTACACAGACAAAGTTCATGTCTCAAATAACATATAATGCTGGGGCACAAGCTGAAGCAATGAAGTATAGCACACAGTAGAGGGTGATGGCAGAAGGAAAATGGAGAGTAATTACAGTAAAAACAAGCAGTTGTTTAAGCTGGCTGTTTGCACAATGTGGTGATCTTGAACCATCTGGAAATTTGTTTTAATAAACAAATAACATCTGTTTCTCTTAATTGCTACATAATCTAACCTTTAGTAGTGTTAAGGAAACTTCAGACGTATTCCTCAACAAGTAGTTTCCTGAGTTCTCCAAGGCACTCATCAGAAAGTGAATGTAGAAGTAGAATGTGGAAGAGCAATAAGCATACTGACTTATTCCTGGAGAACATCTTTGATGACATTCAGATACAAGTGCAAATAGACTCAAGTTGAAACAGTTTCTGGAGGAACATAGCCACACATTGATCAACATCATTTGATAAAGTTATTTGAAATGCAGCATGGGCATGAATGACAAAACATCCCATTGCTCTTAGCATAACTAGCTGGTGTGTGATGAAGGGGCAACTATGTTGTTATTAGTTCTGCTACTAACATCTTCAGACTCATAATCTGAAACTTGTATTTCAGGCACTGTGTTTTTGATTGCATGAAGAAAGATTGGCTGGAATGTTAAATGAAAATGCAGTTATTTTTAACTGGAGAAAAGCTGTTTCAGTGACTTTCCTCTTTTGCTGCATGGATCTTCTTTAGCTGCATTGTGGATTGGTCACTGTTTTTAGTAACCTCACTAAAAACAGTGACCAACAGGTTCTGAAGCACCAAGGCTCCCTTCTTGATGGTTTCCTGAAGTTGATGCTTGCCAAAACATGTTGACAGAAAGTTAATTATTGACAGGCAATATGTTATCAAATCTACCAGGGATTACTGCTGGATGAAATTGCATATCTTACTTATTGTCGTTTGAGAAGAGCGCTTGACAGTGAAAAGCAAAAGGAATTAAAAAATTTCAGTTTGTCTAACCCATCTGATAAGATTCACAAGAAAAGTTCAAATTGTTTTCAAGGGTACTATTTATAACATATTTGGATACTTGACAATAGATTAAGAAAGCTTTCTATTTTGAAATGGAAAATAAATTGATCTTAATGTTCTGGGTCAAATTTTGTATGCAAAATCCTAACTGATCACTCTGGAGAATTAAATTCATATTCACCTCTGTGCCTTCATGTACGAATGTAACAATTACATCATGCTCTTTTGTATAACTAGCATGTTTAATGCACCTTAAATATGCATTCTCATGCCAACAGGTCCTTCAGCAAAGGCAGCTTGCACATTTTAAAAATCAAAAGCAATTTGTTTAAATGACCTGTGACCTAACATGGTTCATGCTGATAGAAATCGCTAAGTCTGTTTTTCAGACAGCTCACTGAAGTTTGTTTTAGGAAAACACCCTTTGAGGAGAGTGCTTTAGTATGACTCATAATAGAGAGCAATGTGAAGATGTTCAACACTGTGTATGTGTAGTTATTACCTGTGCTTTCCACTATGTGTGTTTACATCAAAACATTTTTCAAGTACTTTGTTTTTGCTTAAACAACTGACCAAATATTATATAATATTGGCAGATGAATATTCTGTAATAATCTTTAAGTATCTGGAAGAAGACTCACAATTCCTGGCCCTTGCTTTCATGGGGGACTTCAACTTACCAGCTATCTTCTCAAAAGACAACACAGTAGAAAGAAAACAGTCCAGGAGGTTCCTGGAAGTATGTGAACGAGAACTTCTTGACACATCTGGTGAGCAAGCCAGCCAGGGAAGGTGTCCTGCTGAACTTGCTGTTTGTGAACAGAGAAGGACTGGTGGGTGATGGGATGATCAGAAGCTGTCTTGACTGTAGTGCACATTGTCCCTCTCTGGACATGCAGCACCTCAGTGTCTTTCTTGAACTGAGGGGCCCAGAACTGGACACAGGACTTGAGCTGTGGCCTCATCAGTGCCGAGTATAGGGGACCATCATTGCTGTGGTCCTGCTGGCCACACTATTTCTGATACAAGCCAGGATACCATTGGCCTTCTTGGCCACTTGGGCACACTGCTGGCTCATGTGCAGCCAGCTGCTCACCAACACCCCCAAGTCCTTTTCTGCCAGGCAGCTTTCCAGCCACTCTTCCCCCAGCCTGCAACACTGCATGGGGTTGTTGTGATCCAAGTGCAGGACATGTAATTGGACTTGCTGGACCTCACACAACTGGCCTGAGCCCATCGATCCAGCCTGTCCAAATCCCTTCCTACCCTCCAGTAGGTCAACACTCGCTCCCAATTTGGTGTAATTTGCAAAGTGACTGAGGATGCCCTCAATCCGTTGTCCCGATCATCCATAAAGTATTAAACAGACCTGGAAGGAGATGGTTTGGCAAAATAATTACCATTAGATGTAGTATCTCAAGTTACAGGTTTACCAGCAGAGCATGCTGGGAAATGTAGTCTGGGTACTCCTGCACATGGGCAGTGCATTGTTTTACCATGACTGGTCTAAGAAGTCACATGTTATGACGTGTTACCATTTGAAACCCTCTGTTCTTGCTGAATAAACTCTTTTGCTTACACACCACACTGGTGTCTCTTCATTCTTACTTACACATCATATTGGTGTTTTCTCTAGTCAACAAGGACCTAAATATTAATTCATTTATTATATTAATAGTATTACCATAATTATATATAAGGAAAGTACTGCAAATATGCAAATATATACTAGAATGACCTTGCTGGGAAATCAAGGCGAAGTGTATGCTTTCCAGGCAACATATGTCACTTTTCTGAATAACACCATTTCCTTGGAAAGAGAAATTCAGATGGCTTGCAAGTGGCTAAACTGGAAACTGCTGCTGACTGCTGAGCCCTGGTAAATCTGCATAGCTCTTGAGTGAAAAGACACAGAAGAAATTTAGAAGCGGGATAATAATTCCTGCTTGGAGAGACCAGGACTAGAGTGAGGAAAGCTTTGTGGCCTATTTAATCAAGTAGTAATATTTCTCAGCCACTGCATTTTTTCCTCTGAGGGGAAAGCACTAGAATCCTGGCTAAGGGGAGGAAATGTGTGAAATTGAGGGCCAGGGTAGGGGAGAGGGTGATTATGGTTTTGTGATGGCTTCCTGTCCATTTCTCCTCTTCAGTGTGAAGATTTGTCTTAATTTTTAATTTTTTAACTTTTTTTTCCCCAAGTACAAGGAAAATCTAAGCATCAGATTACTTAGCTGAAGATAACATCTGAAATAAACTGTACTACCAGGAATAAAGGCCCAATTTCACTCTCCCTGGACATTTTTCTTATGGATTTTCAAATGTTTCTGTTAGAAGAATTTAATGTCAGTTCACTTTGCTGCCATGGGAAATATATTAAAAATATTATAAAGTGGGCAGAGAGTGAAGAATTTTTTTCATTCGGTAATTCAATGTGATTATCAAACAAGATATAGTGAAGAAAAAGGAGGAAATAAATATATCTGGAGTGATCATTTTACTTCTTTAGGCACAAGTTTTCAGGTTAGATATCAAATGAATGAAAAACATTTCACTGTGCCCAGGATGAATTTAGTTTTAATGTGAGCTATGAAGCTTGCTTAAAGTTCAGTTCCCTCAAATTACATAAAGAGGGCCAGGACTTCTTATATGGGTTTTAATGCTCTTTTTCCCGTTGTATTTTAAAATTATTTTTATTTTCTAATCTATCTATCTATCTATCTATCTATCTATCTATCTATCTTTGAACAAGCCACTTCTAAACAGGAAAATATCTGTGAAATCTTGCTAATAATACTTACACACTTCACAGCATTATGGTGATGTTCAGTTAATGGATATTTGCAAATCACATCAATATACTCATCCTCTGCATCCCTCTATGTAGCTTGATTTCTAGGTGAATTACAACTGTCATATATATTACCATTAATTTGGTAATTTATGCCATAAATTTAGTCACTTTATTGATTTTAAGAACTAGTATACAGAATAGAAAACAATCCCAATATTAATAAACAGCTATTGCTACAAATAACAGTTGTATTCAGCTTATGTTCAGCTCTTCAGCTCTCTGCAGAAGTGATTTTATGCCCAGAAATCTTACAGAGATTAGTTAGTTTTGGAAGATACCAGAAGTTATCAAAACTGTTGAGTTTAATTTGGGAAGGATTTTTTTGTGCAAAGCTTACATGCCTGGTGAGTGATACAGACTCATAGAATTTAGCTTCATAGTGTTTTAGAGGGACCTATCTAGTCTCCTGAATGTCACAGACTGTAATGCTGTGTTAAGACCCATAGTTTCACTCAAACTTTTATTGCAGCCTAGTATCTAGTTGTGATTTGAAAAACTGAATAAGGTGAGAATCTACTATTTTCCTCTGTAGTCTGACCCACTCTGTTCACTCTTACTGTTAAAAATGTGTGCTTAATTTTTAATTTGAATTGTCTGGCTTCTGCTTTCAGCCAATTCGTTCTAGTTATATATTTCTCTGCTAGATTAAAGTCCCCGTTCATATCCAGTATTTTTGCTCATGAAAGCATTTATACTCCTTAATCTAGTCACGTCTCAGTCCTCTTTTCTGATAAGATAAACAGACTAAGCTCAAAGAAAAGCATTTTCTCCAGTCCTTAAATGATTTTTGTGTTTCCCTTCAGCTCACAGATTACTTTTAAAAGATCCCTTTTTAAAACATGGACACTGGAGGTCTATGATGTGGAGTGAAGTTCCCCTGTGGGTGCAGTTTCAGAAAGCCTAAAGTTATGTTTCTGCTTTGACTTGTCTGCTCCTTTATTATCCTCCATTCTTTACAAAGAAACTTAAGGAGGCAGGTGAGATACCTCACTGGACTGAAGTTAGTTTTTGTGATTACTTTCCTCCACTCCTCTACTGCTGGCCTTCCTTTACTTCTTTTCACAACTACCTCTCTCTAGGCACTAGGCTCCTTGGCCTTCAAAGTCCTTCATGGGCATCAAGTTTAAGATATAGTCTTAAACTTTAGAGATACTAGATAGTCTTGCTAATTCAGAGATGTCAGACAGGACATGGAGATTGAAAGAAAGAACTAGTACCCTACTTTTTTCCAGAATAGAGTTAATTTTTTTCCTAGTTAGCTGATGCAGTGCTGTGTTTTGGATTTAGGATGAGAATAATGTTGATAATACACTGATGTTTTAGCGGTTGCTGAGCAGGGCGTACTCTGATTCAAGGACTTTTCAATCTCTCCTGCTGCCCTGCCTGTGAAGAGGCTGGGGGTGCACAAGGAGCTGGGAGGGGACATGTCTGGTACAGCTGATTCCAACTGACACAAGGGATATTCCATACCATGTTCAGCACCATGTGGAACAACAAAACTAAGGGGAATTGGCCAGTGAAGTGGGGTAGCCACTGCTCAGGGATGGGCTGGGCACTGGTCGGTGGGTGGTGAGCAATTGCATTGCCCGTCACTTGCTTTGTATATTCTTCTACCAATAATATTATTTTCCCTTTCCTTTTCTGCCCTCTTAAACTGTCTTTATCTCAGGTCACAAGATTTACCTTTTTTTTTTTTTCCTGGTTCTGTTTCACTTCCCACTAGAGGGGAGTGAGAGAACGGCTGTGTGGTGTTTATCTGCTGGCTGGGGTTAAACCACAACAGTCCTTTTTGGTGCCCTACACAGGGCACAAAAAGTTGAGATAACAACAAATCTGACCAGACCGTGTTAGAAAAATTTTGTTACACACATTCGTTATATTAGTTTAATAGGTGCTGACCACAATGTTGATTTATTTGCTCTCAGAGGATTTGTTCTTATTCTCAGGGTTGTGTTATATAAGACCTTACTTGCTGTATGTGTACTCTGTTGTGCTGTTTATCATCTCTGGGGGCTGGATTAAGGTTATCATTTTGCTGTAGTGTAACACTGGCTTATGATATGATAAAATTACTGGTCGTTGGACTAATCTGGTATCTGTACTCAGCAGTGCTGTCATCTCTGTGCTTTGGGAACCATCTCTCAGAAAGTATTAATAATTGCAGTTTTTGCCTTTTCTCCTCAGAGAGCCTATCTGTGGGGAGATGAGGGAACAATCCCCTGCTACTTCACCTTCCCCTTTTCCGGGCTAGTTACAATAGCTCTTGAGAATTTTGAGTCCTTAGGACATTCAAACAAGCACATTCCTACCGCTATCTCCTGAATGCATTTTAAGTCTTGCTTAAGGCTAAACATCTGTTTAAGAATACCACCCAAAGATCTGTCCCGAGGCTGGATAGTTATGAGTGGCAGGATGTGTAGGATAGTATGGGCAAGTAGATGCAAAAGCGAGCTTGTTTAGTAAGGGAAGAAACTGCTACTAAGAAGGGGAAGGAGGAAGAAGTAGATAAGGCAGGATATTCCAAAGCAGTGCCATCACAAGAACAGGAGGAGGAAGTGGCAGAACTCCTAAACAAGGCAGTAACTACGTGATCCCTATCCCTGAGTAAGCTGTGAGATATGTGAAAAGATTTCAGCTTCATCCTGGTGAGCACCTGGTTGCTCTGATGCCAGGATAACAGGCCCAGTGGTCTGGAATTAGAGGGTAGGAAAGCCGAGAAGCTGGGATTTCTTTCTAGGGAAGGCATTGACAAAGTGATTGGAAAAGGGACACAAACCCTCAGCCTCTGGGGGTGACTCCTGTCAGGCGTTAAGTGAATGTATCCCTTCAAGGAAAATGTTATGTTGTCCAGGCCAATCGAGACAAGACACCATCGAGAAAGGTATCCAGTACCTGAGGGAATTAGCCATGCTGGAAGTGATTTATGATGACCTAGGCAATGAACAATTATCCAAAGATCCAGATGAAGTCAAGTGTACATGACCCATGTGGCAGAAGTTTTTATGGAGCTCACCATTGGTACACACCAACTCATTGGCAGTAATCATCTGGAAAGATGGAGAGGGACAAACAGTGGATAAGTCGGCTACCTAACTCCAGCAATATGAAGAAAATCTCTCTTCCTCCCTATGGGCTTGTGTCTCAGCTGAGGAGAAAGTGTCCCAAGAGTTCCAGGAATTCAGAGAGGATATGTCCTAGTCCCCACCTGTATGGATCAGTATCTCAGTTACTAGGAGTTAGCATTCCTCTGCTCGAGAGAGAGGACCCACAAACTCAGGTGTTATCTGAGTGACCACAGAGAGGAAGGACATGAGGAAGTAGGATGGAAAATCTACCTCAATCCCCTCATGACTGTCTGATTTGCAGGAAAATAAACAAACAAAACCAAACAAAATGGGTTTCTTCAGGAAAATTTCTGCTTCAGTTTCAACTGGGCAGTTTCCCAAACAGAGTAGAAGGGCTGATCTTACTTCTGGTCTTAATAAAGGGAGTTCTGTTCTGTACTTACAGGAAGGGAGGAACGAATACTACAACCAGGACTAGAGGGAACCTGCCTCCAGCCAGCCTGAGGAAGGGGACAATGGCATTTACTGGACTGTGTGGTTTCAATGGCAGGGTACATCAGGCCCACAGGAGTATAAGGCTCTAGTGGACACTGGTGCACAGTGTACCCTAATGTCACCCAAGGTATCGAGAGGCAGAACCCATTTGTATTTCTGGAATGACGAGAGTGTCCCAACAGTTGTGTTAATGATTTGCGGACTACTGTAGTTTCTTACTTATTTCATGGAATTCTTTGATTGAGGGGGAAGAAAACTTGAAATGAATTTAACTTGACATTGCTAAGTGATTGATAACAAGGATAGGCATAAGCCTGCAGTGATTGCTTGAGTGAACATTCCCACTGGACAAATGCCTTTCTCACTTACATTAAGGCAACTCTTTGATTTAAGTGGAATTCTGGTGATATATATGAGATGTATGAGGTTTGTTCCATTGATTTTTTAGTGAGGTTAACAACTACCTGAACAAATTTTAAATTGAGTTTTGAAGCTACACATTTTTACTAAGCTGGTAAGTCCCTTTAATAGATCCTGCCAAGGTGTCTACTGAGTTGCAGAGAAAAGGGACTTCCAAACACAAAGAAGTGTGGGTTATATGGAATGCCCCTAAACATGTAATTTCAAGTTTCTAACAATTGTGTAAATTATTTTGTCCCTTACATACATTTAAAAATCTTGGGATAAGGACTAAATATACCTAGGACAACAGCTAAATATAGGTAACTATAGACTGTATGCTTCTGGGTTTTTTTATACTTAATAAAAAAGTGAGAAAATATAAGAGTAAACTGCCTGCTAAAAGCCAGATTAACCCTAGATATGTGAACATGTATTGAATTTTCCCCCAAAAAAGAAACAGAAAAATAAACATTTCTCATATCTTGTCAGGACTGGTGCAAAAAATTTCTGAACTGTGTGTAAGGTATATGAACTAAATCCATTAAAGGACTGGTTTTCTCTAATAGAGCCTGAACCAAAAGCACAGAATGAGGAACATCTTGGAGTTAACCAGAAGGCAGTACTGCAGAAAGGTGCATATTTGTGTTATACCCTCCTCTAAAGCCAAGGTTGAAGCCATCTGCAGTGTTGAGACAAGGTATCTCCCATCCACTGAACAAATGGACCAAGATCCACTGTTCTTTAAAATACTCTTGATTCTGTCTTCCTAGTAAAAACTCTCACTCTGGGCTTGGTTATTAGCATCCTGATCTGCTTAAGTATTTTTATTAGCAAATCACTCACTAAAATGAGTAAAAACATCAAATAAATAGGAAGAGATACATGCTCCCTAAACACCCAAATACTCTTCCCAGTATGAATGAGATGGCTGGTGCTATACTATCAGCTACACTGACTTCAGAACATTTATATCACACACCAATGTGTGGGATAAAAAAGACCTGCGGGATCAGTAATGACATTGAGGTAACAAAGAGCAAATTTCTCTTTATTGAGGGGAGGCTCCCTCTTTTATAGAGGGGGCCAAGGAAGGTGCTAGAAAAAAGGGAGGAGCTTGCCATATAAGGTAAAGGTAGGGAAGGGGGTATTATAAAGATGGAAATGAAGGGGAGGACCCTTGACCAAATAAGGTAAGGGGGCAGGACAACACCATATAAGGAGTTGGTGCATTGCACCAAACAGTAACCAACAGGAATTAGAGAATAAACTATATGGAATTATGCGGGACAAAAATTTTCAAAACTCGGGTACAACCATCAGAACTTCATCTATTAACAATAAGTAACAACATTAATAAGAACAAAGTCCACTATACTGAATGTCAAGTCCATTCTCCATTTCCCACACAGTCCATCTCAGACGCTGCTGTGCATGTAGATCTTCTTCCATCTCTCAAACTGCTCCTTTGTTACTTGACTACTCCCCACACATTTATACCAAGGGAGAAGTCCTGCCCCCAGCATGGTTCAGCAATGCAATTACTGAAATGCTTTGTAAAATGAAAGTGTAGGGGAGAATCACAGCTTGCCTATGAAGGGGAAGAAACAGGATAGAGATTGTGTTGCTGGTTTGCTAGAGGTTGTATGGCAGCTCTTAATTAATGGAGCATATTTTAGTAGCTCTCTGCCTTATAAAGACATGATTTAGGAAGGAGTATGGGCTAGAATTCAGGTCTCTGGTGTGGGAGGATAGCCTGCAGATGGCAGGTGCTGGCATACGGTATAGTTAGTCCGTTGTGATGACCCAAAGATAGAGCTGGGCACAGGCAATTAAATCCTCCACACACTGAAAATAAATGGGTGTGTAATTACAGAGCTGGTGTTCCAGACAGTTGAGTGGTTTTTTCTTTCTGGGTGATGAATATAAGGTCTATATTAATTTAGAAACTTATCTTCTGTTTATTTTTGTAATAAATGCATATTTTTGTATGTTCTTAGCTCTGACATTTCTGCTTTGTCCCATGAAGGGTCTAGTGGTACAGAACAACTTGCTGGAGTACAGTGAGTTTGTTTTTCTTCTCACATTCCTAGTTTTTGCTATACATAGTTGAAAATCAACAGAAGGACACTGCAATTTGCTAAAATCAATATAATTAGACAAAAAAAAATTGATGTACTGAAAAGACAATTCAGAGAACTGCTGGGCATGATTGAAAAGCTTAATGAGCTGCTGTACCCTAGGTCTGGCATGCTATGGGACCTGGGTACCTCTGATGGAAACATTGCCACGATCCTGCCACCACAAAACACTTCTAAGCACCATTTCACATCAGCAGCTGTATTAGGATGAATCTGTATCATGCCTGCTGTCATTCCAGGAAGCTATTCCTGCTGAGAAACTTTACACCAGAATGTCATACCTAATTTCTTCAAGTTATTAACATTTAGTGCTGCTGCTGAGTATGCAGCACTGTAGCTAAACTCCTCTGTGAAAAGAGAATTTTTCCTTTCAACAGGTTAATTCTATTAAGAGTTGTCTGTTAAAAACATTTTGACTTTAAATTTATTAATGACTACCTAGGGTCCTATAAGTGAGCTTTGGGCTTTGTTCTTTGAGAATTATACTATGCAACCAGGGCTGGAACCTTATGCATTAGGTTCATTCCCCTTTTTTTTTTCCTATTTCCCTCTCCTGACCCAGATCTGCCATGAAACAGAGAATTTGGATGGTTTGATTAAGACCTCTGCTTTTCCTCTGACCTAGCCCACAAGACTCAGCAAGGTGGATCCTGTGATGGATGTATCCATGCCTCTCTGCACCAGCTCAGCTTCTTTCCCCATGCTGAGTTTGTGAAGGACAGGAGTGATGGTGTGAGGCTGAAATGGAGTAAACAAGTCTTCTGCTGTGACTTCAGCATGGAATGCTTCATGAAGAGGCCCAACCTTTCCTACAATACAGGACCTGCTGTCTTCTGCCCTCTGTATCTTCATATGTGATGTCTCAATGGGGAAGAGACTAGGATACCTCATCACAGCTATGTGAGCTACAGGGAATCTGCAGGACAGCATAGTCTGGGCTGAACTCTTGGGTGCATCTCACAGTTCTGTGTGCCAGCTGACAGATCTATAGCATGGGAAATGTACCACCACTCCCTGTATTATTAAACTTAAAAAATCAGATAAATGTTTTGCTTGGACTGTGGTGCTCTGGATGCAATTTTCTCTCTGCCATTTGGCTTCTGAGGCTATGAATACTTAGGAAATGGAAGATTTCTGCATAGCAAAACAAAAAAAAAGAAAGGCTCAATCTTTACCTTTCCTGCTAAATTTAATATTCAGTAAGAGCAATCCTGTAATGGACATTTCTTCATCCTTGCTTTTGAAAAAGAACAACTTATATTCTGTCACTTACGCCTGCTACCGATAGCAGTGTATGTGCGTAGTTAAGGGTTCATCTTCTGAGGAAGCAACAAAAGCAGGCTACTCCCCATGGAAGGCAAGCCAGGAGCTGGAGTGACAGCAAGGAGGTAGGACAGTGTCTTCATCAGCAATGGGACAGTCCCACGATGCCCGAGAATGGGGGAGGTCTGGTGACTGTAACCAGGGACTGTAGTAGTGCAGATCAGGATGAGAGCCTGGAACAGGCACACTCCAGCATGGCTCAGGCCAGAACCAAGGGCAATGGCTACAGCTTAAATGCATGAATAAAGCCCAGGCAGTCACTGACAAGGTTTTTCCAGTCTCTCTTGCACAGCTTTGGTCGCAGCAGCCTGATGGGGGCTTAGACATGCACCGTATCAAGGCTGGCCAGCAGCACAGGCAGCAAGCCCCTGGCTGGGGGCGGAGGTTGAGACTGGAGCTGCACTCAGGGCACAGACTGAACTGACCTGCAGGAGAGGAAGGCCATGCCTTCTGTAAGATGTTGTCAAATGGACAATGTATACTCTTCTTCAAGAGGATCACTGTGTACCTGAGGCGCAATGACAATCAGGATTTCAGCAAATATATACTACAATCTTGTCATGATGTGTTTTTCTAGGTAAGCATGAGATGGAAACGATATTACCATCTGTATTTCAAAAATAAAACAAAAAAAACCCACCCACAACTTAAAAAAGGGTAGTCTGCATAAAATAAATGCTTTGCAGAAAGACATAACATATTTCTTTTTCACTCTGGAGAGGTTTCTGAGCATTATTATCATATTGTGATGCCATACTACAATTAATCAGCCCTTTTAGTGATGTTATAATAAACTCAGAGGTTTAGATTTTCAGCTTGTGTAAATCAATATGAGTCCATTGATTTCAATGGAACTGTGCCAGGTGAAAAGCTGGCCCTAGACATCAAGTGGAGCTTGTACAGAGATGTTTAATAAAGCAAGAGACCTGTGTTTTCACAGTAGATAAATGACTTCCCGAGTGATGCTGCAGTCTCTTGTGGCACCTCCCCTCCAAGAAGTTTTATTTTAATCACTCTCATAAAGTTCCCTTAACTGCAACAATAATGCTAAGTGCCTGACACAAAGCAAAGGAAATCAGATTTCTGGATAACTACTGGAATGAAATATTTCTCCCAGGTTGCTGTTAAGTGGTTTTTTTGTTTGGTTGTGCTTTTTTTTTCTGTTGTGTTTTTTTTTTTTTCCTCCCCTAGGATTTTTATTCTATTATTTCCTTCCTTTTAGTAGCACTGAATGTCCTTGTGCTTAAAAAGCCAACTTCTTCAGTCCTTACGCAGACCTCCAGGTGCTCACTGTAAGCAAGGCCTGTAATATAAATTGTCATTGATCTAGTTTTATCTAGAACTGTGGCATAAAAGAAAGCTCTTAAGACCACCTGCCCCATTTATCACATTCATAATCCTGCCTCATGTTCACCTACTAAAAACAGATGCAATCCTGCAATAAATCGGAAGGAACCAACGAGGTACTCAAATACAAAATTGTTTAAATGGAGTGAGTTTGGGATAGTGCAGCACAGTAGAGTTTATGAAATTTTGTGTGAGAAAGTCTCATTTAAACCCCATCTGACGTTACTAAACCAATAAATTTAGCAGCAAAAAATAGTATTACTAAAACACATAAATATTGCATAAAATGTCTTCTCAGCTCTGAAATATCGAATCTGTTTACCTCTCAATGAATCAATCAATAGGGACTGCAGCTACAGTTTACTTGCAAGTGAATTTGAAAGTTGTATTCAGATGTTGCATAATGCTGTCATAGCAGTAATGTTGTCTTGCATAGCATAGTAGGGTTCTTGCTCCTACTGTCTAAGATTGTTCTATGAGCTACTTCTGTAATAAACAAAATCATGGTACCAGGCACAATTTGAACACTGATGCATCATTATCCATGATCTCTGTGCCACAATTCTGGCTTGTGGCAGTTTGTTCTGTTCTAGGCAGTGCTTGGCCATGGTCTGGGAGATTGCACGGACCGTACAAACAGATGTGGCATTGTGCCACTTGCTTTCAGGCCCAGAGAACAGGCTGTATCCCAAAGAGTAAACATGGCTGCAGTCTCCTGGTCTACGTTTGCCTCACAGACTGAGTTGAGTGCAGCTTCCTTCATGCTGGGCCAACTCTCTCCTTGCTATCAAAAGTTCAGTGCCTTTCCCTTACCTCATCACCATCAAAATTCCCATTCTGGACTGCTGTTCTCCTCAGGTCCTGTAACTAGTAAAAGCATAAATCTCAGGGGGGTTGGTAGGCATCTTCCCTTTTCTAAGCATGTTGCTACTAGCCTCTCAGTGTGTTCCCACCATTTCCAATCCCTTCCCTCCCTGGCAATGCACTACTACACTAAGGTGGGAGGACTCAAGTCGTCATTATTTTGGTGGGCAAATATGGCAATGGGTTTCCGAAATTATGATGAAAACTGTTGAAGAACAGCACAGCAACAGTTCCCTGCCTGTGCTTACTACTTCTGGGTCCACAGTAGTGTCCCTTTTGTTTCTCCAAAGCAAAAAAAAAAAAAAAAAATTCATGTAATTTTTGCATTATGCTTATTTCTATCACTGGCTGACTCCTCGGCTCCCATTAGGTAGGCCATCAGTGTGACATGACCCACTCCTAAAAGTGAAGATTTCAACACTCAGGCCTATGCCAACTGCCCTTTCTTAAGAGCTCCCATACAGGTATATACACCAAGGGGCTTTTTAGTGGATGTGTCAGAAGTTCAAAACCAGACAGTGAAGGTTTTGTAGATCTGAGATGGCTGCTGATGGTAGTGTGAAATATTCCATAATTGAGCACGGTTACAGATGTTAACAGTAATCCCCATGTATTAATTTACCTCAGATTTTTACGTGCTATTTAGCACAAGAGGAATTTTTTGTGTGCACCCAAAGAGAGGCTCCATATGGGACCTTGAATCCAAGATTTCTCCTCTACATCATGACCTTGACTTGGCTCATTTCCTGTAGCCAGATTTACTTAGATGAAAGGCTGGACTTCTGTGTAGGTAGACAGCATGCTACAGGTTTCATTAAATCAAAACAGTACAAAGTGACTCAGTTCCCTTTTTAGTTGTAGCTAAAAGAATCCAGCCTGCTGTAGTCTCCAACTCTCTTTTGTCGCACATACTGAAAATCCATAAGGTAGATTCTGAACCTACTTTGTAAATATAACCAGCTTCTGGCCCCATCCCTGGGCTTTCTACTGTGTTGTTGCTCCAAACACTGTAATGGTTTGGTTGTTTTTTAAGCTAAAATAGCCAGAAAAGAGGAAAAATTACAGATTATGCTTATTTAACAATTGATTCAGCCAAAAGCTCTAAATATTTACTGATTTTTACCCTTTCCTTAATATCAGAGTAGTTTTCTGCTGTGGAAGGAGAAGAATGCTTTAACTTTAGAAAATATTCATAGTATCCTGCAGTAAAGACCTAAATGGTGCCTGCAAGCACTGGACACAGCATGTACTTTGTTATGTGAAATGAGTGAACCAGATACAGTGAGACTGGTAAACCTCAAATAAATTATTCAAAGCTTTAAATAACTCCCTTTCTGTTAGGTATCTTTCTTGCTCTTAACTTTTAAAGGAAATCTTCTGTCCTTAGTAGCATTAACACTCATTGAGAAAGATTTGTATTGAAATAACAGCTACCCCTTTCAAGTGAAATACCTAATTGTGTTTCTCTCACACAATTAGGTTACAAACCTGGCTAAAAATGCAGTATGTGAAACCAAGCCTAAGTGAAAATGTGCTTGGACAGGAAAACTGCATGCTGCCAAAATAGAGTACTGTACCCATTTGAAGTTTCTTTCTTCTGGTGAAAATAGCTTTGTCTTTAGCAGTTATAAACATCTCAGATTTTTTTTTCTATTAGCTCTAAATTCAAGGCCAAACTGATAGTAAATTTGATGAGATAGGTGTGATTAGTTAGATCAATAGGACTTTATCAATGTGAATATGTTCTTACAAACTGCACCACCAAGACTTGCCAGTTTTCTCAGGAAAATGTGCTCCACACTTTCCCACATGGATGGCCATCTTATAAGTCTTAGATTGCTGATATTCTGAATGCACTTTGCATGAAGACACATTACTTTGTGCAGTGATACTGTAGTGAGGTATCACCATCCACATTACTAGTGAACCAGTGTTAGATTCACCAGTCTCACAAAGAGTATATAATTTTTCAGGCAGCTAAAAGCTGCTTCTGTTCCTGACTTCAGTGACTCTGGCTGCCCTTTACAAATTTTGTATTGCTAGAAATTGCTTCTTTCCTGTCAACTATTTATGGGCTAGCCTTATCAGAGACTGACTCCAGCAAACTGTATGAATAGCAGTGAATTTTAAAGAGGACAAAGATCCCATTACAAACTCTCCTCTTATTGATTTCACACACAAAAAAAAAATCTGCTGTAAATAAGGAACTTAAACATTTTTATGTGGGCCTAAGGATCTGGGTCTACTTATCTGCTGATAATGGTGTTGCTTTCATAGGGTAACCTGTACAAAAATTTATAAACTGTACATAGCTCAACCAGCTTAATTCGAGGACTGAGACGATGCAATAAAAAACAGAGGTCTCTGCTCAGCATCAGAAGTAGATAAAAGTGTGGTGATGCAATTCTCCTTTATGCATATTCCTCTGGAGATCATTTCTGAAAGGGAGAGGAGTAGGTGACAACGTGGTTCAATTATGGCTCAGACAGTAGGAAAATAGTTTTGTGCCTGTGATGAGAATTAAGTCATGACTATCCTCAGAAAAAGGCTGAAAACTTCAGCCAGATGGATGTGACATTGACATTGGTCATGTTTTAAAGAAGGAAGTAAAGCAGAGGATGCAATTAATTTGAGAACACCTAGGAACTTGAGCAGATCTGTAGCTCACATAGTGTATGAGCATGAATTCTCTGTTATATTAGAGCCTTTCTGTGGCATGATGGCTCTAGCACAGTCTTTTAAAGTCACTTTTAACAAGCACCAGCAACTAGAGGGTGCATCAAAGAAAAATGACTTGAAAGCTCAACCCAGTGGAACTAAGAACCACTTAAAGAATGGGTATAGAACTACTAGCACACTATGCCAAATGAGGTATACAGGGGCATATATATTTCTACAGAGAAATATGCACAGTGTGAGCTAAATGCATATTCTGCAATTTTCACCAAGAAAAACAAACAAATAACAGGAAATTTTTAGAAAAAAGGCTTTTTTTTTTTTTTTGTAACAACTACAACACTGGGTAAAGGCTGCTCACCAGGTTTGCAGCATTTTATAGTTCAGCTGACTGCATGCTTTTTCTGAGTAAAGGTGAAGACTCTGAAGATAGAGAAAGCAAATTCAGCAGGAAAAATTACTTTGCTACTGTAGTTGTGTCTATTCTAAAATGACAGGTTTTGTTGGGATATAGTTATTCAAGATACTGCCCTAAATGGCAGAGGAGATTTTTCATTCTTCTGAAATATAATAGGAAGGAGAATTATGTGACACAAGGGCATTCAAAAACTCAAAACTCTTTGTTGGTAAGGCTGAAAAAATCATGGAGTTATAGTACAACAAATAATATTTCTGAGGTGGCAGGAGCAGATAACTGATAAAGCAAAGTTCATGTTCTGGGAGAATAAAAAACAATATCTAGGAGTGCTTTTTGTGATGCAGAAAACATACTTCCTAAAATTAACTTAGATAATTTCAGAAGACTCAAGGCAAATCTGCATGTCATAGAAGAATGAAAAAGATTATGAGTACACGTTCTTAATTTTAATGTTCTCATTGGCTTTCCATCCTTCTCAGGTTGCCTTCCAGGAAAATGACACCTCGTGGCATGATGCTGTCATACACTCAAACACTTTATGGCAAAAATGCTGATGTTACCTCTTAGCCTATTGGTACAGTCCCATTTACCTTGGTACAAAATACAAATAAATGTAACAGGCTTTAATATCCTGGTGAAATCAGCTAGTGGAAGAATGGCAAAGGGCCCAGGCAAGGCTGGCTTTGAGCTACAAAGGCACTGGGAGACATACAGGTAGTTGTACATAGCTCTGAAACTCCTGGGGAGATCTGGTGCCTGTTGGCCTCTGAGTATTAATGTGGATTATTCTCTGGCACTACTTGTTCTGCTGCAATGATAATTGATCCCTTTAAACCTCCCAAAGCTGAAAGGCCTCTTAAATCACTTAGAGTCATGACATCTTCTACTTCTTCTGAGCTGTGTATTCTGGGCTAAAATCAGTACTGTATCTTTTGCTAAAATGTTACAGTAATAATTTTAATAACTCATTTCTTAATTTCCTGCTCCAGTGATTTTTTAGTGTCTCCAGAAAATCAGAGGTTCAAGTTACCAGGCTCCATTTCTCTTTTTTTCCCCCTCATTTTGAAGATCTTCATTCAGCAATTAATTTCTGACTTCCTAGATGGTTATTGATCAGTTTTTCTTTGTAATGCAGTAATTAGAAAAGTAGTGTCCTAACACTTTTAAAACTCAAGGAAAAAAACCCCAGACAACTTGATCCAATGTTCTGAAGAAAGTCATCTTTAAAGGCAGAGCTGCTTCAGTAAAAAGTAAGAGATATTAAGCATGATTAGATGCTAGAAAAGGCTTTCTTTGGTATCCAAAATATCTATACAGTTACTGACTTCAAAGCAGGAATTTGGTTAAAAATAGATGCAAAGCATGTAACTCCTTTGCCACCTGACATGTGCTCCCACAGTTCATCTTTCAGTACTTTTCCAAAATGTTGTCAATATAATGTTTTATCTACTCCATATTTTGAGAAAAATTATCTTAGGAATTGTAAATTTAAAAAATTTAAATTTTAAATTAAATTTAAAAATATTTAGATTTTTAACTTATTCATTTTTAAGGGCAGCACATCCTGTGCAATTATTTGTGCCTCAATCACTCTCTTTTGGCACCCTTTTAAGTCAGGCATTTTATCAAATTAACTCAGGCCTTTTCTCAAATAATTTGACCTAAACTGACAACTTCAATGTATGAATTTCCTAAGCATATTATCAACTGTGAGCAGGTATTAGTTATAATTACTTGTTAGCTAATATTGTACACAGAACTATTATGTTTAGAGAGTTATATAACCTTGGACTGGTTTGTAATAAGCTCGCAAATTTAGAAAGCAATGAATGACCTTTGAATATGTCTAAGACAAGAAATAATGAACAAAGAAATCTCCTGATATGCTGTAATATACACCAGTTTGCAGCTAACAAACATTATTTTTTCATTTTAAATGCTAGCAGTTACAGTATATCAACTTTGACTTCTATGTATGTCAGAATAAAATCAATAAAACTTGCAAATAGCAATTAAAATGCAATAACAATCCCACTCCACTCAAGATTTTTTTTAAGCACTATGAGCAACTAAGATGATGATGATCATTATCACCTCTATTAATTTTTCCCCATAGTAGGGTATTTTTGCATATTTATGCCACAAATGTTTCACTTACTAATACAAGCCTTCCCTTTTCCAGCTCCATAACCATGGGGGTGCACACCTGGTGCAGAATGATGCAGTTATTCAGCTCAGCAGAAATGTTTTAAGCCAGCACACTTTGCTTTGCACTTGAAAAGGCTTTGCACTGTATGCCCAGTCAGGTACCAGGTGTCACAGACACAGTCTTTGCACTGTCTCATGACATGACTAAGGTGACTCTTACACTGGTGTCAGCCAAATATAGAGATGGGTCTGGGTCAGAGTTCTCAAGTTGTGGTACCCATCCCACTAGTAATTTTCAAGCTACTCCTTTTGTGCAGTACCCAACCTAGCACAGAGCCAGAAGCTTTTGCTGCTGATACTGTCATTAATGCTCTTACCTAAGCAAACTGCATTTAGAAAGTGCTATGTAGGATGTTCTTACCTGTTAATTATAGTCTGGTAAGTATCACACTGCAATCAAGTGTTTTAGAAAGCCTGTTTCAACAAAAATACTCAGATTATAATGTGAGTTTATGTTTTCTTCAGTGTTTCAATCTAGGAAAGGAGAATTGTGAATATACCCTGAAATAAATGAGAGAATAATCTGTCCTGTAATCCAAACATGAAATTACATGAAAAAAGACTTTTTTTGTCTGTATTTGAAATTATTTCTGAATATTTTACTGGGATACCAAGTAATGCCATTTTCTGTTCTTCTTGGCATTAAAACAATCAAAAGAAATAAGAAGTTTTCCAGCCAAATAAACACAGAAGTCTTGATGTGACATCCAATATGGTTGCAGAACTGACTGACAGCTAATGTAGCACTTCAAGACAGAATCTAAATTAAAGGTTTGCTATGAATAATGTATTTGTCAAAACTGGTCTTGTCCTGTTCACATATTACTGTATTGTGATGTTTTTTGTTTTGTTACTCATATTTTTGACATGAATGATTTTAGGCTATCTAAGCCCTGTATATTCTATTGTTGGCATGAATATTTGGAATTCCCTATTTGATTGTCCTTTGAACAGCCAAATAAATTATTTGCCATCATTTTGTCTCTGAATTCAATTTAGAAAAATGCATAAATATTATTTTGCTTGTTTTTATAAAACAATCTGCTTTTACCCACTTGGCAGGAAGATAGTAGGGTAGAAATATATTTTCAGAACAAGGAGTTATAGCTTGAAAGAATATAAGGACATTTAAAACCTATCTTTGTCTTTTTTCCTTCTTCTTTTTCCTTTAAAATTGCTTTCTGGATAAAGAAACAATAAAGTAATAACCCAGATTTATTAGCTGTCTTGGATATTTGAAGTTCAATTTTCTCTTCACTCAAAAAAAGTGAAGGAATTAACAGTTTTTGAACATGGATGACTTCAACCATTTCTGGCTTAAGCATCTAAGCTGCAGGACTTTAAATAGGTTTTTTTTTCTGAGGTGAACCAAGCTAAACTCATAGATCTTCCTATCCTTCAGCCCTGAAGACTTGATGATGGTGGAGGGATGATGTAGCCCAGGGACTTCCATATAGGTGAGCATTAGTTTTATGGAAACACTTGGAAGACTACTTGCCTGTGTTCTCACTCAGCAGTCTCTCTCAGTATACCATGTTTCCATATCTGTATATAAAGCAAAGCATTTTTTCAAGAGCACATGCATCAAATTAAATGGTCTTTGGTTTGTATCATGGTTTATTTCCTCCACATATTTAATTCCATATGCAAAGGATGTCTATGTTTAATACTGTCTGTCAGATCAGATGACTGCAGCTGTCACTGCTGCTGAATCCAAGTGTTGCAAACAGAGATTGTGGCACTGGAGCCATTTTGTGCCATATTGAGACACATAGTAGGAGTTTTACACTGGTGATTGATAGGCTTATGCCAGTGGTCAGATTTAACAATCACTAAAATATCATAAATGTTTATGACCTTTGCTGTTGCTTGACTGTGCCTCAAACTTTACTCACTCTTAGTGGTCGTTTGGAGGTTTGCTCATGAGTTCTCTTGTTTTCCAATTTTGTCCCTTCCTTGGAACAAAGTTAAATTAGAGAAGGAACTATGTACTACTGTAAATGCGTGGTAACCACAAAGCAAATAAATGCTTATTTATTAACTGCAACATTGTGGGGTTTTTTTTCCAAAGCTGAGCATAATGCCTAATAAAATAAGCCTGGATGACTGTTCCACTTTTGGCTAAACTTATTTTCTTTTTCACCTAGAGAATAACATCTTCCAAGAGGTGATTTCTAAAATACTACATTCTGAAGTATGCAATATTTTTCCTCAACGTGTGAGATCAGCCTTATTGCAGCTTATTATATGGGTCATGTGGACATAATCAAAAAAGCAAGAACTAAAAGTTCAGGATTTTTACAAAACTCTAATAAAATGCCTCACTTTTTGAATATTTTTGGTTTAATACTCTGTGTTCCAGGAATCCAGGAAGACAGAAATACTCAGGGATATAGATGAGCCTGTAATAATAGTGGACATGTGTGACTGGCAAAATCTGTGGCTTGACAAGTGTCATGTACAAATTCAATTTTAAAATATAGTAAGCTAGCTATTCACTGACATTTATGATGCATTTTAATTATCTTATTTTATTTTCAGAGTGGGTTTCCCATTCCCAGTCTTTTTGTATTTATTTTGTATTTCATATTTCATATTTACTTGTGAAGTGGCCAGATTTGAAAAATGTACTTGGGCAAATAGAGTGCAACTTTGATGGAATTTAGGAATGAGTCCAAAACATATCCACAAAGCAACTATGCCCAGACAAATGCCTGAGCATTAAGATGGTGAAGTACCTCAGGGCTTCAAGTGCTGCAGTGACAAAACCATTTATCTCAACAGTGTCCTGCCATCTGTTTAACATTTAGGCTCCTCCACCATTCAAAAAGTAGAAATTTCAGTGCCTGGGGACCAAAAATGCTCAGAAGAAACCTTACAAACACTGACCATATTCAATTGAACAGTAAATATGCAATGTGGCTGTATTTCTTTAAAAGCACAATTAGGAAGGTAGTGCTGCCCACTGATAATAAGAAAAACTATGAGGGTGGAGAAGGTCAATCTTTTACTATTTAATTTATTTTGTATTTGTGACATGAATGAGAGTTCCATCCTATCACACTGAAAACATCTTTTATCTGCTGAAATACAGTGTCAAGGGATACTTTAAAGCAACATGAATAAACAGCTCTAGCAATGCAAACCAGTACTCAGGACTGTCCTTTGTCACCCTCATGGAATTACAAACTTGGCTGTGGATTCCCTCTTGAGAAATGGAGCAAACCAGGTAAATATGTAGACTTACTGTTGGACTCATGGCTAAGGCTATAACAAAAACAGGGAGAAAAAGATGTGGTTTGGAACACAGCTTATGTAAAATGTAATTAATATGTCAGTTAACACGTGTATCAGTTCCTGGCAAATAATTTACCACTATTCAAGTATTATTAGGTACATCCTGTATAGCTGGGCAAATCCTCCTTTACAAATTTATGAATCCTCCAGCTCCAGCGTACAGTCTTAAATCCATCATGCGTTCCTGGTCAGAGGATCCCAGAGCTGGAAACAGCCTTGGTAGGCAGCATTTCAGATGCACTCATTCCAGAACCTGAGGCTTTTCCACTCAGTATGTACATGCTGTAAAAATCATGCCTGTACCACCTTATCTGCTTTAATTCTTAGGTGTTTAATTCAGATTTATGACATATACACCTACAGGTAATACAAAAAAATAGTGCTGTTTTGAAGTGGCTTTTCCCATATTTAAGAACCTCAGAGGCT
The DNA here is from genome assembly GCA_035583135.1 of Lophotriccus pileatus. Classification (NCBI taxonomy): domain Eukaryota; kingdom Metazoa; phylum Chordata; class Aves; order Passeriformes; family Tyrannidae; genus Lophotriccus; species Lophotriccus pileatus. The sequence goes on from JAWWES010000115.1 coordinate 92,290,944, forward strand.
CTGCATGTTGCTGACTATTTCAGTCTCTTTTATTTTCTGTGTAATTCCTATGCATAGGAAAAAGGCATTTAAATGGCATTCTTCTTGGTGTGGCTCCAGCTGATATGGATAGTGAAAGATAAAACTATTCAAATCTAATTTTTGACAGGAAGATTATTGAAGTTGTACCAAAAAAACCCCTGAAAATATGTCTAGAATGTATAAAAAAATACAGAGTTTCACAAATCATAATCTAGTGAAGATAAGAAAGTATTCTTCAGAAATTATACAGCAAAACCAGTCCTGCAACTGTAAAACAAAATGTCACATTTCTCTTCATGTTAGTCATTCAGGATGAAACCTGAGGTTTTGATTTGGATTTTAGTGATTTGAATGGCAGAGAGGTATGGCCCTCTGTCACATGTATGAAATCATAAACAGTGGGGCTAGAAGTGACCTCAAGAATTTATCTTGTCCATCAGTCTGTCCCAAGGACAGATAAAATATCTTTCCTTCTTTCCAAAAGATTAGTCTAACATATTCGTAGATATCTTTGATGATGGATGTTCCGCAACCTCCTTGTTCAGTACCTCCAAAATCCAACAAGACCTGGCTTAATTGTTGCACTGAAAGTGAACTCAAACCTCAAAAAACATTCACAGGATCCTCACTAAAATATTGGTGTCTGTGGTGCAGATGAGAACTTGACTGAAAGGTTTATGTAAAGAGAGATTTTAATACCATCACAATTAATATTTATTAAACTGCAAGGAATTCTACTGATATCATTGAGGATATTCATGGAACATATTGTTATCCAATATGAAAAAATATCCCTTTGATGAAATTTGTACTGCAAGAAGATTTTTTTGGACTTATGTTTAGATATGGCTTTGATAAGTCATGTCTCATTCTGCGTGACATTGTTCACAGCAACTGAGGTATTGGCCAAAATAAAAAAATGGGTTTTATATTATGGTAACTGAGTTCTGATATCGACCCAAGCATCTAATTTCCTGTAGTAGTGGTAATATAGTACCTCTACTACGAAATAAACGTGTATTTTGTGTTAGCATGACTTGTATAAATGGGTGAAAAATCCCAATTCAGTTTTTGATGTAGTTTTGCAGTCAACCACTTGCTTTGCATAATTGGGGTGACAGATTCCACTTTATTACAGCAGCAAATCCATTTTGTAGCACATTTTGTAAAATGGTACAATGGGCCTGGATCTTGGCCAACATCAATAATGAAGTAATAAACTTCTACAAGTAGCAGGGAATTGCAATTGTTTTAATGAAAACACCACTTCTCATGCCTGTTCTGAGGTTATTCTGCTCAACAGTTGCTGTTAGGACAGAAGAATTTTATGAAAGATTCTCAAACACTTTTGTTTTAGAGAGGTGGGAAAGGACAGAGGAAAACAAGATTCTGAGAGTCCCACAGCACAAATCCCACCATGTTGTGCACTGCAGCCATAGAAAGCACTGAATCATTACTGAGCCACCACTCAAAGAGCAAGTCTTTTTGTACAGTCCTGTAAACCAAGCAACTTTGTAGAAAATTGTTCTCTATCCCTACTGGAAGTCAGACAGGAAAATGCAGCCTGGTCTATAGGATTTTCCTGCACTAATGCTTTCCTCATCCATTGCTTACTCACCTCATCAGAGATTGTCTGCACAGCTTTCTTGATTCATTGTTGCCAGCCTGAATGGAGTGAATCTAGGAGAAAGGTAGCATCAGTCTCTGGAGTTCTGTGAAAATTGTCAGTGTCTGTCAGACCATTAAGGCAGGTTGGTATTGATGTGATTTCTCTTTCTGACAGTTGATCAAATGCTCACCTCTCAAAAATCACTGCTTCTCATAACCTCTGCTTAGAAGATAACCTGTGATGTAATGCTCTTGAAATGTGATCTTGAGATATATTAGGGTGTTTTTTGTTTGTTTTTACTCAGTAAGTAAACAGACAGGAGACACTTGTTGAAAACAAAATAGTCTCTGTGATGTAATATCTCTATTATTCCATGTGATTTTGCGAACAACCTGTCCTTAGATTCAGATGCAATGTCCTCTGAAATTTCATAGGACCATCAAATCAGTTTGGTTGGAAGAGACGTCTGAGATCACTGAATCCAACCTTTGACCAAACACCACCATGTCAATGAAAAAATAGCACTAAGTGCCACATCTGGTTGCTTCTTGAACACTTCTAGGCATAGTGACTCCACCACTTCCGTGGGCAGACTCTTCCACCTTTTCAGTGAAGGAATTCTTCCTGATGTCCAACCTGAACCTCCGCTGGCACAGCCTGAGGCCATTTCCTCTTGTTCTGTCACAAGATGCCTGGGAGAGGAGACTGATCCCCATCTGGCTACAACCTTTTTTCTCAGGTAGTTGTAGAGAGTGATGAGATCCCCCCCAAGCCTCCTCTTCTCCAGGCTAAACAATCCCAGCTCTTTCAGCTGCTTCTTGTAGGACATGACATCCAGCCTCTTCCCCAGTTTTACTGCAGTTCTCTGGACATGCTCCATCACTTCAATGTCTTTCTTGAAGTGAGGGTCCCAAAACTGAACACAGGATTAGAGGTGCAGCCTCAGTTTGCTTAATATTACATATATACTGAAAGCTACAGTCACAGTAGATCCAAACAGCAGGAAAACCATATCAGTTGAAATATTCTTGTAGTGCTACAGCTAATACAGTGTCTCTGATTTATCTTCACTGTATAGCAAAGATAAAACTTAATCAGCACAGAAACATAACTAAAAGCTGCTTCATTGGAAAGACTTATTAAGCTCTACAGTCAATTGTCATCTCAGAGTACTTCTTGAGCTTGTTTTCTAAGTCTACAAGGTTCAGTTGTATGTGTTTTCATGGTATCCACATAGATGTTAATTTTCAGAGAAGTCCACAAAAAGATCAAGTAAGGGTACGCCATTGTTTCTGTTATTTCCTGTCCTCCCACAGGCTAAGCTTTCTGAAATGCAGACAACTTGTCTGTCATTTCAGACTGTTTGAATCTCATCTCTTCAGAGAGAAATTGAACATATTTAACTTATAAAAGATATCATCCAGATCTGTCTGAATACACAGTCACTGCTGGTCAGACCACACGGCCTGTATTGCATTGCTTTCCTGAAATAAAAATATCTAATTTCTGAATTTTTATATTTTGCTCAAAACATTCCCATGTACCTCAGCAAGGAGGAATGGTGCTAGTGCTTAAAACACTGTCACAATGTCTTGTGCCTTTGGCTTGATAAATTAATCCATTTTGTTGACCTGATAAGAACAATAACTTCCATTCATTTCAGAGGGCCACTTTTGTATATTTAACACCTCTTTGTGGATACGATAGTGTTTATTTAATTTGAGACCAGAAGCTTTAAGCCTGTCTGTAAAGCTCTTTCTGAACACAGTTCCAACATCACCATCACTGCCTTTGAAACCCTGCGAATGGTGCCTTTTCTTTAAATAGTCCTCAAGCCTCAGGAAAGTTGTTTTTCTTTGTTTTATTGTTATTTTTTAAAATATATTCATTATTTGTTATTCACTATTTGCTCTTTAGTACTTAGTTTTTGGTATCTTTAGTGTTTGTAGAGATAGGTCATCACTGCACAAAACTCTTCAGAAGAAGCTTTAACTTTTAAATAAAAGAAGCAGTTCTGCCTATTGAACAGAACCAGAATAGAACTCATGTTTGATCCAGTATTTGATTTTTTTTTTAATTTTTGGGGGGCTGTTTTTCCTTAATTAATTTTGATACTTGATATAGAAGCATAGAATTGTTTAAGGTGGAAAAGACTTCCAATAAATCATTAAGTTCAACCCACTACTGCCAAGCCCACCATTAAACCAAGTCCCCAAGTGCCACCTCTGTATGTCTTTTAAATACCTCCAGAGATGGTGACTTGGCTACTTTCCTGTGCAGTCTGTACCAGTGCTTGACAACCATTTCTGTGAAGAATTTTTGGAATATCCTATCTAACCCTCCCTTGCTGCAACCCGCCTTTTCCTCTATGGATTCATAAAAGCATTTTTTATTGTCTTTTATGATGGTGGACAGATTAAGCTCCAGCTGGGCTTTGGCCCTTCTAATTTTATTCCTGCACAACCTCACTACATCCTTGGAGTCCTCCATCATTTTGTGATTGTTGTGCCCAAGAGGCCTTCTCTGTTCATTAACAGCACCTCCAGTGGGGCACCTCCCTTGGTTGGCACACTCACTAATCGTGTCAGGAAGATCTCTTCCACACACTTCAGGAACCTTCTGGACTCTTTTCTCTCTGCTGTGCTGTATTTCCAGAAGATATTTGATAAGTTGAAATCTCCCAAGAGAACAAGAACTAGTGATTGTGAAACTTGCTTGGAGCAGTACTGTAATAATTTCTGAGTGTTCAGGTCAGATTACTGGAAGTCTTTGAGCCTTGACATTAAAAGACAGAACAGGGAGGTTTTGTGATTTGCTTTCTTCAACTTTTGATCTCAAGAGAGCTCCCAGCTACCTTCCAGCATCCTTGGAGAAGGCAGACTGACACAGAGAGAGCACATTTGCATCTGTGCTCAGCTGCTTAGGAAATGTTTCCCATGTGTGAAATACCAATCAGCTAACTTTGTCTTCTGCTCCAGGAGCATGATACTGTGGGAATTCAGATAAAAGTAAATACTAATATTTAATCTTCATTTATAACCCAGAAGGAGATTTGAGAAATTTCTTAAAGCATTTGTTCCATCCTTGTGCTTTCTTGTGGTTAGCAAGAAGTTGGCTCAAATTATGTATTTAAAATGCTACTATAAGAAGAAATTCAGTCAGTATATTGAGCTAATTATTGATACATTTTCTCAAGATTGCATTTTTTTGGTATATCAGGATATTCTTTTTTTAAAGACAGAAGTCAGAGTGCAGGAAACAAGAGAATTGGATATCATTGCCTGTGAAAACACTGAGCTGAGAAACTATTCTGAAGCAGGACAGAAAAGTTTTTCCCATGCAGGAGATCAAAAGAACTCTCCTGCAGGTCTAAAAATGAACACTTGCTCCATGGAGAGTAATTATCTTGGAAGAACCAGCTGAGACACAAGACCTCGTGGGACCAGAAGAAGTTACAACTAGCTTCATTATCATCAGGAGATCAAAAGATTTTAAGATAGATGAGCATGCCAGCTGCTCTGTCAGGAAATACTGTCCCTTTGTTACAACAGCTTAACACTTCCATTTTAAGAAGGCTGTTATGTATCTATGTATGATCTATATCTGAGTCATAAAAACTGCAGGTACCTGAACATAGTCAGACTTACTGAGAAAGTGCAATCTCCCTTGAAGTCTTGTAACGTGGGTGTTAGTTGAGTACAAGAGAAGCATCAATAAACTGGAGCAAGATTGGTCAGGGACTGGAACACTCATCCTGTGAGGAGATGCTGAGGGAGCTGGGCTTGTTGAGACTGGAAAGAGATGGCTCTGGGGCTATCTTAATGCTGTCATCAACTTTCTAATGGAAGTATATAAGGGAAAAAAGAGCTGGATTCTTAAAAGAAGAATGACAGGTAATGGACAGGAGCCAGATGATGTTAAATTCTGACTCAATTTCTGGAAAAAAATCTCACCATGAATGTGATCAAACACTGGAATAAGTTTCCAGAGAGGTTGAGGGATCTTCACCCTTCAAGATATTAAAAACTCAATTGGAGAAGTCCATGAGCAGCCAGCTATAAGGGAGCCTTCTTTAAGCAAGAAGGACTAAATTGTTAAGGGTGCTTCCAACCTACATAATTGTGTGTCATTGTACATTGTGAGTTACAATGAAAACAGGGTCAATCATGTGTAGTGGGTGTCTCCCAGACCTCTAGCCTTTTGCTCTTTCTTCCTCTCCAACAGAATAGGGGCAAAAAGTAAGATGGAAAAGCTCATGGTTTGAGATAAGGGCAGTTTATTACATACCATTCGCAGATAGATGTCAGCCATTCTCTGGGCCTCCATACCAGTGGTTGCATGGGAAGACAAACAACTCAACCGCAAATGTACCCACATTTGCCTCCTTGCCATAAGATTTTATTGCTGAGCACAGTGTCGTATGGTGTGGAATATCCTTTTGATCAGTTTGGGTCAGCTGTCCCAGCTGTGTTCCTTCAACCTTTTGCCCACCCCCAGCCTTTGGACGGAAGGGAAAGCCTTGATGAAGTGCAAGCACTGCTCAGCAAAAACAAAATGCTGGTGTGTTATCAATACAATTTTAGCTAAAAATGCAAAGCACAGCACCATATGGGGTAATATGAGGAAATTTAACTCCTCTTAGCCACAGACAGTACACTGGAATGTAATTTGCATTATACAGGCTTGTTGCTTGACAGGGATGTCCACAAAGATGTGAGGATGGACCAAAACATACCGTTTACCGTGAACTGCGACAATAATGTAGTTCAGATACTTATTTCTATTTCAATAAAATTAATCTGACATTAATGCACAGTGGAGGCTGACCTTAGGATGTGCATGCATGAGAAAACAATTACATACTGTGCTCCCAAAATGCTAAGAAATTACTAAAATTTAACCGAAAGAACTTGGGTAGGCCAACGATTAATTACCCAGGAAAAGACGCTAGAATGAACTGATTTTTTTTTTTTTGCATTTCAGTATTGATTAGACTGCTTGAGTGGTGAAAATTGCAGAACAGCAAATCCAATTAGTGAATTATGGTATTTTTTAAAATAAGCAAATATGATTTGGTGGCCAAAGCTTGGTTTTTTGTTTTTTTTTTTTTTTTTTTATTTTTTGTTTCAAGATCTGCTTTCCCTAAATTTGCTGCTGAGTGCATTTAGTGACAATTCAGAAGATCTACATATCAACAACTTCTGAATTCCCTATAACACAATGGATGTTGTTTATCTTAATCAAAGGCAGTCTTCTCAGCTTTAAGGTGCGCCTCCCTAAGTCTCTCTGCTCCTCTGCCTTCCTGACAGTTTAGTATTCACAGAAGTGTGCCTCTGCAGCCAGGAACAGAAGATTTCTTCAAACAGGAGAAAAGAAAAGCTGGCACTTGATCAAGAGAACTGGTTTAAATGAGTTATCTGGCAAGCAGATCACACACTAGGGGTCTCTGATTATATGTCAAACCTCTGCTCAATGAGTTCTGAGGAATGGAGGCAGAAAGTAAAAAAAAACCCTCCAAAATACCACAAACTGATATTTTTGAGGGGCATTTTCAGTATCTTTCCTGAGGACAGGTTAGCCAATATCTGATGAAGAAGGAACTCTGACTTACTGAATACTGATTGCTCCTTAATGAACAAGGCATAGAGGGTGAGGGATATAATCTACAGAGAGTCTGTGGGGTTTATTAGATTTTTTGCTAAGCAACCTTACTAGGAAAAGAGCAGTAACCCTTAAAGAAGCAATTAAAGAAAAGACATTTAGATCTATAAAACTGAATTCTCTGTGTTACAGAGTAGATAACTGAAATCAACTGTTTCTTGTTCTAACATCCAGGTGGAAGACAATTCCCAGTTTTCATTATTATGAGTAAAATCCAGACAAAATTTATTTATGACTAGGTCATACAAATTTGTTCTGCTGCCATTTTTTTAGCTTAAATTAGCTCTTCTCTCTCCCTCTCATCTATCACTCTGATTATTTTACAGACTTATTTCTATTTTTTTCTTCCTGAATTAAATAAGCTAATTCTTTTCTCAAGTGTTCTTTCCAGACATAAATTCTCCATTCAGTTGATCATTTCTAGTAGTTCACTGTATATGTTGCATTCTCTTGAAATGGATGATTAAAACTGCGTGGTGTATGTGAGTGGTCACTAATTCTTTAAGCAATGGTAATGACTGCAAAACAAAAGCAGACTACCATTGAGAGGCTTTTCAAGGCGTTTAATTTTGGGGTCTGAGTAGAAAAATAATTATCTAACCATTGCCGACTCATTTTTGGCCTTTCTTGAATCAAATGTTTTTAATGAATTTTCAGTATAAAATTAAAAAAAAATAATCTATTTTGACACTAGTAATTTCTCTACCAAAATATTTCAGGCTACAAGATCAAAACAAGCATCCCAAATCTATCTTTATATCTAGAATTTCAGAGGGAACACTGTTTGGACCAAAGATGGAAGAAGAAACTGAGGATTAGTAGATGAACTGCTTTTATTGTCAGAAAATGTTTCTGTATGAAACAATATTTTGCCATGCTCTGCATTATGTGAACTAAAATGAATTCACATAGGAGGTGTAGACTGATGTCAGGTCACAAACAAAAATAATAAATGAAGGGCCCAGACGTGCTAGTTGACAGCTGACTGAACAGGAGCCAGCAGTGTGGCCAAGAAGGTGGCCAAGAAAGCCAGGGGCATCCTGGCCTGCAGCAAAAATAGTGTGGCCAGCAGGACCAGGGCAGTGATCATCCCTCTGTACTCAGCACTGATGAGGCCACACCTTGAATGCTGTGTCCAGTTCTGGGCCCTTCACTACAAGAAAGACAGTGAGGTGCTGGACCGTGTCCAGAGAAAGGCAACAGAGTTGAGGAAGGGTCTGGAGCACAAGTCTTGTGAGGAGCAGCTAAGAAAACGGAGGTTGTTTATCTTGTTTAGCCGTGTATGGGGGCTGGAACTAGATGATCTTTTAAGGTCCCTTCCAACCCAAAATATTTTATGATTCTATATGATTATGAAGAATTTAAGTCAAACTTTTTTTTCCAGATAGGACTGTTATGGATCTTAATACCATAGTAATAATTTTATTCTGGGTTTCTTTCCACAGTTTACTGAAATGGATCCTCAAAAAAAGAAACAATAATTTGCTTACTAAAGACTTCTTCATGTTCTGCTAATATTACTTTGGGATGCCATGAAAAGCTTCTGAAAAAATGGAGAAGTTAAAAAAAAAAAGGAAGAGAAATTAAATTAGCATGTTGGAATTAGACTACTGAAACCTAAGGGAGGAAAGAGAAAGAGAAAAAGAAAGAGAAAAAGAAAGAGAACAAGAAAGAGAAAAAGGAAAAGAAAAAGAAAAAGAAAAAGAAAAAGAAAAAGAAAAAGAAAAAGAAAAAGAAAAAGAAAAAGAAA
>JAWWES010000115.1:92300084-92314034 GCA_035583135.1 Lophotriccus pileatus
AGAAAAAGAAAAAGAAAAAGAAAAAGAAAAAGAAAAAGAAAAAGAAAAAGAAAAAGAAAAAGAAAAAGAAAAGGAAAAAGGAAAAGAAAAGGAAAAGGAAAAAGAAAAAGAAAAAGAAAAAGGAAAAGGAAAAGAAAAAGAAGAAAAGAAAAAGAAAAAGAAAAAGAAAAAGAAAAAGAGAAAAAGAAACCCTCACAAAGTAGCAGGAAATACTTCAAATCAGCAACCAAATGATGAACGTTCCCACTTTGTACATGAAATAGCGGCAATCACCAGTGCTTACATTCAAATAATATTATGTGAATCACATTAATAATGAATAGTCAATCATAAAAATACTAGAAAGTGTCCAAGACAGCACTCACTGCACCTCAAATTTTTCCTAGGCCTTATAATTAGAAAAATCACACAGATTTAGTAGAAATATCAAACAAGATAAAAAACCCAGTGGAGATAATTTAAGCTCTAAAGCTGTACATTTCCAAAAACTTCCTTGTGGGAAATTATTAAACAACATGACTAAAAAGAGCTGTTGCCACCTCACTCACTGTGATGTACAGTTTTAGGGCCTAGCTGATGCTGTGTTGGCATTTCAGTTTTGGCCAGGAGATGAGTTATTTGAAGCTGCTGTTTATTTGCAGAAGTTCTGATTAGTCAAATATGAACACTTTGATATGGAAACTGGGTTATTTTTACCTTGGCTTTTCCTCTAGCATTCCTCTTGATATTAATAGAAACTTGGGTCAAAGCTCTATACATAAATGAAGTATAATTGCATGCAATTCTCGTGATTTGCAATACCTATTGCTACACCATTACAAAATACCATTATCCCAAATATCTTTCAGCAATTTTCCCTGTGCTCTTTCAGCGTTACTAATTTGTGATTTTCAGTATGGCTTGTTTTAGTAATATTGACAAGTGGAATCTAACCATTCAATCAAGCATATCAAGTCCTTTAATTTGGCCTAATTCAGGCATCAATGAAAGGTGTGAAGCTTTTACATTTGCTCTACTGAAACTAATGTCCATCAGAAAGCAAATTGATTTTCGGTTTCAATACAAGTCAAAATTTGATTACATGAAAAAATGTTGTCAACTCTGCTAAATTGGTAATGAATGAACAAAGTAAAGTGACTGTTGAATACCTGCCCCACATTTTCCTTTTCACTGGTGTATAATTTCTAGCCATTCAAAGTAATTTTCCAAAAGATTAAAAGTTTCAGTCATCTTTTGCATGTCTACTTCGTTTAATATTCCAAATATACTTTTTGGTCATATTCTGTTATTGTACTTCACACAGGCAAAATAAATGGATTCTTTGGTGTAAGCGTTTCTGATTTGGGAAAGACCCAAATGCAAGAGTGGAAAATGTATGTGGAGGAGAAAATGTATCTCTACTAAACTGTGTATCCCAAATGTGACTCCAGTTTCCATTTTCCCACAGACACATAGGTGGTTTATGCACAGAAATGGCTTATAACAGTTTTGAAAATTGAATAAGAAAGCATGATGAGTATGTCTATGATTCCTTTGTTTGTGGAAGCTGTAATTCCCCTAATAGCACTGATTAAGAGATGTATGTTTTTGTTGTCTTTATATTGTTAGTGATCTAAGTAATCTTAAAAGTTCTACCATAATTATATATAAAACCTGAAAAATTCTGGTATTGCTTTTAGTTAATGTTTTGATTTATTTGAAATTCTGGTAGTAGTACAAAAAGAATACAGTTAATCAGTTAATCCTTGATATGGTCTCTTTAATATCTTCAACATATTAATCTTCTGGGCATATTCTCTATGCCTGATCTATGCCTGGAGATCTACATTTCTTCTAACAGGCTTATGAGCAAGTCGTTAATAGCATAGAAACATTTGTTTTATAAAACTATGTTGTGGTTTAGGAATGGTATTAGTGCTCCCCCTAAAATGAAAAACGAGAAGCCACGTCTCTCCTCACCTCCTCTGGTGAGAGAGAGACGAGAGGTTAAGATCCCGAGGTGAGATAAGAACAATTTACTGGAAGCAGCAAAGAGATAAGAAAACAAAGACTGACAGCAACAGTATTAATAGAAAAGGCATACAGAAAGAGGGTGATTTACATACAAAAAGCTCACTGATTGACCAACCCGACTTGACACCATGCAGCCCTGGAAATAAAGAACAAAATTGTTTCCAGGCCCTCCACATACATACGTTTCTCCCGTAAGACAGTGACAATGAAGAACGACGGTGGACAAACCGCCCCATCGGGACCAGCATTGCCCCACTGCTCCGTTTGTCGCTTGCTCCTCCGGAAAAGGACAAAATGGCAGCGGACACTCCGTTCGCTGCCTTTTTTCGTCCACCTCAAGCCATGCCCCCTTCTTCTCGGAAGTAACAATCCCCTGCTTCTGCCCCCCAGCAGTGATGTGGGTGGTATAGAAGAACAACCTACACATGCCCATGTGGCTTCAGGTTCCACCCCATCACATCCTTGGTAGAAATTACAACAGACTATAAAAAATTTCAGCAAAGAATCTGCAATGTCTCCAGAGCACTGCCCATTTACGCAGAAACACAACTATTAAGCTAATTTTATTTATTTTTTTTATATCTGCCTTTTCCAAGATTTTCTTGGGAAATCTCTACACTGAATCAGTATCCTCATTGCCTTCATGTTTATTTACCATACTATGCTATTTTTAAATGCAACTCCCCACTGATTTCTAGGAAAGGCAACTTAGAAACAGTATGTGTTGCCTAACAAGTGGTGGGACCCTTAACAGATTCATCAGTTGTAGAATATCCACCTTACTTTATGTGGTAGAAATAAGACATTAAAATCTAGTAGAGTACATCAGGATAAAGCACATATAAGAAAAGTCTGATCCTAGTCCCTGTATGAATTGTATTTATGATGTTCATCTCCTTGACTTCTACAAATCTAGCTAATTTTCAGGTAAAAAATTTTAATCAAATTAATAGAAGTTACATAATTTAACTGTCATGAAACGTAAATCTATATTCACTCATTGATTCATTTACAACTCAGTTTACATCTTCAGCTCAGCTATTCTGTCTCTGAGACTCAGATACAGTGTATTTGACTCTTCTTCCTTCTCATTTAAATGACAATTTTAGAGATCTTAGACTAAATCATTCTCAAACTGGAATGGGGTTTAACCATCCTCCAGTTACCTCACTTGTCTCCATTCTTAGTTGCAATATAATTGAGAAGCACATGAAAATACACACATACATGCTGAAAATGTTCTGCCTTTACCCATGCTACACAACAAGTGGCTTGCTGTTGTATTCTCCTAAGGTGTGTGGAAAAGCTGGCTTTCAAAACATCCCAAGACAAGGATCTGGAACTTATTTGTCTCAGTTCTCGCAGAAATGATCTAAAATCTAAACTTTTTGCTGTAGGATGAACAGAGACATCCTTATCACATGACTGGAAATAAAGGCAAAAGAAAAGAAAAAAAAAGAAAAAGAAAAGAAAAGAAGACTTCGCCTTGTCTATAGAAATGTAGCTGGAGTCATTTGCTTTGGAGAAAGGATTCTGAATCTGGCTCATAAATGGATGAAGGTTCATATACTTAAACTTGGGCATATAAGTGGTAGCTGGGACACACTTAAACACACTTAAATTTCCAGTTAGTTAACTGGAAGTTGTCTACCACTCTGTGTGCAAGCAACTTTAGGAACTCCTTTAGGAACTGGACACATCCAGGGCTATATATGTGAAGTCTTTCACAGGATGGCAGGAATTTTCCACCTAGCAGCTCTCTGAGACACCCAACTAGCAGCCAAATCTTAGCCAGAAGCTCTGTAGCCCCACTAGGAAGGTACACGGTAGAGGCTCTTCAACCCTGTCTGACTGGAATATGCCAGAGCCTTTGGAGGGATCTAGTCCTTAGCCTGTGTGAAGGTTAAATCTTCTTGTCCTGATAGATGTTTTCTGTAATTCAGGGGTAGTAGATAATGTGTTTGTTTCCTTTCAGAGGTCATGTGCACACAGGGTAGGATCAAGCTGACTTCAAGGAGATTTAGGGAAGGGAAAATCTTTCCCACAGCAGCCATTGCTCCTGTTCTCATGCTGCTGTGAATAGAAATGCTAAGTCCCATTTCCAACCCATTTCCATGTCCATTTTCCTGTGGTAAGAATTGCCTGGCTTTGGGTTAAATCCATTCTCTTCCTCTAGTGTCATCATATTGAATTTTTCTTTAATTTCTTTCTTAAGGTTTCATGTTGAATTTTTGGTGGAAAATCATATATGAATGGAAATAAAATATCAGGAAATGGAGTTTAGTTTTATCCTAAAATCCAGTCATGATCTCCACATTTAAGCTCTTTACTGTGGACTAGTTGTCTACTGTGACAACATTTCATTAGCTCAAACTGGAAACAGGCAAAAACAATGTCTGCCCGTCAAACCTGAACAGGAAGAAGTTGTTTCTGCTGGTTTTGCTGTGCTTTCTAACTCTAAAGCTAGTAGAAAGAGACCTGCTATTTTGTTATGAACTTTGCCAATGAGCTTCTCTCCATCCATGTTCAAATTGTTTAAGCCTGATATCTTTGTTAATTCCATAGGTAAGTGTTTTGTATATGTTTTTGCATCTAGATTTACTATGTCAACTTTTAAATTTGTTAATCTCTAATGTAACAGTGTGTGAAATAGATTCAACTTAATTTTTTATTTCAAATGAATCCTTCAAAGTTTATTTAGGTCATCAAGACCTCTAAAGCCCCGAGAGAAAGAAAGAAAATAAAAAGGGATGCAAAAAACCATTAAGAATTTTTAGCTGAGTAAAAGAAGCAGAAAGCAATATTATTATTAGAATGGTAGAAGAGAAAAAAATAAAAATGCTGGAAAGAAGGCTCTTTAAACAGCTGAAAGATTGTCAAAGATCATCATTTAGGGTTTTACAAGAGTTGGTTCTTATGGGACTGTAAATATAGAAATCATAGTCTACATCAGTAGAAAAATAAATCCAGTAACAGACCCAACATGATTAGTGGTGTTGGGGAATTTTGGAGGGAATGCTGCATCAAACCACTCTTACAGGGTAGTGTGGAAAGTGATGTGGAAAGAAAGAACAGCAAAATGACGAGAGTATGGTCTCTTGAGCAAAGGCTGACAGGGTGCCTTATATACTGTAGGCTAAAGCACAGACCCCTGCAAGCAAAATCCTCCCTTGAGTTCAGAAACATCAGCAGTGTAAATTTACCACAACATGTATGGCAGTTAACTAGATGAGTAGTGTGACATTTTTCAGAGTCTGAAATATCTTATGCATTCCTAATGGTGAGAAATACTCACTAGCAACAATGAACTTCTCTGGTTCCTCTATCTGTTGTGTGATTCTAGAATAGGTTTTGTTGACAGCGATCATTCTCAGGTTTTAAAGATATCAAAAAAAAGTAGGCCAAAGTGTGGTCCCAATTTGTATACAGGATTCTTAGATAGCGTAATGGAGACAAATAAATTAATACTCTTGACTGCTGATAGAAAAGGGAGGAGGTACTCTGTAATGCATAAATACTAACATTTAATCCTGAAAAGGCAATAAACTGTCCAATGGCATTTTTTGATACTGTATTTGTTTGCATTCCTTGATAAGGATTACCATTGAAATAGGTAATGTTGACATCATGAATTGAGATGAGAACTGTGAGGTGTATTACAAATTCTTTCATTGAGGTTTGGTGACTGAAATATTATCCAGATGAAGGCTTCAATGGTAATTGTCTCTTGTAGTTTGTCTTCCCTGAAAATCTAGGCCTGCTGATGTGGTCCATTGTGACAAATCTCGAGCTAAATGACATTAATTTCTTTATAAGGAAAATATAGTTAGTCTGGGAGATGGGGAAAGGGGAAGTTACTGCCTACCCTGTCCTGTTTTATAGTCAGGGAAGGACTGGAGTTGAATCTTGGTTCAACAGTTTAGATGAGCCTGACAGCTGTGTGAAGGAGGTACTGAGGAGAAGCTGGGTAACAGTGAGAATGAAGAGATTAGTTCCAATAGCTCAAAGATCACATCAGTGATGGGCACTGAGAATATTTACATCTCTGCCCTAACTGAGCTGTTTTATTTTTGAGTTGAAAGTAAAGCATTCTTTTTAGCAGTATAGTGATCCTCTTCATTTTTCTTTTGACAGAGGTATTCAAAAGCATTGCAAGTAGTTCTAATGTGAGAATCCTGTGGCATTTGCCACAGAGTAATCAGCACAGGAACTTTCTCTGGGTTAGGCAGTGACATAGGAGAAGATGGAGACTATAATTTCAAGTATGAGTGCTGATTGCTCAGTCATACCAACTGCAGTTGACCTTTAAGAACATCAACTTATTTGGGACCAAAAAGCTATAGGTTTCCTGTAAAGTTCTCTGTGTCTGATTATCGTTATTACACCAGACTGAACATTTCTCTCCCTCTGCAGCTGGAATTTTAATTGGAATTTTAATTTCCGTAACAGCTGCTAAGAAGCTTTGCTCTTCCCCTAACTGCTCTATTACAGCTACATAGCACCAAATACAGCTAATTTTTTTTTTTATCCCTGAATACAATTTTTATCTCATTTCAGTTCATTTGCCTTCTTAAGAAATGGATGAAGCCTTAATGTGGTTCAAAAGTATTGATAGCTTTCTCAGATTGACAAGCAGTGGCACACTGGCACGTTGAAGCTTTGTTTGTAGATGATGCTTAAGTGCAGTGAAGACACGCCAACATTCATCCCCAGCATCTTGCAGCTTGCTAGATTTGTGCAAGGAAAGCAAATTGCCTTGTATATGTATTTTGCAATACTGTAGAGTAAGCTGGAGCTGACAGATGAGGAAGAAGATCCATTGATGTTTCACTACGGTAAGCTGTAAATGGTTTTCAGAACCACCACCTGCACATTTCCTCAGGTTGAGCATTATCTCCTCTTGCCCAAAACAGAATAGTTTCTCTTCATGGAAGGCCAGCAACATGTCCTTTCCAGGCATCCCTTGATCAAATTCAAATTCTGGGATCTAGTCCAGGGATTCATGGTGTGATTTGGAGGTTGGCCAGCAGACACATTGTGCTGTGCATTTCCTTATCTGAAGAGGCAGCTAGCAAATGGTGTTATAAGAACAAGCCCCTTTTTTCTCCATTCATTTGATTTTTTAGTTGCACTTCTCCTGTGTCTCTAAAGGTGGTTGGAAGGCCTGAGAAAGGACTGTGAATAAGCCAATCACCAATCTGTGTCCTAAATATTGAATTGGCTACTAATAGGAGCATTTAGATACGGGAGCAAGTGCTGTTATTGGCTGCCAAAGGACAAGATTACTTACTAGAAAAATAGGGCTACAATCTGTTTCACAGAGAAAATACATCTGGGCTTACCTTTTGTATGTCTTGGAAAACAAAAAATCAAGGCCAATGAAATGAAAAGAATGATCAATATAAATATTCACTTGCTGTTCACAAGTAAGTAATACTCCATATATGCTCAGAAGTACAGATCTGCCTGTAGTCTGTTATCCCTGATTGGAAATGGTAGATTAGCACTTAGTTTTCTGGTAGTTTATGAATGGTACAGAGTGATTGTTGTTCTGTAGATGCTGTGAACAAACTATGATAAAATGAAAACATAATTTCCTTATTATAAAAAATGATTTACTGATCTTCTTTCACATCTTTGTTTTGTATCCAGGTAAATAGACAATTTTTAAAACATGTTGCACTGTCTGTTTATGTTCTATCTTTTTCCATATTTTAATACCTAATAATTTTCTATTTCATTATTATTTGTTGTATGTGGTCAATCCTTCTTTTAGAGAAGATTTTATGGTCCACTCTCTCAAAAAGTACAAGAGATTTTGCCTGCCGTGTTTAACCAGTGGTAACTTAAAAGCAGTTTTCAAGAATAAGTAAACACTTTCCCATGAAGTTAAGGTCATTTGGACACCTAAAGTTTGAACAGCCAAAACTGAGCGTTCTCAAAGTCTCTAATAATTTTTGAGTCAGCCATATTTCTTTCTTGACTTTCTAATGTTTTTCCTTTTTGATTTCCTATTGCATCTTTCTGTTCTTCTCCCTCTCTTCCTTGTACTTCTTTCCATATCCTATGAGATTCCTCTGCAATTCTCACATCCATCTTTGCACACTATTTACATACTATTAGGAAGGCTGCACGTGATTTTTCAGACATCTGATTTAATGATCTCAAAACTGTGCCAGAAACAGTAATGCTATTTTGAAAAGGTTAATGATGGAGTATCACCACCATCTATGCTAAATCTAGTGGTGAAGCCTTAATTCACCCCAGGTTAGTAGAAGGTAATCTTGTGTACCCCAGTCCCTGAGAGGAGCAGGGTCTGGCCAGGAACCTAGAACAAGGAAACTCATAGCAGTGCTTATTCTACACTGTTCAGGACATAAGGCATAGAGGAAAAGAGGTAGATATGTAGGATGAGTAAGCAACGCTTTTTTGGTTGGAAATAATTCTGCAATTTGGTCAGCCCTGAAGTGGACAGGGAGTTGGACTCTGTGACAACTTTAGCTCTCTTTCAAGTGAAAATCTAATCTATTCTATTCTATTCTGAGCTTTCAGGTCAGCTGGTTGCTCAGGCCAAAAGACTCTTCAGTGGTTTTGTAGGAGTAACTCTGGTAAAAGATGCATCTGTGATCCCAGTAGTTAAATAAGAGGATTAGATCTTGCTATCTGTGTAGCAAAGCCATTCAGTGGTGAAATGGAGTTGTTCTCCTTCTTTCTCAAACAGCCTCACATCAGCTCTTAGAAGTATATCTCAAAATGAAAGTATGTCTTCAGAACAAAATGAAATAAGCAGCAATACACATTGACTATCCTGACAATCAAATGTGAATGTCAAAATACCATACCTGTCTTCTTTCAGCTTCCTAAACTCACACATTTAAAATTCAAACATACATGTGAGCCCCCTGCAAGGAATCCACCTTGTGTTGGAGAAGACTGCAGACTGGCAAGAGTAGACAGTGCCTACTGGTGATGCAGGTGCTGTTGTAGGTCTTGGCCTCCATCACGGGGTCAAATGTAAGAAAAATATCTAATTGTTCAGAACTTACCTTTTCATGACTTTCTCAAGAATACAAATAAGTTATTAGGAAATGTTAAACTTATGATTAAAGCTTAATTGTATGTGAGATTTATAGGCTAATTGAAGAAACATTTTGGAATTGTACTTGTAACAGATGTGCAACTGACTGTGTGTGCTAGTAAATCATTAGTAGCATGCTACAGTTCAGAAGGTAATGGAAAGTGGAGTTACTTTAATTTTCCTCCAGGAAAATTACTTTTTTCATAACTACAAGCAGAATCCTATCTGTTGACTTCTACCAAATCCATTAAGCAGGAATTGCTGTGGTTGACACTGCTTGGCTCCTTCAGAGACCATTTTGAAGTTAATAGGGGTATGATTAAGGTTGGCCAATAATTCTGCAGACCTGCCGCAGTGTAAGGTTTCCCTTGACCTTTTTGTCCATTATTTCTACTCATCGATGTTATATCTGCAGTCCTTGCTCACATCATCATCTTTCATTTGGCTCTTTTTTTACTGAATGACCTCTTATATGGATCAGAATAGTGTGGGTAAAGTAGCAAAGAAACAGCAATTTCTGAATCTTCAAAGCATATTCCATGCTTCTCCAATGTAAAGTCAGCAAAATCTTTGTCATAATGCAATCCTCCTATTTTATAAATAGGTTCCTTTGAATCCTTTGTTATTACTTAACATGCTTGTAGAATTTTTTCTTTTCCAAGTAACTGTTTTCATCCAGATATAATTTGCTTTCCATCTTGTACTTGCTTTTATTAGAATACTGTAGCTGAATTTTTCTCCTCAGGCAGTATTCTTAAGTATGCAGGATCACTTTTATGGCTTTTTTTAAAAATAGGTCTCTGTATTTTATGTTACATTGTTATTCAGGATATTTGTGAAGTGCCTGTGATCTTGATTCAGAAGACTGTACTTACTGTTACGAAAGATAAACCTCAGATTTGGAGGGAAATGTAAACAAAATCTGAGTGGTATTCCTGGCCAATTATAAACATTGTTCTTGGGAAGCTTGTGAAACTACTCACCTGCTTGAAGTTGAATGTACATTCAGCTTTTTTCAAAGCCATGGATGAAATGCATAATTAACCAACCAACAAAATCATAAGAACACTACATGCGTATCACATAGTAATGGTATACAAAATAATAAAAGTGTTGGATATCAACAATAATAAGAATTCCTCTGTCTGAAATCAAATATGAAAGTGTCCCAAGGCCTTTATATTTATCTGTGGAGGCATTCTTATATCATTAAGACAAAACTGTCTTATTCATAATTGCATATCAATAATTTGTGTTTACCTAGCCAAACACATTAATCAGGCATCATTCTCTTATCAAAGGGATGACTGTTGATTTAGAAAACTGAAATTGTCCATCTATTTTAAATTTTATGTTTCATTTTTCAAGGTCTTGCAGAGAATGTATTTTAACTCCCGAAAGACACTGTTTGTAAAACAAAGCAACAGGCATTTCAAAGATCTCCCAAAATGGTCAACACTATAGCAATAATATATGAAATTAACAAAAACACTAAGTAGGAAAAATGTTTAATTCTTATTCATAAATGAAGAATTAAGAGATAGAAAAAAGAAATGTTTTGATCAAAGCTTGGCAGCAATCTTTGTCAGAAGACTGGGACCCTAACTTTCAAAGGCTTAGTTCTGTGTCAGTTTTACTTAGAAGTGTAGTAAATGTTACTAGGATGTAGCAACTACATGAACCACAACTTTACGTGAGAATGAGCTACTCATCCTAGAAAGCCTTTGGTATAACACAGTTGTTGGACATCACTATTCTTTTCCTTCTTGTTTACAGACTTTAAGTTGACATCTCTACTGCTATTTTTTTTTCATTCTTTCATCTCTCTGCTTCCATACAGAGACTCTTTTAGCTTATTTTTCATTCTGTCTAGTCTCTGCTCCAATTTCACCCTATTTTTCATTATTAATTTTACTTTCCATCATCCTATCTGTTCCCAAAGGTGAAATCAAGGAATATATAAAAGAGAAACTCCATAGCACTCAATTTCAAACCAAAAACAATCTCAGTGACTTTCAAATTATCATAGACAAAATGAAGATGCCTGTCCTTGGTTGTAATTCATTACTCTCTGAGACATTTGGTGCAAGATATTAAATGTAATCATTTCAGTGAATCAATCTGCTTCCCTTTTGAATATAGTAAATCATTCTAGAATAAGAACAAAGGACTAATACCAGTCACTAATCAACTATTAGCTTATTGATGCTTTCATTGATATGGATAAGTATAATAAATCCAAAAAACAGCAGTCACTAAGTTTGAGGTAAAAGTCAATATCATTGCTAAGTGTGACACAAGCTGAAGAAATACATGACAGTGTTTAGCAGTACAAAAAGGTGTTGTATAACATTTGTCTATTACACATCATGTGTTTTATCACCTTTTGCTGATAATAAATTATACATCAGAACCTTCCCCTTTAATACAGGTGTCGTGGATGGAGCCATGCACTTTGCTTGTAAGAGAGAAGCAATGATATATATTTTATTGATATAACAAAGTTAGCAAATGCAATGGTGGTTTGACAAGATTTGATGGTAAAGTACACTCGATTGTTTCCTGCATAGAGGACAGGTCAAATAAAACTGTCAAGGAGACCCTCACATAGAGTCATGAGGTTTAGAAAGGATTTCCTTTTGTCCTAAACTCCACCTCAGAAAGGAATTTAAGTGCAGCTAGACCCACTCCTAGTCCCAGACTTTGTCAATGGTTTATAGTATTATATAGACATATGATAGTTTAAAGGATCATATATACCTGATCAATCCTTTATAGCACTTAGCTAAGATTTCAAAGTTGCTTGACGTATAGCTTAATTTGATATCAGGGGCAGTGTTGCATACAGCCAATTACCCTGTTGTCATCTGTCGCCCACAGTCCAGAGTAAGCTGGATGCAGTTACTTTTTCACTACCACCACTGGTGTTTATGGCTTAAGTAGGGGCAGGGGTGAACTCTGCCACAACAGGTATACAAATGGTAATTAATTCATATGTCCTGAAGAGTCTGAAATTAGTGGTGAACTTACTTCAGATGCTGGGTAGGTAAAACAGGCATCAGTGTAGGCTTTTGACTCATTCCAGATCTATATTCTAGTTTTTTCCAAAGGTCATACCATGGATTATATGCTCCAGAAATTGAAATTTCTGTTTCTTTTTGAAGTACTGTGGAGGCACAGAGATGCTTAGTTTTCCCAGTAGTCAAGATCAAGCTGCTGAGATGATTTGATTGGCTTTTAAGCAAAAAAGTAAGTCTCCTGTGACTTAATGGTGTTTGCAAATGAAGGCTAAAATAGGACCAGAACTTGTGAATTACCCTTCATAGAAATATATATGCATAAAAAGAACATCTGAAATATATTTCTGAATGAGTGTACATATTTTAATACTACCTTTTATATTTAAATTTATAAATTATGCTTGATACATGCTCTAAGCACATTCAGATTTAGTAAATGTAGTAGACACTGGGACTTTAGAGTAGATGATTTTTATAGGTCCCTTCCAACTGAAATATTCTATTCTACTATATTCTATTCTGCTCCTTTTGAAATGCAAACACCACGATCCATATGGAGCACAGTACATCCCATCCGTAAGGGCAGAATCACACCCTGAAATGCTGCAAACCACAGGAGATGAGAATATGGGACAACTTGTTCTAATTGATTGTAGCTGTGCAATTGAGAAACTCTGCTGAGAACAGTAAGCCTCATGGCTAAGTTTTATACTCACAAAGTTCTGGCTGCTTCTCTGCAATTGGTAGAGGTCTGTCAGCTTTTCTATGACAGACAGGTATTCTAGTATTCAGCTTGAATGGCTTTGGTCTTTTAGATGTTTCCTGAGTGAGAAAGGAAAAAAACCACACAAAAGAAAGTAAATACAATTCTGATAATAGGCACATTTAACTCACATGGTACTGCTGTCATTTCCTCCAAGAAAAGTGTTGAACAGATCAGAATGCCCTGTGTTTTCTGAGTTTTCTCCCATTTCTGAATGAAATAAGATTATTTTAAACAATATTTTTAACCTACTTGTTAGTAGCAATTCTAGATATTCAGCTGTCCTCTTCACAATGGTTTTTTGCATTTATTCTTTCTCCAAAGATGCCTTTCTTTACTTGGCAAGACTGAGAATTGCTATTCAAGACACTGAGAAAGAGAAATGAAGTACATAGTTTGCCTGTCCAAAGCTATCAAGTTCTGTAATCTTGAATTAGATTGGGCTTCAAGAAAGCTAGTGACAAGCATTTTGCATAAATAAAACCAGTGAAGACATGGTATTACAGAGTTCCACGTAATTAAATTCAGTAAATACCTTGCAACTGCCTTTCTGTTTAATTTTTTTGGCTGAAGAATATGTTTCCTTACGCCTGTATCAGAAAGGCCCAAAGCCAGGACCCCTAGTTTTGGAACACTATTGTCAGTGTTGCTACCTTTTAACTGACCAGCCTAAGAGATTGTAGATTCAGCATTGTGTGGGCAGGCGAAGACTTGGGCAGATGACATGCAAGAACTGACACTGCTGCACAGTATGGCACCACCAGCACAGCAAGAGCTGCTCTGCAACAGTTTTGCATTACTGAATTAGTTTTAAGGAGAGATTATCTGAAGGCTTTGTGATGACTGTCTGTAGAAAGGATGAAGTAGATTGCCAAAACTTACAGAGTTGTTTATCCTCTCTTAAGGTCCTGAAGGTGCAGAAGGAAGCCATGAGCTTTGCTTTTGTGTGAAATAAAACTTGAGTAATTTTAATTTTTATTTTTATTTCATATGCTCTATTGTTGGGAGTTCCACACAAGAGGCCTATGCCTGGTGGAGGAAAACCTCTGAAGAAAGAGAGGACTGAAGATATACAG
>JAWWES010000115.1:92315090-92383326 GCA_035583135.1 Lophotriccus pileatus
AACTGGATCTTCCAATTATAGGTTTTGCCTATCCTGTATCCTCCCAAAATTCCCCACATTCCAAACCCTAAGAGATACAAGCAAATCCCCCTTTGGAATAAATGGTGCTGCTTGCTGCTATCGCCTCTCTGCCCTTTGTTCTTCCCTACTCTGGGTCCATTCTGTCTTCACTGTGTAAGTGAATTTATACAGGATGGACCCCCAGTGTCCTCAACTTTAGGGGATGTTATAACTATCACCCCTGATATTCTATATCTTGTAGTTTAGAGTGTGTTTTTTCTTCCCTGAGGCAAAAGTGTCACCTTTTTTTCCCTATGCCATTCTATATTTGAAAATTCTAGAAATTACCTTTTTAATGGTATGGACACATTGAACGTATTAAACAGTAAAAATTGCACAGTATCTACTATGTAAATTAACAGAAGTTATTGGCCTAAGAAAATTATATTATGGCTGAATTTTATTCCTTCATCATGTTACATTTTACCTTTGCATCCTTTACTGCTGATTCTTTGCAAAATTCCTATTTAGTATTTAAAGTTACATTAGATGAGCTGTCAACATTTTCTTTAACTAGACAACTATTTTCATTTAAATAAAATTGCTATGCTCCCAATAATTGCTTTTATCAGCACATTATGTACTTCTTTTATTAAGGGCAAATTATTACAACTTGAAAGCTGTCTAATTTTTGTGCACAGCAGCTTCTTCTTAAATGTTTATAATTGTGTGGACCTAACCACACTAACATTATAACATATTACAAATTGGTATTTGTGGTACTGTTATCAGATACCACACAAAAATGTATCTAATGACCTTTTCATACAGGAGACAGGTACTTTTGCTCATTGCATTTTAGAAGAAGCTGGGTAGATTCACTGTGACTATTATAGTTTGTAAAACTTACTGTTGCAAGTTTTAAAGACTATCAGAATTCCCTGTACACAAAAGAGCTCCTACCATATGTCATGTAAAAGAATTGTATTTTGAAAACTCCCTAAACACCTACTTTTCAACAATGGTTATTAAGGTTATTTATGGACATATCTATTCTCAGTGTGTGGATTTTATAGCCACAGGAAGTCATGGAATAAGATATCAGAGTTAGATCTGAAAAGTATCTGGCTCATTTTAAGACTAGAGTAATGTTTGTGGGTGACACATCCCTTAACATGGCAAGCCTGTGCAGGTACAAGTGCGAGAGCAGATTCATTGCCTTGAAGGAGGGAGAAACTTAAAATCTGTCTTGTTCTTTGCTGAAGGTCACCCCATTTTTCAACACTCCTTTTGAAATGTGACTGTCAGAGCTGAATAGAATAATCCACAGACTCATTTTTAGTACTTGTTAGTGCTCTTCTCTGGATTTATTCCAGATCCAAGCTCCTGTTCAGATAGCCTGAATTTAGTCATGTTTTGACTGTGCTAGCTTTTGTTGACAACCCATCATGCTGAGAGGGTATGTTCCATGCACCATCTCTTTAGCAAAGCCATTTTTTTTTGAGAAATGGCTGCATATAACACAATTGCCATAATAATTTCACTCCCTATGTATGCAAATATACATTTATATGTAATATATATTTATCATCTTAGATCCATATAAGTGACTTATTGTTATGGTCCAGTCAATGATTTTTTATCATCATATTTTATTAGCAGTAGCTTTATTACCCATAATTGTTAAAGATACCAAATACTATTAAGCCTAAATTGGAGCCTATGAGAAATGTGACTTCCCACTTGCAATTACTTTGGAAAGTCTGTTTGTCACCCAGATTTTCCTCCATTAGTATGGGCTTTATTGATCTTATACAGTGTTATACATAGTGCTAAGTTAAATAAAAAACCACAAACCACAGAAAATAGAATGGTTCAGATTATTCTATTATTTTACACAGTTGCCTTCTTCAGATGGATTTGAAATCCTATAAAACTGATAACAAGACTTAGATTAATTAAGAGTATTAAACAAAGCTGGACAGTTGTAATGTGTTTAGAAGGTAGGTTTTCACTAACAGAAATACACTGAATCCCCCAAACACATGCACATATGTACACATATGTATTTTTTCAAAAGTTTACATCATGGATAGAGGTAAAATATTAGTCCTGATAGACGGTTCATCTGGCATGCTACAGTGATGCAATATTATTTAAAAAAAGAAGAATGTTTATTCTATTTTTCTTTAGATTCACAATGAGATAAAAGGTTTAACTATGGACTAACATATAAGACACCACTATATTAATATATCATATCTACACTGTTTCTTCTTTGAAAACTTGTGCATAGGGAATATCTGTTATTCAAAACGTAGGTGATGAATAATACAGATGCTGAAAGACTGGCTGGCTACAGATGGAGATGTCTGGCTTTCTGAATAGACTTTCTGAAAAAAAACCCCTCACTCTTTTGAGCATCTAAATGGGCTCTCTGGATCTCATTCACAGTCATAATTTACAAACCTGAATGATTAAATACAACTCCCCTCACCTAAATTAGTATTTAGACAGGTTAATTAGAACTGGAATAATTCCATTCAGAGTCTCTGAAACTATTCTTTGTAGTGGAACAGCAGCTTTATCTCCTCAAAAGGCTATAAAGCTAATCATAGGAGGTACAAGATAGTGTGTTGGAATGGCACTCACTCTGACTTTTAAGCCCAGATGATAATGGTTTACTGTGGTCTGTAGGATTCAGTCTTAAATACATGTGGAAACTTGTGAGTAGTCTTCCCAGTTGCACTTAGGTCCCTTGTAGTCATACATGTTTGCAGCACAGAACTCAAGTTCTGATTTGTGAGGTGCGGAAACTCCATAATGGAATTCCTTGCTTAGTTTATTATTTAGCAGTGGCTACAATTTATTATTTATCTGCATTTGTATTTCTCCATTAATGTGTTTAGAAAGAGGAAAACAAAGCATCAGCCTCTGCTCCATTATAAAAGATGGGAAGAGATTGTGCTGTTTAAATTTATGTTTCAAATTAAAGTAGCTGAAGAGTTGGACATTATTTATTTATTGTATTTGTTTAAAATTGTGAGCATAAGAAAAATAGTATTTTTAAAATGAATAGTCCAATTCCTAAGCATCCTAGAGTATAAGAAAGTCATAAATTTTCCATATAGAATAGTAGCATTTTATTAAAAATGCTATCTATAGTCTGTACTTGCAGTCAAAAGAGAAAGTATGGAAGATAAAATGTTATGTCAGTTTTTCTTTATGACATGAAAAATACAACTGAAAGGAAAGTTGCATTACCAATAGAAGAATCAAATTACTCTGTGTATATTTAAAAGAATGTCAACTTATTTTTCATGTATTTCTCATGAATGCAAACTATACCTGTTTCTTGTTGAGCAGATGTGCTGAGTATAATATTAAACAGAAGCAAAACAGGACCCATTCACCAGGCTGAATTCCCTTACTCAAAGGATTCAAGCAGAATCAAAAGTCTGTGTTTCTCATGCCAGGAAGGGAAACATTATCAAGAAACCACTGCAAGCTATTGAACTGGCATGGAATAATTTTACCAGTGGTTGCATTCATGGCAGTGAAAGAAAATGATTCACTAATTTATTTTAACTGACAGTAGATTATTCTGCTTAATGTGAAGATTGTGTTATGGCTATTCTGACAAGAAGATGAGGCTCTTTGCCCTTATGTGGTCCACGCTGGATGTGATATTCAGGTAGAGAGTGATACTTTGGGAGGATGATGTCTTTCACATAACAGATCCAGCTTTCTTTGATTTTAAGATTCTGCGCAGCCAAAGTATACATAGGCATACAAACAGACAGACTGGCAAATACATAGATGAATGCATGTTACATGCTTAAATGCATAAAACTCCTTTAACTGAAATAATTCAGACCTTAGCCAGCTTCCACAGTTGAAGGTGTGCATTTACTTTCTAAAGGTCATATGTGAACCAGGAGAATCACCAAAAAACCCTACAGAAAAAAATTACTCTTTCTTCTTGTTCTTGCTTAAATAACTACTCTCCCCTTATGCTTTATGCAAGCGTACAGTAATTATGTGCTTCTGGTTTTGTCAGTATCTGGAAACAGGTCAGGAAAACAAGCCCGTCTCTTGTACACCGTAAGTGAGGTTCTTTGTTATTATTAAATTGTCTAAAATCTAGCACAATAAATTGATCATTACTGTTTGAAAGCTTTTCTAGCTATATGGAATGTTTCACCACTGTGGTTCAGGCAATTTAAAAGTAATTATTTGATTTGATGGGCCACATCCAGATGGGTTAGGGCAGCATTACGGGGTTATTCAAATGACTATTTTTCATTATAAATGTCTCTCTTTCGCCATCCAACACAACACTTTACCAGCAATAAACCTAGCTTTAAGTGAACTAGTTCATCTGCACTTCAATGTAGCTGAGAGTTTGGCTCATGGAGACAATATACCTGCATCAGAGTTGTCTTGACTACCCAATGAATATGGTATGTGGTCCCTAGAGAGGAGAATGATTAGTCCAAGTACTGCAACTGCATTGCTTCCAGTTCTGAACCTAACTCATTCAGAGCCAGCCTGGGGATCCTCATGCAGGCATATCCAAGGTGTATCACAACAGCATGTGCATTTGTCTGAAACACAGTTAATAATAGCTATGACTGACAAAAAGGGCATAACCTTTTTACTTCAAGGTACCCTTTGCCACAGTGATCTGTATTTCTGTGAGTGTGAGATAAAATTACTATAGTATACCCTCTCTGGGTCTATAAGTTAAAATGGAAAGGGAACTGTCAACAAAATACAGTTGCCCATGTAGGTAGTATTTAGTGGTTTTGAAACATTGATCTTCAGTGACTGCAAATTTGTTTCTAGATGGAGGTCAACTGTAAAGCTCAGCCTGTGTGAGATCCAAGTGCTACTCTCTGTCACCATGACATGCTGAACATTTAATATCAGCTGATACTCTCATTACTGAGAGGATAGTGAGGCCAGAAGCTCCTGTCCTCCTGTCCTTCATGGCAGATACTGGGATTTAAAATTAGCACTTTTTGCCGGGATTTTGCTCTTTTGGTTTTTCGTATTGTGAAGGTAATCTTTCACCTCTACATTTAGGTCACTGAAACAGTGAAGTTTGTACAAATCCTGTTGTTTGATATGTGACATACTGTTCTATGGTCATCATTAATATAGAAGATGGTGCCTAAAACAACTTTGTGCTCTATTTTTGGAGGTGATTATCTGCATGTACACGGGCCCATATTCACTCAGTTTTGTGGATTTCTACCTCAGGTGGTATATTTAAGCAGAGTTTCTCAAGCTTCTTACAATCAGTCACCCTAGTTTATTGTCAGATTTTCATTTTCCTTTGCAAAATTCTAGGGTCATGGTAATTTTGGTAGTAAGAAGCTGCCCTCACCAGATATATGGGAACATTTAATTATTTAACAATAATCTAAATTTTAAAATTATATGTCAGAGTAGCATATTTGGCATTCTACTGAATGAACTCACTTCTATCAGCTTTTGAAGAAGCATCTATGCACATACAAGCAACAGAAGAAGTGATACAAAAGTAAGAAGTGAAAAACTCATTTCCGTATGTTGTTCACTGAGCCGTAGAACTGAGGTTTTGCAGTCTCAGATAATACCTTAATCTGTGTGTGATGGTTTGTTAGTCATTGAAAATAAGCAGGTAGGAATACATTAGTCTAAGATTACTGCTACAGGGTTGGCCTTAGACAGAGGAGAAGAATGTGTTACAAAATCTGTGGGTCTGTGTTGTTATACTAAAAATGCTTATAAGTCTCTTATTTGACCATGTGTTGTATTGGAGGGAGAGGGGGAGAAGTGAAACAGATAGGAAATGCTACAATGTAATGTGTTTCTCTTTCTGTGTAACAGGAATATTTTATTTCCTTTATTTACTATCCAAAGACTGAAAATACTATCTACTTTGCTCAGTAACTTAATCCTTCTATGCTCTTTGCACATTACTGTAGAAAAACAAAAAGGAATATTGTGAAATTGTAGGGCAGACTACATCCACTTTCTCATTCCTAAATATAAATACAAGCCAAATTTCAATAGATAGATAAATGAGCTGTGTCTATCAGGAGTTTATTTTCAAACATCTGAGCTGGAAAAATGT
Source organism: Lophotriccus pileatus (assembly GCA_035583135.1). NCBI lineage: Eukaryota > Metazoa > Chordata > Aves > Passeriformes > Tyrannidae > Lophotriccus > Lophotriccus pileatus. The sequence goes on from JAWWES010000115.1 coordinate 92,321,215, forward strand.
CTAACTTCAAAATGGTAACAGAAAACAAAGAATTACTCTAAGTCTCTGCATCTTTACTTGCATCTTTACTTTTCCTGTTGGAAGTATGGAAAATTAAACATAGAATGAAAACACGGGCTCATCTGATCATTCCTGGACATTTCTGAACACTTTGGAGCATTCCTGCCTACTTAATGTTGTCTGCAGGAAATTTTGAAAGGCCACAAACACCAGGGTATCCCAGACATACTAAAGTTAATCCTAATTGTGAGTCTGTCAAGTGAATGCTACCATTTTTAAAATCGTTCCCAGATGAGTCTGATCCATACCTTGGGTTTTCAGGCAACAGTGCAGCTAACTCACAGTACATTATAGATCATTAAGAGAAGTCTTTCAGCACTTGGGGATTCTTACTTAAGCAGATCTCTGCTGACATATGACACTTTTATTTCCTTATAAAACTTCTTAATGAAATGTTTTCTTGTAGCAGGATCCAAGTAAGAAATCACTTTCATATGTGTCACAAGCCATTTAATAAGTATATAATTCAATTGCCTTTCAGTGTATAACTTGTTTGATCTTTAAATATTTCCTGATTTCAATAATGGTTTGTTCCTTTGTTAACAGCGAAAGTAAATAAGTATTTCAGTTGACTTGCACATAAGTCACTGGGTGAGTGTTGAGTAAACAGTTAGTTGAGCTACCTAATTGCACACGACAAGTATGCAAAACTAACTTGAATGATAAAAACATTCCTGGAGAACTTCAAATGCTGAGGCTGAATATCTGAAGTATTACGGTTTGCTAATTGGAAACTCTATTTACTTAATTAAAATACAGTGCCTGTGTGCTAATTCAAATGAGAGTCAATATGTAGCTAGCAGGCATAAACAAAAAAAAACTTACCTTAAAAACACATTTACCTTAATTACAGCACTCAAGTTTTGAAACCTGTTTCTAATGGAAATGAGAGGGCATTATAAAATGAACTGAATTTTGCATAATATTAATGAGATTAGTTATAAAATGATACTTTTAATACAGTGACTGTATATATTCTTTGCCATATTCTCAACATAAGAAATATTATTCAAGAAGTGTTATTAGTATTTTATTATATTTAAACTTTAACTTTGATCTCATTTGCTCATATAGTTCCCTTAGTAGGTCTCAGTGGATAAGAAAGACTGTCCTGTAATTTGTACTAACAATGCTGATAACAGAAAGATCAGTGTTCTAAAAAGGACACAGTAATCCAAATATAGCCACCTGCAGCTTGCTAATCAGCAGGACACACCATGACGTGCACACCAGAAGAAAGTGGGATCTGTTAAGCTAAATGTCACTTTCAGGAGCACCACTTTAGGATGTAAAGTGTCTTGGCAGCAGCACATAGGTGTTCTTGACAATGAAATGTTTTCCCCAAAGTTGTTTTTTATAATATCTTTCTTCTGAAAGTGACCATGAACTCTGTCACAGACGTGATACCTCTCCCACTGTGAACAAATATTGGCACTGGGAACAAGCTGCCCAGCAGTATTTGTAATTTGGTCTGTCTCTTAACGAAGTTGAAAGAGCATGTCAAATCCTAGGACTACATGTGTTGTCATTCTTCACTCCTTCAAACTAAAAACATTTAACAGCAGTCTTGATATCAATGAATACCATGATATGAAAGAAGAAATAAGTGATACACCTGCTGTTTGAATTTTAAATGAGAATATCATTCCTACACCAGGTGAAGCAAGGGCATGAAGTTGAGAGCTGCAGAAGCAGATTCAAGAAGGGCTGCAGTGCAGCTTCACCCTTCACTGAGGACACCTGATTTTCAGAAATGCTGCACAAAGCCTAGGAATGTCACAAGTAAATGGCAGCAGATGCAGGTTACTTCTGGCCACTCAACATTGTGGTTCTGCCGTAGGAATGTAGGAGTTCCATATTGAGTGCCTTTGACTGAATATTGCAGGCTGATTTAATTTCTGAAATGTCTCCCCTGATCTTTTAAGGGTCATCTCTAGTCTCACCTTTCTGATGTTTTTCTAAAAACAGCTAAGGTAAACTTGAAATACGGTCTTTACAAATGTGTGTATCCAGACTCAGCCAATGTCTTTAAACTCCATGCTGTCAATACAAAGTAATTAAGTTTGCCTTATATCTGAACAGCAGTAAATACCATCTTTCTGATCACTTGCTTTTTCACAAGCATCAGTTTTTCTATGACTTTTCTACTTTAAGCCACTTGCTTCCCCTTTGTCAGCAATTCATAGGCCCTAATCATAGTGCTGACACAAAGGTTTGCTTGTTCCTTTGCAAATATTCTCACTGGAATCCCTCAGGTAAATAAATAAATAACAAATTCAGTGGGTGGAGGAAGATGAAACATAGTGTGTGGGACCACAACACTATTATAACACCGGACAATTTCAGCTGCTTGAAACCACAGACCCATTAAGAGTTGTATTAGTACAACTAAATAGGTTTGGGGCTAAGGCACAGAAGAGAGAAAGTGGAGTGGATGTGGCTTCTTAAATCAGAATCACAGTGTAACATTATGGGTAAAACATAGAATCATGAATGAATCCTTGCTGACAATATCTCTTACCTCGCCTTCCTCTTCCTTTCCACTTCTTCTTCCCTTCTCCCTCCCCTCCTCCTTCTTCTTCCCTTCCCCCTTCTTCTTCCCCTTCCCTTTTTCCTTATAGAGGGTAGAACATAACCTTTTCCTCCTTACTTTGTTGAAGATAGCGGTTTTCTCATTTGGGGCTGTCTACCTCCTCCTCTGTGTCAGTGCCCCGAGGAATCCATTGTAGGTCATTGCCAGATGCGCACCACTGGCATCAGTGCGTAATATTATCTGTGATTGCAACAGTGAGACCAGGAGGAGAAGGGTTTAATGCTACCAGCTGCTGTCAGCCACAGCACACATGTATTCTTGAAGCTTCTTTCCAGTGGCAAGGACTTCTTTGCTAAAAGAGAAGCTCTTATTCAAATGACAGCTACAGAACTGCAGAGCTCTGTTTATTGCAAAGCTTTTAACTGCATGGGGCTCAGAAGATTTACAATGGCATCAACCTCTGTTTAAAACAAATCACTGATGGACTTGTGTCACAAGATCTTTAAATGCACATTAGTCTGTAATTGGTTCAGCCATCAGTGTGAACTTTTCACTCACTTGATAAGATAATTACCTCTGGCTTGTATTAGCTTGTTGCTGCTTTCTCAGAGAAAAGCCCAATTATCGTGCAATTATTAGGCAAGCAGCTGCACATGAGGTTTAATTTATTTGCATTTCGTTGCCTGATCCCTAAAACCCACCTGCCATGTGAGGGTTTTACTACCCCGTATGTCTCCTTTCTATTAGTGGTCTGTTGTTGGCTTACAGCAGACTGACCACCTAAGCCCTGCAAGCAGGAAGGATCACCTAATCAAAGAATCAATTAGGTTGGAAAAGACCTCTGAGATCACTGAGTCCAACTTTTGATGGAACATCACCTTGTCAATTAGACCATGGCACGAAGTGCCTTGTCCAATCTTTCCACCTCCAGGGATGGTGACTCCACCACTTCCCTGGGCAGCCCATTCCAATATCTCATCACCCTTTCAATGAAGAATTTCTCCCTTATGTCAAGCCTAAACCTCCCCTGGCACAGATTAAGACTATGCCTTCTTGTCCTGTCTCTAGTTGACTGGGAGAAGAGGAGAAACTCCACCTGGCTACAACTTCCTTTCAGGTAATTGCAGAGAGTAATGAGGTCTTCCCTGAGCCTCATTTTCTCCAGGCTAAACAACCTCAGCTCCCTCAGCTGCTTGTCATAGGACATGCCCTCCAGACCCTTCACCAGCTTTGTTGCCTTTCTATGGACCCGCTCCAGCATATCAATGTTGTTTTGAATTGAGGGGTCCAGAACTGGACACAGTACTCGAGATGTGGCCTCACCAGTGCCAAGTACAGAGCTATAATCACTTCCCTAGTCTTGCTGGCCACACTATTCCTGACACAGGCCAGGATGCCATTGGCCTTCTTGGCTACCTGGGCACACTGCTGGCTCGTGTTCAGCCTCCTGTCAATCAGCATCCCCAGGTCCTTTTCTGCTGAACGACCTTCACTCTGCCCCAAGCCTGTAGCACTTCATGGGATTATTGTGGTCAATGTGTATGACCCAGCACTTGGTCTTGTTGAACCTTATGCCACTGGTGTCAGCCTATCTATGCAGTCTGTCCAGATCCTTCTGCAGAACCTTCCTACCCTCCAGCAGATCAACATTCTGACTCAACTTGGTGTTGTCCAGGAATTTGCTTATGTTAGACACAATCCCCTTCTCCAGATCATCAGTAAAGATATTAAACAGGACTGGTCCCAACACTGATCCCTGGGGGACACCACTGGTGACCGGCCACAAACTGGTTGCAGACCTGTTCACCAGCACTCTCTGGGCCCAGCCCTCCAGCCAGTTCCTAACCCACAGAGTGCCCCTGTCCAAGCTGTGGGCTGCCAGATTTTCCAGGAATATGCTGTGAGAGTCAGGGTCAAAGACTTTGCTGAAATCCAGGTAGACCACATCCACAGCCTTTTCCTCTTCTGCTGGGTGGGTCACATGTTCATAAAAGGAGATCAAGTTGGTCAGGCAGGACTTACCCTTCCTAAACCCATGCTGGTTGGGTCTGATCCCTTATTTGTCCCACATGTGCCATGTGATCACACTCAAGATGATGAGTCTCTCATTGCCTGTGCTTTTGGTGCTATCAAAACCCATACACCTTCACAAATGTTCATGATGGTGCTATGCCTGGCTGGGGTTTGTGCATATCATGATAAATTATATTCTTACAATCCTCTGCCCTCAGTCTTATATTAAATCAGTTTAGCCAAGCTATTTTAATTCCAAATATTTTGTCCCCAGCAAACTAAGGCTGGGGCTTATCAGATAAATCTTGGTAATTATAAGTGAAGCCCAAGATAGAAAGGCTATTACTGTGTTGTTTGGATTTACTACTTCAGATGATCAGTTAAAATTACCAAATGGCTAATTTTCAGTGCATAAAAGTGATACCCTAAACCTAAATTTGGTGCATTTTTAGTTCCTTTTGTTTACAGAAATAAAGCTTTTGCTAGAGGGATTGAACTCGCTCTTGGTATAAACTCCCAATTTTCTTGATAGTTGTGATTTCCTTTATCGCTTGCAGTCTTTGTAAATTATTTTGAATTACACATTCACTTTCTTTCTATTAGATGAGCTGTTTACACAAGTTGTTGATATGGATATACCTCTTAATTTACTTTAAAGTAACTTATTTTTATTTTGATCATTCAGAGCTAGGCCAGAACTTCATAACTCTAACAAATAAAATTGGGCTTTACTTAATATAGATTACTGTTCTTCCTTGTAAATCTTTGGGAATGTTCAGTACTTTTTAATGTTTGAAAATCACTGTAAGTGCATAATTCACTAATTTCTTTTATACAAGTAGAGTGTAATATAAAAATTTTCAGTGCAGAAATCTTGTCATGGTGGAAGTCCAAATAAGATATAATTTTACAGTACTGGTACTGTGCCTTCAGGGCATTTAACTGGGTCTATTTGACAACCAAATTACAAAGATACAAATATGTCCACAGCTTGAAATAGATTTAAAAGACAGTTTGTTCAAAAGAGAAACAAAACTCCAACCCTGTTCATCTTCCCCTTTCCTGGTCTATCTGGTGTTGACCCATGTTTTTGGACCCACACGGGAAGTTGATAGTCCATTGTGACGGTACCTGAAGCAAGGCTTGGAAGGATTACTGAAGAGCTGGGTGCTCCAACATGCAAGTTTGGGAGCATATAGACAACCTCTGAGTTGTGGAGATGATATATAATCTGTTTACTTCCTCCTGTAGATAGGTTCACGGTTCCTGGAGTGGTATCAGGAGGGCAAGGAATAGGATGAAGCGCTACATCCACTGTCTCACAGTAGACGAAACTCTGTCGTGATAGTGCAGCCAGTCAAACTCCATGTAGTTATGGATCAAATAGAAAATCCTTGGTAACTACTGTTGTCAGTAGCTCACTGTACAATTTGGGAATGGAAAGCTGAGCAGCTTCTTAACACATTACACTCCTGTTTTGACCTTGAATGCCCAGCTCACTTTTTACAAGTACCCAAAGCACTAAGGAAATCTTGGCTCGCTTGCTACGAAGAACTTACTTCAAAGACACAGTAAGTACATGCCACAACTGAAATGAAAAGTTTTGAACAATTTAGGAAAGGGAGGGGAAAAAAGAAGGCAAATAGGCAAAAATGAAAATTATGTGAAAGAAAACTTTATGTGAAGGAGAGAGATTGTCACAGCAAAGACATAGTCACCACCCAAATGCAAACTTTAACAAAAAAAGTTCAGAAATATTTTCTAATAATAAACTATGTAAAATTTGTGGCTTGTTGTTCACCCAATCCATCAGTTTTATTGTAGTGATAACAAAATGCATCCATAGTATACTCACCTTGGTAAACAACCAGGGGATCTGAAGGGAAATCTGAAGTTAAATTACTTGTAGTTGTCCAATACTATTTTTGGACAGTACATTTCTGGTTTTTTTTTATTGCCCATAAAAGGTATGTAGAGGCGGAACCTTGAGCCTTAGACCAAAGAAGTGATGTGAGGTTGTTTGGATAGTTGTGCAGAAGTCCATGTCAGTGCAGTGTTGGTCATTTCAGCCGAGACACCAAATAAAACAGATCTCTGACTTGGCTCTTAGGGATTACCACACAGCAAATGAGTTACCTCCTCTGAACACTCCAGATTGCTTTTGATATGATTAAGCACCAGAAGACAAAAAAAAAAAAAAGAGAAAAAAGTGGTAATTTCAGGATGACTATTGCTTAGTGTGAATAGTGATTGCCACACAGAATAACACCATAGGTTAGGAGAACTCAGAGAATCTAACTCTGAGACAGAAGTAATTATGACAACGTGTTAGCATACAAGAGATTGTTGTCAAATCTGTTAAGGGCTTGAAAGTTGTCTTTACATAACAGAATGTCAGTTTCTTTGGAACAGGTATCTTGTGTTATCTTCTTACATAGTTTGTTTTAAGAGATTGCTTATGTGGAAAATACAATAAATAAATATTCTAAGACCCTGATGGGATGGATGTTGTTGTTTGCTCTCCTGTTGCCTAAAATGGAAGAAAACAATTTTCTGGACAATATTAATATAGATAAAGCAGTCTTTAATTAAAGTGCTTTAAGGCACCCTACATACAAAGAGTGTACTATAGTGTGCAATACATTGGACTTTCACAATTTTATGGCTCTAATTAGTTATTCTATCTAATAGGTGTGTCCAACCAGAAAATTATCCACTCCCCAGAATCTCCCACAGGTTCCCCCCTTGGCACACCCTTCTGGAATTGAGTTGGAGGTCTCAGGACCCCTTTCTACCTCATCCTCATCATCCTCACGTCATTTCCCTTCTTTGGAGCTTCTCCAAGGTCTCTGGGTCTTCCAGGTTGCTTTGTCTACAATGGTATCTCCCTAGGTACATGTCCCAAACAATATGTATTCTCTAATGTATTTTCCTTCAAGATAATATTAAACAAAACTGGAAGAATTTCAGGAATTTGATATGAAGTGTGAGAAAGGATTTTTGGTTAACTGCCATTCTCAAGTGTTAGAAACTATGCAGCTATATTAAAAATCCATATGCTACAAATCTCAAGAATTCTAAGGCATCACTCCTTTTTAACCAGGTCACACTGTTGTTTCCTCGAATATTTTAAATCTTGATTTCTTGAAAATGCTATTTTATGTTTATTTTCACATGCTTGTTTTTTCTGTCCAATGCAATGTTTTTATTACATATGATTCAATACGCCTAATAGAACTAAATATGAAGAGACAAAGAGCAACACTTTTATCCACACTAAGCACATTTAGAAATGTTCATTTTGTTTACTGCTTCTGAAGCAAACCATTTTTTGATTTGTAAGGCTGGCAGAGTTCACAGTATGTTTATCAGTCACAGCCTCTTATGCCAATAGGCTGCTTCTTTGATCCTTTGCTAGAAGTTCCAAAATATCAGGGAAAACAGCCCAGAGGTACTTTTGTTGGATCATAATGCATACTTAAATGTATCTTAGCTCCTTGTTTATTGGCCCTTCAAGCAAGACATTCAAAGAACACTTATGCTGGCTAAGACAAGCTAAACTATGTCTCCGCTTTATTTACAGTGAAATTAAGAGAACATTTATATAATTTTGCATAATTTAATGTTATCAGGCAGACTTTCAGCATTGAATCTGTAGAAGTGCAGGGTTGACACCAAAGGAATTATGTTAAAAAAACCCACAGATGTTTGTCAGTAAGCAGTATCATCTCTTAACAGGTTCCTGATAATAGTACAAATGCTGCATTTTCTACTGTTGTATTGCTATAGAATCATAGAATCATTAAGGTTGGAAATGAACCCTCCAAGATCATCGAGTCCAATTTTGACCAAACACCACCATATCAACTATACCATAACATGAAGTGCTATGGTACAGTTGATATGGTGGTGTTTCTTGAACACTTCCAGGAATGGTGATTTAACCACTCCCCTAGGCAACTTGTTCCAATGCTTGGTAACCCTTTTGGTGAATAAATTCTTCCTGATGCCCAGCCTGAACCTCCTCTGGTGTAGCTTGAGGCCATGTACTCTTGTCCTGTTGCTGAATACTTTATATATATATATATAAAATATCAATATTGACGTAAACAATTATTAAAAGAGTTTGTCTCTGAACTCCTTTCTTAAATGTGATAGGTTTCTGCCAGTAAGGCAGAAGGCCACAGTAAGGCAACTTGTGTCCTTTATAACTGAAGATGTGGAAAGACATTCTTTCCACACAGATTTTAGAGACAAGATTTTTGTAACCAGTTCCTACATAAAAGTTTTCTTCTCCATAGGTAACTTTGGAAAAGGCAATTGAGACTTTTACAGTGCTAGTTATTAAATAGAGATTACCTTCTGTTTTGTATATTTTAAATCCTCCCATCAAATGCATATATCTGTAAATCGATGATTACATTTTTCTTCCTGTTTTCTGTACTTCTTTTTAAAAGGAACAATTGTTGATCAAAATTGGAGGCATCAGGAAAGTAAATTTAATTTGAGATAACTATCATTATTCTTTGTCTCAAAAAAAAAAAAAAAAAGGAAAAAAACCCAGAAAACACCAACCAAACAAAAAATTTTTGACTCCAGAGTTTGGCTTCTAATTTATTTTCAGGTATATTTTATAAACTGCTCTGTGTAAACTCTTCTAAATTGAAAGTTTTTCTGAATAGTTTTCAATATATTTTCATAAAAAAACTTGAGCTTTTGGGAGAGTCAATATAAGGAGATTATTTTCCGTGTTTCATTTAGTTACATGAGATTTTTGCACATAATAGCAATGCTTCTGGTATGCCATTTTAGCCTTATTTTACAATATGTAAAATATTCTGTGCCCTGAGAGACTATTGCTTTCCTGTAGATAATTTGTCTTTAATAGCAGCTGAAGGAAGCATCAGTTTGGGGAAAAGGTATTTTATTAAGCACTGAGTTGCCTGTTTCACTGTCATTTTTTGTCCTAAAAGGCTGAGCTTGAATGAAGTGAGTATTCCCAAATACAATTACAAAATGATGGCTTCCACTCTAAAGATTTATTTTATGAATTCTATTTCATTCCACACAGGGCCAAAAATTCTAAATATGCTGCAGATGAAAGCTGGGTGCTTGGACTGTGATAGAATGAAAGTTTTTTTTTTTTTTTTCCTCAGTAAAAAATAACCTAATTTTGCTCTTCCTAAAGGTCAATAAGATCCCTGACTGGTGAAGATAAAGATAGTTCCTGTCATGCTCTAGGGGTCATTTTCTCTCTTATACCTCCTTTTCCCTAGAGCAAAACAGAACAGTCTGGTTTGACTTGCAGTGTTTGACTTCACTGAGCATGAGAATGACAACATAAAGTGATTTTATATATAGAAAGATTTTAGTGTAATCTTGAGATAGAAAATCAGGCATACTTCAATATAATGCCATATTTTAACAGATGAGACAATTTCCAGTTTGTGCAATTCCAGTCCAGAACTGGAGATTGATTGTGTAAAAGGCCCAGTGTGGCCCATTGCCTACATGTCTTCTTTAGCCATAGAATTTAAAAACTCTTTGACAAATCTGTTTGTGTTAGTGTTATTTATATTTTATTTTGTGCATTATGAAGTCATTTGCACTGGTAAGACAAGCCCAAGGAATTAGTAATGCAGAGAGACTTTCAGGGGGTAGAGGAAGGCAAGAGCTGGATTATGTTTCAAGAAGTGTGATACCCCCAGCTGCACATGGAAACATGTTTGCTGCATCCTATGGTTTGTAATAACTCAGTACATTTCACCTGCCACAGATGTGAATAAAATTCAGGTAAAATATAGTCAAAGTGCAGTCTCAATAAATAAAGGCCTTTGTAAACAGGACACACAAAGATAGGGAAACAGAACAATACAAGATGTCTAGATAAATACCAGAAGTCTATAAATAAGTTGGGGCTAAAATGCTATGGCAATAAAGAGAATCCAAAAATTGATGGGAAATGCACACTCAAGAGAGCATCCTAACAGCAGGGAAAAAATTGATTGATAAATGGCAGAGGAGGAAAGACTGATGCAAGGGAAAAAGTAAGTTCTGTTAAACAAACTGGCTTTGTGAAATCTTTTCTAAGATCCACTGTGATGGTGACAACCATGTCTGCAAATGTAACTTTCTTTTAGGAGCAAAAATACTCCTGGACCTTCTGGAAGAATTCAAGCTTCACAAAGAGATGTTAGAATTTTGAGGGAGCCTGTTAAAAGGAGACTAAAGGAGCAGCCACTGTTGGCAGTTACCAGTGAAATACAGCGTGTGGCAGTTAGATCTGCAGTATATGAAAAACTATTTGTTTAAACATGTTCCAAGATGGCTTTTGTAACTCTTTTTGCTAACTCACCTTCTTCTTCCCAAGACCCCCAGGGCAAGTGTTATCTCTGCCCAGGAATGTCCTCGGAAGATATCCTCAAGTCTTCCTATTGGTTGTTAACCCCTTCTTGCTATTGGTGTTCCTGTAAGCCCCTTGAGACTTCTAATTGGTTACTCTGTGAATCCTCATGAAAGCTGTATAAGCCTATACTCCAACAATAAACGCTCTCTTGCCTCCCCTCCTCATGGCCCAGCGTGTTCTGTCTCTGGGGCAGCCATGGAAACACGTGGGTGGGGGGAGGGGGGAGCACCGCTCCCCTCCACCATCGGGTGCTAACCCCTGGTACTGGAGTTCCCCCTCCCTATCCAATTCAATCGTCGGAACAATGTTGTACTAAGTTGGGGCCTGTGCCATTCAGTGTACTCATTCTATTGGAAAAGAAGTCACACAATGAGGTGACAGATTTCTGATACCTTAACATTTTTCTGGGTGTTAAAATTCAAAGCCAGTTGAAGAGAGTAAGAGAAGGGTCTCATGATACTGAGTGTCTGGGTGATAAAGTGGTGGGTGAAAGCCAGTGTTGATGAATGCAAAATAATGCACCTGGAGAAAAACAAGCCCAAGTATGTATACATAGTGATAGCTTCTAAAGTAGATATTACCACTCAGAGGAGAAATCATTGTTATGGATAATTCTATGAAAACATATCACAACAACATAGTGTTCTGCGCCAGACAAATAAGCAAGCTAGAAATTATTAATAAAGCATAGAGAACAAATCATGTATCCCTAGTGAATAGAATCACAGATTCACTCAGTGAAAGGGACCTCAGGAGGCCTCTCATGCTGCTCAAATCAGGGCCAGCTATGGCATCAAACCTGTTTTCTCAGTGCTTCAAAAAACCTCCTACAGTAGAGTCAGCATAAACTGTCTGCTCAACTTGCTCTATTGCTGGGCTGCCCATATTACATTACATGGGTTTTTCCTCATATTTGATTTGAACCTCTCTTGTTATAATTTGTGACCATGGTCTCTCATCCTCCCACCATGAACCAAAGTGAAGAATTTCTGCTCGTCTCCTCAACACCTGCCCTGTCAGTACTGGGAGCTTCAGTCGAGTTCCTTCAAAGTCTTCCTTTCCGTCTCTTCTCAAGACTGAAAAAGCCCGGCTCTCTCAGCATCTCCTCACAGGGCAAGTGCTCTGTCTCCCACCATCTTGGTGAATGTCCTGGCTGAACTTGTTCCAGTGTAACAATTTTTTCCTTGAATTTCTTAAACCCTTCTGATAAGGACAGGGGCCTGGGAGATATCAGTGATGGCCAAGGTAAATATACCATTGAGGACCTTTGTCAGAGCTCAGTATTCTCTGACTGGGTTCATTATTTGACATGAGGAGTTAATACCTGATAGCAAATTTAGTTATTTGTATAAGTTACATGGGATTTGATTTGGCAGAATGCTACAGCAATGTACTGGAATAGCAACACACTACACTTGGCAGTATATAGCATTTCCAATATATACTTAGAGCATGAGGCAAATGTGATTTCCATTGCCTATCTCTAGATGCACATTGTCAGAATGCCTTTTTCCCTTATTCTCAGGAAGGAATATGCAGCTTAAAAACAGCACTAGTCTGTTGCTCTCTTCAAAATTCATTAGGTTGTTCAGCTTTTATACTCCATCTTGGACTTGGCCACCCCTACGCTTCCTACTTGCAGATTTGGCTATCCAGGGAAAACATTCACACTCTTAACTCTGGGAAATCACTGACATTTGGAAAGATATTTACACAATGAGTTGATCCACTCAACTGATATAACCATTTACCTAAAAAAAGTCTGGTCCTCTTTGTGTTAAGTTAAAGCTTATTTGCATCAGCTGTGGTCACTTGCTAAATTCTCCCTTGAGCTTCATGAGCACATCGTCTTCACTGAGACTCCTTTCGGTGTAGCAGTTTACTGGTTGGTCACAACTTTATCTGTATCTGCTGTCACTGTATCACCTACCCCTTTCAGCAATGACCACAAATTTTCTTTGTTCCCAAGTTTTTTTTCTCAAGTTTTTACTCCAAATATTTAAATAGAGGTTCTTGTTGTGCCTGGTGTCCCTCAAGAACATCAACTCTCTGTGAGCTTTGGCTTTCCTAACATCACCTAAGAGTCCCTCTAATTTGACTTTTGTAGTCTGTGTCTGCTTCCAGCTCTTGTCCTGCCTTTTTGCACTGAAGTTCAGTTATAAATTCCCTGTGTTGAGCTGGGGCCTGGTAATTTTGCTTGGCTTGCTGAATATCAGCACAGTCAGTCTTACACCTGAAGAAAGTTGTCCTCACAGATGTGGCAGCATTCCTGAGCACTTTGTGCTGCCTGCAATCAGATCTGTCGTGACCAGCTCTTGAATAATACAAAGTCAAGTCTCCTCAAAACCAGTCTGTTCTTTGGTACTTGCCTTCCTCATTCTCCCTAGAATCTTCAGCTTCATTATTTGATGGTCACTACAGACAACCTGCCACTGAGATTCATATTTTCAATCACTTTTTCCTTATAACAAATAACAAATCCAGCTGTGCACAACTCTGGGTGGTCAATCCAATGCCTGAATCAAGGAGCTAGCCTTGAAACTCTCCAGAAGTTATCTGGATTGCTTGTATACAGCTGTTATACTCTTCAGCAGGCGTCAGTGAGGTTAAAGTCCCCTATTAAGGAATATGACCTAGAGACTTCTTTGAGTTGTTTAAAGGTTTATTTTTATTTTTTTTTAAATTAGAAGTGTTGTCCACTTTCTCACCTGATTTCTCACTATATTGTGCAGTTTGCAGAACAGTCCCGCAGTGATGATGTCTACACCAAACTCTTCTCTCATTCTGACTTGCAATCTCTTGCCCAACCTGTTGCCCATCCCCACATCTGAGCTGCTGCTTTACATAGAGGAATACTCTCCTTCTCCTCTGAGAGCTATCCTGTCCACATCTTGGTTATTCCTGCAATGTCACAGTTTTGTGACCATATGTGATGCTTCACTTCCTCCTTCCCATTTGTGTACTTACATTAAGGTAAGTGTCTCATTGCCTTGTTTCATCATTCTTGTCATCCCATCTTTTTGAATATTTTGCTTTCCAGGCAAATAATTTCACTGATTTATCCACTAAGACAGAATGTGTAGTAAAGGTACCTTGACCCTGTGATTAACTCAGCTGGTTAGAGCCTGGTGCTAATAACACCAACGTTGTGTGTTTCATGCGTGTATGGGCCTTAATCCTTAAGGGTCCCTTCTAACTCAGAATATTCTGATTCTGTGGCCTTTCATATGTTCTAGAAGTCAATTATTATATTCTTACATTATTCATCATGAGTAACTACTTCTGTCTTTATTCTCTGTGAGACCATGTTTCCTGCTACAGGCCCCTTCTCCCTGATTGTTGGCCCCAGACATGTTCTTACATCAGAATATATGCTGAAGGTAAAAATGATCCTTATTTATTTAACAAATGCAGCCTAACCCTCCCTTTACTCTAGGAAGAACATATGGTACATTTTATAAATGGTTAATATTTAGTCATTGACCCCCATGCATTTTATGACCACAGTGGATAAAACATCTGTCTATAGAATTGTACAGACAGTATTATAAACCAGATTAAATACGTAATTACTATACTAAATAAATCAGGAATTCTCCTGAAATAATAATCTGTCTCTGAATGAGGTTTGGGAGGAGATTGAGTTGTCTATAATGCACTCAAGCATAGATTAGCTGGCAGCTAGAATTACAACTATCTCGTACAGTAGTTGTAAAGAAAAACTGTAAAATATTCTAATGAAGGGAAATGCAAACATATGATCTTTTATGGTATTCACAGTGAATTATTGAAAAATGTGCTTCTCTTTCCTTACAAATGTCATGGAAAACAGAAATCTCAGCAAAATATATTATTTCTCTATTTTCCTCTTCTGTGAATACTGCTAACAATGCATACTGTATCTCATGGTAGACCTGTTGGTTCAAACAATTTGTCACAGTCTGACTTCTTGCAAGAAATGGAAATTAGATTATGGTGACTAATGAAACTCAGTATTGGTACATAAGGTTCTCTTCTGCAGCTCAGAGATCTCATTTTATATGGTATTCTAAAGTGAGTTTAATGATGGTGAAAGATGCTGTCTTAGAAAAGGAATGAAGCACAGGTGTTGCGTGGCAAACTGCTGGGCCCATGTCACAGCTGTATTCAGGGATGACAGCTCCTTTAGTGAACAGGTAAGTTAGTCACGTACCTGTGCAACCTTTGTTTCCCATTGGGCAAAGTTCCTTTTCTATTTTATGTAGTGCACTCATAAGAGAGAACTCTGTATCTTTATGCAATGTAAAATCATGTCCTCTCCATACTCCATGATCTGATTTCACAGCAAGGTGACCTGGACCTTCTCAGTCTTAGCCAGTTGTGTGGGGAGCAAGGAGCAGGGAGCAGGGAGCAGGGGAAAGGCTGGGTCCCCACGCTTTGGTCAGTTGCTGAGCTGTCTTGTAGGATCTTACAGCCTGGAATAAGGTTCCTTCTTATCACACTACTCAGAATGCTCATCTCTTGCTACCCTACCCATCATGAACTAAAGCAGAAAAACTTGAGAGGTGCTGCTAATAGGCCTGGTAAAATTGCTAATAGCGTTAACATTGGCTGTAGCAATAGAAGTGAATAATTATGTCCCAGGGGAAAACAAGGCTCTCTTGTAGCTCTGCATACAGTCTTAGCAAATTTCTTGCACACCAATGTTTCTGCTGGTACAGATACAGGATCCACAGTCTTTAAAGAAAGCCAACTAGGTCAGATTTCAATAGGTAAAGTGACTAACGGCACATGCAGATATTTATTCCTGCTGTACTGGGTCTGTCTGGAATGGAGTTAATTTTGCCCATAGCAGCCTTCATAGTGCTGTGCTTTGTACTTGTAGCCAGAAAGTTGTTGATAACACACTGTAAAGAACAATGCTCCCACAGCATCAAGTCTGTCTCTTCAAATTCACCTCCCTTCACAAGGCCAGTAGGCTGTGGATGGGCAAGAAACTGGGAGGAGACATAGTCAAGACAGCTGACCCAAGCTGACCAAAGGGTTATTCCATACCATATGATGTTTGCTCTGCAATAAAAACTAAGAGAAAGGAGAGGGGGAGAGGACATTCGTTATTAAGGTATTTGTCTTCTGAAGAAACTGCTTTGCGCAGTGAGGCGCTACTTCCCAGGAAGTGTCTGAACATTGTCTCCTAATGGGTGGTAGACAATAAATACTTTTGCTTTTCTTTGCTGTTTTTTATTAAACTGCCATTCTCTTCAACCACTTACAAGCTTCCCCCCTTCCCAGTCTGATTTTCTCCTCCCTCATCCTGCTGAGAAGAGTGACAGAGAGGCTTGGTGGGCACCTGACAGCCAGAGGAGGTCAATCTGCAACATCTGACCTTCTGTTCAAGATGGGAAGGAAGCAGCTTGTGCTGAATTTTCACGTTGCCCCAGAGTGGCTTTATGGGTTTTTTTTACATTGCTTGGGGCAGAGGTGATGGTGACTTAAAGAATTTCCCTGTAACAGGAAAAGAACTTTACAGGATGGACAATTGTAGCCCATGAATGTGCCTGTGTTAACTCTGACACCAAAGCAATCTGAAGCTTGCTTGAGACAGCTGATGCTGCTGGTCCTTCTGTCGAGCTACAGCTGAAGGTTGTCCCACTGATCTCAGTGCAGTGCCAGTCTCTGGTCATCTGCTACTGAACTGTGACAAGTTCTCTTCCACCTGTGTCCAGTGTATTCAGCATACTGGCAGGAGAACTTGGCCCTGAGTGTAGGAATATCTGGTGCTAGGCCCCTTTAGCATTGTCATCATCACAAACATTCCTCAAAAAGGTTTAGATCCATGCTTGGCCAATGAGAAAAACATATCCCAGGTAGCTCCCAAGACATCCCCTTGCTAATACTGGAGTAACAGAAGGAAAGAGATGTTTTTAAATTAAAAGAAGAAGGTCAGCCTAAGAGTTTTGGAATTGTAGAAAGCAGGTGGAGGGAAATAAATTGTAGAATCAAAGCTCAGTGAATTTAGGTGAGGATTTATGGTCCTATTTGATAAATAAACTTAGACAGGTATGCAAATTTAGTCTTAGACCATGAAAATCCTTTAATTTCTTGTTTCTAAGACATTTCTGAGTGTAGAACAAAGAGGACATATGCAGATATAATGAAAACTTCTCTTAACTTCTCTTCCTTTTCTGTTCACAGATTTTGTGTTAGGCAAGATGCAGACATTGTGACACAGAAAGCATAATTTATGATAGGTATTGTGGTAAAAGCACAAAGGGAAAATGCTATGACTTTGAATCATATTCTTTAGCCTTCAGTGTAGACGTCCCTAATGCTGTTCCATGATGTGGCCATCATAATCTGCATGTTTCTGTATGCTCTGAATATTCTGTCTGTATGCATCATCCAAGTTTCATGATTGCTTATTTGGAAAAGAATGTGAGCACAATTAAGACCAGAATAATGCCATAGAGAAATTATAATTTGGAGATGTTCAGAAAGCAGAATTTTCAATTTGGGGAGATATTCTGGCATTTTGGAATTCAAGACTGTTCACAAACAGGTAAAATGTCCATTTTTTTGGGGAATGGAAATTCTGGCCACTTTGATTTTGAAATCAGATTTTATGCTGCTGAAAGAGTTTCCTTCAGTGTTGAAAATCTATCATATGAATATTATCATATGAGAGACAAAACGTGAAACTTTAAAGTGTGTAATTAATTTTAACTTCGCTTTGATTTCATTATTGTTATTAAATTTGAGTGAAGCTGATTAAATCCCATGAGCTTTCCAGTCACTTACATGGTGCTCTCCTATGGAAATGGCTCTGTTTAAAGTTTTTGCCAGTTTCTAATCACTGAAAGTTACCTCTCTTTCTGCATTACAGTCTAGGGAAATGACCTTATTTTTCTTTTTCTCTTGACAGCCCTGAAACAGCTGACAGCAGAAATGACAAAGGTACTGACAGAAAAGTTATTTTTTTCTTCTTCATTTTGATGTTATGGATCAATGTCCATTCCAGTAGCAGCCTCCAAACCATAGATCACACAGCGCGTGACTTCCAAGTCAACAAGAGACATTTACAGGTTAGCAAATGTGTTCATTTCCCATTGGCAATTCAATAGGGATTCCAGCCATCTGATTCAGAGAAGCACATATGGTAAATACTTAATGGAATATAAATCTTGAGAGCACACCTTGAAATTAAATGAGATTTTCAATGGGACTCACATTCTTGTTTTACAAAGGTCCTTTTGAGAATTATATCTATTGTAAGCCTCTGACAGTTATTTATGGTCTTGGGCATACATATATTCAAATGTTTAACCTATCCCATCTGTGTTAAATCTAGTTTTATATCAGGATACCAATATTAACTGCTCACTGACCTACTGAAATAATTAAATTGCCTTTATTCTTCCTAGATTTTATTACCTGACTTTATTACAGACAACGGGATATGCATGAAGATGTATAGACATGTATTTTTATTATTTCTGCAACATGATTGTATGTTTTTAAAATATTTTAAAAGATACTAGGCTATATTTATATTCTCCTTAATACCACTGGGCCATGAGGATTAATTCTGGAAGTTAATTTTGATGGATTTACTTTAACCATGTAATATGTCTCAGGTTTTTATATTTCCATAATGTACTCTGAAATATATTTGTCACAAGGGCATCTGAGAGTTTTAGAGATTGGAAACTGCCAAAAGGCCCTTTCATCTTACAGGTTTGAATTACTTCAGTCACTGAAACTGCTCAGACTGAAATGGTTAAAAAGTAGAGTCTAGACCAGTAGAGGCTAATAGCAGAGTGAAGACGGCTTTCCTCTCTTGTATTGGACTTACGGGAAACAGGAGCAAAACTTCATTCATTTGTAATCTCTTTTAGCTAGCATACCTTCTGAGACTTGTCAGAACTTGGGAGGGCACAAAGACCAACAGGCAGCCTTGCTCCTCAGATGTCAGTGCTGGATGAAGTAATTGCTGCTCCCTATGGTGTTTGGTACTGCCGTTTCCTTGCAAGTTGCTGCCCCCACAATTTTGCAGCAGAGTGGTTAATGTGAAGGCTTCCTGATAAGACTGGCAAAACTAGGCAGGTTAGCTAAACAGCTTGTTCTGGTTGTGGGTTTGGTTGTGGTAGTTCTGTGTGTTTGTTTGTTGTTTGGTCCCTTTCCCCATCATTTTGTTTTAAATTATGTCAGAGATAATGCCCTTCCTTAAAAGGCATCTGTAGTGAAAAATGTCTCGTTCCCAATTTGTTTCAAGCACTGAGAAAGATAAAGCATCAAGGAATTTTTAGACAATACAAAAATCACTATTGCATTTCATGGGTGCACATTAGAAAACATCTCCTTGTAGTCATCAAATGAGTATAACACTGTATGTGGTGTGTGTATGTCTGAGGATAACCTAGCATATATTTAAAGAAAAACATTAATTTTTTTTTTTTAGCGACTTTTCAGGGTTATTTTTGTAACAGACTGAAACAAAAGTAAAAAAAGATATGTTGCCAGTCAGGACACTGACATTTCTACAGGTATTTGTGAAGGCTAGCAGGGTAAAGCTCTGAATCCAAGTCTCTTCCCTGATCAGAATCAAATATTTTTCTTATTAATCTCTCTGCATTTAGATGAACAGGATTTCAGAACGTATGCTGCAAATGTCATCAGTTCAGCATCTGATGTTACTGAATACTGGAGGCTCTATCATAAAATGTTTAGATGTCCATTTTTTTAACCAGCTGCATTAGAGCAATCACACCTGGCAAAACGCGTGAGGATAACATCATGCCAGAATATTTTCCCAGTCTTCCCAGAAAAAGTGCATGAAAAAAAACATGAAGAATTAAGTAAGACCCACAGTTTTGGACCTATTTGTTTATTCTTGCTTTGCACTCTCAGGACTCCTAGCTACTGGGAAACAATCTTTCCAGTATCCTCCTCATTCTTTAGATAAACTGTTCAACCTCTCAAATGAATGTGAGCTTTGATTGTTAATTACACACAAGATAAATAAACTCATCCAGAATTTTTCTCAAATGTTCTTTTTTTTTTTTGATGCTTAAACTAAACATAAATGAATACATGTTCTCTGGCTTGGAGAAAGAGGATTCTAGCATGGTCATTTGGCATCCCCACTGGATGCTGAAATATGAGTTCAAATTAGAGAAAACAAAACAATAAAGACAGCTTGATATCTAAGTTTTATTAGTAATTGACTGCTATTTTGGGGGATATCTGTGTCTTTCTAACACTGTTTTTCACACAGTTACATTTTGAGATATGTTCTCTGATTAAATATTTCTTGATACTTTCCTCCAGAAAGAATCCAATTGGATAAATTAGCATTTGTATTAAAAACAACAGCACCAAACAATACCCAGCAAAATACATCCTTTATTAATTCACTTACAAATGAGGACAAAATAAGCATTTCATGTTTATAATAGCAGTGTTTCTTCACCACTTGAATGGTAAATTTCTATGAGAAATTACTTCCCCCCCTACACACATCTTAAATGAAATATTTTTAAATGCCAATGTTTTATTTCTTCTTTCTATATCTTTTTCAATAGTGCAAATATATCCCTTTCAAATTACAATGACTTTAGCTCCTCCTTTACTACCATGGGAGGGTAATTTTTCAATGCAGTAGTACGATCATATTAGAATAGCAGAAGTAATACACCCTGTCCACAAACCCGTAACTTTTGATGATCCATTTGTTTTACTAAAAGTGGTAGTATAATACTTCAGCTTGTCCTTCTGATCACAGTTAAGCTAATGTTTGCAGCTAGCATACTGAGGCTGTCTTGGTGTTCCTTTCAGGGCCTAATTTAAAAAAGTCAGCTAAATTACTTTTAATTAACTCTGTTGTTTTATTTAATATGTTGCCTTGAATAGTTTCCAAGACATGTTCTAACCTTTCTGCTCCTTCTTTGTAATTTTTCTTGGAGAATAATTTTAAAATTAAATTAAATATAATTTATTAAAAAAATTATAACTTTTATCAATTGCTTTGCCATTTGTGTCTGGTCTAATAATGGATTGACTTTTAATAAAAATAAACCTGTCTTTCAAATAGAGGTCTCAGAATGATAACTGCAGTACTTCTTTAGATTCATGTTATCTAACTTCATGTGAGAATATATTCTTAGCTTCACTGTCACACTTTAACGCTGAACTTCATGAAGACAACATTTTTAAAAATTAAATATCTAATATGACAACTTTGCAACACTACCCCTATTGTTTTGAATTTAATAACTATTTGTAAAATATGATTTTTTTTTTTTCAAAATTCACAGTTTCTGAAGAGTTACTCTTTCAGATTTTCTTGATCAATTCAGGATACTTTTAGATAGTTTGTAAATACATAATGATTCATTCTCATCTTTGGATGACTTCTGCATATTTTCTGACAGTACAAATTATAGTATTTTAGGAACTTTTTCTTATTTACAAAGCTTTTGCTTTAACAGTACTCGTTTACTTTTTGTCAAGTAAATATTCATCAGGAACTTCTCTGTGTTCAGCAAACAGTTTCCCCTGTGGGGGTTCCAAGATGTTAAGGAAGAAATGTTACACTTTTTTTTTTTTTTTTCCACAGAGTCATTTATTTTTTGAACAATTAAACCCATATTTTTCAGCTTCTAATTATGAATGTTCTTTCCAATTTATATTATTTTACTTTTGTATAATACGAACAAATGAAAATTACAGGGATATTTAAAAGAGAATAATAAAATAATAAATATATCTCAAACACAAATTCAATATTATTAACAGCAAGAAAATAGTTATAATGAATAGATAGTTGATCTATGCAATCTGAAAAGTGAACATCATTATATCTGTATAAACAGAAATGATCACTCACGAAGTTTTAGAGGGAGAAAACCTAGCATTTAATATTGCAAGATTGCAGCTATATGACATAGAGGGACAGCCAACTTAGCTCCATGTAATCCTCTGCTACAACACAATCTCCAAAACTCTCGACTGGAGAGTCAGGCAGGGAAAGTCTGTGACTAATCAGTTAAACAGAAGAAGACAACTTTGCTTTGCTCATGTTTGTGCCCCTTTATATTTGCATTTTGAAGTAAGAAATGGAAAGAGAATTGTTAAGCTCTTGTGCACATGGGTTTCTCTTTCTGTAATGAAATTTAGTTTTAAAGGAGTATCTGTGCCAGAAATGCTATTAGAGGGATACATCACCAGATTTCTGACTAATCATAAATAACACAGCTGAAAGAGCGAAGATCAAGTAATAAATATGTGAAAAAAACTTGCACCCAGTTGATTCAAAAATCAACAAAAACTGCAAAAGTGATTTTGAAGAAATAATGATCTATTCATGAATGTTCAGGGACAAAGAAAAGAGATAAACTTCCTTGGATAAATTATTCATGATCAATTATTTGCTCAGCTTCAGTCTGAGTACATCTTGTGACAAAATTAGATTTTAATCACATATTTCTATAGAACCCAAATGAGGCATTCAGCATTCAGAGATAGTTAAATCTTTGGCTTCTCAGAGGTTAGGGGCTGATTCTGCAGCACTGAAGTCACTGAGACTATTTTTAACTGATTTCAATTAGAGTAGGGTCAAACTACTGGGACTTTATGGTTTGTTCACTGTGTTCCACTACATTTGCACCAGTATAATTTTTATTTTTTCCCCAATTGAGTTTCTCAGGTTTTAAAGGGGAGAGCGCATCAGAAACTAGAGCACTGAAACCATAATGGAGAAAACTTTTTCTTTTGCTGGAATAAAGTTAATTTGCTTCAAAGTAGCAGATCTATGTTTCAGATTTGTACTGAAAATGGTGTTGATAATACAGAGATTTTTTTTTATTGCTGAGCAGTTCTTACACAGAGCCAAGGCCTTTTCTGCTTCTTGTACTCTCCTACCAACAACAGGGTGAACAAGAAGCTGGAAGGGGACACAGCCAGGACAGGTGACCCAAACTGACCAGAGAGACATTCCATACCATAGGACATCATGCTCGGTATATTAAGAGGGGAGGAAGAAGGAGGAAGGGAAGGGGCAACCATGTCCGGGGGGGGCATCGGAGGGGATTGTCCCTCTCTGCACTGAACTGGGGCGGCCTCACCTTGAATATTGTGTGTGATTTTGGGCATGGCAATATAAGAAAGATATTAAGCTGTTAGAGAGTGTCCGAAGAAGGGCAATGAAGATGGTGAAGGGCCTTGAGGAGAAGCCATATGAGGAGAGGCTGAGGTCACTTGGCCTGTTTATCCTGGAGATAAAGAGACCGAGGGGAGACCTCATTGATGTCTACAACTTTCTTGTGAAGGGGAGAGGAGGGGCAGGCACTGATCTCCTCTGTGGTGACCAGTGGCAGAATACAAGGGAATGGCCTGAAGTTGTGTCAGGGCAGGTTTAGTTTGGATATTAGAAAAAGGTTCTTCACCCAGAGAGTGGTTGGGCACTGGAGCAGGCTCCTCAGGGAAGTGGTCACAGCACCAAGCCTGACAGACTTCAAGAACCATTTAGATTATATTTTTGGGCACATGGTATGATTCTTGGAGATGGTTCTGTGCAGGGTCAGGATTTTGACTTGATGACCCTTGTGTGTTCTTTCCACCTCAACATATTCTGTGATTCTGTGATTTGGAGTGATGGAGTTTGTCTTCCCTAGTCAACAGTAGACATGATAGAGCTCTGCTCTCCTGGAGATGGCTGAACACCTGCCTTCCCATAAGAAGCAGTGAATTAATTCCTTGGTTTGCTTTGCTTGTGTATGCAACTTTTGGTTTCCTTATTGAAGTGTCTTTAACCCAATCCATGAGTTTTCTCACTTTTACCCTTTCAATTATCCCCAGAAAGCCACTGGTGAGGGAGGGAGTGACTGGCTGCATGGTGTTGTGTTGCTGGCTGGGCTTAAACCACAACAGGTAGCTGCGCTGATTGTTTTACAATATGAACAGTATGGGTTGGTTCTTCAGCTTTCGTAAGTTAATGTCACACCCTTGACTACTGTGGGGTGATGGTAATTTCTGTGAGTTTATATTCTGAGTTCAACTATTATTTTCTTTATTTCTTACCTTTTTGTCATTTGAATATGTTTGACTGGAGAGGAAGTCAAATTAGTTGCTGGAATCTCATAATATCATCTTTCTTCCTTATTCAGAGACTAGTAGCCAGTTACAATAGATATAATAGCTTTAATTCAGATTTTGTCCCTTAGAAGAACTTTATGATGAATAATGAAGCTGGGAGAGTTAATCCTAGTATTGATTTATACTTGGTCAGTGTGCACTCTGTGTGTGTATATACATATATATATATATATACTGTGCACTTACTGGTTGCTCTTTTCCAATACAGTTTTTTTGCCTATATCGGACTTTCACACAGGTGTAGAGGAAAGAGCCTCTTTTCTTCATGGGAGAAACACAATTTGACTTTAACTAGCCATCTGACAACAAGGTGTTTGGAAGTTATAAATAGCTCCGTGACAGGAATATCTCTGTAACTGTTTTCTGAAACAAACTGCCTTTTGAAGATAATATTGCCGTTTATGTGAATCTTACACATTGAAGCTTCTTGTATGACTGTGATTCTTTTTCTCCATGACTTTTTACTGAACAGATCTTAGTGTGTGATTTATTTAGTACATACTTAGGCACCACAACAGAAATAACAATATAAATATCTATACAGATATAAACCTCATGAACAATTAATAACAGAGATATCCAATTCTACTGGTACTACATGTCTAAAATGGCCTTGAATTGTAGTTACTTTTCTGAAATGTTTGTATCAACTATTAATGTAGCAGTCAGTTCTGTGCTTATTTTTAATCATGCATGTTTGCAAATTTTTCTGTAGTTTGAATAATGGTATGTTACACTGTATTTTCATTTAGGTATTCTGTCTACCAGGAAGAAAAAGCTAATGCCAGACATGATTTATCATTCACTTTTACCATGTCACCTTCAAGCTGTACACTAAATCATCCCCACTGACTTAAGCCAACCTTCCAAACCTCAGCACAGTTTCAGATGCAAATACAAATGGATATGTACGCACATTTTTATTCATATGTACATATATAAAATAGTAATATAAAAATTTATGTACAAATATATATATATATATATATATATAGGCATTTTTATATATGTGCTTTTTCACACAATCACAAAATGGTTAAGATTGGAAGGGATCACTGAAGGTTCCACTTTCCTTGTTCAAGCAGTGTTCCTTTGAGCACATAACTCAGGATTGCATCCAGATAGCTTTTGAATGTCTCCAGTGAGGGACGCTCCACAGTTCCTCTGGGTAACCTATTCCAGTGCTCAATCACCCTCACAGCAAAGTTTTTTCTCATGTTCAGGTGGAATTTCCTGTCTTTTGATTTCTACCTGTTGCCTCTTGTCCTATGGCTTGGCACCACCCAGAAGAGCCTGGCTTCATCCTTTTGTCACCTTCCCTTCAGATACTTTTATACACTGATGAGGTCCCCTCTCAGTTTTCTCTTCTCGAGGCTAAACAGGCCCAGCTTCCTCAGCCTTTCCTCATAAGAGAGATGCTCCAATCCCTTAATTGACTTTGTTGGCCTCCACTGGACTCGCTCTAGGAGTTCCTGTCTCTCTTGTGCTGGGGAGCCCAGGACTGGACACAGTACTTCATATATGGCCTCACTAGGGCTGAGTAGAAGGGCAGAATCACCTCCCTCATCCTTTTTGCATATCTTTGTGCAAAAAATGAAATATAATACACACCAACGCATTATTTAAGTTTTACTAAGATTTCTAAATGAAGAAAGAAAAACTAAGGAAATCCAAATTTAGGTAGAAGATTTGCCTTAAAGTGAACTCCTTTAAGAGTTGCAATGCTTAGTTTTTTTGCCCAAAGGAGAACTATAACATCTGGTGTGCTTGATGCTCTCAGTGAATGTATGTTTCATATTTTGTATGTCTTTCAGGGCTTGTTTGCTACATAATATTGAGTTCTTGCTCTAGCTATAGTTACTTATTTGGTCAGGAGCCATTGTGTGACACACATATTTATTATTCTTAATTTTCACAAAATGTCTTCATAATGAAAGGCTGGCATTATCCCAATTTATAAGTACTGAACTGAAGCATGGTGGTATTGATACTTATGATTACCCACTAATTTTAGCAGATACACTGTGTTATTTCTTTGCTCATTTTACAAAGTTTTGAATGTGTTGTGGCCTTTTTCCTGCTCAGACAATGTGTACCTCCTGCTGATTGAATATGCAGCTATTAGTGTTCAAAACTTCTGCAAAACGGGATCCAAATCCAAAGCTGAAAAAGCAAACATGACTTGAAATGAAATTGAATTTTGCTGTTTAACATTAAGTCATCTAACCTGAACTAACTTCAGCTTCTTTCTCCAGCTAAAGGAGTGACAGGAAGCTTGAGAGAGCCATTTTCTCCATGTACTGGAAAAGAGCTTTAGAACAGGATTAACTGACTTCTGCAGGTGCCTCTCTGCTCTGGCAGAGAAAACCTGCCTTACCAGTAGACTGAGTCTAGGTAAGATGAATTTCAGCCTTTGAGAGTCCAAAGGTAAAGGTCTAAAAGTTAGGCGTTTGGTCTAAATTAGTCTGTTGTGGTTAGGAATGACAACAACTTCCAGAGTCACCCTCTAAAAATGCCCATCTCTCTCCATTGACTACAGGCACTTTAGGTAACTAAATTTGAGGAAGATGAAATCAAATATTTACTGATATCCTTTGACAGCTATGGCTGTTGTGATTTGCTTGTCATGCAGGAATTCTGACAAAGAAATAAAATCTCTTCCTAGCACTACAGAGCTTAGAGAAGAGCTTTCTTTCTTATTCAACCTTAATTGCAGCAGTTACTAGATTTAGAGTGATTATGCCTTCAACCACAATTTAAGGGTTTGACTGTGTGTAGAATTTCCTGAGTTTTTTTAAATTTTTTTTTAAGAAAAAAAAAACTTACTTTTTTTGAGGTTTTGTTTTTGATTTCTTTTCTTTTTTTTTTTTTTTTTTTTTTTTTAAATTTAAATTATTTGGCTCTTTAATGTTGTGTGACGAGAAAAGCCTGAATAGTAAAACACCACAGGCAGGTGTCAGGGAAAGCAACAGTGACTGAATAAAAATCCCAGGAGTCTTCTCTATTTAATACTAGTACAAATTAAGTAAATCTATTTTTTAATTTCCGTACTAGTATTTAATAAATTTTTGTCACTCTATTGTCTACTTTCCATGCTGTAACTACCAACTTCTATTTGCATTTAACCTTGCTTACCAGAAGAATGATTTCAAAGCATTTTGACAAAAGAAAGAGACAGACTCTCACAAAGGGTGGAAAACTATGAACCTGTGAATCTATTACTTCAAGGCAATCTAGGCATGTTCTGCAGGTTATTAAATAGTGCAGCAGGAGAAGTTTCAGACACTATATAGAGAACTGGTATCAGAAAACTCAGAAAAAAAAATGTCTAGCAGTTCTCTTCTCTAATATATACTGGAAGATCTCAGGAGAATTTTTCAGTTGAAGGGGTTTCCCCATGGAATTTGTTGTTTTGGCATGACGATGAGTACAGCTCCAGGGTGTGTCACATTTGCCTTACCCACCTGGAGGCAAATGTAAGCATGTGTATCATAGAAGTTAAGCTCTACACCTTTTCTTTAGTATCTATATATGACAACCTTAGCCTGTTCTGGTTCAATGATTCCTTCATTGATTTCAGTCAGAAATTTATTAAACTTCAGACCTTTATTAAATTGTCTACAGAAGAGTCCCATATTAACAGCTCCCTAGACATCAATCAATCTGAAATGTACTTTACTGAAATATATCAGATGGACTGATGCCTTAGACTGTTCTACCAGTGAGTTTCAGCACCCAAAGACATTTATCATATATACATGTTAATTTAGCTCTTCACTTGCTGTTGCCTCCTTTCTCTGTCCCTAGTTCCTTGATCCTGGCCTGCCCAGTTCCACAATCTGCTGGAGCACCTCACATCAGCCCAGCTTCATTGCTCACCCATCCTGGTGTCCTCACCATGTCCCAGTGTTTCCTTCTGTCACCCAGCTTCCTTTCCCACCAGCATCAGATTCTCATTTGATCTTTTCTTCCTTGTTATCTGCTTCATTACCCCTGTAAAAATGACATCACTCTTTAAAAATCTGAGATTTTAATTATACAAGAGCATTTGGGTAATTTTAGAGAGTTATTTTGTCTCCTATTACCCTATGCCCTGTGTAAATTTAAATACAATGGTAAGCGAGGCTTTCATAGTAGAGGGATGATAAAACAAATCAAAAAAATTTGAAAGTGATAAGGAAAGCTGTTTATTTCAATTTTGAGGCACAGGCCACCTCCTGGCATAAAGCCCTTCTGATCCTTGTAATTAGAGATTGCTTTTCCTAAGAATAGCCCGATGTGGTTAGAAACCAAATGGGCCCTTGCAAGATAGTGAAGGAGAGTCCTGTTGACCCTTGAGAGACTCCTCTTTGAGTTGACCACCACGGTGAAAGAGTAGTATTAACCCTGTCTTGGGAATGGCTTGCTCTGAGCAATAAAAAATCATGGAGTTTTCCATCAGTCTCTCACTTCAAGATAGACATAAATTTAGCCTAAACTACTGGAATGTGATGATCAAGAAAGAAGGTGCATGGTAACGCAGCAATAACAAGCAATAAAATGACATTCTGATTTGGCTTTGCAGTGCCATCTTTATGGCCTCCATTCAGAGGTTTATAAGCCCCTGCCACAAACTACTCAAATTATACAACCAAGGATGTATTGCACAAAACTGTGAAACAGGCAGTGGAAGAGCAGACTCATCTTAAACAAGGTTTCTGCTAAAGAAATGTTTGAGTATTTTCAGAGTCTCTCAACTGTAAATAAGCCTGTTTATAGAATCTGAACGCATGTTTTCCTCACATCAAGGTAAACAAAGAAAATTTGCATCAATTTATGCAAATCCACATATATAAGCATTTTAGGAGATGACGCTTCATATCTATTCCATAAAATTACTTGAAAACAAAAACCACTGCTTGTAGTTGTGACTAGTTCTTGATAAGAAGTAGAAAAGATAGCATATAAACGTAACAGGCTGGTAATATACAACACTGTTTGCTGAAATCTAGGGATGCCAACAACAAGCAGACAATAAAAAACCCCTGAATTAAATAAGAAGTAAAAAAAATTTTGGGCCAAAACTAGAAAGACTTTTGAATAAAGGAAAGTTGAAGAAAACTGGACAGATCAGAAAGTACTTTTTGCTACATCACCAAAGCTTTTTTTTCACTGAATATCAAGTTTTACTGAGGTGCCTTTCTCATACAATGTTAATGCTTATTTCCAAAGCGAGTTCCCAAGTCAAGGCTGCTTTCTTGAGAAAATCCTTGCATCCACCTTCAGATGAACAAATCTGAAATCTGTTATTTCAAATGTGTCAGTAAAATTTCTGATTGTAAATGCAGAGCCCACAAGCAAAAGCTTGTAGGTATCCTAGGTATCTGGAACACCAGCAGGAAGATTATTTTCTCACTTTATTCATTCTGTGCTGGCAAGCCTTGTGATTCTATTCTGTGTTTCATAACTGTTGTGAATTTTCAAAACCCCCAGTCTCAGGAGTCTTGCTGTCTGCAAACCCTCAGATTTTCTTGAAGTGCATTTTTCAAACAAGTTCTAGTCATCAGAACTGCAGGGGAAAAAACAACAACAAAGCCTAAAAAGTGATAGAACTTTCAGCATTCAGAAAACTATGTGGTAAATGACATGTTCACAAGATACTTATGGTTTTATTTCATTAATTTCATACTAAGACTTTGAAAAGATAGTGTTGCAGATACCAAGGGTTTGCTTTACTCAGAGTAAAAATGGAAAGATTTTAAGTGTTTGTGTGATTTAGAGCAATTTTAGCATAAGGTCATCATGTACACATGGACTATGGGATTTCTGGGACGAGAAATTATTTTTCATTTTTTTTCCAAACTTTTTTCTCTGTAGGGGAAGATTAGAATTAATTAGTTTGTATTACCATCATTTTCCTAGAACTGGAAGCTCAGAACAAGGAGGCCTCACTTCCACATCAGTCTTCTTTAACAATGTCCAAGCCTCCTTTTTCATTCTGTCTCTTTATAAACTCTGCATCTCTGCTTGCTACCTTTCATGACTTTGCTCCACATTCCCTTCTCCCCAGGACTGTGCTTTAATTTGATGAGAGCAATCACTGTGTGTAGACATCAAGATTTTTTTTGTCAGTTTCTTAATTTGCCACAAATTATTTTTTACTTAAAAACCAAAGTCTCAATTTCCCAGGCAATTGGAGGCAAACTTTTAACACTGCTTGAGGGAGAAAGTGGATACAAAACAGTTCCTGCTCTTTTGTCCTTGCAACGCATAGGGGACAAAGTGACATAAAAACAAGGAATGCCCTACCTGTTCATCTGTATGACAGGATTTGGCTTAGATAACAGATAAATGCTCTGGTCTCAGTCTCAAGTGAACATTGTCAAATTAACATGAGCCACTATATCAGTTGTCAGCTTATTCTTTGTTCCAGCAAATGACAGATATGAGCAGCTACTCATATTTTTTTCACACCCCAAGAGCATATGATGACATAGTGTTCATACACAATGAGAAGCAATGTACCACTGGGAATAGTTTCCTCTGTGCAAAACCTGTCGCAGTCATGAGAAGTCATTACTGGTATGACTACACTGTTGTGTGAACAGAACAGGGGTGCCTTGGGAGCTGAGCACAGCTTGAGGAAAACCCAGTGAGAAAAAGATTCTACTGTTTTCTCAT
The DNA here is from genome assembly GCA_035583135.1 of Lophotriccus pileatus. Lineage (NCBI taxonomy): Eukaryota > Metazoa > Chordata > Aves > Passeriformes > Tyrannidae > Lophotriccus > Lophotriccus pileatus. The sequence goes on from JAWWES010000115.1 coordinate 92,352,018, forward strand.
CGTGGCACTTAATGAACCTCACTTGCAAGAATATGGTTGGAGTGGTGCAGAAAGTGGAAATTCTGACCACTGCAGTCATTAAAGCAGCTGAGATATTTTATAAAGTGACTTTACAATGATTAGGAATATGTGGCCTTGTGTTCTGAAAAAATCCATTTGGAAAAATTATATCCTCCCCAGCAAGATTACTCATGTAGTTTTAATTGCCCATAACATTCTGCTTTATTTCTGCCCTTAATTATTCTTTATTGCTCTTGAACACTGCTAACTTCCATACTCTTATTCAGAAGTAACTCTGTTTCACTGGTGGGTGAAGTGATTGCCATAAATATTAAGGGGATTTATTATGTCTTTCTCCAGTAGATTAAAGAATCCATTAAAAGCCAATATTTTCTTCTCAGGAAGATAGTTATAAACTATAATTAAGTCACCTTTCAATTTTTTTTTTTTTTTAATAAACTACACTGATTCATTTAAGTCTCTTGGTAAGGCCTTTTCTTAAGCTATTCTTAAGTTGAATAACTGCAACAGCTCTTTGCTGAATGCTTTCAGATTTCCCAGTATATTTTTTTATCAGAAGGAATACAACAGAACCATGCCTATGTTTTATGAAGTCAAACTCAACAGTGGTAAAGGAAATATATATATAGTTTTCTCAAGTTAGTCCCAGCAATGCATCATACAGTGATAAAATCATTTCTCAAATCCCAGTTCAAACTTGAGTTTTTTTCTGCCGCTGTGGCTTTTTCTGCCACATGGAGGCTCCTGTTCAGGTACTAATTTGTAGTAACTCAAAATATTTTGGAAGTCTTATCTTCTAGGTATGTCTTACACTTGTAGGTATGACCAGAGTTCCTCATTCCTTATTATATATTTTGCTTTCACCTTTACCGTGAGGGATGTTGGCTTGCTGAGAAGCTGTGATTTCTCTGTACAATTGATTTGTCCTTATTGGTTTGCCACTCTGCATTTTGTATGTCAGCCACATATGTTGTGAATTGTAGTTTAACAACTGCATACATGTGAAAATGTTAGTTCCACTTATCAATTCATTTATACCTCCACTACATTATTGCTGTCTTACAATGATTGTTCACTCACAAATACTTTGTGAAATATGTCAGCAAGCTGCTTCTTAGTTCCTTTAGCTTGTACCTGGATGATAGTGTATAGTGCTTATTTTTTAAACAAAATGTCACAAAGTTATAAAAAAATATTTTACAGAAGTCTAAAACTATTATATCTAAATATTCTTTATTCTATTCACTATCTGGATTTATAATTTAACCAAATAATAAAGTCATATTTGTCTAATAATAAAATCATATTAAGAAAGAATAATGATAATACAATAGTTAATAACCCAAATATATCTTTCAAAGTGTATCACTTAAAGAATCTTAGTTAACACGAACAGCAAAATTCTCAGTAACACCTGTATGTCCTCAAACACCAAACAACTATTACCAGCAAATATAGACTGTGCACAGAGGTAAATCATCCTTGGAGAAACTTCAGCTCTGACAGGATGAAATGAGATAAAAGATAGACAGAAGGAGCTAGATTGACAAGACTGAATTAAGCCCTTTACTTCAAACACCTAAGGGTTTCTAAGACTCAGGTGCCAGTAGCATTTATAAGACTTTACTCAACCAGTGCCTAAGCCTGTAAAAGTCTGTAGCTGCTAGAAAGCTGATCCCCAAAGGGATTTATCCTGCCAGTCTTTAATTAACTGAAAGTAATAGAAATGGTCACTGCTTCAGATTCAGGACCTTAAAAACCTCTGTGAATCTTGGTCCCAATGCTTAGATTTCAGTGGCTATTAGTACACCACTAAACAAACTGGAACACTGTTGAGTGTCTGAAGATCTATCTCAGCCCAGTGTGTCAGAAAAACTTATGTAATGCACAAGTGGGGCATTTCTTAGAGTACCTCATTGGAGACAAAGGCCCTAGCCCTCCCAAAACAGAGACAAGACACTGATGATGCACTGCAGCAATGTAGAAAAGACAGATTTTAATAATTCTGACTTTGGAGAGTTCAGTTTTCTGCAAAATTTTAGGTGGAGGTTACTATGCTGGTTTGAACTTGAATCTGCCAAAGTAGTGCCATAATGCAGGCTAGAAGGTTGTTCTCATCCATGTTGTTTCCACCAAAATGTGACTATTTTGCATTTTAGAAGCACTTCATCAGGAATAATTAAGAATTCGTTACTTGAAAAGCAAGAGGCCTTCCCATAGAGGCGAGGGCTTTGTACATTTGTACATGCACAGGTTTAAATTGTTATTGTAGATTGGAAAATTTAACCTGGTGTGCTCACTGCACAGTATTACAACAACTGAATATGTACTGTAGAGAAAAGCAGCATCACTATTGTTTTAGAAGGAAAAAAAATAGTAGATCAGTTTCTACCTGCAGATCTCAAGCAGAGGGAAGGATATCTATCTTTTCTGGATTTAAGAATATTGCACATCCTCTCTTCTTTATGACATTTTCTGCAGATGAGCTTAAGCAGCTCCCTTCTGCAAAATGGATTTCTTTTTAGTTCTTTCCCTTTTATGGGGTAGTTCTTCCTAATTTGTGGGTGAGTTTCTAGTCACTTGCAAGGCATCTTACAGCCTTAGCTATATTTTTACCTTCTCTTTTATGAAGCTAATCTTAGCCACAACAGCCAATCATCAGTAATGCACAAAATATTTCAGGTAGGGACCTAAAAATGTTAGGTTATGCTTTCAGTGACTTTGTTGACCTGGAAGTAAATGTTGACAGTTTTCAGCAGTAATAGATCTTTTGTATTGCCTATCCCATCCTCAGTTTTTACTGGAAGAAGAGTGCATTCAAGAAAAGCACAGCTCTGAGCCTCCAAGTCCCTGCTCACTTCCAGAAATCTGAGAAAACCTGTTCAAAGTACAGACGGGTAGTAGTGGTAATAATAACAATAACATGACCATTAATGTTACTAAATGCTATTGTAAAATAGTAACTGGTTGTTGTCATTCATTTTGTTGCTATCATTCATTTTGTTGCTATCATTATTAGTGATGCCTTTATGAAGTGCTTTATATTAGTTTCTTATAGTTCCAGACCAGGAGACATTCTGCTGGCTTCTGCATTTATGCATCATAAAGACATGCTTTAAACAGCTGGAGTAAAACAAAAATGGGACAACAGGCACACACAACAATGAATATCATAAAGCCCAAAGCAATTAAACATTTCTGATTAATGTAATAAGTAGAACTTACCACATAGAGTGTGTTCTACTTTTGTCAATAATTCTAATAGTATTGTAGGTTTTAACGGTAGGTTTTAACTAACTATTAAATGGTATTGTGCTCTTGTAGAAGGATAATATTTCTCTCACTTTATCCCAGAGACAATTAACTCAAGCACAAGCAGTTATAACTCTGACATGGATCAACTCTTGGTCACAGGAAGACATGCAGATTTTCAGGATTGTCTGAATATCAAGAGCTGATAATGGTCATCATATCAACTTGACATGTTAGTGAAGTGATAGTAATTCTGGTGAAAGTTAAGAATGACTCAAATAAAGTTCAAGTAGAATTGCATAACAGTTTACAAGAAACTTTCTGTTATAGGCAGGATGTAGACATACTTCCCTATAAACAGCTTAAGTGCTCTACCAGCTTAAGGTACATCACTTCTCCTATACCATAAAATATCTGATTCTGTGACTACTTCTTCTGAATGGTAGTAAATTCTATTTCCTGTCTCTTTTCTTCTTGCCACATTCAGATGATCCTGCTCAGTACCTCCTCTTAGAAGAAGAACTTTGCCTGCATCTCAAGTGAGGAAATATGGGCAAGTGGATTTCAGTCTGCTCAGAAAATAACATTTTATTTAGGAAAATCATGATGCCAAAAATTCTTGTTTGTTTTTGTTTTGTTTTTTATTTGTTTGTTTTTATTTGAGGAGGGTGTGTTTGTTTTTTTTCCCTATAAAAACAAATTTATAAAATATTTTTGTGAGCTCTGAGTAAAGGGAAAGGAAAAGGGTCAAGGAAAGGGGTAAAGGAAAGGGAGACAAACTCAATTAATGGTGCTAATGGCCAGGAATTTACCCTGGTATGAGGAGGCCTTTCTGTGTGTAGGTTGATGAATATTATATGCCTTGAAAATTCTGTTTAACTTTCTGAAAATGAACTTGGAAAATACTCTGTGAAGGACTAGAGTCTGTGGATTAGAAACTTTGTGAGCTGGGAGAAAGTAAGTGAGATGTTGCTAAGGCAAATTTAAACACTGCACAAGTGCAGGGCAGAGGGTGTGTGTAGAATACTTACGTTAAAAGTAAAACTAACATTATAGCACCAGAGGAAGAGAGATTCCATGACACAAAAGACACTCTTAGCATTTTGTAAGGATGATAAATGTTTCAGGGGATCTCAAGGATCCTAAGAACCCATAAATCCATATAATGTTTAGCGAAATGTGGAAAATGAGGCATATGATATTTTGTTTTGTTTTTTCTCTCTATTTCTCACATTGTTAAATAAAACTTTCTTTTGTTTGTTTCTTGTCGTTTTTATTAATTTTTTTTAATTTAAACTCATAGTATTTGATATAGTTTTAAGTACTTTTAAAGATCTATGTGGATAAGAATTTAATTCCCAGGAAGTTATGACAGAAATTGATTGGTATGCGAACGATATTTGGTCCTTTTAGAGGCCTATATCTTTGACTTATAGGAGTCAATTCATGAAATTTTGACAAAGGAAATAGACTGGATTAGGGGAAAAAAAAGGAAAGAAAAGACAAAAAAAAAAAAAAAACGGCAAAAACCCCCCAACAATTCTATTTGTCCTTGCTTAGAACAAATAAAAATATAGATCTTGAAATTTCAATACTTGGATATTTCCCACAGGAAGACTTCTACAAGGGATGTAAACACTTAGGTCTTTCTTTCTGGTGTTGCTTCTCCCACACCTCTAGATGAAAGCAGAAATTCCACTCTATTTGAAAAAGGTGTTTCCTGTGTCATGAGTACCTCCAAGAAAGCCATTAACATATTAAAGTGAATCCAGTGGAGGACCCCAAGCCAAGGACAATAAAACACACATCATACAAGGACAGACTGAGACTTCTTTGTTCAGGGTTTGTTCAGCCTGTAGATGAGAAAAAGAAAGGAGACCTGAAGGACTGGAAGATCCAGAGGAAACAGAGCCTTATGCTATGGGGTGCACAGCAACATGATGAGAGGCAAGAGTTGGAACATGATTCAATATTCAAATGGTGGTTTTTTGAACCATAAGTGATTGAATAGTTGAAGAAGTTGCCTAGATGGGTTGTAGAGCCTCCATCCATGGAGGTGCTGAGGACTGGACAGGGCACAGTCCTGAGCAACCTGGTCTACTCTGAAGCTGGGGTTGGACTAGGTGACCTCTGGAGATCTCTTCCAACCTAAATTAGTTTATGAGAATTCCTTAATTCTATAGCTCTCTATTGTGTTCGTGTTGAATACCTACTTGAACTCTAACTTGGAAATAGTGAAGGGCCATAGTTAGGGTACAATACTGAATGGAGACAAACTTTGTACGAATTTGGCAGAAATAAACTGAGAAATAACCCCTGATAGACCAATTATAATGCACTCAAAGTATCAAAGATAGGAAATAAGCTTCTATGATAGATTGTGGAATTTATAATTCTTGGAAAAAGAGTATGAACTGCAGATTTCTGAACAGCTTGCTCAATGCTTAAGAAAGACTTTATTATGAGATAGGAGTAATCCAATCAGCCACAAAAGCATGAATAATTTTCAATATCATGCTCAACAGTACATAAATCTAGCAAGCTGTGATAAAGGACTATAAATCACTAAAGAGAGAATAAAATAGTACATGGAGCCTTACAAAGAGAAAATGTCTCTCACAGCCTTGCCCATTTCTAGCTTTTATCCCCCATGTTTTTACTCAGTTTTTTCCAGTGGAATACTTTACCTACTATCACTGTACAATTTCTGTTTACTTGGAATTGATTTCCTTTTTTCAAGGGACAAATGATCCAGGATACCTCTTTTATATCTCTTAATTGCTGATATACATTTAAGGTACTGCAAACCCTGAAGTCAGAGTTGAGTCATGAGTGGTGCATCATCCCAAGAGAGTAACAAGCATCCCTCCAAAACATTCTTCTGATACACAGTTTCTCTGTTATTCTGCTTTTCTTTACTGAACAGGAGCAATCTTCACCAGCTCTTCAGGAGATTCAGCTCTGATGACTACTGAGTAAGGGAGGATATGCCCATGGATTTACTTAGTTCCTCCATCCTGCACTTCTCTCAAGCAGAGAGAAGTGTGCAGTGAACCCTGTATCCAAATCCTACTTAGGTCATGTTAGGCTCATACAAGAATAGATTTATTCCATTTGACAAGTCTGCCCTAATGTGCAGAACAGCACAAATTTTTGGAAGACTCTAATGTTAGACCCGTTTCTTTCCCAGATCCATTCAAAACTAATCTCAGATTTCTACCAGTTAGGTATATAGAAATGTTCTTTTTGCAGGAAAGTAAAACATCCAGCCTCTTGTCTCAGGAAAAAGACTAGCATCTGATGAGGTTGTGTAAGAAATATGTATATTTATCTCTGATAGATAACATGCCAAAAAAGCCAAGACAAATAGCTAACGGCTGATTTGATTGGTGTATTACCCTTTGAGGAAGTGCTTTTCCTGGCTTCTGCAGGAGGTGAGCTACCCATGTAGATAAATCAATGAAACAATTGATTTGGCAAATCTCATTTTCCAGCCAGTCAACCCTTTGTAGTGTTGTGTCCTAACTCCTGAGAAAATCTCTGACTTCAAAACACTGGCTTCTACCGAAAAGCCACTCAGATGCTTTGTTTTCATAAAATATTGTGACTGTTTCAAAATTACCTTGACTGTCTTTTGGAAAAATACTCTAAAATTATATCTAAAAGAAGATAAACTAAAAGTGAATTTTTCCTTCTGTTACACATCTTCCATATTGAAAACATGACATATGTGCACAGGCACAGAGGATGGCTGTGTTAAAATGCACTCATATTTTTCCTGTATTTGTGGCCTGTTCACGTAATTTGGAAATGTCTGAGCCACAGGTGTAAGCCTAAAGCAAGATCCAATTGTTGGCATCTGTTGGAGAACAGAGAGAGGGGAAATCTATAGGTTCTGAGAACTTTAGATAGACAGACATCCCTCTCAGGGAAGGGATGTGCTGCCAGCTCACATTGGCACACACACAGAAATCCCTGCAGCATCATACATCATCTGCATGCATATGAGTTAACACTTTGGGCCATGATGGCTTGGAAAAGAAGATTTTGCCATAAAGTTGAGGTGAACACAACATTTGTATTCCTGGTTCACAATGGATGGACAAGAATGACATGTACAGGATTTTTAGGATAAGGCGGTCTGACAAGTCTCTGAGGCGGGAATCCTAAACAAAAGCTGACTTCCTCAGAGCTTCTTGTGAAATGTAGCCAGAAGAGTCAATAGAGGACAGGAAGCATGCCTCCATATGGCTCAGAAGAGCAACCAAGAGCAAGGGGCAAAAACAACAGCTGTTGAGGCTGAGGTCCTCAAAACAGCAGCCTTGGACGGGATATCTGTTGCTCCTCACTCAGCAAGGCTTCAGATCATATTGGTAATATAGTCCCAGGAAACTATACATCACTTTGAAACAACAGCAGATGACTATGCCAAACAGTTCAATTTCTCTGAGGCTGGGCAACAAACTGTGAGTGGTGAATAGCCCAGAAAGGAGAAGGGCACTCTGCCAATATGCTGACAGCTGTAGGAAGAGGACAGGCTGATAATGAACAAAGCTCAGGAGTGCCAATGTTCCTTTCTTTCAACTATTTAGATTTTTCAAATTGCCTTAATATGGTCCTCTCATTCTTCTGCACTTCCCAAAACAATAACTCTCTAGCTCCTTTGTAACTCAGGTAGGAAAGTCCTGCTCTTTTCCCTGTTGAGTGACAGGATATATTTTCCCTGGCTTCTGGGGGAGTTCCAGTTGTTGGAAGCATAGGGAGTTGATCCTGGTCCTTTTTCATTCCTGGGCAAAAGGTTATAAGACATACTATTTGAAATTTTCATGGAAAATACGTTGTGAAACAAAAAAGCTCCAGTTAGTGTTTACAAAAATTCCATTTGACACTACCTCGCCCCAGTGTTTGTGTTCTGATCAGCTTCCATATGCAGGACAGGACTTTCTTTTCATCCAAGCCCTCAGATTACAGGGAATGCAAAATCTGACTTTTTAAGATCAATGGTGATCTTGCTAAAATTAAAAGTGTGGATTTATTAGTGATATTAAACCAAAGTCATATAATAGCACAGACAGGTTCACAAGAATAAGACGAACAATCAATCAGTTGATCTGCAAGCCATGTGCTGAGATCAAATGGTAGTGTTCACTAAAGTTCTTCTCTGTGCCAGGAAAAAAGTCGCAGCCCAATGTGTTGCATTTAAGAAATATATTTTTGTGTAGCACAGAATGACATCAAATTGCACCTGTCAGGAGACTGAGATTCTGATATAACTTAAATCATGATATCCAAATGGCCAAGTTCTGAGCTGCGAGGAACACCTGCCAACATAACTAATAGTGAGGACAAAAAGCCTTTGGTAGCAAGTCCCTTGAGAAGGAGATAATAATATATGTGCCCTGTTCAATAAGCTCTTAGCCTGAGGTATTTCCAGTATGCAAAGAAAAGAAAGCTTACTTAAATTTTTTATGCTGTCCCCTTTTATCTTGATACATTTGTTCCATTTTCCTCAAATAAGTTCTCAATTAGTTTAACAGAAGTTTTCTTTTCTAAAACCAAATCCAGTTCTCTGTGGAAGGCTTTGATGGGAGTTTCCATATGAAGAGCGATTAAAGAAGTGAGGGCTAATTATTATGGAAAGAATAAGCTCAAGAGAGGATGCAACAAAACCAGCATGTGTAAAAGCTCCTACCATGGAGAAGATCAGACAGGCTCTCTTGATTATCCTGTACCAAAGCAGCAGAAGAAAACATTCCATAGATTAAAACCCAACAGATTTCATTATATATACACAAATATTTTTACAGAAGAAATCTCACTTCACATTATACATAGCTACAAGAATTTAGTCACACAGTAAAGAAAGTTTGGTGTGGAAAACAAAATATACCATCTCAGGACAGTATGTCCAAGATGGATTTCCTTCCAAAATGGCAATCTTGCAGAGAGGAAGGCCAAGAGGCAAAGGTAATTGTGAATTAGAACTTGCAGGACTGCAGAGAGCCATCAGATCTACAGCCCTTCTTTTTCTCCCTTATGCCCTCTACTCCAAATATTATCCATGACTGATGTATTTTTTAGTGACAGAAAAAGTATTGATTGCCATGACAGGGGCACAGCAAGCTCCAGCTGGACTAGCAGCTTTTCACAGGATGCTGCTGCTGCTTCAAATCAGAGGAGCCATCTCTAAGGTTTGGCTAAACCTGCCACTTCATTGGATGTAGTTAAAGAATTTATGCTGCTGCCACACAGTAAACAGGTAAATGAACATCTATCCTGAGAACAAAATACTGACAATCTTCTTCACATGATGTCATAGCTACTTGTCATGTAATGGAAAGTAAATGAACATTGAATCAACAGCTGTTTGCATACAGCAATACAGGAGAGGAAGTGCCAGAGACAATCAAAACACAGAGGTTCTTTCATACCTGATAGTCCCAAGTTCAACCAAAAGTTAAGATGTACAAGCAAGTGGTATTCTTTTAAAGAGACTTGAACTTTTGCATCCAGGATTATTTTCTTATCATATTGAGAAGCATATGCTGGGTCATAGGGAAGAAAGGTAACAGAGAAACAGATTATGAACTGGATGTGTTTTTCTGTCTAAGAGAAGGTTGTGGAATACCTATTAAAGGACTTTCTAAGAGCAGGCCAAACAAATTTTGTGAAGAATTGTAACTGATATCTTTTTGTGCACTGGGAGAACAGATAAAATATTTTGCAGAGATCCTGTCTATGAATTTGACTCAGAAGGCCATCTCTGCATTAAAATATCTGCCAATCTGCTGTAATTTATAGTAGATTTGTTATGGATATTCAGGTCTTGGCCCTTCCCTTTTGATGATATTGGGATATGGGGATCAAGATGACTTTCAGATGTGCAGGAAATGCAGTGATTAATAAAAAATTCAATATATATAAACCCTGCACCTGGCTGAAGCCCAGCATAGAAAGTTCAGTTGGTACAGCAATCACAGGCAGACTGGCTAGCTCACTTCTAGATGTGCCTTTCTGGGTTTGGCAAGAGATTGTAAGTTCAGGTGTGTCTGCATCTGTCAGTGTTGACCTATTTTACAGTACAGAAGCTATGCAAACAAATTTAAACATAATATTCTCAGTTGCTTGCCATGTTCTCTCAAAGGCACTACTGTTTGTTGAATGTCAACTATCCTCTGGCTTAGTGCCTCAGAGTATCAGGGGTGAGAGTTATAACACCCCCTAAATTAAGGACCCTGGAGGTCCATCCTGCATAAAATTCACTTATCCAGTGAAAGACAGGATGAACCCAGAGGTAGGGTGAACAAAGGACAGCAGCCGTGAGGGGCGAGCAGCAGAACCGTTTATTCTCAGGGGAGAAAGTTTATATCCCCTCGGGATTGGAATTTGGGGAATTTTGGGAGGACACAAGTCAAGATAAACCTATAATTGGTAGATTCAGTTTAAACACAGCCAATAATGGGGAGAGGAAGGATAGCTATAAATCTAAGGTTACATCAGCCAATAGTAAAAAAGGCTTACAAATATGAATAGAAAAAGAGTTAACTAATTCAAACTACAGGTTACATGCAAAGCAAGATTATTTCTAATAACATGGTTACTAACTAGATTAAACATAACACTACTACAATATAAAAAACAGTCTCTGAGGTAGAGGGTGTCTGCATCCAGTGTAGCTGCATTCAAAAGCTGTTATCTTCAGTCCTCTCTTTCCTCAGAAGTCTTCCTCCACCAGGCATAGGCCTCTTGTGAGGCACTCCCAACACTTGCTTTATTCAGAGAGAGTAAGTTTATTAGCAGGGTGTTTAGTATATCCTGGAAACACATTTTACATGGCCTGAAAATCTGTGTCTGGCCATATTTTCCTATTGATACAAGCTCTTTTTTAATGATACCTTTTCATAGAATCACAAAATATCCTCAGTTGAAGGAACCCATAGGGATCATTGAATCCAACCCTTAGCCCTGTGCAGGACCATCCCCAAGATCACACCCTGTGCCCAAACGTATCATTCAAGCACTTCTTGAACTCTGTCAGGCTTGTTGCTGTGACCACTTCCCTGGGAGCCTGTTCCAGTGCCCCACCACCCTCTGGTTGAAGAACCTTTTTCTAATATCCAACCTAAACCTCCCCTGATACAACTTCAGGCCATTCCCTCAGTTTCTGTCACTGGTCACCACAGACGAGAGATCAGTGTCTACCCCTCCTCTTGATTTAATCCCAGTGGAACGAAAATGAATTTAAATATTTATTTTGTATAACACACAGAAAGAAGTGAACTGAAGTCAAGGTATTAATTTGTAAGAAACTATTCACTGGGTACATAATATTCTCATTTTTAGGAAAGTATCTGTTAGAGTACCTGGCCAAGACTAGATTAAGAAATGCATTTAAATTTTATCATGTTGACTAAAGCCTATAAACAATGATAAAGACAGAGAATACTTAACCAAGAACCAGTGGACTATATTTTATTTTTAATAGGCTAAGAAGTTTCCACATCAGAATTACTGAATCCTTGTCTTTAAGGAAGGTTTTGCTGCAAGGTCATCTATCTTAGTATTCTATGGGGCTGTGAAGAGCTACTTCAGGGAAAGCCATAAGGACCCCTTTTACATGGATCTAATTTTCCTGGAGCTAAGAAAACTAACACCATAAGATACAAAGATTACTTCAGCTGAATATGCTTTTTTGAAATATGTTTAGTAATACTTCCCTTCCCCCACTCTGTTGCTACGTTATTTAATTAAAATAGATAAGAATTTATTTTTCAAGTCTGAGAGTGCAAAATACATTTTAACAGTTTTCTTATTTTATGGAAAGAAGAATCAAAGTGAATGAACAGTGGACTTGTGATTGTGGGAGGAAAGTAATCACCTTTATATGGCCTAGGTTAGTTGGGAATGTAAAGAATGAGAGAAGATGAGCCAGTAAAATGTTTGATAGTGCACACAACATCCCAGTTTTCTTTTCATTTTTCTATTAGAACCAAAGACATCGTGAAATACACTATTTATGTTAACTGGAATTTGTTGAGTAATTTAATATTGAGGTTTTTAACTATATTTTCCTCCATGCAAATTTATTCTAAAGTTCAAATCATTAATTTACATATCAGGGCTTGAATTTCATTGAAGCATAGCCAGTGTCAAAATTGTTTTAGTTGTTTCTCATTGAATCGAGTCTTTCCCTCTCTCATTGAATATTAACATGTTTATGGACTTTTTGTCTCATATTCCTACATAAAGATAGATATTTAGTTCCTTCAATTGTTTCTTTTTCTGTTTTTTTACTGCTTTGTTTTCTTTATCTTAATAGTTTACTGTGGCAAATTGCATTTTGTTTTCCATTTGTGGTCTTTTTTTTTTTTTTTTCCTGCATAGCTCTGTCTTTCTAAATATTTCCAGGAAGAATTGTTGAGCAGTTTAAAATTAATAGTAGAAGATTTTTTGTGTCTGGATGTTTTTTGGGAAAGTACTATTTTACAAGCTTAAAAATAAGTTTTTTATATTAAAAATAACTTCTTTGTTAACTCTCATAATACAAGGTGAATTTTTTCCCCTCAGACTTTTCTTTTAAATTGTATTGCTTTTATTTTTTAATCTGTTTCAAATTCTGTAATGGTCTTCCATTTGTAGCCATCTCAGTTAGACCTACTTTTATTCGATTTGCACTACAATATATCATTGTATTACTAGACCTGAAGAATTTCTGTAATGAATCCTTCTCTAGTCCAATATCTGACCAGGTAACATAAAAACATAGTGACAAAGGATAAGGAAAAGGCTGAAGTACTTATTGCCTTGCCTCAGTTCTTAATAGTAAGACCAGTTATTCTCCAGGTATGCATCCCACTGAGCTGGAAGATAGGGACCGTGAGCAGAATGTAGCCCTCATAATTCGAAATGGTCAATGACCTGCTACACCACTTAGATACTCATGTCTCTGGGGCCATATGGGATCCACCCAAGGGTCCTAAGGATGCTGGTGGAAGTGTTCACTTAGATATTTACCATTATTTATCAATTAGTTCTGGCTACCTGGAGAGATTTCAGTTTACTGGAGGTGAGAAAATGTGATGCTTTTCCACAAGACAGGCCAGAAGGAGGATCCAAGAACCTACAGGCCTGGCAGCCTGACCTTGGTGCCGAAAGGTTATGGAGCAGATCGTCCTGAGTGCCATCACACAGCATGTGTAGGACAACAGGGGGATCAGGCCCAAACAGCATAGTTTTATGAAAGGCAGGTCTTGCTTGGCTAGTCTGATCTCCTTCTATGACAAGATGATGCTCTTAGTGAATGATGGAAAGTCCGTGGATGCTGTCTGCCTAGAATTTAGTAAAGCCTTTGGCACAGTTTCCCACAGCACTCTCCTAGAGGAAACTGGCTGCTGACAGCTTGGAGTTTGGTTATTGAGGTTCAACAATGTCAAGTGCCTGATCTGGCACCTGGGTCATGACAACCCCACACAACACTACAGAGTGAGGGAAGAGTGATTGGAAAGTTCCCCGGTGGAAAAGGACCTGGGGTTGCTGGTCAACAGCCAGCAGAACAAGAGCCTGCAGTGGCCCAGGTGGTCAAGCAGGCCAAGGACATTCTGGCCCGTATCAGAAATAGTGTGGGCAGCAGGACTAGGGAAGGGATTCTCCCTCTGTACTTGGCACTGGTGAGGCTGCACCTGGAATCCTGTATTCAGTTCTGGGCCCCTCACCACAAGAAGGACATTGAGGTGCCAGATTGTGTCCACTGAAGGACAGCAGAGCTGGTGAAGGTTATGGAGCATAAGTTCTAGGAGGTGAGGCTGAGGGAGCTGGGGTTCTTTAGTCTGGGGGAAAAGGAAGCTCAGAGAAGACTGTATCACTCTCTACAGCTACCTGAAAGGAGGTTTTAGCGATACGGGGGTTGGTCTTTATAAAGCCGCAGTCCCGAAGCCTCAAGCTTTACCAGGTGTTTTACTTATATTTAGATTCCAAGAGTTCGCCCACTGAACTTTTGCACAATCTTTAAGTTTTTTGATGCCTAGAATTGTGTGAAGAGAAAAAAGTATGTATTTTCCCCCAAGAGAACTTATTTTAATTTAGAGAGAAAATAAGCATTTTGGCAAAAGGGTTTTACAGGACTAGCAACCAACCACCCAGAAGCATTCCACGAAGCACCCGTCTGTCCTGGTCTGGGATCGGGGGAAGAAATGAGTCCGCGGGAATCCCCGATGCTGAGCTGCTAACAGGTTGCTGCTGGGTGAGGGAGCAGCAGGCCGCAGCCCCAGGCTGCCAGCTGCCAGCAGAATAATCACAGGCCACAGCAGGGGTGGTGGAAAATGGCTAACTACTTTATTAGATAAAGGGAAGGGTTTTTGAAGGGGTCTGTATGGAAAGAGCTAGAACTGGGGTGGAACAGGGATGGAATATATAAAACTTAGAGACGGGATAAGGTAGAATACAGGGACAGATGAGGAGTAAGTCTATAAGATAACTGGGGAGATTACAATTGGTTGAAGGCAGGAATAATTCATTTAGCTACCTTGTCTCAGTCTGCTGCTACTCAAAGCTGCATTCTTCTCTTCACTCAGGGACACATCTGGGGCCCGATGAGTTCCTCCTCCTACATCTTAGTTTTCTGGTCTGAGGAGTCATTTTTCCACTGATCAGAATTTGTCTCAGGATCCAGTCCAACCCCAATACCCATCAAACACCAACCTCATACAACTTAGAGAAATGCAACCCATCTATTTTAAGTTACCCACCAGAGACTAAGGAATGAGGAAAGAAAGGAAGAGAGATTAAGAGAAGAAAGAAGTAAAGAAGAGGGGAAGAAGTTACAATAAAAGTTGTATAGCTACCACCAGAGGTCACATGATGGCAGATTCCAGGGGAGAAGGCAGGATAAAGATGAGGCCCTGTGTGCCTCCATTTATGCACCCTGGCAACTGTAGCCGCACCTTCCAGCAGGACATCTGGTTCATTGACCAGCCAATACCCTCCCAGCTAAGTGGGAGGTGAGTCAGCTAATCAGAGACTTCAGGGGCTACCAGGCAGGCTTTATTTGATTGAGAGCTCAGCCACATGGATCCGGAGCCATGTGCGCTCCGTGAATTCAGCCACGTTAGCTGCAGGCCTTACCATGTGCCTTCCAATACTGAAGGCCTGGCCCTCTATCCACCCCTCTTCCCCCTCCCAAACAAAGTCAAGATGGTTCATTCGACCCAATAATCAAACAATCCAGTGAGATACAAATCAGGACTCTCCCAGTCTTTTCCCCCAAGTATCAAGCAACGGGACAAGAGGAAATGGCCTCAAGTTATACCAGGTTTTTGGATATTGGGAAAAAATTCTTCACTGAAAGGATTGTCGAACGCTGGAACAGGTGGCCCGGGGAAGTGGTTGAGTCACTCTCTCTGGAGGTATTTAAAAGACATATAGACATGGCACTTAGGGGTGTGGTTTAGTGGTGGACTTGGTGGTGCTTGGTTAATGGTTGGACTCGATGATCTCAAAGGTCTTTTCCAACCTAAGTGATTCTATGATTTTTAACATTTGTTAGTATAATAGTTATAAATATTACTAGCCTGGAGTGAGTAATGGGTAAATCATTTTCTGGATTAATGTTATATGTTATTAAAAAAATGAACAGGAGAAATATACTGACTTCTGAGAAAAGATTAAAAGAGCTAGCTTTAACAGGTGATGACAAAGTAGGTCATGATATTCTACAAGTATTTGAAGGCTGTAATGAGGTATAGGTAGTGATTGTTCAGTGTGATACACAGTAGAATAACTAATAAAAAATAAAAGAACCTCTGCAGTTAATATCAGGAAACACTTGCCAGTAGGGAGCTAGAGACGCCTATTAAGACTTTTAAAGACAGATTTTGCACAGAATTAGAAAATATGCAGTAGTACAGTAGGCAAAAATCTGACAAGCTAGTCCATAAACCTTTTCCATATCTCTTTCATAATTCCCTCTAATTTTTATTTGATTAATAGGTTAAAGTCTGGAACATCTTTCTAAAGTGAATGGTTAGGATCACTATATGCCAATATTTGAAAATGCTTGAGTAGATGTTAGAAGGTTCTGGTATTATGTCTGATGACATTCTGATGAATCTGTGTAATTGAATCCTCATCGCCCTTTCCTGCTTCACTCAGTGTGTCCCAAAAGAATTCTTTAAGCTGTCAGCCAGATATGTGCATAATTTACTTGGGATTTGAAAGATAACCAAAGGCTGAAGCAGTACAAATTCAAAAGGAATACTCATGTGATTCGGTAATTGTTCAATTCTCATCTGGGTAATAAAACAATGTAACTAGAAAGACCAACACGACATGTGTATAAAATCCGGGTCTTTGGCATATCTGGTGTGAAAAGCACCACTAATTAATTGTCTGTGATGTAGTAATCTCTTATTTATTTTATTCTAATTGTTTATTGATGTATCTCTTCTCTCCTGGTTACAATGACAAAAGGATCCGTGGCAGCAGTAAGGAGAGCCATAAACAGAGAAAAACCACTTTCTTAAATCCAAATTGCAATTCAGGAAAGAAATGAAAATTTGAAAGGGGCTTAGTAGATCTCCAATATCAGAAAAGCAGAATATACGTGAACCAAAACTGTTGCCTTAACTGGGGAAAATGTGAGTTTGTCCTATTGCAGTAATTTCTAATTCAGCTGTCAGCTTCCTCTAAATAAAAAAATTACTGCAAACGAAGTCTTCAGGAATGTTATGCCAATGTATTCTGATAAATTTCCATCCCTTCTCTACTCTGTAGTTTCTAAAACTCTTATTCCTGCTATTTAAATCTAGTCTATGCAATCTTATTAATTTTTGTATTTACCAGAGTTGTTTGTTTTGTTTTTAAAATGCTCATAACATTTTTTTGGAAGTTTTATTTACATTTATTCTTAAAATAAAGTTGTGTAGTTTACGTTCTGGTCTTTTTCAGTCCCCTTGATTTTTTTGTTTGGTTGTTTGTTTTCACTATATTCTTTTTCCTATGGGGTCATCAAAGAGACCAGAGAATAAAATATGCCTTCTTTAAAATGCAGTTTCAGAAATTATCCTTGCCCTTCCTGAAGAAGCTCTCTTTATTGTCGAGCAACTTCCAAAAATGTTTTCCTCTGTTGGCCAATTTTAAACTACTAAGGTTTTCATGCATTTAAATGATTGTGCTAAAAGTCATCCAAGAAGTTACGAAATCGCCATGCTCAGAAGTTGTGAAAATGTGCCTGAATAAGCCCCTGAGCAAGCTGATATTACATTGAAGTCAGTGTTCTTTGAGCAGGAAGTTGTACTAGGCGAACTTCAGAGCTCCCTTTCAGCATTTTGTATGATTCTGTGAGAAAAGCTCTCATGAGGTTATAGATTGTTGTTTTCCCTTTGAAACTCAAATAGGTGTTTTGAGGGCCCAGACACTGGCAGAGCTCTCAGACAAGGCCAGCGTCCTGGGTTCTGAAGGCTAAGAACAACCAGACACAGGTATGGTGTGTGTAGGAAGTGGTGACTCACCAATATCAAAAGTGTTATTCTGAGATGTCTATATATATAGTAGATGATGAATGTCTGGCCCTCCAACATTCCAGAGTGATAGAAAACATTAGTTTTCACCAATCTTGAGTGAGAGCTCAGTGAGAAGCTTCCACACAACTTTTAACTACAGCCGGTACTTACCAGCTTTGGATACAAATTTAGCCAGATGTTAAAAAACTGCATCCATTGTGGTAAGTCTGATAAACTCAAATTGGAAGTGATCCATGTACCATTTAGAAAGGGTTTTGTGTGTAGTTTCACTACTAGTACACATCATTGTTTCAGTTTCTGAATTGAGTGTTTATGAATGTCCAAGTTTCTTTATTGTTCTTACATGAGTTTAAAGCAGGCAGATCTTCTGTTTTGTCAGAGATTATAATTTTATTTTTTTTAATTAAATACATTAGAAGAATAAGAGCATTCTATGTCAGAGCTTTGAATTTTAATTACAAATTAGATACAAACAGAAGGACACTATGGCACCTCATTTTGCCAGTTTGTTTTGTTACTAATGCACATGGGACCAAAACTTTTATTAAATAAAAAAGAAAAAAGACAAGACAAATTGTGCTTGTGACATGTAACAAACTCTCAAACTTCTCTGTTGCACAATGCATGTAGGATTTTGCAGAAAGACATAAGCACAATAAATCAGAAAAGGGAACTCAGGATGGTTTTAAGTTAACTAGCCTTATTCTTTAACCGTAGGCATGGATATTTAGCCAAACACAAAACCATGCTCATGGACACAAACTATGTTGTGTCTTGTTCTGCATGAGCCAGTTCTCCTACAGTTTATTTATATTCCTGGTGGTCTATAGCATGTTCCTGAAATAGTCATAGGAGTTAAGAATACTAAATCACCTGTTTCGTAGGGTAAAATACCTGCAATGTTAAAGGTCTGACTAACATGAAATAATGACTAGGTGCTGTTTCTACTACATTAATCAATTACCAAGGAAAGAATAAGCTCTCACTTCTGATTAGAAATCCACCCTGGACCTGATAAATAATGCTAACTAAAGATATTCCAGACAAGTTACTCCCTGAAAAAGCTTTTTCCCCTTACCCCAAACCCTCTACTTCTTTATTATAATAGAATTTTCTGAAGGAAAAATGTCAGCTATTGCAGTACATGTCATGGGAGTTCTTGTGAGTAGAAAGTAATTTAGAAAGTTTCTGGTGAAAGTTTCCCTGAAGACTTATTTTATCATTCATTTAAACTTATTTTCAAAATCTTATGAACTTTTCAGTTGCTTTATTTCCGTTCTCAATCCCTATGTAAAGCTTAAAAATCTATAAAACATATGCTAATTTTGTTAGATATATTAAGAAGAAAAAAATATGGAATACTTTTGATGCAACCTTTTATGAGAGCACTCAGTCTATCCCTAGATATTCCTTTCAATAAAAACAGAAGGCAAACAAAATATTTTTGTGTCCTGATTTTTTTTTCCTTTCATGTCTTTCAAGAATTCACAAATCTATCTCATTATTTTGTGCCTTGGTTTCCAACTATGATCCTAAAACAGTTTTTAAATGAAGGTAAAAACTTTACACTCAAAATTGAAACATAACAGTTTTGAAGCAAAATGTTCTGTGCAAACACCATTTATACACAGTTTTTACTAAGATTTTAGGGCTAAATCTGCCTTCTATTAAATTAGGTGGGGAAAATACCAGTGACGCTGATAGGAATTAAATCCAGTTGCCTGTGACTCGCTGCAGACAACACTTAGACAGTTTAGTAGAACGTATTTCATGAACTTCAAGACCTTGAAATTGTAGGTATTACAATTCCATTTTAGTTACACTATTTTTTATTCATCATATTCTTAGATCTGATACAAACAATGGAGTCTTTATAATTGAAACTACCCAATTAGCTCTGATGTATAACTTATGGATCTTTTTTCTTCTTCTTAAGACCTACATTATTTTATTTTCATATAATTAATTCATTTCAGCTGTGAATCTGTCTTGCGATAAATTTCTCATATGCTGTTCTGGACACAGACTTCAGTGACAATTCTGTAACCTTTTTGACATTCAATCCTACTAATTTGTAATCTTAGTTTGTCTTGTTTAAGTCTTATCCTTCATAGTATAATGAATTCACATATAAAGTCTGCATAGAGTTACAAAGGCAATTTATTTGCTGAGGCTAGTGTCATTAAGTATATTAAACATATTTTGTTCTGGGAAGCAGTCAGCATGTACTTACAGAGTTCCATCATATCATATGAAGAGCTTTTAATGAAAATTCCAAACAAAACCCTTCACAGAAGTGTATGCTAACATTTGGCTTCTATCCCAGCAAAACAAAAATCATAGCCCTGATAGGGAAAATATAGAGCTGGATACAACTGCTTTTATATTTGTGTCCCATTGCAAGCTGTTAACTGTTTGCTTTATCTTAATACAGAGATAGTATTAATTGAAAGGAGATTGTTCATTTGCTTGCCAGTATGTCCTGTCCAGAAAAAAAATTATTTTCTTCGTCTAAAGCTACTCAACAGTTACTGCTGAGAGCTGTCAAATATAAAATATTTTATTTTTTAAAAAAAACTGTTAATATTTGAGTAAAATATCAACACTTAAACATATCAATAACAATTTCTTCCCAGAGTTACCCAAGAACCATTGAAATGTGTAATTTCAATGGGGATTTTTTTGGTCGTAAAGCATGACTTGCAATTCAGCCTAACTTTGGAAATTAGTAAGTTTCTCCACTTAGTTAATATAATTTTCATTAGCATATTTTCGTAGATAAGCTCATCTAGGCCTGGTGCTTTGTATTTTTAGGAACAATTAATTCTATATTTTATAATAATTTTCATTAAATATGCATGCATATATATACATATATGTATATGCACACTTGATTATGAATTGGAGTCTTGATACACCCAACTCTTTCAGTTGATCACTTAATGGTTGGCAAGTGTGGCTGTCTAAGCTGGCCACTTTAAAAGTCTTTGCTCAGTTAAGGATGTACTTTTTTGATGCTCTTCTGCTAGGCTGAAGAATGAGATTTCACATCTATGCATGTTACTGTTACAAAGCTTGAGCTGAGTCTATGTTGAAGAGAGACTTTGGTCTTTAACCTTAGAGAAATACTGTGCTCATTTCTCCAATCACCAATTTTTAATTTTTTTAATGCTAATTATTTAACTGAATAATGCAAAGAAGGCATGGTCTCCAGAGAAAGGAGTTTCATAAGAAAATGGATTTCTTCCTTACTTGCTCTCTCCTGGATGGAAAGAAAACTACCAAAAACCAGTGCTAAACTGAATTCGTATAAGGGTGAGGATCCCCTTTTTATGTTCTCTAACCAGTGAATGAAAAAATATCATATATCTACTGCTTTACTTGTATTTTTGGTTAAGTTATGAATCATAACATTTTATTCTGATATCTTTCATAACTGTGTTGAAGCTGTTCCTTCCTTACTGGACTTTCAGTCAGGATGATGCATGTTCTGCTGATACCAATAATAATTTAATTTGTTTCTATTGTTTTACTGCTGTTTCTTTGGATTTTGGACAAGCTATTCTAGATTCCTTTTTCTTGTTCTTATTATGAATTTTTGGTAAATTATTGTCTCTTTTCACACTTGGAACATTCAGACTAACATTTGTTCATTAATTCTGGGATTAATTCCATTACGAATTCATGCACCTATACTTTATTGATTTTTTTAATACTTAAAATAAAAGAAAGTACATTATAAACATTTTAGAAATGTTATCATTTTAAATATGAGTATACTATTTAAAGTTTTGCAAGTGGCAGAAGCGGAGGTCAAAAAACAGGAGACTGTGAAGTACCACTGTAATGCAAGAATCTCAAAATTATTATTCCTCTGTGAGATTTCTGTATTAATGAACAGATATTGGCCCATGATAATGCAAAGTCACTCTGTGTTATTGTGACTGTTATCTAAATTTTGCACTAGGAAAACTGGTGGTGATCTTGTGTACTAATGGTGGAAAATGAGCTGTCCATGAGCCAGCAGTGTGCCTTTGTGGACAAGAAGGCCAATGGTATCCTGGGGTGCATTAGGAATAGCATTAACAGCAGGTTGAGGGAGATGATCCTGCACCTCTCTCAGTCCTAGTGAGGCCACACCTAGAGTGCTGTGCCCGGTGCTGGGCTCCTCAGATACAAGAGATACATGGAGCTCCTAGAGCAGGTCTAGTGGAGGGCAAAAAATATGATTAAGGGGCTTAAACATCTCTTATTAATACAGGCTGAGGGAGCTGGTCCTGTTCAGCCTCAAAAAGAGATAGATGAGAGGAGACCTCATCAATGTCCATAAGTAACTAATGGGAGTGTTCCAAGAGGATGGATCCAGGCACTTCTCGGTGGTGCAGAGCAATAAGACAGGAGGCAATGGGTAAAAACTGATGTAGAGGAAGTTCTGCCTGAATAGGAGGAAGAACTTCTCTACAATGTTGGTGACCATGCACTAGAACAGGTTACCCAGAAAGGTTGTGGAGTTTCCTTCAGTGGAGATATTCAAGAACCATCTGAACACAGCACTGTGCAGTGTGCTCTAGGATGACCCTACTTGAGCAGGGAGGTTGAACCAGGTGACCCACTGTGGTCCCTTCCAACTTTATTCATTTTGTAATCTGAAAGCTGGACAGCAGTTCTGCATCAAGCAGTCAGAATTAAACTTTATTCTTACAAAGTGTCAGGGAACATGCCCATATACACTCACTCCTTGATGAATTCACTGCAAAGATTTTCATCGACATAATCACTCAACAGATTAGGCTTTGCTTTCTTTTTAACTAGAAACATTGCTTACTATCTTGATTTGCCATAGAGCTATCCTTTAAACCAGAAATAGCCATCTGACTGAATTTTAACAAATCAAGAAAAAAACACAATACATGTCGTCTTGATATTCTACCAAACAAATAGGCTTAAGACAAATCTCAGAGGCGTTATTGAAGAAATTAATTAAATGTATTTAAAGAACTATATTTTACAGCTTAATCAAATTCTGTTTCTTTAGTATTTTCATATATTTCTGCTTTTAAAGCTTTCCTACTGAAAGGCAAGACAAACTTTAATATATATGCAAGCATGTTGAAGCATGTGGGGGGTGCATGACTATGCAGAATATCTTTTGATTTCACAGTAAGTGCCAACTGCAGACACCTTGCGGCTCTTTGTACGAGATTTTACCTTTCCATTTTTATTTAAATTTTTAGAAGTATGGTTTCCTTCTCTTGCCTTTTTCTCCAGGCTATTGTTTATCCCAATGGAAAAATTCCTTATAACCAGGATTGGTATCTTTTACATAATTACTGACAACTTGCCTATAGCTATATTGCCTATAGAAGCAATTACAAAATGACTGGATTGCACATAAGCAGCCCAGAATCAACTTTTTACTGCAAATTTCTTTTAAATAGAAATACATTACCATTAAAACAATGTTAGTTTTGGCTGCAAAATTAAAGGCAGAACATCAACAAATCTAAAATGCTTTCAGCCCTGAGGGAAGAGAATATTCCATTTCATGAAATAAGAGTGGGGAAGCTTAAAAAAGCAACTTGTAAAAATCACAGACTTTCTGTTTTCCCATATCTGGTACCCTCCTTCCTCTGAACAGAAACAGTGCTTTCCATCTAATTTTTTCTATTTTGAGTAATTACTTCCTTAACCCACTGTAGTTTTTACCTTTAAAATTGTTTGATAACATGCTAGTTTTCTTCAAAATTGTTTAGAACAAAAGCTTATTTCTACTGTACCTTTTTAAACTCTCTTTGTGCCAAAGGTTCCCCTCATGCCTCTGCAAGATAAAAAACAATAAGATGACAGAAGCTTACTTTCATCATGCTACAAGCACAGCAGCCATTAATATTATAGAAAAATTGCTTCCAAGTACAAGTCTTTTTCAGAAGATGCTGCAAAGCAAGATCTCTCATCTTTCAAAGAATTTCCCTCACCTTCTTACTTTTAGGATGCTATTTAAGCTCATGAAAAATTGCAACTAAAGAAATTGTTTTAAAAATTATTAAATTTTATTACAAATGTGTACCTATTTTCTAATTTTTGGCAGTTTCATTTTTTCTTTTGAGAAAGATTTTTATCTTGAAATTTGTTGCCAAGAAATGGGGTTTAATTATATATACCTAATTTCGGTTTACTTAATAGTTCAGTTTAGGATAGATAAATTACCCTTATAGTTATAGATGCATATAGGATTTTTAATCTCTATTTTATTTTAAATTATCGTTATGGGTCTCTGCCAAAATAGACAACCTTGTTTATATACAACCTGAAAAATTTCAATTCATTATTGAGCAGAAATTGCTGAAATAGGCATAAAATTGTTGTAAGATCAGGACCTTTGACATAGATTGAACTGGCAAACAGACACTTTTTCCATTTAAATAATTTCTACTTTCTTTGCTTGATGTCTCATATGAACACCTGTATATGTTCCAATATGTGCATCTGTTTGTGGTTAGATGAACAAGTAAGGAGAAAAAGAGAATTTATAAATTACTTTGGGGAGGAAATCGTAACATAAAAGCATTAGATTCAATGATCTGTTTCATCTATACTTGAGTGGCTAGGAAATATTAATTTATTAATAATAAAGACAGCAAATGCTTGATATTTGAGATTTTACTTTTCAACATTGCTTTAGATAAATTCCCCAAATCAAGTATAAACCCATAATTAAAATAACAACCCATGAAGATTGGATTAGATCTTGTCAGTCAGCTCTGAACAGAAGAGTCACATGCCTGCATTTTAAAGAACATTCCCAGGAGCCCAGGAATTCAGCTTTCCAAAATGAAATGAGAAGCAGAATCCTTTAAAAGAAAAATGAAGTCCTAAAGGGCTTCCTGCCTTTTCAATTATTTGTAACTTTTTAAACATTTATACCCTTCAGTTCAGATCTGTGTCTCTAATTTATAATTAATATGTATAACAGATCTAAAAAAACCCAAAACAAATAAAGTACCCTGTGCAGTTTTTTTTCTGTATTTCACTTAGTCCACTGTCAGTGACTCATTTTAGAGAGAGAAGACAGTGTTCTTTAAGTTTCCCTCTGTTAGTGGCACTTTCAATTCTATGCTGAATTATTTAAATGTAGAGAGCTTCATTTATGGTTACTTTGGATATTATTCAAAACTGCCTGAAAAGACTATTTACATGATATTTAAAATGTTCAATGCTCCCCACTGAATTAAACATTTGTTTTTATTACAGGAAATGTAACTTAAAGATCAAATGGAGATCAAACTGTCACTTTAAACAGTAGTGGATTTGACCATGCTTGTTGGTCATATCGACTAAAGGTGAAAGAAAAGAAACTTTTCCCAGTCTAAATAGTAAGGACTGCAAACTTAAAAACAACTGTGTATGCAAGATTCTGCTACTACCCATAGAAATTAAAATGCTATCCTTTTCATAGTTAATTGGCATTTTATACAGCATTCAGTGCAGCAGAATATCATCTTTTTGCTGATTTCCTGATATACTTAAAAATAATAAAAACAGAAGAGGTTGGTATCAATATTTTGAGTATCACAACATTTCAGCAACTGTTGTCAGAGAAAAAAATTTATTTCCCCGTGGTAAATACATTTTTAGTGTTATATCTGCTAGGGTATCCCTGCCTGGAAATTATTATAGGATTTAAAAAAAAACAGCCACTGTGTGATCAAAACAAACTGTCCACTAGTAAATATGACACCTGGAGGTGTGTTTTAATTGCTTTTAATTAACTAATTAGAATGAATGGTTTTAAGTAATTACTTAATTACATTTTACTCAGAAATTTTGAGAGGCCCACTACACAGAGCCAGTTTCCAGAGTACATCTTGCTATCACCTCAAAACATTCTCTTAAAAAATTCCTTTTCCGCTCACTACAGCATTTCCAAAGACATGGAGTTTTTAGAAATTTTATTTAACTGCTGTCTACAGTGTGTTAGGAGATAGAATGCTGTCATACACAGATGATAGATAAGGGCTTGTATCTCTTCAGACAGTAGAGAAAATTAACCTTTTGTCTGAACTATCTTTATTATAGTTGAATAATCATATCCTGACTTAATTACAACTAATGAGATATTATTTAAGGGGGACATCATATACACCTTGTGTCTAATGGCAAAGTTTAGATATAAACAACACCATGGACTGTCTAATGTTGTAAAGACTGAAATCTTTCTGACATATCAAGATATAAAATTTTGTAAGAAGGGAATGACATCTGTTTATCTCAGGAGCTTTCAAGAGTAGGTGGCAACTCAGCTGTGGTCATGAGGATCTACAGTTTGAATTTAGTTATCAAAGTTGAGGCATTCTATTGTGGTTAAAGCTCTGGTTCCATTGGTTGATTAATTGATCAATATTTAAATAAAATACCAGAAATATCAGCTTTATAAAAGCTATACTTATTTTAATATTTGAGTTGTAGTCTTTCATAGATATGCTATCCAAAATTATCTCAGTTTATACACATTTTTGAAAGTCCGTCAGACCATGTAGTCATGCCTAACTCTAGAATTCTTGCCCTACCTTTTGTCTTCGAAAAAAAATACTATCCAGTTTCTCATAGTAGAAAGAATGTTACTTATTTTCTAGAAAAACAGAAAGGTATCTCAAGCCTAAGCTAATTTATTTTGGTTTGGTTTTTTTAGCTATAGTATTCTACAAATGACCATTCAGTTACTCCTCAGTCAATAATAAAAAAAAAAAAAAAAAGCAAATTATCATACCTTTTTGGCCATTGTATCCTGAGGGAAGGCAGGATCTGATTTCAGAACTCAAAAATGCTATCGGAAAAGAAAATACTGATAATCCATTATTAGCCTTAACTGCAAATTTTGAGAAAATAATTTTTTCCACTATCTTAGTAATGAGTGGTTTTGGCCTTGAGGCACCTTAAACTGATCATACTTCAACATGAACTTTGGATTTTGGCATGTATCATCTATGATTTATTTATTAAAATTTGTTGTAGACAGGATATAAAGGAAAAAGGAGAAAAGACATAATGCTCTTGAATAAAAAGCAGACAGTATTACTCTTTGAAACTGTATTCCACAGTCTTAGTCAGTGTTCAGAATGTGGAACTTTCAACAAACAGTGAGTTCCACAACTCTCATATAAGCTAGTGACATTAATAATTTTAAATATTATCATCTATCCATTGAACATATTTCTGGTTTATCCAAAGTAGTATGAATATCAATTTTCAAAGAGACTTGATGCATACATAAAATAATGACTGTTTCTTTAATGATAAACTGCATGGGCAAATTAAAAAGAGACTTGCATTTTCAGTTTATTTGTTGTTATTACTCATATAAGTACCTTTCTGTGTAGGTAAAATTTATTTCATTAAAACTGTCAGACAAATCTTTTAACTGTTGTGAATCTAAGATAATAGTGTGTTAAAATGAGTTTTACCTGCAATTTTTGACAGCAGCATTTAAAATAACAAACATTTTGTACAAAAAGAAACATTTTAGAGGGAGATTTTCATCCAGAAAACCCAACCACAAAAATTAATTATCATGTTTATAATCTGAAAGCAGAATTACAATTCACTGTGCAATAATCTATTTGATATTTGCATTAAATTGCAAAATTCCCACCTCTGAAAATTCTTGTAAATCAATTTGCTGGGGAAAAAAAAAAGATATTGGAGGAAAAATAAATTATACTGAATAAAAAATTAAAGCCCAGTTAATTCCTAGCTCAGGTTCACTGCCTGTGGAGGGAGTGTGGAGTGTTACTGATTGCATCAGAGAGCAACTCTTGGCTCAGTAATAAAATGGACTGCAAATATTTTCCATTTCAGTGCTGTAATGCATATCAGTGATCAGTTTTTTTTTTTTTTTTCTGTGGCCTAAAAGACTCATAAAGAAAACCTTTTTGCTCTCCACAATATTCTGATAGATCAGAAGCTTCTTAGAGTCATCTTGAACAAAAGGAAAACATAAAGTAACATTTGATTTTTGAAAGGGTAGCATGATTTTTGATCAGTGTCCCAGTGATTTTCAATGGATTTTGGCTCTGAAATTTTTAAAGGATCTGAGTACTGTACAGAGATATCAACTAGCTTTGACTATAACTGAGCTAGCTTCGGGAGTGGAAGTAGTTAAGCTTAAATTCTCTTGAACTTAAATTCTGGTAAGCTTAAGCTAATTTATTAATTAAGCTGAGAAATAGGTTTGCTAATTTGAATGAATCATGGTGACTGATATCCTCTCTCACATGACTGAAAGAGCAGAGTGACTGAAAGCAGTTAACATGGTTCCTGCAGCCTTACTTGGTAAATTTAGGTTACCTTTGCAAGCTCCATAGACAGTTTAAACAGCTAGCCAGACAGTTAGAACTTGCCACCTTTGTGAATACTCAGATCCTATCAAGTTGTGGTTGCATCAAATTCTAAAAAAAAATACTCTGAGGAGACCTCAAAGGCAAGGAAGACCATGATGCTACCACGAAATCCACACCTCCTGGATGAAGAGTTTTGTACTGACCATTGATTTACCTTCAGATTCATCAGGCAGTGGGAGGGTGACAAAGCCACTGGATAAGGGGTAGTGGTAGTCTGCTTATTATTATTCCTGCATTGCCCAGTTACTGATAATTTCCTAGATACTCATGTCATATGTTCCTTTGGCACTGTTAAGTATCTCCTTAGAAGACTGAAAATGGCAACAGTGGAAATCCCTTTGCATCATATCATACCTAACTGAAAACATACCATGCTTAATTGGTAAGTTTCTTTCTACTGAAATCCCAAAGATCCATTCAGGTACTGATTTTAACATTCAAATTATTTATAAGTATTCTTTATATGTTTCACTGAGGTGATGGAGCTTGTCCAGGGAAAAGCAACAGAGTTGGTGAAAGATCTGGAGCACAAATCTTATGAGGAGTGGTTAAGGGAGCTGGGATTGTTTAGCCTGGAGAAAAGGAGGTTCAGAGAAGACCTTATCACTCTCTACCGCTAACCTGAAAGGAGGATGTAGAGAGGTGGCAGTCTTTTCTGAAGCAGCAGAAAAGGAAATGGCCTCAAGTTATACCAGGCTTTAAACTGGATATTAGGAAACGTTTCTTCACTGAAGGGGTTGTCAAACACTGGAACAGGCTGCCCAGAGAAGTGGTTGAGTCACCCTCCCTGGAGGTATTTGAATGATGTAGCTGTGACACTTAAGGACATGATTAGTTGGTGGACTTGGTAGTGCCGGGTTAGTGGTTGGGCTCAATGATCTTAGAGGTCTTTTCCAACCTAAATGATTCTATGAATCTAGGATTTAAGAATTTTTTTAAAACTTGCCCATCCTAAGTTACAAAGCAAGATGAGGAAACCATATGCTTATTTCTCTTTTTTGTTTTTTAAAAAGAAAGGATATTGTGGGGGTTTTTTTCTGAGGCAAAGATACCATTTTGTTTTCTTCCATATTCCGAAACATCTCAAAGGAAAAAAAGCACAAAAAATTAATTCTGAAAGGCAAACAAATTAATGGCATTAGAAGACACTGTAAACAACAATCTAAAATTCAGAGCTGCTGTCTTTTTAATGTGCTACATACTATTTAAAAATTATGTAATATTAATTTAATTAATTTGGTATGTTGCTTGTACAAGAAGCTGCCAGCTATTTTATAAAACTTGTAAGAGTATAGCTCACTCCTGTGATTTTTGTAATTGAATGCCATCATACTACAATTGTACATGAGTAATTATATGCATCACTAATCCCTGTTTTGCTCTCAATAATTCTGTTCATATGAATAATGTTTACACATTTTGCTTCTAAATAGAAAACCAGACAATAAAAAAAGCAATGCTATAAAAATTTAATAATAACAGAAAACAAAATAAAAGCCACTATAAAGAGCAGAAAACCCACAAACAAAACCCTCCTCCAGGATTTAAATTCATATTTTTAAATAGCTGTTTTCCACTCTTGACTATTTTGCTTTTGTCTTCTCTACATGTACAAAATGTATTAGCTACCTTTTAATAAACCTTGACCCTGAAAATCCTTTGAAACATGAATAAAGATTTTGAGAAATCAGATTATCAACAAGATTTAAGCATTTAAGCTTTTACGTGAAAAATTGGCAATTGTGTGATGGTGTGTGGTTTTATTTACAGAACTTTTTTTGTTAAGATTTACTTGCAACAAACCCTAAAATCACCTGATACTTGTAAAATAAATAATTGTAAAATTCTTTAAGAATATCCCCAGCTATATTGTATTAAAGGCACTTGATTTGTCCCTAAAATTATAGTTTTAGAAAAGTTATTAAAGGCACTTGATTTGTCCCTAAAATTATAGTTTTAGAAAAGCTATAATAATAGGCATTTCTCTGTTAAATTTTTTTTTGAGGGAGTGGCAGTTCAGAATTTGGCTTGCATTACAGTACCTCATATATTTGGCAGTGAAAGTTCTTGGTTTGTGTCAGATACATCAGTTTATTGGACAAATCATAGAATAAACAAATCTTATTCATATCAATTGTGATGTCATATCCAGAATGCTGCATAGATATGTTCAATGTATTATTCAAAGGGAAAAATAAAATCTTTTATAGAGCAACTGATATTTTGGGGAAAAACATTGAGACGAGTGTTTTTACTCGGGTTTGAAAGTAATATTTTCTAAAATGTATGCATGCATGTATGTGTCTCATTTCTAAATATGTTCCTGAAAACAGTAAATAAAGAAGTTATATTTATTGTTTGGTTTAGATCAAGACTATAATTTTGAAGTGAATCTCTTAATTGTTGTCACTTACCACACATACACTTAGATTCATACCACAGACTGGTTTCAAGGTGTCAGCTGTTCTCATTCTGGATGAAAATGAGGCCAAACATAGAAAATAAATACTTCTAGTGTTCTCTAACAGGTAAAATAGCTTCAATTCAGGGTTCCCATACAGAGTATAACCTCCTATAGTGTGGACATTGGATCTTCAGCATTTACTGTTTCAGTCTGAAGTATATCCTCCACTGACACACACTACTCACTACTGTAGACACATTAAATAATC
This sequence comes from Lophotriccus pileatus, assembly GCA_035583135.1. NCBI lineage: Eukaryota > Metazoa > Chordata > Aves > Passeriformes > Tyrannidae > Lophotriccus > Lophotriccus pileatus. The sequence goes on from JAWWES010000115.1 coordinate 92,382,876, forward strand.
CAGGTAGAAAACTGGCAGGGAAAGAACAGAATGTACACTCCATGCATAATCAGTTCAGATGGAAATAACTTTAAAATTCTTAATGTTGCAATGCAAGCAAAAGAAAAGGAATCCTCATTTGACGGCTTTTAAAAGGATCTCGGACCACTGCACTGCATCATCTGACCTTGAACGTATCTGGAATAATGCTTTTGAAAGATATGTTTGCTTATTCTAAGAGGCAGGCTTTACTTTGTAGCCTGCGTATTTGTCAAGAAAATAATTTTCTAGTTCCTTGTTCATCATATTTAAATACTTTCCAGATTAAGTGTACAAGTTCCTTTGCCTTTTGCAATCATGTGGTTCAACACTGGAAAATTATTTCTTAGGTGTTTCTATTTTCTTTCTTTCTTTCTTTCTTTCTTTCTTTCTTTCTTTCTTTCTTTCTTTCTTTCTTTCTTTCTTTCTTTCT